>BSBK01004400.1:10000-738323 GCA_027943335.1 Chamaecyparis obtusa | reverse complement strand
AAAAACCCTAAAAACATAAACCCAAAAGTTTGAAACTTAAAGGTAAACCTAAAACCTAAAAACATATATAATTTACCCAAAACGTTAAATCAAACCTAAAAACATGTAAATAGCACGCAATACATGGTTAATTTAAACATTTTTTCAATAAAATTTATTTAAAATGATTAAAAGATATAACTTATATATCAAACTAAGTTATTTTCCAAAATAAATATATATCAAGAACATATAAATCTAAAAATCCTTTACATATTTTTTCAGACAAAATTATACTTAAGACCTAATAATACCTAATAAGACATAATAGGACCTAATAAGACATAATAGGACCCTTAAGACATAATAATACCTAATAAGACATAATAGGACCCTTAAGACATAATAGGACCCTTAAGACCCAATACAACCCTTAAGACCCAATACCTAACCTAATAGGACCAATTAAGGCATAATAGGACCCTTAAGACATAATAGGACCACTTAAGACCTAATAGGACCTATTTGGACCCTTATGATCCAATAGGAGAACTTATGACCTAATAGGACCTAATTGCACCCTTAAGACCCAATAGGACCCAATAAGACCTAATCGGACCCTTAAGACCCATACAATCCTTAAGACCCAATAGGACCCAATAAAGACCCATAAGACCCAATAGGACCCAATAAGACCCATAAGACCCTTAAGACCTAATTAAGACCCTTAGATATCCCCTCTAGCTAAAAAGAATGAAACCTTGGAGGTGATCCTAACTCAACTAATAATATATATCTTCTCCCTAAAATGGGTTAAGTATTTAAACTAGATCATTTTCCCCCTCCTAAACTTCATAAGGAGAAATTTGTGCTCCATCTTATGCTTTGCATGGAAGTGTTTTGTCCATGGAAAAAGTGCAAAAAACTAAAGAAAATCCATTGTTTCATGGAAGAATGATTTCATCTAGTACTTGATTATTTTCAAATGAACCCTTTTCTAGATTATTGTATTTCCACCATTTCTTTTAGTATTTGTAATTTTTTCCCCTCCCTAGTTATAAATTTACATGTTAGTAAACTAAATTAAAATTTATCTCAAAATTATTGTCACTTGAATCTAGGTAGATTTTGGATTTGTATTAAATTCATTTTTCTCATGTGCTTTTAAATATGTATTTATGCATGAATTAGTAAATTATACGTGCATGAATTAGTTCTAGTACCATGCTTATACATGTAAATGCATGACTTTTAAATATGTTTTTATTTAAATATTATCTATATGTAAATGCATGAATTGAAATGTTTAAATATTTAATTTATATATGTAAATGCATCCAAAATTAGTTCATGTTTGAAGTTAAATGTTTTCATGTTCAATAATTATGTATGTAAATCAAGTTATCTTTAATTTATTTTTAAAAACATGTTCTTTCGAACAACACACACACACATACACACATATATGATGCAGGAGCATCCTGGGTGTAAGAGAAATCTTGCATCACCCAAAAATATTATGGTTTCTCTTCAATAAGGGCTATCTTGTGCAGAGCTTCTATTTTTGGAAATTTACTATTTTTAGTAAGTTTTTCGTTTGAGCTTAGAATGGTCTATTTTTTTCCCTAGAGGTTCATTTTGGTCTTATCAGCCTGCCAATAAAGTTTCATTGCCAGATCAAGTCTAGCTTTGAAGATATTGAAAATTTTCGGTATTGCCAGCAGGGTACAGAAACTTTGAACTCATTTTTGAAGGCTTTAGAGGCCCCGAATGAGGTCAAAATTTAGCTGATTGGAGCTTTCACGAGTCACGCATTGTATGTTAGGATTAGGTAATACTAAGAGTGGGGGTGAATCGGTATTATTGCACTTTAATTTAAACTTCAACCAATTATAAATAAACCATAATAATGCAAAAATGAAAAGAACATTAAATCATAACACATAACTCATGACACCATGATTTGTTCTCGAGGAAACCCTGGCCAAGGGAAAACCCCAGTGGGGATGATACCCACAACTATGCACTAAAATATTATATCCCTGTTAGGAGATCTAGCCCTATTAGGAGTTGATTGTTACATAGTACATTTCCTTGTTAGAGGAATACAAAACCCTATTAGGGGTATACAAAACACCTGGTTAGAGGTGGTGAACAAACTGCTCTTATAATCAAAAACTATCTCAAAGAGTTCTCCAAAAATGAACAATACAAGCATTTATCTTGTGTAGATAGTTCTAGTTATAGCTCTGTCTATTACTGATCTCACATCTAATCTCTGCTCTCAGATTCACAACCTTGCTTCATCATCATAATCACAATACATATCACTTTCATAAAAGCACTCTATACTTATACAAAATCTGCCATCTAGTCGGCTTCACAAATACCATACAAAACATAATAATAAACTATGTGAATTATAATTATGGAGTCGGTGATCTTATATCACCAAAGTGTGGGCAATATACTTCATTCATCTAACCTAGCATGTTACCATACCAAGTAACTTCACTACAATCACCGCAACTGCTTGAATATGCCCTATTATATTGTTTTACTATCATCACATACCTTCAGATCACTGAATCTAACTGATCTGATCACCAAAACTCATGTGCTCTTAACTAA
Organism: Chamaecyparis obtusa; assembly: GCA_027943335.1. Lineage (NCBI taxonomy): Eukaryota > Viridiplantae > Streptophyta > Pinopsida > Cupressales > Cupressaceae > Chamaecyparis > Chamaecyparis obtusa. The sequence continues at coordinate 735,713 of BSBK01004400.1, read as the reverse complement.
AGCATATGCATATCCCAAAATGCCTTATACTAACTTCGCAGGCCATAATACCTCATACATTTCCATCGCTAACCAAAACTGTAACACTATACCTTGTTACTCTGATTTTGGACTTAGTCATTTTCATGATTGTGACTACAGTACTAAACCTCTCATCATGCGATCACTCCAGCATAAGTGTTTCCATGAATGAAAACCCTTAAGTGATCCCTAGTGCTCCACAACATCACCTGTCAACAATCTCTCCCTTTGGATTGATTGCAACACTTAGAAAAATGGCTAAGTGTCAAAATACAACTATCTTCATTTCATTTTCTCTTTTCTACTTTTTTTTTGTTTTATACATCTTTTTCTTCTTCTTACTATTTTTCTTCTATCCTCCCTCTCTTTTTCTTTTTCTCTACATACTACTCTCCTCATTTTTCCTCTATTTTTCTTTCTCTTCCTCTCCCTTTGACATCAATGGCAAAGGTTCATTCAAAATTTCAAAAACTTAAGCACTGTAAATAGATTTAGTGCTTACTCCAAAATTTTAAGACATATTAGAAAGAGTTTTCCAAGGTCTTCACTTCCTCAGCCCATGACTTTATCAATAGCTCACTGACATGGATTAATCCATTCATTGCATATAATGCGGTCTCTGTTGCCTTAAGCTCAGTAGGTGTAGACAAAGTCATTGATCCTTCAACCTTTTCCATCTCTGAAAGATGAGTCTCAAGCATTGAAATCTTAGGGTTCAATAGGCTTCTTAACAAGCCAAATCTGTCTACAACTCTCCCTTTCTCCGTTTCCAATACATGGATCTTGTCTAACAACCTAGATGTCTCTTTATCCATTTTGCCCACAGTTAGTGAAGATGATTCACAACTATCCATCAGACTATCAAGAGTAGCCCTATCATTGGCTATAATCTCCTCAATGTTCTTTACATGCCTGCAAGGACTTGTGCAGTAGCTATAAATTTTCTTGCCTTGTGGTACACAAATCTTAGCCTTAAGAGTAGTAGCCTGAGAATGTCTAAGTCCCATGAAATGGACGAACAGAATTCTCTCAACTTCTTCTCCAAAATTTATTCTCTGCCTTATCTTCTACAGTCTTTAGCAATGAGTCAAAGTGACTATCAAAGCTATCCAATACCATAACAAGGTTCTTAGCTTCATCATTTTCTTGAAAGATAATCGGTGAGGGAAGTAGCTTGTTTACTGTTTCTACAGCCCTAGCCATTACCTTTATTCTTTTGTACCTTTTATGTACTAACCTTTCTTTAGCCTTGGTGAAGGCCATGAAGGATAGCCTCATAAGCTCATCCTCATCCATACTGTCTACATCAGAACTTTTTGGCTTGGCCATACTTGCCAACAATAAAGAGGTGTCCATTTTAACCTCAACAACTTTTTCTGTTCTGGTCTCTTCTTCCTTCTTTTCTTCCTGTTGTATTTCCTTCTCCTGTATTTTTCTCCAACTTCCATCGCACTATCCAAATTATCCATAAATGGATCATTTACATCATGTGAAGTGTCAAGGGTCACAGGCACACCGGAGACAAAGAAATCTAGTTGCATGTTGTCTTGTATACTTTCATCCACTGCTTTGGAACTTTCTCCTAATCCCAAAGATGTAGGCTTAGTAACCTTGGGAGGTGAGGTCTTCTTTGGCATGTCATTCATTAGAATTTGATCTAATTCCCTTTGAGTGTCCTCAATCACCTCATCATATTTCCTAGCCATGATTTTCACTAGTCTTGCCTTTTTCCTCAACAAGGGTTTTAATGCATTTATTATCCTCTCCCTTTCTTGTATTGAGACAACTAGTAACATGTCCTCAATGGCTTTATTCCTTATGTTTTCATCTTCTGATTGTGCCAACTACTTCCTAATTTCTAGTTTTCTATACAATTCTTTAGGGATTCTCCCTTCAATTTCTAACAAGTTTTTCTTGAAAATCAATAGATGCTCAATGATAGTATCTTCAATGATCGCTTGGTTTTCAGCATCATACCTCTCATAGTACCTATCCACTATCTTCAAGTTCCCATCTTTTATCACTCTCTTCTACAGTGATTTAAGGTATGGTTTCCACAAAATTTGTGGATACTTTTGAGCTACTTTCTCTTCTACTTTTTCAACTACCTTTTCCTCTTTCTTCTTCCTCTTCACTTCTACCTCTTTCTCATTAGGACTATCCGGCTTACTAGATCTTGTAGATCTTCTGGGAATGATCACAGACAAAACTTCTTGTATTGCCTCCTCTTGTGTAGCTAACAAGTCAACAATATCAATAGTAGGACTTACTATCTTTTCTGCCTCTAAAGCAATAGAAGTATCAATGGACATGCTCAAAGATGCTTCCATCTTATTCTTTATGTTTATCAATTTCTCCTTAGTGATTCCTACCTTCGTAGTGATATCCTCCACAATTTTACTAATTTTCCTCTTCCTTGTCACCTTCTCTTGTTCTTCTCTTATCTTTCCTGAGTTCTCTCTATAAGTTCCCCATCTTTCTTGAGTAGGGTCTATTTTTGCTGCTAGAACATGCTCAACCTGCATAGTTTAGATCTCAGCACTGACTTCATACCCCATAGGGTAAATGGTGGATATTGCTAATGCATGGGGAGGTGATTGAGATATTTAATATGTTTAATCACTACGTTAATGAATGGGCACTCATACTATTGTCATTTTTGTTTTGTCACTGATGTCAACATATGTTTTTGTGAGGAGATCAGACTGGTTATCACAGTGTATGGAAACTCTACGGATGTTTCAGATGCTGGGAAGATAGATGAGAGTTCAGGAGGGTGTTGTGATCTTATATCCAAGATCACATCATGTAATGTTTCATATTGGATGAGTTACAGATGTTTTGGTGAAGACTGGTCACTGACTATGACAGTGAGAAATGACAGATTTAGTCTCTGTGTTTTGTGTATAGCTTACAGGTGATATGGAATCAGTGCATGCAAACTTTAGAGATGAAAGATGGAGTATTGAATAATGTTCTATGAACTGCACAACGTACGAAAGGCAAGACAACGCCAACTGTGGCATTTGTTCTGGAAGGTGATCTATTTGGAAGTCGACTACAGAAATGTAGCGTGTATGATGGATGGAAAACTTGAATTAAGGATGTTGGTCCTTAATTATCATAATGTAATAATTTTATACTTTTTCTAGATACCATGTGTATCTTATCAATGGTTTATGTAATTGTTTATAATTAGGAAAGCTTTATGGGCCGACCTATTCATGAGAATTGTAATAAGGTATAAATGAAAGGTCTTTTCTTTGGAAAAGACATGGATGAGAAGAAGATGATATAGAGAGGTTGTAAAAGTTGTGAGCTTGTGTCTGTTGTATGTAGAGTAGAGGTTTGTTTGTGGACCTCATTGGAACTCATGAAGCAAAGACAGTTGTTGCCTAACAGTTCAAAAGATTGTGTATTTCTTCATATACACTTGTGTTACAAATAGTGAGCTTTGAAGGTGGATTTAACCTTCTTTGGGCAGTGAGCCCTCCCTTTTGTTCTTGACTCCTAATAGGGTATGTCCTCTAACAAGGACTATGTACTGTAATGTTTCAATAAGCTCCTAACAAGGCTATATCTTCTAACAAGGATAACTATACTCTCAGTACATCATGTGTGGGTGCTAATTCCCACCAGGGCTTTTACCTTTAACAGGGTTTCCCCGAGACCCAAATATTGTGTTATTGTGTTGGCATTCATTGTGTTCATTGGATCTAATATTGCTACTACTTAAAGTTTAATAATATTTCATACAACTGATTCACCCCCCCTCTCAGTTGTATTATGGACTATTATTCCCAACAATTAGTATTAGAGCAAGTGGTCCTTAGAGAGAAAGCTTAACAACTTGAGGTGATTCTGGAGATGGCATTCTATAGGAAGGATAGTCTAAAATTTGATCTTGAAAACTTTTATAGTTGGAAGAACAAGATGTAAACTCACCTATTTTTTTTGGGGATTAACTACTGGTTGATTACAAGAAACAAGGTGGCTATAAAGACCGAAGATGAATTGACAACAACTACTGAGGATGAAAAGAAGATATTTTCACTTAACATGATTGCAAGAGAATCACTCATCAATGCACTCTCTAAAGGAGAGTTTACTGAATTTAAAGACTTGGATTCGGCATACTTGATTTGGGAAAGATTTGAAGCACTATATGAGGGAGACAAGTATACCAAACAAGCAAAGTTACAAAACTGGAAGACAAAGATGGAGAAGCTACAAATGAATGAGGATGAAAGCATTAGGGCTTATGTTCAAAGGGTTATAGAAGTTGTAGTTGGAACCAGAAACTACGGAGGCACTTATGATGAAGATGAAGTTATTGCGAAGATCCTTAGATCTTTGACACCTGCTTACAAGTTCAAGACTATGTATATTCAAGAAACTATACCTCTAACTCTGAACTTTAATAGGGAGATGTTGATTGCAAAGCTAACTACCTTTGAAGCTACAGAATTAGGAGAGGTTGTACTTAAAGCTGAATCTACATTTAAGGCATCTGCACACAAGAAATTGTCTGCACTTCCGAGCACCAGCAAATAAGACCTAAAGGAAGAGCTCGGTGAGTATGCTGAGGAATGGGAACAGATAATGGAAAAAGAAATAAAGATGGATGAACTTATTGCACTGATTGCTAGAAGAGAAAAAAGAGGTAAGGGAAAGTTTGAAGGCAATTTACCCTTGAAATTTTTATCATGCAATAAGGTAGGTCATTTTGCATCTAGATGTCCTACAAGAGTTCCTAAGTACAAACTTAATTATGACAATATTAAAAGGGACAAAGAATGTTATTATGATATTGAAGGCATCTCTAATCATGATGATTTAGATTATCAAGAGGTTGAATTTGTTGCTATTAGAGATGAGCCAGTGCATGAGGAAAAAGATTTAGTATCTCATGTTGACAAGAAAACTGAATGGATAATAGACAGTGGTTGTTCTCATCATATGATTGGACATAAGAACAATTTTGTTAAATTCATAAAATATGATGGTGGTGTTGTGAGGTTTGGGGACAATCTTTCTAAATCTATCATAGGAGTAGGATCTATTACTCTGGATGGAAAGACTAATACAGATAATGTACTGCTTGTTGAAGGATTAAAACATAACTTGTTGAGTGTTGGACAGTTAATGGATAAAGAGTTTCAATTAAGTTTTGTCAATGGAAAATGCTTAATCACAAGTAAGGTGGGTAAGCTGATTGCAACTGATACTAAGTCTAGAGGTAATGTATTTGAATTAAATACATATGGAGCCTCTTGCTTTGTTGCGAAGGTTGATGATAATTGGTTATGGAATAGGAGGTTTTGTCATGTTAATTTTGATAACATTGTAAAGGTAAGTATGACTAATGCAATGAGAGATCTTCTGAAGATTGTGAAACCATCTAACACTATTTGCAAAGAGTGTGTCATGGAAAAACAAACTAGAAGTGTATTCACCCTAAAATAGTCGCCTAGACTTTGGGCCCCATTCTTCAATTTATCAATTTCCTGAATCATTGTTTTGCAATATTTTCAATATTTTCAAAATTAAATCAATTTCCTTGATCAAATCCTAATCCTATCATTTATTTGATTATATTATATAGATTAACCATTTTATCCTAAGTCTTTATTTAATTAAAAGGAATTCCCTCCCCTTTTATTAAATAAAAAGCCCCCACTTACCTCTTATCCTAAGTTGCACAAATAAAGCATTATTCCCTAAAGACACAGATAAATCTTTGCCTCTTAATCTCCATGGTCCATTTATCTTTAAAAGGAGAGCTCTCTTCTCATTCAAACGATCCACTCTTTATGATAATCTTATGCTGCAGGTTTTCTTGGTGACTTTGGAGCTTTAGAGATCTTCTTGCATTCTAGCTTTCATTCTTGCATTTAGCTTAGCTTTCATGGCATTTTAGTTTACTTTCCTTTCATGTTTCTAGCTTAACTCACCTAGTTTAATTAGCAAAGGCTTGTAATACTCTCATTTTCATAGCTTAGTTGCATTCTTGCATCTTCATTTCTAGCATAGCATTGCATTGCATTTCCAAAAAATACCAAAAAAATCAAAAAAAATAAATAATAAATAAATGAAAAAATAGAAAAAGCGCCTTGGTGAAAACCTGAAAACAGGCACCTTGGTAGCAAAAATACAAAAAAATTATAAAAAGTCCTGAAATAAAAATTCAAAAAAAATAAAAAATAAAAAAAATGCAATAAAATCGAAGTGGTGAAAACCTGGAAACGGGCGCTACTTGAGGCCTTTACACCCTTGTTTTTCAATTCGCATCCTTGACACTTCGCCTTTCTCCATCATGCCTTGTCCTTGTTGCCTTGGTTTGGAATTGGTCTTTATCTTTGTCTAGGGGGCATAACTATGTTAGCTTTGGTCTCTTGGATGCATTAGTCTTTAGGACATCTTGCAAACGGTGTTTTTCAACACCACCCCAAACTGTGTTTTTCAACACTACCCTAGTGTCAAGTGTTTCTCAATGCTTATCAGATATCCTACCCGCAGTCTAGAATGATACGATATTTCTCACTGGCAGATGCGATACTCAAAGTTTGACTCTATGACCTACACATACGCACTTAAACACTTGGCTCGCTGAGACTTGCTTCACTTTATTTCTTTGTGTGATGTCTATGATGGTTTCTTTGCTGAGTGTTCTCTCCCTAATAGTTTTTAATGATGCTGAGCTAGAAGATTGGGGGCACGAGGACATGTTTTATTTATTTTCTATCTGTGGGTATATTTTGTTGATCCTAACTATCATGAGCATTCATGCTTGTTCCACTTGACACAAGGATCGACAATGTATTATCCTTGACTTTTTTTTCACAAGTGCATGCTTGTAGTCATCTTGAATTTCTTGTGTCTCGATGTGAGCATAATCTTGCTATACCAAACTTAGGGAACTTCACTGCACTAGTCATCTTGACCTACATGTATTTGATGCTTAGGTGGGATTCCCACATATCTATCTGATACATATCATATTCATATACCCATAGTCATACTAGTGTGTATTGTATGATCTTGCGACGCTACCAATAAAGCTCAATGATGATTATTAGAGTCTAATGGCTTTGTGACCTTGCAAGTACACCTTTGCATTTTCATGTAGCTTGCATTGTTAGACTTCATGTTAATTTGCATTTTTAGGCTGCATTAGGAGTTTGAGAGGGTTTTCCTTCATCTTTCTTTTGGACTTTTAATCAACTGTGCTCACGTTTTGATCTTCATTTCTTTATCTTCTTTCGTGATCTCAATCAAAATTTCATATCTTAAACAGTTGATTGATTTTGAGGAATTCTCTTTCTTGAGGCATTCTCTTTCTTGAGGCATTCTCTTTCTTGAGGCAATTCGCTTTCTTCTCTCCTCTTCTTTCCACCTCTTCCAAACTTCTATCTTCCATTCACTTTCCCTCCACTTCTTTTCTTCTAATTCAACCTTGGGGCATAATCTTTCATGCAAGTAATGATCTACCTTGGTTCTATGATCCTTAAATCTTTCATCTTACATCAGGAACCTTATTTCTAGTGATTTGATCAAATTTATCAATTTATTATTTCTCCTCTATCTCATTTTGATTCGATTTCAATCATGAGGGGGTAGTACCTATCAAACTTCAATCCTTGATTCAACTTTATCAAACCTATCTGTAGGATTTGAGCAATACAAATCCACAAAACTAGAATATCACATGCATACAAAAACCTGTTACAAGGAAGTAGAGACAAGAAGAGGGCAAGGGTTTGACTCAAAAAATGAAGAAGAAAATATCCGCAAATAATGAATTAATTGAATGTACAATGGATCATCCTTATAAAAGAGATCAAAAGCCTTGAAAAGAAAACCTATAAAGCAGAAGTGCATGTAATAATTAGTTAAATTATTACAAGACTAATGCATGCAAGTTTATATTTAAAACAACAAGTGCATAAGTTTAAATCAACTAGTGCATGTGTGTTTAAATATAAACAACTAAAAATAAAAATCTTAAAATCTTAAAAAAGGAGTAAAGTTAATTAATAAAATTAATACTTTACTCTAACACCCCCCCTTAAGATGAGCAACAATGCAGCTACAAACAATGCAAGAAGAAAGCAAAGGAAACTACAATGCTAAAAGCATAAAAATGGGTCCCAGCAACATGGCCTGATGAGGTCCCCAAGTACAAAAGAGAGTCTCTATAAAACGGAGAAATAGAGAAAACTACATGGGAAAAACTCTACTCCAAAAAGAGACAAAGGCTAGTCTGAAGGACTAAAGAAGCCTCCAAAACTAGGGATGTTCTAGAAAATAAGAACAAAAAATGAACATGTAGAACATCACTGAAGCAAGAAGATGAAAACTCTGTCAAGAAGTAACTACTGATCTAAAGATCCTCCACTAAAATAGAGCATGACCAGGTAGAGAAGATTGTAATCTGTATGAGTGCCCTCAAATGACAATACTCGAATCAGGAGGCAAACAAAGGCAAATAACTGAACTCGAAGATACAGATGGTATAAAACACCAAAGCCTGAAGAGCTGATCAATAAAAGATGGAAGAGTGCCTCTAAAAATAGGAAAGAAAGAGTGTCTATATGGTAAATGATCCATCTCACTGAAATGCATAGGTACCCAGCCACTGCATCCGCCTAGTACATAAGAACAAATATTGAATACATGGCTCACACTATTGAACCAAGGAAGTAGAAGAATGATCAATAGAACCCTCCATAATGCTAACAAGAGAGAGGTGACAGGTACACTAAGAAGAGTGTCAATAAGAACTGCATCGTGAAGAACCAGGAACATCAAAGGTGCATAGAAAGCACAAGCATAAATAAAGATACCTTGAGGCTAATGTCATGGAAGGAACACTCACTTGAAAAAGGTAGATGGAAAACAAAGGCAAACATCAAACCCCCCCATGGCACTTTATAATGGAGTGCGAGTACAAATAGCACAAACATGTTCAAGATTCCAAGCATGCAAGAAAATGACACTTTATCTCAGTGCATGTGCATAAAAGAATGCTACAAAAGTGAAGTATACATTGCTAAAATAAGAGAGAAGGTTGTTGAAACAAAAGAACATCCTAAGAAGAGTCATGCCCTAAAGGGAAGAGATCCCATGACCTGTAACATCCAAGATATCCACCAGAGTGAAAAAATGCAAAAAATTGAATAAAATATACCTAAAGAAAAATCTGGGAAAATGACTCATAGCACTAGAAAGCTCTCAGAACAAGCTTTCCAATGATATCTTGCTTTCCAAAAATGGAGTCTGGATGCGCAAGATAGAGCTCCCAGAGTGCAGAAATGAACATTTGGCTTTGACAGTAAAAAAACATCATCAAAAAAGAAAAATAAAAAATTCAAACCTCTAGATCCGGATAGAGCTCAAAACAAACTTTCTGACGATATCTTGTTTGCCCGATTTTGACACCGTATGCTCAAGTTATGAGCAAAAAACCACAAAGTACTTTGGAGGGCCCAAAATGGTGTCTAGATGTGCTAACGTTAGCACTTCATGGGCTTAAAATTGATGGCCAAATGGTCATCACAGCATGCAAGCCCCCTGGGGCTAAAATTCTTGGCCCCTGGTCACCATATGACCAAGGGCTAAAACTGCATTCGCTGGCTTAAATTTGACTACCAAATGGTTGTCGCTAGCAATTATAAAAAAGAAAATTAATTTATTTTTCTTTTGCAAATTTGCATGCGCACCTTGGGATCAATTTGCATGCCAAAACTAGTAAATTTTGTCTCAAAAAATGTGTCAGTTCATACAAATGTTGCCTTGAAAAGCGTGTCAAGCTGTCTGGTACCAAAAAAATGCCCCAAAATGCAAAGTTGTCCAAATTGAACATGCCTTATATCAAAATAGGGGTTTTTGGGCCTTTTGAGCTCAACGATGAGGTCTGTTTGAGCTCAAAGTGCACCAAAATTTAGAGACGCCCTAATTTCAATTAAAAAACAAAAAAAAGGCCCTAATCTGAATTCTTCAAACACGAACAAGTTGTAGCAGATTAGGCTCTAATACCATGTAGGATTTGAGCAATACAAATCCATAAAACCTGAAGATCACCTACATACAAAAACCTGTTACAAGGAAGTAGAGACAAGAAGAGGGCAAGGGTTTGACTCAAAAAATAAAGAAGAAAATATCCTCAAATAATAAATTAATTGAATGTACAATGGATCATCCTTATAAAGGAGATCAAAAGCCTTGAAAAACAAACCTATAAAGCAAAAGTGCATGTAATAATTAGTTAAATTATTACAAGACTAATGCATGCAAGTTTATATTTTAAAAAACAAGTGCATAAGTTTAAATCAACTAGTGCATGTGTGTTTAAATATAAACAACTAAAAATAAAAGTGTCGACATCTTAAGAAAGGAGTAAAGTTAATTAATAAAATTAATACTTTACTCTAACACTATCAATCAAACCTTGCTTGAGACTTGACAATTACCTATTAACAGGGGTGTTGGCCTTGTCTTTTTCAATCAGCTTGTCTTTGTTCGTATGTGTTCCCATCCGTCGAACACACTTCTGGGTTGTTTTATGATCCCAAATCGATCTCACATTTCAATTCCATTCTTTGACCACATGTGATCCCAAATCGACCTCACATTAGTCAAAGAGGGGCAAATGTATGCACCATAAAATAGTTGCCTAGACTTTGGGCCCCATTCTTCAATTTATCAATTTCTTGAATCATTGTTTTGCAATATTTTCAATATTTTCAAAATTAAATCAATTTCCTTGATCAAATCCTAATCCTATCATTTATTTGATTATATTCTATAGATTAACCATTTTATTCTAAGTCTTTATTTAATTAAAAATAATTCCCTCCCCTTTTATTAAATAAAAAGCCCTTGCTTACCTCTTATCCTAAGTTGTACAAATAAAGCATTATTCCTATTTTATAAAAAGAAGAAAAGGTCTTTTTGTCTCACATGGGGCACAAAATTCAACACTTCTTTCTCATTGGAGGAGACTTGTGCACATGGATTGCTCCCACTTTCAAACTCCACCCTTGATCAAATCTTTTGCCTCTTAATCTCCATGGTCCATTTATCTTTAAAAAGAGAGCTCTTTTCTCATTCAAAGGATCCACTCTTTATGATAATCTTATGCTACAAGTTTTCTTGGTGACTTTGGAGCTTTGGAGATCTTCTTGCATTCTAGCTTTCATTCTTGCATTTAGCTTAGCTTTCATGGCATTTTAGTTTACTTTCCTTTCATGTTTCTAGCTTAACTCACCTAGTTTAATTAGCAAAGGCTTGTAATACTCTCATTTTCATAGCTTAGTTGCATTCTTGCATCTTCATTTCTAGCATAGCATTGCATTGCATTTCTATTTTGATTCTTGATGATATTGGCATTCTTGCCCTTGTCTCTTTGAATCTCCCATTGCATGGTTTACTAGCAAGGTTATAGGCTTAATAGCTCTAGCTAAGAGCATTCTAAATACCCTTGTGACTCTATGCCTAGGGAGCTCTAGGTCGCTTTCTCAAGGTTTCCAATCTATGGATCCTCTTGGAAGTAATGACTTAGAGAAGTACACATTTTAAGTTTACAAGAAGCAGTTACAAAAGAAAAGAATATACATCAAAAGATAAGTTGCAGATGGTACACACAAACCTATGTGGACTTACAAGGACAAAATCATACTATGGTGAAAGGTATTTCATACTATTTGTTGATAATTTTTCTAGAATGATGTGGGTCACTTATTTGAAAGAAAAATTAGAAGCATTTGATAAATTCAAGTTGTTCAAAGAAAAAGTAGAGAATTAATCAAGTTTAAAGATTAAGTGTCTAAGGTCAGACAGAGGTGGAGAGTTTACTTCAGACTTATTCAATTCATATTGTGAAGAGCATGGAATAAAGAGACAGACATCTGCTCCTAGGACTCCACAATAGAATGGGATAGTAGAGCGAAGGAACAGGATTATACTTGATGTTGCTAGGACAATGTTGCTTGAAGGAAATGTATCTCATGTACATTGGAGAGAGGCTATTGGAACAACAGTATATACATTGAACAGAATTCAAATCAAAGAAGAAGGAGAAGAACTTGTTGAGGCAAAAAGTGAAAAAGAGGCTTGTGATGTTGGCACAAGTGAGGCTACTAAGACTCCTAAAATACCAAAGTATGTAAAGAATAACCATCCTGAAAATCAAATTATTGGCAATACTAATCAAGGAGTACTAACTAGATCAAAGGTTAGAGAAGACATTTGTTTGATTTCTCAAGTTGAACCAAAAACTACAGATGAAGCATGTAGAGATGAATCTTGGTTAAATGCTATGAAGGAAAAGTTAAACTAGATAAAGAAGAATGACACTTGGGAATTGGTTCCTATGCCTATAAACAAAAATGTGATAGGAACAAAATGGGTTTTTAGAAACAAAATGAATGAAGAAGGAATTGTTGTAAGAAACAAAGAAAGACTAGTATGTAAAGGATACTCATAGCAAGAAGGCATAGAATTTGAAGAAACATTTTCTCTTGTTCCTAGAATAGAGGCAGTAAGATTTTTCTTGGCTTATGATGCACATAAGAACTTCAAGGTGTATCAGATGGATGTGAAATCTGCATTTCTAAATGGGGATCTTGAAGAAGAACTTTATATAGAACAACTTGATGGATTTCCCCTATGCGAAGATAGAGACATGGTGTGCAAGTTGAAGAAATCTTTGTATGGGCTGAAGCAAGCTCCTAGGGCTTGGTATGCAAGGTTAGACAAGTACCTACTTTGGCTTGGATTCAGAAAAGGTAATTCGGACAGTAATTTGTATTTAATAACTAGTGAAGATGGAATCCTGATAATAGAAGTCTTTGTGGATGATATTATCTTTGGAGGTAATGATGATCTATGTAAGAAATTTTCTAAGGAAATAGAAAGTGAATTTAAGATGTCCATGATAGGTGAAATGAAATTCTTTCTTGGATTGTAAATAACTCAGAATGAGAATGCTATCTTTATTTCTCAGACCAAGTATCTCAAAGAAATATTGAAGAAGTTTGGAATGGATGACTGTAAACCAGTAGGAACACCTATGGTGACTAGTAATAAGCTAACAATTGATGATGAATTAAAGAATGTTTTTTAGACCTTATACATATCAATGGTTGGAGGATTACAATATCTGACCCACACCATACTAGATATTGCTAATGTTGTTGGAGTTGTGGCTAGATATCAGGAAAAACCCAAAGAAAAACACCTAGCTACTATAAAAAGGATATTGAGATATCTAAAAGGAACCATAGACTATGGCTTATGGTATGATAGAAATGACAGCTTTGAACTTCAAGCTTATACTGATGTTGATTGGGCAAGAAATATTGATGATAGAAAAAGTACTAGTGGTGGTGCATTTTTCCTTGGGAAAAAGTTGGTTTCTTAGCTAAGTAAGAAACAAGATTGTATAGCACAGTCTACTGTTGAATCAGAGTATGTTGTTGTTGCCATAAATTGCACTCAGATTGTTTGGATGAAAAAAATGCTGACAAACATTGGAATAACTTTTGATGATCCTGTGATTATCCATTGTGATAACACCAGTACAGTGAATATGTCAAAGAATCTAGTGATGCACTCTACAACTAAACATATTTCTATCAAGTATCACTTCTTGAGAGACAAGGTGGTAGAAAAGGAAATAAAATTAGAATATATTAATACAAAAGAGAAGATTTCAGACATCTTCACAAAGCCACTACCAAAAGATACCTTTGAATATCTCAAAGGTATGCTAGGGGTTCAGGCCCCTCCTAGTCAGAATTAAATGATGCAAAGATGCATCAGTCCAGGGGTTTTTAGAGCCTTATCATAATCTGGACTGGATGTAGGGATCTACTCCTCAAGGGGAATGATTATGGAAGAAAGATGTTGGAAATAAGTTGATGACTCATGGAACCCTTTGCCATTGTTGTCAAAGGGGGAGTGTTGCTATGAGAAAATCCCTACTGTATGGGGAAATCATTTGGTTGCAAAACTTTGGATTGATATAACTTTGGGATGTTGAATTTTCCCATATGTTAACATCAATGCCAAAGCGGGAGATTTTTGGATATTGCTAATGCATGGGGAGGTGATTGAGACATTTAATATGTTTAATCACTACATTACTAAATGGGCACTCATACTATTGTCATTTGTGTTTTGTCACTGATGTCAACATATGTTTCTGTGAGGAGATCAGACTGGTTATCACAGTGTATGAAAACTCTACAGATGTTTCAGATGTTGTGAAGATAGATGAGAGTTCAGGAGGGTGTTGTGATCTTATATCCAAGATTTTATCATGTAATGTTTCATATTGGATGAGTTACAGATGTTTTGGTGAAGACTGGTCACTGACTGTGATAGTGAGAAATGACAGAGTCGGTCTCTGTGTTTTGTGTATAGATTACAGGCGATATGGAATCAGTGCATATGAACTTTAGAGATGAAAGATAGAGTATTGAAGAATTTTCTATGAACTACACAAGGTATGGAAGGCAGGATGACGTCAGTTGTGGCGTGTGTTCTGGAAGGTGATCTATTTGGAAGTCGACTACATAGATGTAGCATGTATGATGGATGGAAAACTTGAATTAAGGATGTCGGTCCTTAATTTTTTTAATATAATCATTGTATACTTGTTCTAGATACCATGTGTATATTAGCAAGGGTTTATGTAATTGTTTTTAATTAGAAAAGCCATATGGGCCGACCTATTCATGAGAATTGTAATAAGGTATAAATGAAAGGTTTTTTCTTTGGAAAAGACATGGATGAGAAGAATATGATATAGAGAGGTTGTAAAAGTAGTGAGCTTGTGTCTATTGTATGTAGAGTAGAGGTTTGTTGGTGGACTTCATTGGAACTGATCAAGCAAAGACAGTTGTTTCCTAACAGTTCAAAAGATTGTGTATTTCTTTATATACACTTGTGTTACAAACAGTGAGTTCTGAAGGTGGATTTAACCTTCTTTGGGCAGTGAGCCCTCCCTTTTGTTCTTGACTCTTAACAGGATCTTTCCTCTAACAAGGACTATGTATTGTAATGTTTCAATAATCTCCTAATAGGGCTATATCTTCTAACAAGGATAACTATACTCTCAGTACATCATTTGTGGGTGCTAATTCCCACCAGGGTTTTTACCTTTAACAGGGTTTCCTCGAGACCAAAATATTGTGTTATTGTGTTGACATTCATTGTGTTCATTGGATCTAATATTGTTGCTACTTAAAGTTTAAAGTTTAATAATTTGTCATACAACTGATTCACCCCCCCCCCTCTCAGTTGTATTGTGGACTGTTATTCCTAACAATAACACCATTTCATTCTTGGTTCCATAACCTCAAAACAAACACAATCAGTTTCAACCATAAAATAGATAGTGTCTGCATACTTCTCAACTATGTTCTCAGGTATTCTATACCTTTCCTTCATTTGCCTTTGTAAGATTTTGGTCATTGCAAAAAGTTCACCATCAACCCAATTCTTATCTTGCCTTTTGTAACTCTATGAAATCTGAATCCCAATGGGTACATTATCCTTCCATGCCCTAGGGTGCATGCCAGGAAACTTGTGAATAATATGAATGTACATATGGACTAATAATTACCCAAACCTAAATGCTTTAGTCCTATCCTTCTTTATCACCTTTATATTTTCAAGGAACTGTGGTGCAAGTACTTCGCAAAGATTATATTTCTTATTTTCCTTCACCATTTTGTATGCCATCATGATGACTCCAGCTAATACAGAGTTTTTTTTGCTACTATAAAATAGTTTGTACCCCAATAACATTGCCACCAACCTAACATCTTGCTGAAAGATCTCATTGACTATCATCGCCCTCTTATCCCACTTGGAATGGGTTAGGGTTTCTGCCTATTTCCTTAGGTTCTTTTCTACTACAGGTAGGGCTCCTTCATTATCAAGGCCTATAATCTCATGAATCATTTGTGCACAAATATTTACTGGTTGATCTCCAATCCAAACAAATTGATCATGGACTCTGCTAGGGATGATCTTAAATCATTCAACTTTTGTGAATTCCGTGAGTAGGGTTAGCTTAATGATAGATTTATCTTGTAGGTGTTTGAACTCTTCTATCATGGATCCATCTACTGCTATCATATTATATCCTATTCGCTGTAAATGTTTACATCTCTAATTATTTCATACTTGCAGTGTATGTATGCCCTAATGTCTTCTACGTGAAACACACTGATAGGGGTTTGTGAAAATGCTCCTTCTAGATCATCTTCACAAGAATTAAATGAATGTATCTTAGATTTGTACCTAGGTCTATCCATGACATCATAAACTACTTGTACATCCATAACTTCTCAATGAGTATAGGTCTAAATACCTTTAATGCATTAAAATCTAGATCTCTGCTTTACGCGATCACACAATCTCTCTGCTAGATGACTTGAAATGCTTCACAATTCTTCTCTCCTTATTCGTTGATCAAAAAATAGTGTAGAAATGATATCTTCAAAACTTTTTTATCCTTTTTAAGTTGAGTCAGTGTATTAAACACAAGTAGCTCAACTTTGCATCTCGTCTAGTCAACATAAAACTTGCAAACATGGAAAATGAATCTCTAAGTGTTGCGCTCTCATCCATAGACTCCACAATGTCTAGACACACCATACCTAAGCTTGCATGAGCTTACTCCACATATACATGGGTTGGATATATTATGTTCTTTGCATCCAATGCTCCCCTTAAGGCCATGCAACCTTCTAGGTCGATGCCTCAAAGAACTCATCATGCAAAGACATAGTATCATCTATTGTCTCTCCCTAAACCAATGCCTTGTTTAATACTTTCACCTTCCATATCTTGTCATCCTCCTTGCTCTCTAATTTCTTGAATTTATTCTCAAACTCATTCATGTATTCATTAAGACTCTTACCACTATCACCAACATTCTTTCTTATAACCACAGGAGGTGGTCCTCTTCGTTCATTTTATCTTCTTGGTCCTCTTCTATTGTCATCTCCATTGTATCTACAAAAATTCACAATGTGTCCAAGGTTTTTACATTTGTAACATGTAGGAGGTCTCCTTCTATCCTGATTTACTTGCAGTTTATAATACCTTGCAGTGTGTCCAAAGTTGTTACATTTTTTACATGTGATCTTGGCTGCTCATTCTTCTCTGACATAATCTTGCTTATACCTAGACTGATCTAGTTTTTTGCAATATGCTTTCTTGTGTCCATAATCATAACAGTTAAAATAGTAGTTAGTAAAGGGTTTAGAGGTACCTTTACTTCTGTAATCTCTTTTCATATGTCCAACTTTTTTGCATCCAAAGCATCTACCTCTAAAATGTATGATATGCTCTTTAGGTTCTTCATAAGTAGGTCTTTCTTCATTCTTTTCTTCACTTGCTTCTTCATTAGTTTTAGAACTTTTTGCTTTATTGAATCCAACTCCAGTCATGTCTCCTTTAGGTTTATGTCTTTCTCTTTGCTCATCAATTTTGTCACTGCTCATGTGCAACTTCTCAATGTGTAATTTGGCTTGAGTGAGTTCACCTTTAATGATCTAATTATATTTGTCCAATTCCTGATATTTATCCTTGTAATGGTCAAGTTCAATCTTGATTTGTCCTATCTGCTCATTTTCTTCTTTTAGTGATTCTTCAACCTTGTTCCCTGCATCCTTTTCATGTTGAATCTCTTTTATCATCAAAATATTGATTTCTTCTTTTTCTTGCTCCAACTTATTTACTTGATCTGATGTATCATTGACTGATTCTTCACTGATTTTGTCCATAAGATCTTGTTTCTGACATCTTGAAGTTTCAAGTTGCTCCTTTAGTTTCCTAATGAAACCTTATGCTCTTCTCAATTTGAATTTCAATATACCATTATCAGCCTTCTCTTTGTCCAAATCTTCAAGTGTTGCATCAAAGTTATCTTGCAAACTTTCTGAATCCATTCTGATCTCCCTTAAGTTGTTAGGCTTTCTCTCCAAGGGCCAATAGCTCTAATACCATTTGATGAGTAGTGACCAAGGAGAGAATATTTAATAAGCATATCAAATCACCAAACAACTACATTGTGTGATCAATCAAAGTAGAATTCCCGAATTTAGCGTATTAAAGGTATTTAGATTGTTTACTCAAACAAGAAGCTATAGATGCAATTGTGATATATGATGTTGTGGATAGGCCTAGATATAAGTTTAAAAGACACCCCTTTAATTCTTGTGAGGATGATCTTGAAGGAGCCTTCTCACAAACACCATATGGCGTCTTGCATGTAGAGGATATTAGGGCTTACATTCATTGAAAATATGAGACAATAGGAGATGTGGAGATATACAGGGAGATAGATGAAATGATTGAATCTAATGGCAAAATGAAGGATGAGTTCAAACAATTAGATGATATATCCATCATAAAGTTA
Source organism: Chamaecyparis obtusa (assembly GCA_027943335.1). NCBI lineage: Eukaryota > Viridiplantae > Streptophyta > Pinopsida > Cupressales > Cupressaceae > Chamaecyparis > Chamaecyparis obtusa. The sequence goes on along the minus strand of BSBK01004400.1, from coordinate 717,253 downwards.
ACCCTCTTGAATTAATACAACATAATAGAATGGTTTAAAATAATACTTAGTAGAGCTCATGATTAGTTTATTTGGATAGAAGAGTAGCCTGTGAAGATCTATAGTCATTTGATTCAAGACATAACTAGACTAGATAACAGTGGAGCTATCCCTATGGTAGTCAATGACATACTCCAACAAGATGTAAGACTAGTTGCAATGCTTCTAGGATACAAGCTATATTATAGCAACAGACCTAATTCAGTTTCAGCAGGAGTCATAATAATGGCCTATAGAATGGTGAAAGAAAACACCAAGTATAATCTATGTGAGATTTTGGCACAACATTTTTTGGAGAATGTAAAGATAATTAAGAAGGATAAATCTAAAGCATTTAGTTTTGGTTCACTACTAGTTCATATGTACATTCATATTGAGCATAAGTTTCCCAAAATGCACCCTAGAGCATGGAAGGACAGCATACCCATTGGTAATCAAATATCAGAGAGATACCAAAGATAGAACAGTACATGGGTAGTCGGTGAGTTATTTTCTATGATCAAAATCCTACAAAGGAAAATGAAAGAAAGATACATAATCCCTTAGGAATTGGTTGAAAGATATAAGAATACAATTTGTTTCATGGTTGGAATTGATTGTGTGTGCTTTTAAGCAGTGGAACCTAGAAAGAAGTGGTGTTACCCCATGGGATATGAGATCAATTTTGAATTTCTTGTGATGTAGAACATATACTAGCATCTAAAGTTGACACATTTGAAGAGAGATGGGAAACTTATGAAGAAAAGTTAGCAAACGTTAGAGAAGAACATGACAAAGGCACAAGGAAAAGGAAGTTAGAGAAAATGGTTGATGATATGGCAGTGAAGGCCAAGATGACAAAGTAAGAACTAAAAGGAATAAGGATGAAGATGACATAAGGAACCTATGGATCGGCAAGCATGAGACTTGAAGCCCCTCCACCTTCAGAAGCAAAAAACATAGTAAATCCTACTTCTGATATAATTGATCTATCTATCACTCCTGAGAAGATAGCACAAAAAGATATACCTCCGAACACACTAAGAAGATCTAAAAGATCAAACAAACCTAACATCCCAAAGAAACAAAAGGTTGAAGTGGAAGAAAAGAGGAAAGAAGATGAGGAAGCAAAGAAGAAAGAAGAGAAAGTAGAACAAAGGAAAATAGAGAACCTCTAGAAACTAAAAAACATTGAACAGGTATTATGAAAGGTATGATTATGATAATCAATCAGTAATAGAAGATATAGTGATTGATAATTTATTGGTCTACAAAAAGAACCTACTAGAAATAGAGGGAAGTATTCCTAAAGAATTATATGGCAAGTTAGAAATTAGAAAACAACTTGCACAAATTGAAGATGAGGCAATAAGAAATAAATCTATTGAAGATATTTTTCTTGTAGTCTCTATATAGGAAAGAGAGAAGATAATCAAGGAGCTCAAACCGTTATTGAGAACAAAAGCTAGACTTGTGAAGATAATGGCTAGAAAATATGATGAAGTCATTGAGGATACATAGAAGACATTGGATCAAATACTGATGAGTGACATTCCTAAGAAAGCTTCACCTCCTAAGGCTGCCAAGCCCACACCTATAGGAATAGGATAAATCTCTAAGTCGGCTAAGAACATCATGGAAGGAAGAAAAGTAAAAATTGACAAGCAACCAGACTTCTTTGTTGTTGGTGTGCCTGTAACTCTTGACACTACACTTGATGAGGGTGGTCCTTTTCAAGGAAACATGGATAGTACGGTGACAGAAGAAGAAGAAGATCAGAAAGAAGAAGAACATAAATAAGAAGGATAGGAAAAGGAAGGATAGCAAGAGGAAGAACAGAGATAAGAGATAGGGATAGGTAAAGAAGAAGAGACAAGAATTGAGATCAAGCAAGAACCTAATACTTCCACTACTTTATTGTTGGCAAGTATGGAAATCCTATGAGAATTGGTGTATAAAATATGGATGAGGAAAAATTGATGAAAATATCCTTCATGGCATTTGCTAAGGCAAAATAAAGGTCAGAACAAAAAGGTGACAAGAAGATTAAGGTAATTTCTAGGGCATTTGATACAGTAAACAAAATACTCCCTATACCTCTTGTATTTCAAGTAAAAGATGATGTAGAGAACCTTAACATGGAACTAGACAACTTTGACAATTACTATGAGTCCCTAGTGAATATCACAAAGGAGAAGGCAGAGAAAAAATATCTGGAGAAAAAGTTGAAGGAAGTATGCCAGTCTATTTTGTGGGACTTGGGCATTCTGAAAACAACAACTTCTAAGGCCAAAAGTTGTGTTGCACATGGAAGGAAGTTGTATAGCTATTGCATTAACCCTCTCAGACACATTCCAAATATTGATGACATAATAGCTAAAGACATGGCTACTTTGGATAGTATGATGGACAATTGTGAGACCTTCTCACAAACTATATTAGAGATGGACAAGCAGGCATCAAAGATTGTTGATAAGATGAACGTATTGGATATAGATAAAGGGAGAGTAATGACAAGATTTGGTTTTCTGAAGAGTCTAAACACTCCTAAGCTATCAATTCTTGAGGCACATCTTACTGAGATGGAGAAGATTGAGGAGTCAATGACCAACTCTATACCCACTAAATCCAGCCTAATTCATGTCAGTAAATTTTTTATCAAATCATGGATTGATGAAGTGAAGACCTTGAAATATTCCTTCCAAGATATTTTGAAACTGGTGAGCAAGCACTAAGTTCCACATTTTTGTAAATTTTGCAGTCTTGGGTATATCTTTGCCATTGATGTCAAAGGGGGATAAGAAGAGAAGAAGAAAAAAGAAAGATTAAATAAAAAAGAGGAAGAAGAGAATATATATATGTATATAGAAAAGAAAAAGAAGAGGGAAGACTACAGTTAGTGTTTTGGAACTTAGTCATTTTTCGCTAAGTGGTGCCATCAATGCCAAAGGGAGAGATTGTTGGCAAGTGATGTTTTATGAGAAATATGAAGCACTTGAGGTTTGTCATTTATGGCAACACATATGATATGGTGATCTTATGAAGTAAGTATGAGTGTTGAAGATACAGTCTTGAAAATGACTAAGTATGGAATCGGATTTACAGAGTACTGCAAAACTATTTTGGGCATCAAAGATAGTATATGATAGATGATAGCTTGCGAGCTTAGATGAAGACATTTTTGGATGTATATGACCTTCATTTAAGGCCACTTGTGTTTTGGTATTGATATCACTAAGTTACAGTGATATGAAGACATACAAAGACAAAGGAACAATGAAACGGGGCATATGAACAGTCGCGATGATTAAGGGAATGTAAGATGGAATGGTAACATGATAAGTTAGATATTTAATATTCACATTATTAATTATTATGTTTTGTATTGTATTTGGGAGCCGATTGGATGTTAGAATTCATATTTATATGAAGAGCTTTTTATAAAGCGAAGATGAGAAGAGTTTGAAATAGTAATAGTAATGGCAAATGTGAGATCATAGATTGGAAGATGATATTATGAACTACAACTGGAACTATCAAAGCATAGTAGATTCTTGTATTTTTCATTCTTGAAGAACACTTTGTAATGTAAGTACTGATTGTAAGAGATGTAAGCTCACTATACCTTTAACAAGGTTTCGTATACCTTTAACAGGGTTTATATTCCTCTAAAAAGGAAATGTACTATGTAATACTCATCTCCTAACAAGGCTAGATCTCCTAATAGGGATATTATGTTTTAGTGCATAGTTTTGGCTACCATCCCCACTAGGGTTTTCCCTTGGCTAGGGTTTCCTTGAAAACAAATAATGGTGTTATGAGTTGTATGTTATTTGTGTATGTTCTTTTCATTTCTGCAATCATATGGTTTATATGGAATTGGTTTAAGTTTAATAAGTGTTGTAATACTGATTCACCCCCCTCTTAGTATTACTCAATCCTAATACCTTATTCTCTCTTGCATCCTTAGGATGGACCATGTAGTGTGGTCTGAAACGTTGATGAAAAAACTTATACACAATTGTGTCATGCTTTGCACTGCTTCCCTTTGTCAAAAATTTGCATTCCCACTTTTCAAAATTTTGACCTATAAGCCTTAAAAAAGAAATGTTTTTGCCTTCATCTTTTCCTTAGAGAGCTCGCTATGGTTCAATTGTCTGAAAAAGAGTTCATAGTAGTTCACAAGGTTCATGAAGTCCATGGGGTTCAATAGTTTATTCAGCACTAGTCATCTTTTTCAAAATTGTTAAGTCCATAAGAGACAAGTCTTTGAACCCATTAAACCTTCTCAAATTGATTGAACCCAAATGAACTCATTGAACCACTTTTTCCCAAAGTTCATCTGGCTCATTTGGTTCATTGGGGTTCAAAGTTCAAACACTTTTTTCCCAAGCCAATATGTCACATCAATACATGTCAGCACGTGTCATCTTGTTTAAATGTTTTAGAATGCGGACACACTTTGGAAAGGATTATGAACCCAATGAACCACTTTTTGAAGAGTTCAATTAGTTCATCTGGTACAAGATGGTACGTGAGCTTTGAAGGGTTGATTTTTAATGAGGAAAATTTTAGGAGTGGCATCCGCAATAAAAGAAGAATTTTCACATGATCTCAAAGTAATTATGAGCTAATGAGTTGGCAAGGAGTGGATGTAATTATTAAAAGGTGAGATTAAGTCATGACATGAAAGGTGATAAATTCTCACATTGTGAGGGGTTTCATGTCACATTAAATCAGCACAAACTAACAGATAATGCAATTAATATCCAAGATTTTATTGGCGGTGAATATTTAAAGGGGTTGAAATGAATTAAAATGATTACTGTTCATAATATGAGGTGAATTAGTGGATGTAAAGTTGGTTTTTAATGCAAAGATAATGCAGGTGTTTTCATCTCATAAGGTGAGTCTTAGAACCTTTCTTCTTGTCGGTTATTTGTAGTAGTTGTAGTGTTTTTGAGAAACACTTGTCTCCTAGTTAAGAAAAAATTATAATTATGAAGTCTGCTTTTCATATTTTCAACAATGCAGCTAATATAGCTTGTGAGTCCCCTATATTAGGAGACACTTTTATCATGCAATTTGATCTAGAGGACTCTAAGGAAAGGTTGAGGAGCCAAGTGGAAGAACCCTTCATAAAGGAAATTATTGAAAGTGTCCTAGTTGAAGCAGCCACATTTCCTTCGCTATCTAGTGTCCAAAACTGGTCAGGGAATGTGTCAACAGGTATGATGACAGACACCAATGCATTCATAAGGATGATGGAGGAATTATGATGTCAATAAATAGGGAAACAATTGTGTCTGTATTTAAATTACCCAAGAAAGACACCTTTTATGAGTTTACTCCTTCCCTCTCTATTGCTAAATTCAATGAAGAGGCAAACAAGAATATAAGTGTCATAGCTAGGAATTGGCTACTTAAATTTCACAAAGGCGGGTATAGGTTGCCAAAACATCTCACCTGTCAACACATGAAACCTTATGTGAGGGATTTAATGGTTTTTATGCACGGAGTAAAGGGAGCTTCTCAAGCAAATCTTTTCTCAAAATGGATGTATTTCTTCATCCATATTGTTTTGCAGGGAACCAAATATATAAACTTGGGAGAAGTGATAGGCAAATATATGCGGGACCAACTAAAAGTAGCACAGCTTGGTCACAAGGATTTTTACATGTCATTATGCCTCACGTACTTCTTAGCCTGCACCAGGGAGTGGGATGGTATACCTAATGAACTATGGTCTAAAAATATTAAAATCTATGAGTATTACCCCCTTTTGCAAGGAGAAGCAACAGTTGAAGATTATAGAAGGGTGAACCATGTCTTTACTAGTAGATTGCTTTTCAAAATAACCAATGCATTGATCAAGAGGATGACTGATGAAGAAAAGCACCTTGTGAGTATTTATTGTAGCTACTATATTAAGTACCCTCATTTCACATACATTCCTATGGAAGGATATGAAGATGAGCCAATGAAACTACCAAGGTATGCCCTGGATTGTTTCATATTGGCTGAATTGTGTAGACAGTTAGCACATGTTACAAAAAAATATATGCCAAAAGAAGAACATGAGAGTTCTTTTCCTCTTGAACTAGGCTACTATTCATGTAAGATTTTTTCTGATGCATTAAGAGTGGGGTATGATTTGAAAAGATTTGATTTTAGATATTATAAAGCCAAACATAGTTTTGATAAAAAAAGGTTTTGCTAAACAATACTTAAAGTTAGGTGATCACTTTTTACCTATACCCCATCTTGAAGATTTATGGGAAGATTGCCCTAATGAGATGGAAGTCGAGAAGAGGCATTGGAGAAAACTTCATCCACAGTAGTATCTATGAGACTAGAGATAGATATTAGTGAAGTTAATGAAGATAATGAAGATGTCATTGATTTGAAATTTGAAGAGATAAAGAGTCAACTTCTTGAAGTGAACTAGTTAGAGACTAAAAGGGTGATATACAAATGAGAAATCTTAGTGTGATAAAGAGAACTAAAAATTGGCTCAAGGAGAAAAAGAAAACAAAAACCCATGGTTTGAATGCCTTGGTTTCTAATAAGATGCCTAAATCCCCTTCCCCACCTTTATTTTTTGATATTAATATTCCAACTTGTGATGCGGGTAGAACCAAGCCTTGAACCAAGAGGTTGGCTTCTAACAAACAACTCATGAATCCTATTATTTCATGCTCTACAGCAAAAATAACCAGGTCAAAGACAAAGGCCAATAAGAAATAGGATCCAAGAAGTGAAAGGATAATAGACCTGGATTCAGATGAAGAAGGAGAGCAGGAGAAGGAGTAGTATACCAATCCACAACCAATGGACTCTAAATAATTAGAAGATGATCTCCTGGATTTGGATAACTCTGTGGTAATGGTTACCCTGACTCCTAAAAAATCTAGTGCTACTAAAATCTCAGTGGATGCTACTCCTCAATGGTTGATAGTTTTAGTTAATAAAAAGTACAATATAGTACCAATTTATCTTCCCATATGGGACATGGTTAATAAATATGTTGTCAAGACTCCTAAGTCTAAGAAACTGAAAACCACCTCATGGATATTGATCCAAAAATAGGTAATTGGGTAGCGGAAGTGGTTAAACTTATAACTACAGAGGAAGAAGTTTCTAGTACTAGTGCTAAAGACTATAGCATGGAAAAGGTAGATCTTGGCATTGCAAATAGAGAAGAAGATAACCATGATTTCAAGGTTTCAGGAAAACATATATTGTCTAGGTCATGGAAAGACAACAAAGATATAAAAAAAATTAAAGAAAACCATCAAATTAATGGTTGAGTATATCTATGCACTTAGCAATCCAAGCCCACAACCTCTTTTGAAAGCCCCTCAATCATTTGATACCACCTCTCTTACCAGTCAAAAGATATTGAGCCAGATCCAAAGGGGGAGAGTTTTAGTTGAAATCTTTGATGAGTGGGTAGATGGAGTGCTTCAGGATGGTAGCAAGTCCATCTTGGAATCTAAGTGTGTGTATGATGATGCTACTATTTTGATTTTTTAATTACAAATGTAAACCCAAGTTTGGGAAATAGTGGAATCAAAATGGACAGCTGCATCTTTGCATATCTATGAAATTTAGAGGTACGGGGTTGCTAAGTTTATATCTGAAAAACCCCTAAAAAACATCTATGAAGTTCTATTGTTTTAATTAAAGAAAACTATGGATTGGAAGAACTATGTGGTCAAATCTTCCCTTGTAGAGTTCATTAAGTTGGAAAAGGAATTACAGTATCTCAACCAATGCCTTTTGAAAGACTTACAATGCATCAATGTAATATTTGTCTAGCATGATGGCATAGTGGAACATGACATGGATGTTGTTGTGAAAGTTTTCAAAAATGAACTTGAATAGATAAAGAAGGAAAGAACTCCAACTACAACATATTTCACTAAGATAGAAAAGGTTAGGCTTTATTTTACCTGTGTGTTGATCAATTTCTAAAACATGTGGATAGGGTAGCTAAAATCATGTGGAGAAAGGAAGAGTGGAAGATGAGGATCTTACATAAAAAGACTCCCAAGGTTATGAAAATTCAAGAGTTTGTTAATATATATAAAGAGTGGAAGAACTTATGTTGCACCCCTCCTAAACACAACCAACATGCGAACCCGAAACCACCTGTTGCCATCTAGCTTTCTTGTTTAATTTTAAAAAAATATTTCTAAAAACTTTGGGGATGTTTATATTTAGTTAGATTTCAGTTATAAAACTTACTCAGACACTACCCTAAGGTTGGTTTAAAACCTCAATGGTTTTTAAGATTAATTATGGTTAAAGTAGCTCTATATATGTTGAAACATGGATATGTAAAGGGCTGAGATTTTTGGTTTAAAAAATATTTTCAATAGATAATGCAGTGAATGGATGTTTGAAGTACAAACTTGGATAAAGTTTATGTTGGTGAAAGGAAAGAATTTGGATCTATTTGATAAATTTAAATCTGTGTTTGAATTTATGGAATAGATATTTCTTTTTTAATGTTTAATTTTTTCTGATAGATTCATTTAATTTTAAGTCTGTGCAGATAAATATTCATTTTTACATTAAGTATTGAGAATCGGCGAATGTTATCAAATGTATTTATTGACAAGAAACTATGATTTTTTTAAGGTTATGGTATACTTATTTCAATTCTTGTGTACCTCATTTAAAATTCATAGGGAAATAGAGAAACTTTTTACCCAATTTTTATCTGGAGATATGTTTCTTGATGAGGATTGGAGTCAATAAGTGAATTTTAATGAGAGACAAATCTGTTAGCCAACAAAGTTTGGCAACTCCACTAGGGAGAGACACATTTATTTTGAAGAATCAGTCATTGAACCTATGAAGAACAATGGTTTTAGCACATGAAGAGATTTTTCCTATTCTTCAACCAAACCTTGGTTTCCAGGATGACCAAGAGGACATTATCAGCCAATTAAATATATAGATTGGCTTAGTAGAAGAATATTTAAGGAGTATCGAAGGACAATTTTGGTACTGGAAAGAGAAGAAGATTTAGCTACCAATCTTAGATAATTACTAGAAAGATAGAGCAGAAGGCAGGCAAAAAATCAGGTTAGAAACCAAGCTCAAAATCTAGAGCAGTCTAGAATTAAATAAAAAATCCCTATTTTGACTTATCAAATTGGATTCTAGACCGTTCACCTGATCAAGAAGAGAAGAATTTGTAGACCCTTATTTTGAGGAGTTACAAAATTTGAGATTTTCCCCAAATCCTACCCATGTACATAAGGTAAAAAGTAGGCCCTCGTTGCCCCCAAAAGAATCTGCATCACCCTCTTCCCAAGCCTTGGTATTGCACAAAACTATACTACTCATCGTCATCAACTTTCCACCTCCTCCACCTGCCATGGCCCAACCATGGGGAGTGGTTGTAGGACTTTTCAACTTAGTAGCCAATCATAATTTTCCTAAAGGAGCAAGAGAGATCTTATCTAAGTTTAATGGATATGGGAAGGTCTTAACATATAAGCACCTCAATGTGTTTTATGTGGATTGTGGGGTATTGGTGTATGCACCCAAAAATGGTTGCCTAGACTTTGGGCCCCATTTATTTGATTTATTTATCTCTGAATCAGTTTTATCAATAATCAATATTTTTCAACACTATCAATTTCTTGATCAAATCCTAATTTCATCATTTTCGATTATTTTCCTTGGGCTAACCATTTTATCCTAAAGTCTTTATTTATTTAAAAGGAATATTTCCTCCCCTTTTAATAAATAAAAAAAGCCCCCACTTTTCCTCTTATCCTAAGTTGCACAAATAAAGCATTATTCATATTTTATAAAAAGGGAAAAAGTACTTTTTGTCTCATATGGACACTAAAGTCAACTCCTATTTTCCTATTGGAGGATACTTGTGCACATGGATTGCTCCTCTTTCAAGCTCCATCATTGATTAAGTCTTTTGCCTCTTAATCTCAATGGTCCATTTCACCTCATTTATTATAAAAGGAGAGCTCTCCCCCTCATTTTATGCTATTGTTATGCTGCAGGTTTTCTAGGTCTATTTGGAGCTTGCTTTGAAGACACTTTTGCATCCAAGCTTTGAATCCTTTTGTTGCATTTCATCTAGTTTCATATTTTCTTTCATAGTTGCATGATAATAGCATTCTTAGTGTAGATTTCCTTTATGCAGTAGTTTAATCTCACATAGCCTAATTAGGAAGGTTGTAATCTTTGTACTTTCCTTTCATAGCATAATTTGTACTTGCACTTTCATAGAGTAATTTGCATACTCATATAGGTTGCATTGCATTGAATTCATATTGATTTCATTGGAGATATTGGCACTCTTGCCCTTGTCTTTGATTTGGAATCTCTCATTGTGTGGTTGACTAGCAAGGTCACAAGTTTATAGCTCTAGCTAAGAGCAATTTTACAAATCTTGCAACTCCATGCATAGAGAGCTATGGATCGATTTGTGAGGGCTCATTCTTGAGTTTCCTTGCATGTAAGGATTCATAGAAGTGTGGTCACATTTTCACCATACAATTGGTAGTACAACATGAAGACATTGTTGTTAGGTTGTTTGTTCAAACACTCACTAGTGTAGTGGAAGACTGGTTCTACCATCTGCATCATGGCTCAATAACAAACTAGAATCACATTAAAACTACATTTGAGGATAGGTTCAAGACCTTATATGATGAGAATACACTATTGGTTACACTAATTCAACTAAAAAGGTAAATTCATGAACCAATGAGAGAATTCATAGCCAAGTTCAACAAAATAATCCATAAAATTTTGGCAACCAAGAGACCTATAGAAGAGAATCGGAAGGGTTTATTTTGTAATTGTATGCCTCAAAATATCACTTTTCACTTAAGAAGAGTTCAGGCGGTTGATTTAGAAGTAGAAAAAATAATGGAAGATGATTTGATAACTGTTAGAAAATGACACAAAGAGGTTCAAGCTCCTCATGCGTAGCCTACCACCTCTTCAGATCTAGTGATCCAAAGGATAATTAATGATATGATTGTCTTAAAATAGAATATTTCTAAGGATGTTACCTCATATCAATAGCCCTACCAATATATCAGTAGAAAATAGTTTAATCAGAAAAACCCTAGGAGGATGACTCAACTTCCCTCTTCTTAGCGCAAATTAGCTATTGAACCACCTCTTGGAAAAGGAACTATGTGTTCTTTCCACCTTACCACTGACCATGATGGTGAAACCTACCTTGAAATGTTGAGGTACCTTCAAATGGAAGCCACAAAAGATACATTGGGTGAAATAACTAAAGAGGGGAGGAATTCAAAGTGACCTAGTGACTCTAGAACTTATTTCATTGAATATAAGTCTGACTCAGAAAGAGGTAGTGAAATATTGGTCACTCTGGAAGATCCCTCTTATGTTGTGCTCACTAGAAAAAAATTTTAAAAGTCTCAATTTATCGAGCAATGTGGTATCTCCTTGCATTCCAATCAAAGGTAAAGACCCTCTTGTCAAAACTCCACTTGTAAGTTCAAAAACTCCAGAAGTTAAGATCCTACAGAAGAATATTCCTTCATCCCCCTTTGATATAGTCAAGTTTTGTAAGTCCTCAATGATTCAAATATCCCCTTATGAGTATTTGATTCTTAACCCTGAGGAATTAGAAAATCTTATAAAATATGTCAAAGGTGAACAAACTCAAACGCAATCTAGTAGAAAGCAGTTTGTTAATAATGAACCTTTAACCTCTAAACTATTATTCTTTCCCCTTAAATCTTCCCGAGATGAACCTAAGATAGTTTTCAATGCCCTAGGTGAATATTCTGAAGAAAAAGCAAACCCATTTTACGTATCCTTACTTTTAAATGATCATTGTTTAAGTAATTTTATAATTGATTGAGGAGTTTTTGATAATATCATGTCATATTTTGTAGCAAAGGAATTAGGTCTAACTATCAGAAAAAATTTCATGAGATGCTATTTTATGGATGGTTAACAGGTTCCTTGGATGAGGCAAGTCAAAGATGTGCAAGTTTTTTTGGCAGTATACCCAGATAAGAGGTTGAAGCTGACAATTCTTGTGGAAGACATTCCAACTAGTTATGGCATGCTTCTGAGATGAACATTTTGCAAATATTTGGAAGGAGAAATAAAAATGGATTGGTTTGAGGTTGTGATTCCAGTTGGTAAATAGAAAGTCAATATTGAGCCAGAAGCTAAGAATTATAAATTTACAATTCCCTTTGAACAACCCCAAAGCTCAAATATTGTAAGAGGAATGTGAATTTTGGAATTACCTCATCCTTATTGGGAAAGAGGAAGAAGAATCAGTTGAATTTCTAGTTGTGAACAAGTACCCCTAGGTTCTGGAGTTTGATGGAAGTTGTTCTTACTCGGGGTTTGGAGCACGGGTAGTCTTGATTTATCTGCAAGGTGATCACTCATCTTTTCTTTTAAATTGGATTTCAATAATACCAATAACACTATAGAGTATGATGATTTTTTGTCAGGATTGCAAGAATATAAAGAAAAGGGTATAAAAGTACTCAAGGAGAAAGGAGATGTTCAGTTAATAGTAAAACATGTGAAGAATATTTTCACCGTTAAGAATGAAAGGATGAAACACTACCGTAACAAAGTATGGGATGAATCAAAATATTTTGATTCTTTTTCTATAGAAGCCATTCCTAGAGACCAAAATTCTAGAGCAAACCCATTGGTCATTTCAGCTTCCCTCTTATTATCCAATCCTAACTTCAAGGGGCATACTTATCAAATAGAGATGATTTACAGACCTAGTATCCCTAATAATGTTGAACACTGGAAAGTTTTTGAATGTGACTCTCAAATCAAAAATTTCCTTTAAAATGTTCAATCATTTGCAAACTCATACTTTGAGGGGTTCGAGGCCACTTGTAAAGAGTTCAGTCCTAAACTTGAAATTAAATTTGATGAGATTATCATCTAGCTAAAGAGAAATAAAATCCCAAAGGGTTTAGTTACCCTAGAGAAACTTTTTTCTCATAGAGATGAATACATTAGAGAGAAAGAAATTTAGATTTCAGACAACCAGTGAGAATGTGAGAAAATCAATATTGGTGATGAATCTGATCCTAAATGGGTGTCGATTGGCAAGAATTGTACTTTAAATGAGAAGCATAATTTATGTGAAATTTTGAGGGAGTAAAAAGATGTATTTTCCTAGAATTATGATGACCAAAAATATTTTAGGAATGGCCAATTTCAACACTGCATTCCCCTAAATCCTAACACTACCCCTTTCAAGAAAAATTTCAGGAACTATAATCCCAAATTTTATGAATCTATATACAAAGAAGTTGAAAAAATGATTAAAGAAAGGATTATCTATCATATCCATCATTCTACATGGATATACAACATTGTTCCTGTCTGCAAGAAAAATGGTGAAATCAGGATCTGTGTAGATTTCTAAAATTTGAACTAGGCCAGTCTAAAAGACAACTATGCCCTATTGGTGATGGATCATGTACTTCATATGGTGGTCAGATTTGAGATGATGTCAATTTTAGATGGTTTTTATGGATACAATTAGATAAGCATATCTAAGAAGGATCAACACAAGACAATGTTAATTACACCATGGGGAACTTTTGCATATAATAGGATGCCTTTTGGCCTTATAAATGTAGGGGCAACCTTCCAATGGGAAATGAAATCCTCATTCAGAGACTTGATGATATAATTATCATCATCTATTTAGCTTATTTAAATGTGTTTTCCAAGAAGAGAAAGGATCATCTTAAAGATCTAAAAAAAGTGCGACAACGGTGCAGAGTTCATGAGATCCCATTAAACCCTAATAAGTCTACCTTTTTGTGTCACAAAAGGTAAATTACTCAAACACATAGTTTCCAAAGATGGTATCAAGATAGATCCATAGTAGGTGAAAGTTATTCAACAATTGAGTCTCCCTTCCAATCCAAGTGGGGTTAAGTCTTTCTTTGGACAGATTAATTTTTAAAGGAGATTTGTTCCTGATTTCACTGAGACTATGAATCACATAATTGGGATGATGAGTGAAAAATAAGCATTTAAATGGAGAAAAGAAGAAAAAAGGAAATTTCAATAAGTTAAAAGTGAAATCTCAAATACTCCTACCCTCATCAATCTTGATTTCAAAAAGGACTTTATTTTTTACTGCTACTCATCAGAACACACCTTATCAGGTATTCTTCTATAGAAAAATGAATCAGGTGCTGAGGCCCCAATTGCATTTATGAGCATACCTATGAAGAAACATGAGCTTAAGTATTCTCTCACTAAGAAACAAGATTTTCAATCGTAAAGGCAGTTAGATAGTTTAGATGCTACATCCTATACTCTCTTTCCATAATCTATGTTCCAGACGTAGTCGTTAAGAGTATATTAACCCAACAAGAAGTTAGTATGAATAAAAGAGAAACTTGGGTAGCAAAGATACGGGAATATAATTTGGATATCTGACCAACTAAATTGTTCAAGACCCAAGGCTTGTGTAAGATGATTGTTGAGGATAATTCAAAATGGAATGAAGAAATTACTATGGTCATATTGATAAGTCTTCAAGACCCATGGTTTTCAAATGTAGCTCACTATTTGACTTATAGGGATTGTCCAAACCATGGTTCATCCAAAGAGAAGAGGAACTTAAGGTTGAAGGTATCTAAGTATGTGATTTGGTAGGATGTTTTATACAAGAAAGGCTTGGATGGTACATTCTTGAGAGGCACATACAAAGAATAGTAGTAGAAATTACTCAAAGCATATCATGATGAAGCATGTGACAGGCATTTCTCCTCCATGGTAACTACCTTTAAGATTCTTATAAAAAAAATTTATTGGCCTGGGATGCTTAGGTATGCCTATAAATGGGTGGTTGACTGTGATAAGTGAAAAATATTTACTAGAAAACCTCAGTTGGCAACATTACCTTTGAGGCCCATTCTAATTGAAGAACCTTTTAAGTAATGGGGCTTAGACTTCATAGGACCACTTCACCCCCCTTCAAGAATAGGACATACTTACATCTTGACTATGACTGGTTACTTTACCAAGTGGGTGGAGGTCATACCTTTGAACAAAACTACTTCTGAAGTTGTATGTGACTTCCTCAAAAATAATATCTTGGTGCGATTTGGTGTTCCCTAGAAGATTGCCACTGATAATTCCATGTATTTCTCTTCTCAATAATTAATGATGTTTTTCTATGATCATATTACTTCCTTGTCTCACTCCTTAGACTATTATCCTCAGGGTAACAAGAAGGTAGATTCAAGTAACAATAATTTGATAGCTATTATGAAGAAGTTGGTAAATGACAAATGCTAAATATTGGCATAAAAGACTATATGAAACTCTATGGATAGACCAGATTACACCCAAGAAAGCTATTGGGATGGCATTGTCTGAATTAGTCTATGGAATAGGGGTTCAGATATCCCTTCCATTTGAACTGGTCATGTCTAAACTACAAAGCATAATAGAAGACCAATGTTTCCAAGATTCTTTATAAAAAAGGGTGATGTATTTAATAAAACTTGAAGAGGAGATAGAAGAGCTAATAGATAGGATCATGACACATCAGGCTAGAGTCAAAATATTTTTTGATAAAATGACAAGACCTTGCAAGTTCCTAGAAGGAGATGAGGTGTTACTATGGGATAAGAAGAGAGAGCCAAAGGGAGCCCATGAAAAGTTTGACTCTCTCTAGAGGGGACCTTTTAAGGTCCATCAAGTGTTAAACTCTAATTCTATTAAACTCTCTTATCCTGATGGGTCAGTCTTGTTGTTGTTCTATAACAGGAAAAACCTTGAATTGTTTAGGTTGTAAAGAAGGTGTCCCCTGAATTGTACATAGTTTTTTTGGTGTTTGTATAGCATGTGTCATCTCATTGTTGTCTTGTGTATGAGACATTGTTACTATTCATGGTTCATTTGTGTTAACCAAAGATTCTGAGTTCTTTTTTTTTTTTGTCCAAATATGCAATCGCTAGTTAGAGCCAATGTTTTCATGCTTTCAACTCCTCCCCTTTGTCAAAATTTTCCATTCCCACTTTTCAAAATTTTGACCTACAAGCGCTAAATAGAAAAGTGTGTGCCTCCCCCTTTTCCTTAAAGAGTTCATTATGGTTCAATTGTTTCAAAAGGAGTTCATAGTGGCTCACAAGGTTCATAAAGTTCATGTGGTTCAATGGTTTATTCAGCACTAGTCATCTATTTCAAAATTGTTAAGTCCATAAGAGACAAGTCTTTGAACCCATTGAACCCAAACAAACTTGTTGAATTGCTTTTTCCCAAATTTCATCGTGTTCATTCGGTTCATTGGGGTTCAAAGTTCAAAAAAAATTGTCCCAAACCAATTTTTCACATCAGTATGTGTCAACATGTGTCATCTTGTTTAGATGTTTCATAATGCACACACACTTGGAAAATGATTATGAACCTAATGAACCACTTTTTGAAGAGTTACATGAGTTCATCTGCAACAAGATGGCACGTGAACTTTGAAGGGATGATTTTTAATGATGAAAAGTTTAGGATTGGTAGTCACAATTAAAGAGGAATATTCACATCATCTCAAAGTAACTATGAGTTGATGAGCTGGCAAGGGGCGGATGTAATTATTAAAAGATGAGATTATTTCATGACGTGACAAGTAATAAACTCTCACATCGCAAGGGATTTCATGTCATATTTAATTAGCACAAACTAACAGATAATACAATAAATCTCCAAGATTTTATCAGCAGTGAATATTTAAAGGGGATTAAATGAATTAAAAATATTACTATTGATAATCTGAGGCGAAGTAGTGGAGGTAAAGTTTTTTTTCATGCGCATAGATTGCCAGTTTTTTTATCTCATAAGGTGAATCCCAAAAAGTTTCTTCTTGTTGATGATTTGCAATATTTGTGGTGTTTTTAAGAAAGTCTTGTCTCCTAGTTAAGCAAAAACTATAATTATGAAGTTTACTTTTCATATTTTTGACAATGCAACTAGTCTATCCTATGAATCCCCTATATTAGGAGAAAAATTTATTGTGCAATTTGATCTAGAGTATTTTAAGGAAAGGTTGAGGAGCTGGGTGGAAGAACCCTTCATAAAGGAAATTACCGAAAGTGGCCTAGTTGAAGCAATCGCATTTCCTTTGTATATCTTATGTGCAAAACTAGTTAGGGAATGTGTCAACAAGTATGATGTTAAACATCAATGCATTTGTAAGGATGATGGAGGAATTATGTTGTCAATAGATAGGGAAAAAATTATGTCTATGTTCAAATTATTGGAGAAAGACACCTTTTATGAGTTTACTCATTCCCTCTCTATTCCTAAATTCATTGAAAAGGCAGGCAACATAGAAGTGTCATAGCTAGGAATTGGCTACTTAAATTTCAAAAAGGTGGGTCTAAGTTGCGAAAACCTCTCACCCGTGAACACATGAAACCTTATGTGAGGGATTTAATTATTTTGTTACATAGAGTAAAGGGATATTCTCAAGAATATATTTTCTCAGAATGGATATATTTCTTTATCCAAATTGTTTTGGAAGGAATCCAATATATAGAATGAGGAAAAGTGATAGTTGAAGCTATGCAAGACCAACTAGAAGTAGCACACCTTTCTCACAAGGATTTTTACATGTCATCATACCTCATGTATTTCTTAGCCTGGACCATGGATTGGGATGGTATCCCTCATTAACCATGGTCTAAAAATATTAAAATCTACGAGTATTACCCCCTTTTGCAAGGAGAAAGAGAAGTCAAAGATAAAAGAAGGGTGAACAATGTCTTTACTGGTAGATTATTTTTTAAAATAACTGGTGCATTGATCCAGAGGATGAGTAATGAATAAAATCATCTTGTAAGCATTTATGGTAGCTACTATATTCAATACCCCCATTTCACATACATTCATGTGGGAGAACCAATGAAACTACCAAGGTATGCCCTGGATTGTTTCATTTTGGCTGAATTTTGTAGATAGGTAGTGTATGGATCAAAAGTGACCACACTTCTATGACTCATTACATGAAAGGTTTCTCAACAATGAGGCCTCACAAAGAGACTCATAGCTCTCTATGCATGGAGTTTCAAGGAACTTGATAGATTTGCTCTTAGCTAGAGCTATGAAACTAGTGACCTTGCTAGTAAACCATACAATGAGAGATTCACAATGAAGACAAGGGCAAGAGTGCCAATATCTTCAATGAAATCAAAGTATGCAATGCAATGCAAATCTAAGTGAGAATGCAAACTATTCTATGGAAATGAAAGTACAATTTAAGCTATTGAAAGGAAATACAAAGGATTGCAACCTTCCTAATTAAGCTATGTGAAGTTATCTATTGCATAAAAGAAACTAAGCTATGAAATGAAGCTATGGATGCTATGATAATGCAAGAAATGAAGTCTAAACTATGAAGCAATGAGGAAATCCAAGAAGAGCTTGATGTAGCAATGATCTCCAAAAGCTCCAAATGCACCTAGAAAACTTGCAGCATAACATTAGCATGAAAGAGATGGATATGCAAATGAAGGAGAGAGTTCTCCTTTTATAAGAAATGCAAAGGAATGGACCATGGAGATTAAGAGGCAAAAGTCTCAATCAACGGTGGAGCTTGAAAGAGGAGCAATCCATGTGCACAAGTATCCTCCAATAGGAAAATAGGAGTTGACTTTATGTCCATATGAGACAAAAAGTGATTTTCTTTTTTTATAAAATAAGAATAGTGTTTTATTTGTGCAACTTAGGATAAGATGAAAAGGTGGGGCTTTTTATTTATCAAAAGGGGAGGAAATATTCCTTTTAAATAAATAAAAACTTTAGGATAAAATGGTTAGTCCAAGGCAAATAATCAAAAATGATAAAATAGGATTTGATCAAGAAATTGATAGTGTTGAAAAATATTGATTATTGATAAAATTGATTCAGGATTAATAAATCAAATAAATGGGGCCTAAAGTCTAGGCGACCATTTTTGGGTGCATACATTTGCCCCTCTTTGACTAATGTGTGATCAATTTGGGAACACATGTAGTCAAAGAATGAAGTTGAAATGTGAGATCGATCTGGGATCACAAAACAACTCAGATGTGAGGTCGATTCGGGATCACACCTGGACAAACATAGATAAAGGATTCTGGACATGAGGTCGATTCAGGATCACATTCAAAGTAAGAGATAAGAATCTCAAATTTGAGTAAAAGCTCACAAAAGATGTCTGAATCAGGAAAATCAAGAGAATCAGGGATAAGAATCCCATAGGTACTGCCCCCTCAGAATCAAAATCAAAATCAGGTAGAGGAGAGACAGCAAATTGATAAAAATTTGATCAAATCATAATAAAATCACAATCGAAGGTAAGGGTCAATAGGTTAACCATTAGGCAATGAAACATGCCCCAGTGAGGAAGTAGAAGAATAGAAATAGAAGACTAGAAATAGAGTGAATGAAAGACTAGAAAATTTGAGAGATGGAAGGAAGAAATTCCACCGAAAATCAAATTATGCCTCAAAAGGTCAGTCGACTGTGTAGAAGAATGAGAAAACTTGGAAACGTGACTTGGATTTTGATTTCGAGTCCAAAAATGGATAGAAAATGATGTGATATGAAAGACCAAAAATGAAAGATATGATTAAGAAGAATTAGAAAATGAGCACAGCTAACAAACTAGTCCATAGATGATAAAAAGGAGAGCTCTCTCCATATGCAAGATGCAAAAACTAAACTATGATGAACCTAAGAATGCAAGCTACTATGAAAGTGGTTGACTTGCAAGGTCACAACGCCAATAGACATCTAATAATCATCATCAAGCTTTATTGGTAGCGTCACAAGATCATACAATGCACACTAGCATAACTATGTGGATATGAATATAATCTTTATCAGATAAAAATGTGGAAATCCCACCTAGGCATCAAAGACATGGAGGTCAAGATGACTAATGCAGTGAGATCACCTAAGTTTGATATGGTGAGATTATGCTTGTATCAAGACACATGAAAGTCAAGATGACTAGAAGCATGCACTCGCAAAATAGTCAAGGATAATATCTTGTCAATCCTTAGTGTGAAGTAAGACCAGCATAAATGCTCATGATAGTTAGGATCAACAAAATATACCCACAAGTAGATAAAGAAAGAAAACATGTTCTCATACCCTCAGTCTCCTAGCTATGCATCATTGAAAACTTCTCAGGGAGAGACCACTCATCAAAGAAATCCTCATAGACAGCACACAAAGAAAAATAAAGTCAACATATCTCAACAAGTTGATTTTTTTAAGTGCGTGTGTGTTGGTCATAGAGTCAGACTCTGGTTATCACACCTGCTAATGAGAAATATTGCATCATACTTAGACTATTGGGAAAGACATCTGATAAGTGTTAAGAAACACTTGATGCAAGGGTAGTGTTGAAAAACATTGTTTGGGGTGGTGTTGAAAAACACCTATTGTGAAATGCCCCAAGAGACAAACGCACCCAAAGGACCTATGCTAATAGTTATGCCCCCTAGACAAAGACAAAGACCAATTCTAGACCAAGTCAAATAAGGTCAAGGCATGATGGAAAGTGGCTCAGTGTCAAGGACGCATGCTAACAAATAGGAGTGCAAAGGCCTCAAGTAGCACCTATTTCTAGGTTTTCACCACTTGGATTTTTATCGCAATTTTTCTCTTTTTTTTTTCTTTTTTTTTTAATTTTTTTATTTTTATTTTTTTCAGGACTTTTTATGCTTTTTAGGATTTTTTCAGCATCATATATGAATTTTTATATTTTTTTTTTCAGGATCAATAAAATATGTACAAAGGATGCCCCCAGATAAAACAGGCATCAAGGATAGAACTTCTTGAGGTGCACAATGTTGATGGGCTCAAGGAGCTATTCTCCATCTTCATCTGATAGTAAATATGCAGCTGTACCAAAAGTCATTGTGGTAATGTATGGTCCAAGCCAATTGGGTTCAAACTTGCCCTTTTGTTCTCTGTTCTGTTGATTCTTAGGGTTCTCTCTCAAAACAAGATCACCTATCTAAAATTCCCTAGGGCGAACCTTCTTGTTGAATGCTTTGGACATACGCTTCTGGTATACTCTCATGTGATCAAAGGAATCCTTACGCTTCTCATCTAGAAGTTTTAGTTCTTGTAACCTCATGGTGTGGTAATCCTCATCTGTAATTAAACCTTTGAGTGAGTCTCTAAGTGAAGGTATCTCTACTTCTAAAGGCAACACTGCTTCAGCGCCATAGGTAAGAGCAAAAGGAGTAGCTCCTGTAGGTGTACGAATGCTAGTTCTATAAGCCCATAGTGTCGAATTGATTTTTAAGTGCCAATCCCTACCATTCTTGTGTATTGTTCTATGAAGGATTTTAAGAATGGTTTTATTAGAGGCTTCTACCTGTCTGTTTCCCTGTGGAAAATAGATGGAGGACCAATGTTTGATTTTAAACTTTTTGCATAAATGCTTTAGGTCCTTGTTCTTGAATTGACCTCCATTATCAGTAATAATCTCAGAAGGCACTCCAAGCTGGCAAATGATATGATTCAGGATAAATAGTGAGACAGTCTTGCCTGAGGCAACAGAAAGAGGGACTGCCTCTACCCATTTCGTGAAATAATCAGTAGCTATGATGATAAACTTATGCCCACCTGATGAATTGGGGTGAATTTGCCCCACAAGGTCAAAGGCCCAGCCCTGAAATGGCCAATGAGAAATAGAAGGAATTAGCTCCCTACCTGGAGCATGAATCAGGTTTCTATGTTTTTGACATTTCTCACAAGATTTAGAGAAAGCTACTGCATCAGTTTGCATTGTGGGTCAATAATACCCTGCCCTAAGCAACCTTCAGGCCATGGCAAGACCATTAGAGTGTCCACCACAAATGCCCTCGTGGATGTCTACTAACGCTTGGTTGGATTCTTCCTTTTCCAAGCACCTAAGAAGTGTCCCATCTAAACCCCTCATATATAAATCACCAGAGATAAGGGTGTGGCGAGAGGAGTTATGGATGAGGTTTCAGCATTCAAAATGGTTGAATGTGTCAGGGATGATGCCATCATGGAGATATGAATAGATAGCACCATATCGGGAAGACTCATGAGTGACAAGGGTAAAAATGACATTGCTTTCAGATGAGTCAAATATGGGGTGGTGTAGCTCTTCCACCAGGAATTCAAATCTTGATTCATGTTGTTCCAACTAAAGGAGTGAAGCTAATGTGGCCATAGCATCTACAGCTTTGTTCTCTGTCCTAGGGATCTGTTGAAATGTCACAAATGTAAAGTAACATCTCAATGATTCAACCATCTTTTTGTAAGGTACCAATTTATCATCCTTGATTTGATACTCCTCATTGACTTGGTTAATAATTAACTGTGAATCCCCAAAGACATGTAATTCTGTTATGTTCCATTCTATAGCCATTTTCAATCCATTGGTCAAAGCTTCATATTCGGCAATATTATTTGTACATGGGAATAAAAGTTTGTAAGACTTTGGAATGTTGTACCCATGTGGAGAGAGAAATAATACTCCAGCACCTGATCCATTTTGCATGTGGGAACCATCAAAGAACATCTTCCAAGTGCGGGTAGTCATATACAGTATGTGTTTATCTGGGAATTCTACCTGAATAGGAATACTATCCTTAACTGGGAAGTCAGCTAATTGGTTAGCAATAGCTTGCCCTTTTATGGCCTTTCTTTCGATGTACTCTATATCAAATTCAGATAAAACCATCATCCACTTGGCAAGCCTACCCGTGAGGGTAGCCTTACTAAGCAAGTACTTAAGAGGATCAATTTTTGCAACCAAATGTATAGTATGAGCAAGCATATAGTGTTGCAACTTTTGGGAAGCAAACACTACTGCCAGACAGGACTTTTCAATGCTATTATAATTGATCTCATAAGATACTAGAGTACGACTAATGTAGTAAATGGCCCTTTCTTTCCCAGTATCATCTAATTGAGCCAACAATGCCCCCAAGGAAGACTTTGTTGCTGAAATGTATAAAATCAATGGTTTCCCAGGAATAGGCGACATCAAACTTGGAGGATTAGCCAAGTATTGTTTAATTTGATCTAGGCTCTTTTGGCATTCCTCATTCCACACGCAAGAAGCACCCTTATGCAATGTCTTATTAAAAGGTTGTGCTCTATCTGCAAGCTGAGAAATAAACCTCTTGATCGACTGAAGACGTCCCTGAAGACTTCTCATTTGACTGATATTTCTTGGAGGTGGCATATCTAATATAGCTTGGACCTTTTCAGGATCAACCTCTATTCCTTTTGCTAAAATTATGAATCCTAGGATTTTACCTGAGGCAACTCCAAATGCACACTTTTTTGGATTCAATCTAAGCTGAAACTGTGCCATGCGATCTAGAATTACTTCCAGATCATCAAGGTGTGTGTCCCATTTTCTAGATTTAGCCAAGGTATCATCCACATAATCTTCCATGTTCTTATGCATCATATCATGAAAAATTGTAGTCATAACTCACTGGTATGTTGCTCCTGCATTCTTTAGGCCAAATGGCATGACGTTCCAGCAATAGGTTCCCCATGCACATGTGAAAGTTGTTTTCTCTTGATCTTTGGGAGCTATTTTTATTTGGTTATATCCAAAAAAATCCATCCATTAAAGAGTATATCTCATAGCCCGCGGTCATATCCACTATCATGTCTATGTTAGGGAGTGGAAAGTCATCCTTTGGGCACACTTTGTTAAGGTCTCTAAAGTCTGTGCATACATGAATGGATCCATCATGCTTTAAAACTGGAATGATGTTTGAGATCCACTCGGCATAATCGATAGCTCTAATAAATCCTACACTAAGGAGTTTTTCTAATTCAGCCTTGACAAGGAGAGCTATGTGAGGATGCATTTTCCTCAACTTTTTTTTAACCGGTTTTATTCCTGGAGCTATAGATAGATGGTGCATAATAAGATTAATGTCAAGTCCTAGCATATCTGAATATGTCCAAGCAAAGTTGATTTTCTTCTTTTACAAAAAATGTGTATATGCTTCTTTTTCTTCAGCTGATAGAGACTGAGCTAGGTGCACTATTTGGGGAGCCTCCTCTATATTCAAATTCACTGGTTGTGTGGGCTCAATGAGAACTGATGACCTGTCTTGGAAGTAACTTGGCAAGTTATTAAGTAACCCATCCTTAGGTGCCTCAAAGAGGTTTTAACCCTCGGATACATCTTTTCTTTTTACTATTTTTGGTTCTGACACCGCCACAAAGTGGTTTTCGCCATCAGACCTTTTTTTCTTTTTTTCTTTTTCTTTTATTTTTAGACTGAGGTACTTAATATCAGGCTCCATCATACTTGTTGACGGTTCACTGGTGGAAGAGACTACAGGTTCAAGAGCATTCAAATAGCAGGCCATTTCATAGTCATTCTAAAAAGTGAGGAGTTTAGGCTCTTGATGTCATTGAGGCCAGTCAATTAGGTCGTAGTGAACAAGGGGTAAGTCAATGATTGGTTCAACATTATTTATGTGGAAGGTGTTATCTCTGGTGACCATACAATCAGGATTCATCAAGTCCCCTCCTAAGATACTTGAGTCAGGATTTGTCCTACCAAATGAAGCATCGTCCATTAAGGCAATTCGAGGAGTACAATCCTCTAGTCCTACACAAAGCTCGTTGGTCACATTGGGTTGAATACTATAAGTATGGACAACATCCATGTCCAAATCAACTATTGCATTTGAAAGTGAGTCCCATTCGAACTCATGTGAGTCTATTTCTGAATCATTATTTGGTCCTTGTGATGTAGAAGCCTCAAGATTGGGAAGAGTTTCCCCTTTTCTAACACTAGCATTGTTACTATCCATCACAGCTAGGATAGCAACACTTTCCATTGTCAATCTAGTATTCATACTATCAGTTGTCAAATCTTTTGAATCTCCCCAAAGGAGATTTTTTGAAGGCACCCAATCACCAGACATGTCTTGTTGATTGGAAAGATTAGGTGTGTAGTCTGAGTCATTGTCACTGTTTATCGCAGCTGAGATAGGGACATTTTTTTGTTTCTTATTTTCAAAACCTAAGCCAACTGTTGACTTATTCCTTTGTCCAAAAAGGGCATGGTTAAGAGGTTCAACTTTGGCATCCAACCGATGACTAAGGGGACCATGTCCTGGATAACCCATATTCTTGACCAATGTATACCCTCTCCCATAAGCTTAAGGAGAAGGTGCAAAATCCTCATTATGTCGGTATTTCTCCTCTCGGTAAATCCAATCCCTAACGGAAACCTCTTCTTTTTCCTCTTGAATCAGAACTGAGGATTCTACAAACTTGTTGAACAATGTCATGGCTGAAGATGAGGGTTTCATATCTTGAGAAAGTTTTCCATAAGACCTAGGGGAAATTGGCAATTTTGTGAATGAATCAATTTTGTAATCCCCCATACCAAGATCTATGGTCTTGAATTTATTCTTGCATTGTTCAAATGCAGTATCAAAAGTGTTAGCCTCCCTATTCAAAGGAATGTGAGACCCTACTGAAATTGTGTTGACTGATAGTGTGTTGTCCCCAGGTATGCAGACTTCTATTCCATTGTAGGGGAACTTTACACACTGATGATAAGTAGACGGGACCACTTGCATCTCATGTATCCATGGTCTACCTAAAAAAATATTGTAAGCCAAAGGACCGGCATCAACAATCTGAAACAAAATATCTTTCTCTACAGGACCAATTCAGATAGGAAGAACAGCCAATCCTTTAGAACTACGTTCTGCTTCATCATAAGCCTTGATAGTTATCTTCTTCCTTGTATCAATGACTTCTTCCGAATAACCCAAGGCCTTCAATAAGCTCAAAGAATAAATATTAAGCCTTAAGCCCAGCACCCCCATCTATCAACACGCACTTGACACGGGTCTTGTGGATCATAACCTCTATATGAAGGGCCAAATTGTGTGGATGGCTTAATGACTTGTCATCTTCTTCTGAGAATGTAAGGTAGTGAGGGCTAGCCAAGTGGTTGACCATATTTTGGAATTGATCTACATCTATATCATTAGGGACATTAGCCGCTCGCAAGGCATCTTCAAGGACACGCTTATGCTTAGGGGACAATTCCAAAAGCTCAAAGATTGAAATCTGTACTAGTGTACGTTGTAATTGGTCAACAAGATTATAATTCAACTCAGGACCAACAGCATATTTTGAAAGAACACCCTTTGACACTAGCTACTTAGACTTACTAGAGTTAGGACCTCTAATAACAATGGGAACTTGAGACTGGCTTCTAGTGATAGCATTGAGGGGTTGAGACATCCTTTGTGAGTGAGGACCTCTTAGGACCACAACGGGTCCTTCATCAAGCATAGGATTTGAATCCACATCATATCCATAAGGGTCTTTCCCTCTCATCATATTGACATTATCATCAACAATTTCAAGCATATTAATAACATTTTCAGCATTTGTGTAGGTGTAGTTGATAGCAGCCTTGTCGTTCTTGTTGCTAGAATTCTCTCCTTTCTCATATTTAGGCAAGGGTTCTTTAAAAGCTTTATGATCCGCATTAGTGGTTAAACCATCAACTTGTAATCGTCCACTTTCAATGAGATCTTGGACAAGATGTTTAAGTTTAAAACAATTTTCTATATTATGTCCAATTCCATTGTGAAAGACACAAAAGGCCTTCTCATCCCACCAATGAGGCTAAGGATCTGGTATGCGGTGCTTTGCAGGATCTTGGGGGTGCACCAAATTATGAGCAATTAACATCTTTAAAATGTCTGCATAGGAGTCCCCAAGTTTGGTAAATTGCCTCTTTTCTATTTTAGGTCTCGCTTGATACTTGAGTTTATTCTCTTGTTGTGCTAAAGATGTTTGTAGCTTCATGGCTTGGACTGCATTGGAGAGATTAAGAACTCCTTCATTCTTAGGTTGAGATGAGTCAACAACTCCGTCATTGACCACTTGCTTATTCTTGTTCTAATAAGGGTTTTTTTTTTCCTTATTACCATTATTGTTGTTGTTTTGGCCATTGTTGTTATTAGTTGGTTTAGCCAAAATTCCTTGTTCTTTTAGGACATCCTCTATGTGACATGCCACTTCTACCATGGTATCAAAAGAATTAAATGGGATCTTCCTGACCTCATACCTTAGCTCTGGTATTAAATTACTCACAATGATGTCTATTCTTTCTTCCTCAGGAATTGTCCTAGGATACTTTGAGCATAACCGTCTCCATCTTTGTAAGAAGGTGACAAAAGGTTCTCCTTGATTTTGTTTGAGTTTGCACAAATCAAGCATTGTGACTGACCTAGATAGATTGTAAGCAAAATGTTGGACAAATCTTTGGACAAGTTCTCTAAAAGTCTTCACTGGAGGAGTAAGGTTGGTGAACCACTCCATAGCTTGACCTTTTAGACTCCTTGGGAATAATCTCATTAAATAGGAGTCTTCATGATGAAAAGAAAAGCTCATTATATAAAATTGTCTAACATGGTCATGAGGATCACCAATGCCATCATATTTGTCATAAGTTGGGAACTCAACCTTTTTAGGAAATTCAATTATCACCACACTTTTGTCTATCGGGTTGGGACATATGGAGTCCAAATTAAATGCGCTCTTAGGAGCCCTCATCCTTTCTATATCCTTTTGCATTTGCATGATCACCTCATTGGTTGAAGGATTATGTTTCTTAATCTTTTGGTGGACATCAAAATTATATGGGACCTTAGCACCTTTGTTGATGAGACTTTCTAGGAATTGGTCCTTGTTTTGTTCCACATATCTTTTCACGTATGCTTGAAAAGTTGGTTCTTATTGCATAGTCATAAAGTCCATTTTATCAAAGTTGGCATAACTTTCTTCATGTCGTGAACCATGATGTGCTCGTTGGGAGGGTTTTTTTGAAAGTTTATGAGGTGACCGTCTCCTATGGTAATCATATCTTGAAGTCCTTCTTCCTCTAGGACTTGGGGACCTTGAGGGCATCCTTGACCTTCTTCTAGGACTTGGTGAAGGGTTAGATGGGGGTGAGTTGGTCCCACTATTGGTACCCCTCCCATTAAATTGATTTTGGAGTTGTTGTGCATAGAGCCTATCTTCTTCTTCTTGGATGACTCTTTTTCTTATGTCCAATAATGCACGTTCCTCTTCCTCTAGTTGTCTAAATTTATCCTTTTTGGCAGCTTGTTCATCTAGATAGACTTGCTTCTCCCTTTCAATGCTTTTCAATCTTGTATTTTCATATCGAGAGGTATCTTTAAGTGGAGAAGATTGTCTTGACTGCCTTATTGCGTTGGCTGCGTTGATGTGATGGTCACTAGATTCGTTGTTCTGATCCTTGTGTTGTGACCCTGAATCTGAGTGAGTTTGCCTATAATGTCTCTCAGCTCATTGATGAGCATCAAAATACCTTGTGTTGTTGGGGGGTGACCCGAGTGGACTAGCATGAGAAGAACCACCATACATTCTAGTACTCACATGCCATTGGAAAATATCCTCAAGAGTTTGATTCATGGCTTCTCTTTGTTGTCGAGTGAAAGTGTAACTCATGTCCATACTTGATGAAAGTGGAGCTAAAGAGGTGCTCACTTCACTAGGATTACCTTTTGGATTAAAAAAAACCTCAGATTCACTCTTAGGAGATTGATCGAAAAGAGGTTCTTTTCCCTTGTGCTATAAACGAGTCTTAACTGGTGGTAACTGGCTAAAGGCAACAGGGGGTCGCTTCCCTTGATTGACTTGGTACCTCATTGTAACTGACATGAAAGAAAGAGATTCTTGATGATGGGTCAATCTCTCAAAGTGTCAATTCCAACCTAGGATAATTGAGATTCTCTATTGTCCAAAGAGAAGATGAAAAGATAGAAAAATAAAAGGCATCACTAACACTGTCAAAGAGGTGCTTCAAATCAAAGGGTGAATACCCTTGCACTTTTGAATCAGGAGGTTGGACTTAGCCAAAATTCAAATTGAAATTGAGATATACGAAAAATGATTTGGACAATAGTAGGATCAGAATTCTCCAAGGGTGTAATCAACAATCTTAAAGATAAACTTTTCACTAATAATAGCTTTCTAACTTGGCAAATTATCTTCAAGATAACCTTATAAATCAATTGAAATGATCCCTAAAAGGATAAAATCAAAAATTTGCAGTCAAAATAGGTCTCTAACAGCGAGGTCAGATAACCTACTCAAAGGCCAAGTTGTACTACAAGCAACTCAATGACTGAAACTAAGAATACTGCTGAAAATATCCAGGCGACAAACTCTAGGCAAATCAGGTGATATACCTAAGAGCGGGCGATACTTCACGTGATTCTAGGTGATAGACCTCAAAACTGATAGGTGATAGACCTCATAACTATTAGGTGATACAGTTCCAAGCAAACTATCGCGTGATATTTATCTCTTAAGCAGGTGATGTTGATGTAGTTTTTGACCAATTTGTGCAAAATTTCAAGTTTTTAAAGTCTGATTTCAGATTTTCTGAATGTTAGGGTGAAAATGTCTGATTTCAATCACAAATTTAATAGCATTTGGACAGGTCTACAAACAGTAGAGGATCAAACATGTCTTCAAACACTTGAAACAAGGGAAAAAGCAACCTTGCCAAGACAAACACTTGTGATATCAAAAATAAAATTGCACCTTATGAATGCTATCGATTGTTTGTATGTTGAGAATGTTTACACTGGTTTAGCACGTTTGAGAACACTTCAAGCAATATCTACCTACAAGACAAGGCTCATTACTCATCAACTTAGCCCACAACTTGATGCCCCCTTGCCTCACACCAAGTGGTTGCCCACAAGAGATATTGGCTTTGTCATGGAAGTGTCAAACAACACAACCAAAGGGGCACATATGGTGAGTATCTTGGGGTGATCCGGGTTAGTCCACTTGGATCAATCCTTGCACTAAGAAGATAAGCGGCTAAAATAGGTGGCCTCTAATCCTATGGTTCTTAGTAAGGGCTTCCGTTCATAACACCCCTCTTGCTCCTCATAGAGGACTCGGACCTCGCGGCCTCAAGAGTACCTTAAGCATTCTTTCTCAATGCTTTCCCCATGGTTGCAATCTCATGAGCTACTCACATCAAGCGAAGACAAGTGTTATGTCTACCAAGTTTTTGTGTCCTCGATAGCCTTGAGATTATAGTGAGTTGGAATAGCTGGCAAAAGACTTGTCCCCACTTGGGTCATTCCTCTTGATTGCTCAAGAGCAAGCCCGCTAAAGGATCCTAAACTAAAACAAAGAATGGATGATTTTTTAGGTTCAAGGTTTTTGGTTCACCACAAGGGTGAAGAGCATACTCCCCTATCTCAAAAACTTCTCCCAAACACACCAAGCAAATATTCAATTACCCCCTTGCTTCCAAAACATTAAGATGGGTCAAGATTTTCTAGTTCACCTAAAGGTGAAGAGCATACTTCTCCTACCACCTCAAAGTCTCTTCCACAAGGTATTAAGATTCCTAAAACAATTAGTAGATGCCACACTTGAAAGGAAATAAATCACAAACACTTGAAAAAAAAAAATTCTTTTTGCTTTTGATTATGCTTTGGGCAGCCCTGCAAAAACCATTAGTAGCCCTTTAGTATGCAATTTATGGCAATCTCCTTCAAGAAAAGCCCCTACAATCACAACTTGTTAGACAATTATGGTTAGGGAAATCCAAAATCTAAATGGAAATGATGCAAAAAAAAAAAAAAACTGACTAATCTAGGCTAAGAAATACAAGTTAGATCTATCTAAATGCAATAAAGTAAACCAGCAAATTAAATACAACCAGATTTCGGATAACAAAACTCAAATTGCAACTCTCTATCAGATCAGGTGATATACCTCAGACTTCACCAAAATTGCGTGACACAGTTTCCTGTACCTGGGCGATATACCTCAGTCTGGGCGATACACTTCAGAACATGCGAGTGATACTTCGCGTGATGCCAGGTGATAGACCTTAATACTAGCAAGCGATTCTTCCTTTGCACAAAGTGTCACACCAGTATTATAAGGTCTATCACACGATATACTTGAGAAGTGTCGCACGATATTCTGAGATAGAAAAATAGAGAACGCAGAATATCCAAAAAATGATGAAAATGCAAGAAACTAAAGGACAAAGTCTATCTACTTTGCCCCACGGTGGGCGCCAAAAATGTATGGATCAAAAGTGACCACACTTATATGAATCATTACATGAAAGGTTGCTCAACAATGAGGCCTCACAAAGAAACTCATAGCTCTCTATGCATGGAGTTGCAAAGAACTTGATAGATTTGCTCTCAGCTAGAGCTATGAAACTAGTGACCTTGCTAGTCAACCATACAATGAGAGATTCATAATGAAGACAAGGGAAAGAGTGCCAATATCTTCAATGAAATCAAAGTATGCAATGCAATGCAAATCTAAGTGAGAATGCAAACTATTATATGGAAATGAAAGTACAATTTAAGCTATTGAAAGGAAATACAAAGGATTGCAACCTTCCTAATTAAGCTATGTGAAGTTATCTATTGCATAAAAGAAACTAAGCTATGAAATGAAGCTATGGATGCTATGATAATGCAAGAAATGAAGTCTAAACTATGAAGCAATGAGGAAATCCAAGAAGAGCTTGATGTAGCAATGATCTCCAAAAGCTCCAAATGCACCTAGAAAACCTACAGCATAACATTAGCATGAAAGAGATGGATATGCAAATGAAGGAGAGAGTTCTCCTTTTATAAGAAATGCAAAGGAATGGACCATGGAGATTAAGAGGCAAAAGTCTCAATCAACGGTGGAGCTTGAAAGAGGAGCAATCCATGTGCACAAGTATCCTCCAATAGGAAAATAGGAGTTGACTTTATGTCCATATGAGACAAAAAGTGATTTTCTCTTTTTATAAAATAAGAATAGTGTTTTATTTGTGCAACTTAGGATAAGATGAAAAGGTGGGGCTTTTTATTTATCAAAAGGGGAGGAAATATTCATTTTAAATAAATAAAAACTTTAGGATAAAATGGTTAGTCCAAGGCAAATAATCAAAAATGATAAAATAGGATTTGATCAAGAAATTGATAGTGTTGAAAAATATTGATTATTGATAAAACTGATTCAGGATTGATAAATCAAATAAATGGGGCCCAAAGTCTAGGTGACCATTTTTGGGTGCATATAGGTAGCGCACATTATAACAAAATATCTTCCAGAATAAGAACTTGAGAGTTATTTTCCTCTTGACTAGGCTATTATTCATGTAATACATTTTCTAATGTATTAAGAGTGGGGTATGACCTGAAAATATTTGATTTTATATATTATAAATCCAAACATAGTTTTGATTATAAAAAAAAGGTTTTGCGAAATAGTACTTAAAGTTAGGTGATCAATTTTTACCTATACCCCATCTTGAATATTTTTGGGAAGATTTCCCTTATGAGATGTAAGTCACGAAGAAGCATTGAAGTAGATTTCATCTATAGAAGATTGTATCCATGAGACTGGAGATAGATATTAGTGAATTTCATGAAGATAATGAAGATATAATTAATTTGAAATTTGAAGAGATAAAGAGTAAACCTCTTCCTGAAGTAAATTGGTTAGAGACAGAGAGGGATGATATATAAATGAGAACTCTCAATGTGATAAAGAAAACTTAAAATTGGCTCAATGAGAAAAGGAAAAAAAACTCATGGTTCTAATGCCTTGGTTTCTAAGAAGATGCCTGAATCCCCTTCCCCACCTTTATTTTCTGATATTAATATTCCAACTTGTGATGTAGGTAGAACCAAGCCTAGAATGAAGAGTTTGACTTCCAATAAACAACTCATGAATCCTCTTGTTGCATGCTCTACAACATGAATAACCAGTTCAAAGACAAAGGCTAATAAGAAATAGGAATCAAGCAGTGAAAGGATAATAGACCTAGATTTAGGTGAATGAGAGCAGGAGAAGAAGGAGCATTATACCAATCCAAAACCAATGGAATTGGGAGAGTTAGAAGATGATTTCCTAGATTTGGATAACTCCACAATAATGGTTACCCCAACTCCTGACAAATATAGTGCTGCTAAAAGATTAGTGGATGTCACTTCTCAATGGTTGATGGTTTCAATTAATAAAAAGTGCAATATAGTACCAATTTATCTTCCCATAGGGGACACGGTCAACAAATATTTTATCAAGACTCCTATTTCTAAGAGACTGAAAACCACCTCCATAGTGGATATTGATCCAAAAATAGGTAATTGGGTAGTGTAAGTGGCTAAACCAACTACAGAGGAAGAAGTTTATAGTCCTACTACTAAATAATATATCGTCGAAAAGGTAGATTTAGGCATTGCAAATAGAGAAGTAGATAACCATCATTTCGAGGTTTCAACCAAACATATGTTGTCTAGGTCATGGAAAGAAAAAAAAGATAAAAGAGAATTAAAGGAGACCATCAAAGCAATGGCTGAATATGTCAATGCACTTACAAATCCAAGCCCACAACCTCTTTTGCAATCCCCTCAATCATTTGATCCCACCTCTCCTACCAGTCAAAAGCTACTTAGTTAGATCCAAAGGGGGAGAGTTTTAGTTGAAATCTTTGATGAGTGGGTAGATGGAGTGCTTTGAGATGGTAGCAAGTTCATCTTGGATTATAAGAATGTGTATGATGAAAGTCACTACACTGATTGGCAAATTGTAAATGCAAACCGAGGTGTGAGAAATAGAGGAATCAAAATGGGTAGTTGCATCTTTGCAGATCTATGAAATTCAAAGTAATGGAATCGTTAAGTTTCTATTTGAAAACTCTTAAAAAACATGAATGAAGTTATGTTGTTTGCATCAAAGAAAAATATGGATTGGCATAACTTTTTGATCAAAGTTGCCCTTGCAGAGTTCATTAAGTTGGAAAAGCAAATACACAACCTCAACCAATGCCTTGTGAATAACTTACAATGCATCAATGCAACATTTGCCTGGCATGATCACATAGTGGAACATGACATGGATGTTGTCATGAAAGTTTTAAAAAATAAACTTGAATGGGTAAAGAAGGAAAGAACTAGAACTAAAATAGATTTCACTAAGGTAGCAAAGGTTTATGATTTGGCTTACCTGTGTGTTGATCGATTGCCAAAACATGCAGATAGGGTAGATAAAATCAAGTGGTAAAAGGAAGTGAAGAAGATGATGATCCTACATAACTAGACTCCCAATGTTGCGGCAATTCAAGAGTTCTTTAATGCATATAAAAAGTGGAAGGACTTATGTGATACCCCTCTTGAACACAACCAACTTGCGAACCCGGAACCACCTACTGTCATCTAGCTTTCCTATTTATTTTTAAAAAAGTATTTCTAAAAACTTTGGGGATGTTTATCTTTCGTTAGATTTTAGTTATAAAACTTATTCAAACTCTACCCTGAAGTTGGTTTAAAACCTCAGTTATTTTTAAGATTAATTATGGTTAAAGTATCTCTATATATGTTGAAGCATGGATATGTAAAGAGTTCAGATTTATTGTTTGAAGAATATTTTCAATATATAATGCAGTGAATGGATGTTTGAAGTACAAACTTGGATAAATTTTTTGTTTGTGAATGGAAATAATTTGGGTCTATTTGATAAATTTAAATCTGTGTTTGAATTTATGGAATAGCTACTTCTTTGTGAATGGTTAATTATGTACAATAGACTCATTTAATTTTAAGTCTATGCGGATAAATATTCATCTGTACATTAATTATTGAGAATTGGTGAATGTTATCAAATGCATTTATCGACACAAAAATGTGATTTTCTGAATGTTATGGTATAGTTATTTCAATTCCCATTTTCATTGCATGTTGATGAATGAATGCATATTGCCTTATTTGCTTTCAAGTTAAAATTATGTACATGTGTTAACTTAGGGATAATTCATTGAATATCCAATAAGGGAGTTGTACCTTATTTATAATACAAAGGGAAACAAAGTAATTGTTTACCCAATTGTTGTCTAAAGATCTGTTTCTTAATGAGGGTTGGAGTTGGTAAGTGAATTTTTAATGAGAAAAATATGTTAGCCAACAAAAATCAAATTGAGAAATTATGATGAACATTCATATGGGTTGTGGAAATCTGATACCCTTAATCTATGGCTAATTGTTAAGGTGAGGATTAGGGTTAGGGTTAGGTTTAAGGCTTACGCCATGTGTTTCTAGGGGTAGGATTAGGTTTAGGGTTTATGCCATGGTTAGGGTTATGATTTAGCATTTAGGATTAGTGTTTAGCATTTAGGATTTAGGTTATGGTTAAGATTAGGGTTAGAGTATGGGTTTACATCATGGTTAGTATTATAGTCAAGGTTGAAATTTATAATAGAGTTGTGATTTAGGGTAAGGGTTATGATTAGGGTTTAGCATTTATGATTAGGGTTTAGCATTTATAATTAAGGTTTACTATTTAGAATTATGGTTTAGGTTAGGATTTAGGGTTTAACATCTAGTATTAGAGCTTATCATTTAGGATTAGTGTTTGTAAATTAGGGTTTAACATTTAGGATTATGGTTTGGCATTTAGGACTTACAATCATGGTTAGGATATTCTTTTACATAATGTTTAGTATTATGGTTAGTGTTAAATTTTGAATAAGAGTTAGGACTTATGGTTAGGGTTAGGATAGGGTTTAGCATTTAGGATTATGGTTTAGCATTTATAATTAGGGTCAGGTTTATCATTTAGGATTAGGGTTTAGTATTTAGGGTCTAGTATCTAGGATTAGGATTTAGCATTTAGGACTAGGGCTTAGCATTTAGGATTTAGGATTATGATTAAGGTTTAGCATTTAGGGTGCAACACTTAGGATTAAGGTTTACCATTTAGGATTATGGTTTAGCTAAGGATTTAGCATTTAGAATTAGGGTTATAATTAAGGTTTAGCATTTAGGGTGTAGCATTTACGATTAGGGTTTAACATTTAATATTATGGTTATAATTAAGATTTAGCAATTAGGATTAGAATTAGGGTTTATTATTTAGGATTAGTTATTATCATTTATGATTTAGTATTATAGTTATGATTAGGGTTAGGGTATGGGGTTACATCATTATTAGTACATTATGGTTAGGGTTAGGTTTAGGGTTTGTATTAGGGTAAGAATTTAAGGTTAAGGTTAGGATTATGGATAAGCATTTACAATTAGGATTAGGATTATAGTTTAGCATTTACAATTAGGGTTTAATATTTAGGATTAGGGTTTACCATTTAGGACAATAGTTTAGGTTAGGATTTAGGATCTATGATTTAGTATTTATGGTTAGAGTTTAGCATTTAAGGTTTAGTAATTAGGGTTAGGATTATGGCTTAGCTTTTAGGATTTAGGGTTATGGTTAGGATCAGGATTAGTATATGAGTTTAAATTATGATTAGTATTATGGTTACAATTAGGGTTTATATTAGGATTCAACATTTAAGATTAGGGTTTAGCATTTAGGATTAGGGTTAGCATAAGAGTTTAGTAATTAGGGTTAGGAATAGAGTTTAGCATTTAGGATTTAGAATTTAGTATAATAGTGAGGATTAGGGTTACAATATGGGTTTAAATCATTTTTAGTATTATGGTTAGAGTTAGGATTTTCATTAGATCTAGGGTTAGGATTAGGGTTTAGCATTTAGGATTATGGTTTAGGGTTTGAAATTTAGGATTAGGGTTTAGTAATAAGGTATAAGATTGTGGTATAGCATTTAGGATTTATGGTTATGGGTAGGATTAGGGTTCTATGGTATGGGTTTACAACATAGTTAGTATTATGGTTAGGATTAGGACATAGGGTTAGGGTTTATCATTTAGGATTAGGGTTGAGAAATTAGGATTGGGATTAGGGTTTAGCATTTAGGATTAGGATTTAGTATTTATAATTAGGGTTAGGGTTATATTTTATTATTTAGTATTAGGGTTTAACATTTAGGATTAGGTTTTAGCATTTATAATTATAGTTTGGATTTTAGTTGGGGTTTGAGATAGGATTAGTAGTTAGGGTTAGGTTTGGGTCTTGGATAATAATTATAATTATTTTTTTATTTTTTTTTTGGTTAAGGTTTGTGTTAGAACTACTATTAGGGTTAGGGTTATAAAAAAATTCAGGTGTATGCTTTAGATTAGAGTTTTGTTAGGGTTAGCGATAAGATTTGGTTTAGATTATAGTTGTGGTTAGGGTTTAAGGTTAAGGTTAGGGTTTAAATAATTGTTAGAGAGGGTTAAGGTTGGATTTGTTGATCTCCAAGTTATGTTGTCTATTAGTGTCAAATACATAGTCATTTTCAAGGCAAAGTTGGTCAGTCATCACTACAACCGAGTCATTCTACTAACGCTGAGTAATATACTAGACTTGTATAAATATCATGTACCGAGCAGTAGTTACTATCGAGAAAGTCAGAGGTCACCGAGTAACCCAGTAGTTATCAAGCAGTATAAATGCCAAGATGTATAAAATAGTTACTATCGAGTGCCAGTATATGGATAATAGTTTTGACCGAGCACCAAAGACTTCATATGTCGAGTAAACCAGTTTTTGTATATGTGTTTGGAATGGCACAAACACTTAGGTAAACCATTTTGACCGACTTCTATGTATAATTTAATGATTGTTGACATAATCAAGGAGTTGATTATAGGTTATGATTATGATCATTAAACCCTATGCAAGCAATGTAACCAATCAGTAAAATGGATACTTAAGCAGAAAAAGTAATGAATCTAGATCGTTGATCTTGATCTTGATCTTGATCTTGATCTTGATCTAGAAGCTTGATCATTTGTCTATTTAAGGTGACATCAAAAATCTAATATGAAGTAATGAGGAGATCTCACATGTATGTGTTAGAAGCAGTGTTTTGGATGTCAGAAGCTAAGATCAGGCAGAGTGACCGAGCATAGTAATGAAGGACATAATAGAGTTATTTTGATTTTGAGATCACATAAGAATTGGAAAGAGGAGATTCATTATCAGCATTTGAAGTGCAAACTGAAGGATCGGGTATTGATACATTCTAGCAAGTGAGTCAAGGTAAATCTCTTAACAGAGTGGTCATAACAGACCTTTGTAAATCTCCTAACAAAGTGATAACTTAGTTGTAGGTTTAAATCCTTTAATCAACATAGATTGTATAATTCTATAAGCTCTTAGCAGGGCAGACCCATCAAAGGGTAGATCATCAGAAGTGATCAAAACTTTTCAGCCTTAACAAGCACACTATATTGCTATAGTAGTGAATATTTATGGGTGTCATCCACACTCCATTTTTACCTTTCAAGGGTTTCTGGGTTACCAAATATTTGTGTTATGTGTTTCATTTTCATGGATATGATTAGCAGTTAGATCTATTATAGCATTGAAGTTTATGTTTATGCCATTCGTGATATACATGTTGAATTTGTTTCAAAGAGTAAAAGTTTTATAGATTATGATTCCCCCCCCCCCCCCCCCTCAATATCTTACTTTCCCAATAAGACTTCCAATAATTGGTATCAAAGCGGTATTCTCTTAGAAGAAGTCTAACCACTTGAGAGTTAAGATCTTGGAGATGGAGGCTTATAAGCTGGGAAAGATCATAGAGAATCAAAAGCTTGACATCCAACTTGAGACAGCAAGAGAGGAATTGAATAAATCCTTAAAGAGAAGGAAAGAATTGGCAATCCAACTGAATGACACTCAATATCATGAAGAAGACACTGAAGGTCTATTTGATAATGGAAATTCCAAAGAAAATGATGCAGCAATAACAGATCTATTGGAGAGAAACAATTTACTAAATGAAGAAGTCAGAAGTCTAAATAGAGAACATAAAATTCAATGAGTAAGACTATGTGAAGTGATTGAACAGAAAAAGAAAGTTGAGGAAGACAAGACAATGACAGAAGAAGATAAGAGGCAAATGGCTACTAGACTTGATGAAAGGAGAAGTGATGTGCAAAAGCTTACAAATAATAATTTGGTCATGGTAAACCAACTATTACTTGCAAATCAAGAGTTGAACAGGAAAGACATGGAAATTGCAAATCTGAGATTAGAGAACAATCAACTGAAAAATGAGTTAAGATCTGAAAGGGAACTCATTGAGAGGATGAACAAACCTAATGAAGTTGTGAGATATTTTGAGGAATTGATGATATCACCAAGAAGATCCAATGACACCTCTGGACTATGCCATATCGAGCACCTATCATACACAAAAGAAGGAGAATCATCAAAGAGTGGAGAACAGAGGAATGCAAAGCCAAAGAACAACAAACCTACATGTCATCACTGTGGAAAACTAGGACACATAGCAAACATTTGCAGAAGCAAGAATGGTAAGTCCAATCCTAAGCCAAAATTCAATGGATATTGTTTTAACTATGAAAAGCATGGACATCAGGCACATGAATGCAAGTCAAAGACTAGCAATACACCTAATGCACCTAGATTTCAAGGACATTGTTTCAATTGTCAGAAATATGGTCATAGAGAACAAGAATGTATATCTTATGCAAAACCAAAGTGGGCATCCCAGAAGAAAGGTAATAAACCTAAGAAAGGTATCACATTCAATTGGGACTACAATACATGGTATAGTTGTCATTATTGTGGAGAATATGGTCATATTGGAGAAAATTGCATAAGGACACACTTTAGAGGTAAATCCAAGAGTTGGATGAATGGAAGTTTGGTCTGTTATAATTGTCACAAGATTGGTCATATAAAAAGAGACTGCAAGATCAGAGCATCAGCACCTAATAATGAACAAAGCAAAGGTGAAGAGACTATTGATCAAATAAAGAACCAGATGAATCAGACATGGAGAAAGTAAGAAGAAGCAAGCAGTAGTGGAACCAGTGAACCTGAGATCACCCAATCTAATGGATCAGGTGATCACACTACTTCTAACTAAGCAAAGAAGGTATTTAAGGAACTGTATTTTCAAATGCTATATTTTACACCAATTCCTAACATTAGTTTTGTTAAAGTCCATATATGCATAAGTTAAGATGCATTAAGATAGATTTGAGGAAAGAATAGAGAAAAGAGTCAATATGCACAATTGGTGTCGAGTATCAGTATTTATGTATGTGGCGACTGAGTCTCTTAGTATGTGTCGAGCTCCCATAATGACCGAGTTGATATATTGACCAAGCTAAGTGTGGAAATGTCAGTAATGACCAAGTCATGGTTTTGACTGAGTATGGAAATGAGTTAACAGAGCTATCATGCAAAGACCAAGACAGATGTATTACACTCACTAGTGTACGGAGCATTTATTGAAGACCTAATTCAACCATTTGAATCTATATAATGAAATTTACCGTTCATTTTCATTTCACCAAGCAATTTGATAATTTGCAAAGTGATTCAAAGGTGATTGTGAGAGCAATTTGTGCAAAGTCTGTAAAGATTCAACAATGTGCCATCAACAAATATTGTGAAGTGTTGATAAGACCAGTTATTACCGAGCTACACAGAATCCATTTTATGAATCCTAACTTCAAGAATGGCATCAAGTTCATCTGTTGGAGTGCAGAAGCAAGGAAAGGAGGTAAATAATGTTCAATTAGTGAGGAGTGATTCATGCAAACCACCAAATTTATGAGCAATACCTGAGAGTGCGTTAAAGGGAGATCTCTCAGGAACCCTGTCATCGATCTCACCAAAGTTTTTGATGATCCACGATGTTATGGAATGCTACATGTGTAAGATTAGTGAAATTGGAGACTGAGATGAGGGAGGCATTTGATAAACTATGTGAAAATGGAGTTTTGAAGGCTGAGCATCAGCACATTGCTGACAAAGGGTTAGTTTGTGCCCTAGATGTCCCTCGCAATTTAAAACTGGAATGGATTAAGATAGTTTTGAGAAGAATTCATGATATGAAACTATGGTTGGAGAATGGGCCGGTGAAAATCACCAAGGATATCATACACCGAGTCACTGGATACCCTATTCTCAATGGGAAGAAAACTATGTGATGCCAAAGCAAGGAAGTAATTCAGGAAAACACTATGGTCGTGTGGAACAAGCAAGGAATGACAATTTCCATAATCACTAATCCTAAGATCGACTTTGGAGTGAGGGTAATTGCACACAAGTTCTACCAGTCAAGAAGGATGGATAGTGTTCCTTGCATTGCAGTGGACCAGGCATGGAAAATAGTAAAGAAGGATCATACATATGATCTTGCCAAGCTGCAATTGACACAATTGGTAGAAAACTTGCCATCAATCAGGAAGGCAAAGAATTCAATGTGTAAGTTCGGATCCCTGATAATCTTTATATTTTTCTATGTAAAAAATACTTTTCCTACTATAGGAGATGTTGTTTGGAGTCGAGACCGACCAGTAACACAATAGATAAATGAATTTATTTAGCAATTAGGAGAAAACTTTGACAATGTAATGGAAAACTACTTTGTTGAGATTAAGAAAATGAGGAAAAGAAGCAAAATCCATGTATCCCTAGTTGAGAAACATTATGATGATGTATGCTTTCTTGTTGATACTGATCATACATTTGCACAAGCTATTGTACTAAGGGTAGCATGATTGAGACCATTTCCCTATGAGGTGAATATAGATGAAACATCTACAGCTATTACAGCCTTACTTGCAGAGGAAATTGACAGAAATGCTAAGATTTTTGGGAAGTATGAAGAAGCAAAATCTAAGATAACCATGGGCTTAAAATCTGCAACCCTAGAGAGAAAAAGAAAGAAGTTAGTGAAGAACCTTGAGAAAATGTTGGGTCAAGGAGAAGAGGAGGATGCACCACTAGAAATCACACAACGTCAGGGTGAGGACCAATACAGTGAGTCTGAAGAAAGTGAGGATGAGGAAGTGGATGCACAAAATAAGGGCAAAGAAATAATGGTTGTCGAGCCCACTGTGAAGAAGAGCTTAAAGAAAAAGCCTACTCCTCCTGCAACCACTAGACCAAGAACAAGGG
Organism: Chamaecyparis obtusa; assembly: GCA_027943335.1. Lineage (NCBI taxonomy): Eukaryota > Viridiplantae > Streptophyta > Pinopsida > Cupressales > Cupressaceae > Chamaecyparis > Chamaecyparis obtusa. The sequence continues at coordinate 675,292 of BSBK01004400.1, read as the reverse complement.
CATCTTCAACTGCAACAATAGTCGAGCACAAAAGAGAACTTTGATAAATAATACTAAAGGGGAGAGCTCAGGGAAAAGAAAACAAGTACAAACTAAGGTAGAGTCGAGCCGCCCTAAGAAGAATCCGAGAAGAAAATTGGTGTTACAAAAGGATGATGAAAATGAGGAGATGAAAGACACTGAAGATATTAGTAAATTCAAGGTCCAACCAATGTGGAGGAGATGATAGACACATAAGCATCCAACCAATGTGGATGAGATCTGCCAAAACATCAAGAGTACCACAGGTTTGGCAGGATTTAAATTTATCAAATTTGAAAAATTAAGTAAAACTGATAAAATAAAGATAGAAGATACAATGATAGAGATATTGGGAACATTCAAGAATCTTATCCCTGATGAACTATTTAGTAAAATTGATGAGAGATGGAAGTATGACATTATGACTAAAAGGCAGATAAGAGAAGGCACTTTAGCACAAATAATGCCTGAGTTAACAGCAAAGCAAAGAGTAAAGTTCATGGAGCAGTATAGAAATAGGTTTATTCCTAAATTGAGAGCATACTCCATATTGAAGAAGAATGTTGAAGAAGTTGTTAAACAAATCACATTAATATGGAAGATAATTTTTGGATTGATAGTTGACAAAAGTGCACACAAAGATGAAGGCACATCTAGACAAGTGGAGCTTGATAATACCGAAGACATTAATGAGCCACAGAATCTTGAGGAAGAGATAAGAAAGAAGGTAGACAAAAGTGAACAATGGGATGTTATCACTATTGAGGATGTACCTGAGGATACACAAGTGAATATCAATGCCTTAACCAAGGAAGAAATTAAGAGTCAAATTCTTACTGAGACAGCCTCAAATATACCTTTTCCAAGCACCAATCCAGTTCTAATCCAAATTAATGATTATCCAAAGATCGAGGGTACACCAATAGTGGTTTCAACAATTGTTAGCTCTAACACAGTCACAGTTGAAGAAAAAGACACACAAGGTACAAATGTTAAGGAACAAGGTGAGCCGGCAACAGAAATCAATCCACCTACCGAGGCAAACATTGAAATCAATACAGGAGAAGGAGATGAGAGCATGAAAGAACAAGCAAATAAGTCTACACCAGATGTCTCAGGACCTCATATTGAGGGAACAAAGGAGACTGGGTCTAAAGGAGCCAAGGAGACTTAGGAGCCTAAGGAACAAGAGGTTATTCAAGCCTTAGTACAGTTGTCGAGTAGTAGTACACCAGAGCCTACGAAGAAGTTACACTAGAATAAGGTCAAGTCTCCTGGAACACAAGTAACACTAGATGAAGTTATAGTGATTCCAAAATGGGACACTAATAACTTGACCTATGAATAGATACAAATCTTGGAGGATTTACTGAAAAAGAAGAGCAAGCAAGAAGAACTAGGAAGGGAACATCAATAGAAGCAGGTACTAGATGAGATTAAAGATATCTTTGTTGATGATTTTGAAGTAGAAGATATAAATGAGACTTCGCCTATATTAGAGCAATTGGTACATATTGTTAAAAAGGTGAATACTGATGATATTGAAGCAAATGAAAAGTTAATGCAATGGTCTGAGAGAAAGTTTGAGACCAAGGTACTTGAGAAAGTCTCAACAGATATTGCAGTCAAACAAGTTAAACTTTTTGACCTTGTAAGTAATTTGGAAGAAGTTGTACAAAATGTTTATTCTTTGTACAAACAGCTATGTGATGAAGAAACATTTACAAAGGAGAATCAATATCTTATTGAGAAGCTACAGTTATATTTGAAGTCAACATGACATTCTTTGAGTATGGATGCAAGTTTCAGCTCTATTCATTTTACTAGGTTGACTCATGCACAAGGGAGACTAGTCGGGTTGATGGCTAATGATAGAAAAATAAGGGCCAAATTAATCTCTATATAGACAATGTTGATACCTCATTTGGAGGTCATGCAAACAGAATTGGCAATGGAAAAAGAGTAAGTACAAAGAGATCCTCATCTCTCTATTGCAAAAGTTTTGGTTGATCTAGCTGCTCAGCTAGAAATCAAACTACAGGTTTTGAAGTCTATTAGATCTAGTTGGTACAATGCATTGGCAATGATTCTACAGCTCCACAAACCATTTTTGGACAAGTATTACCTAACCCCAACATCCCAGCAGCTCAGAGTGACAAAAACAAGAGGGAAATAGATAGAGTCAAAGGGGAAATAGATGGAGATAAAAGGGAAATGTATAAAGGTATGACATATTATTTTGAATGTAATGTAATACTCATTTTTGAAGTCATGAGTATGTCAGAGTCGTGTATATCATGTACATATAATGAAGTCTTTATGAAGACCGAATCACAGTCTTAGGAGGAGTACTGAAGTACTAGGTACTATTTTGTTTATATAATGTAAAGTCATGACAAAATATTTTTGTCACTAATATCAAAGGGGGAGATTGTTGATCTCCAAGTTATGTTGTCTATTAGTGTCAAATACTTAATCATTTTCAAGGTAGAGTTGATTGGTCATCACTATGACCGAGTCATTCTCCTAAGGCCGAGTAATATACTAGACTTGTTTAACCGAGCAGTAGTTACTGTCGAGCAAGTCAGAGGTCACCGAGCACCCCAGTAGTTGCCAAGCAATATAAATGTTGAAATGTATAGAATAGTTAGTATTGAGTGCCAGTATATGGATAACAATTTTGATTGAGAGCCAGAAACTTCATATGCCGAGTGAACCAATTTTTGTATGTGTTTGGAATGGCACAAACACTTAGGTAAACCATTTTGGCCAACTTTTATGTATAATTTAATTATTATTGAGATAATTAAGGATTTGATTACATGTTATGATTATGAGCATTAATCCCTATGCAAGCAATGTAACCAATCATAAAAAAATGGATACTTATGCAGCAAAAGTGATGAATCTAGATCGTTGATCTTGATCTAGAAGCTTGATCAATTATCTATTTAAGGTGACATCAAAACTCTAATATAAAGTAATGAGGAGACCTCACATGTATGTGGTAGAAGCAGTGTTTTGGATGTCAGAAACTAAGATCAGGCAGAGTGACCGAGCAGAGCAGTGAAGGACAGAACAAAGTTATATTTGATTTTGAGATCAGATAAGAATTGGAAAGAGGAGATCTGTTATCAGCATTTGAAGTGCAAACCGAAGGATCGGGTACTAATACATTCTAGCAAGTGAATAAGGGTAAATATCTTAACAGAGTGGTCCTAACAGACCTTTGTAAATCTACTAACAGAGTGCTTACTTACTTGTAAGTTTAAAACATTTAATCAAGGTAGATTGTATAAGTCTATAAGCTCTTAGCAAGGCAGACCCCTCACACGGTAGATCATCAAAAGCTATCAAAACTTTTTAGCCCTAATAGGCACACTTTATTGTTGCAGTAGAGAAGATTTGTGGGTGTCATCCCCACCCCAGTTTTACCTTTCAAGGGTTTTTGGGTTACCAAATCTTTGTGTTATGTGTTTCATTTTCATGGATATGATTAGCAGTTAGATCTATTACAGCATTGAAATTTATGTTTGTGTCATTCATGATATACATGTTGAATTTGTTTCAAAGATTAAAAGTTATATAGATTTTGATTCACCCCTCCCCCCTCAGTATCTTACTTTCCCAATAAGACTTCCAATAGGAGTTTGGGTTAGGCTTAGGAGAAATGTGTCTGTTATTCAAATGAAATATTATTTCTTTATCATTTTTTAGTATTTTACCATCATTTTTTTTTTAATTCTATCATCATTCCAAAAATAAAGTTATGAAATTGTTCAAAAATTTGCTAGAAATATATCTTAGCTAACTTCTAAATTCATATAATATGTTATTATATAAATTGTTGAGGCATATTTATAGATTTGTATGTGCAAATAACTAATGAGATGATGAATGGATATAATGTCACATAATTTGGAGTAGAACCAATTTATACTTGCATCTATTATCATTATTAATTAAAAGTCGTGTTAAAGGGATTATGTTCCAAAAAAATGAAAGTGTTATTTGTGGTTGTAGTGGTAGAAAGATAATTATATTTCTCAATTCTTATGATTTTAAATTAATTTTAACCAAATATTTATTTATTTACAAGATGTATCTTCTTATTTTCAAGAAGAAATATATATTTTTTCAGTCCCTTCATATTGTTTTGATCTTCTTACTAAATATGTTTCTTATTTTTGTTTTATTTATTTTAGTTTTATCCTTTCAAATAGAAGAGGAAAATAAACTCATTTTCATTATAAAAAAACAAAGAAATAGAGAGCTAAACTGAAGTGATGCTTCAAAAAAATCATCTAGTATTAAAATATATACATTGATTTTATTAATTCTATTATTCATACAGCATTTAAAGATATGTATTACTAATTTTCTTTAATTTTATTATATTAGCTTAACCATTACAAATAGAGCTTATTTTTTAGTTACTATATAGAAGAATATATTTTCATTCTAACAATTATACTTTATAACTTAGTTTTTTTATCATCATATTTATATTTCTAATATTGACTCCATTGTCATCAAATTCTTTATATCTATTTTCTATTTTTTTTATATCAAATATCAAGGGATCAAAAAAGTCTATACAACATTAAGGGAGAGATAGCGCCTCAATACACAAAAGTACCACAACGAGTCAATACATTACAGTAGATAAAAAGAGAGTTACAAAATTAACAAAGTAGCTAACAATTCTCGTGAAGATAATCAAAAAAGGAGCAAGCAAAAAAGGAGTCTATTTTCTATTTAGTTTATAAATTGTCCAGTTTACATAAAACTACTCTATTTCAAATTGTAATGTAAATTTAGTTTATTTGAATTCATTTAGTCAAGGTAAATCAAACATTGACTCTAATCTCTATTAAATTTGATAGTAAATACATTAAATGAAAATTATGAAATAGTAACTTGATATTTCTATTTTTTATTATACTTATTTAAATAAAATATATTTTATAATTAAAGTTCAACTTATATTATTTAGACGTTAGTAGAAACTCTCTAAATTATAAAGTATGAAATTGAAAAAAAAATGAAATTAATCTAATCTATTATCTTTTTTTGTAGTATTTTTAAATTTAATTAAATCAATCAATTTTAGAAGAAATTTAAAATTGAAATCTAAATATATATGGAACCTTTTTTAAAAAAAAAATTAAAAAATAGATACATAAACAGCATTTCTAGTTTTTTAATTTAAAAAAAAAATCATCAATTAGTTATAGAATAAATTTAAAACTAAAATGTAGATAGAAATAGAACATTTCTATATTTTTCTAGATATGTAAGAGAAATTATATTCTATTTTTTTAAATGCAAATTATGTCATATTTTAAAGTTAAAGTCTATGCTTTTTCCTCTTCCTAGGCATCTTGAACATTCTTCAATTTTCCTCCTCCAGAGTCCTCTCAAACTTATGTTTCAATTTATGAAATGCAATGAGTGCAAGATTTGCAAACAAACAATTAATTTTCCATGTCAGCCCCCAAATCTACCTAGGAGAACGTAACACATGCTACATAGATTAAATACATCAAGTCAGCCCACGAAATCCACAAGAACTCCAATCAGTAAGCCTGACTACCGAGCGTAAGCAAAACTACCGAGCAAGCCAGACATCGCCGAGCAAGCACGTCGGCCAAACTCCACAAGCATCGCCGAGCACAAGTTCTGTCGAGTTCCTCTAGTGACCGAGTCTCTCCATCAACATTGCAACCGAGTAACACAGAAACACTCCAACATGCAAGATTGCTATTTCCCCATGATGCTCCTGCATCATCCCTCTACTTGCATTTATGTCTTGCATATCCTTTTTCTAACCTATGGCAAGGGCATATGATCAGTGTCACTCCTACATTTCTGCTACCTAGCACTATTATCAAGAGTGCATCCAGCGCATTGAAGTTCCTACACTATCTTCGAGTTCCAAGCATCCATTATCATTCTCAAGAGCTATAATCCATTAGCAAGCATTGAAGCTTAATTTTATCGTGATGAAGTAAAAGTTATGCAACAAGATCTAAAAGCAAATCTATATCATTTGATTTTATGCATAAATCTTAGACTTTATTGGTGTTTTTATGGATTCTGAGTTTGGAACTTCAATTGCATTATTTACATTTTTTTTATTCACAATTTCCAACATACACATCTTTTACACCTTGCATGACGTTATGGAACCATACAAAAAATTGCTCCACTCTTACATTTTGTTTTTTAAGTTATTATTAGGCGTTTGATATATTACTCATAACATATCTTGCTATCAATGCAACCACACTAACTTATTTCTAAGAATTACAAAGCACAATTTGTTTATAAAAGGGGACATGCAATCCGATGCAGATTTGTAGAAATTCCTTCATCGTGCCCTACTGACATGCCCAAAAAATAAGAAATGTAAGAGGCCAAAGAGGGCAAATATTTTAGTTGCAAGCCCAGTTTTAAGTATCAAAAACCCATAAGAAATAGAAGTTTTTGCTAAGACAGCTTATAGATCAAGCAACAAAAGGCCAAAATGTTGTTTGACAACGATTGTATCAGACGAAAAGAGTTTCCATCCTTTCAAATCACGACAGAAAGCGCCAAGGAGTGCTGCCTTGAAAATAGGGATCATATGGACCAAAATCCTAAAAAGATGAAAACAAACTGTTGACAAAAACCTAGGACCAAAACGAAGAGTTCGGTCAACAAGACCACATCTAAAAATTCAGCAGCACACCAATACAAACCACAACCATTGAATCCTTCCTAAAAAACCCTGTTAAACGTTTGAGGGTGGATTTGCTAGCAATTGGTCATGGGTAGCACGCAATCTGTGTGCAATTAGTGCCACAACCATTGGGGTTTGGTTTGTAACCAAAACAAAAAATGGTAAGTAAATTTCTCGTGTCAATGGTTATGTACCTGGGTCACAGCCATGCATATCCATGTGATCAAACAACTTAAAGGAGGTGTCAAAATACTACAGATCCACACCCATCCCTGTGTTGTCTACAAGCTCTTCCCTAATTTTCACCCTAACATTTGTCCAGATGATTTGATGCTTAGTGACTAGGCCACATTGGGTAATGCCTCAAACATTCTGCTACATGAATAAGCCCCTAAGGAACTGAGCTAGACAAAGGCCCTACTTCCATAAATAAACAAGGCATTCTGCTTCCATTTTCTTTTTTTCAAGTGGACCCCATCTGTTTCCATTCAAACAAGACTCGCATCCTGATGGCCACTTGTTCTAGCTCTACTCAAACACAAACCCCATAAGTAACACACTACAAGCGCAGGTTCCATTCCCACAAGCTCCCTCTATGGCACTTTACAGTTGTGCAGACGTCTAGGTTTAGATATTAAACTTACCGCCTACAGGGACGTGTGTTGCCATGGGCAGAGGTTTGAATCAAAATTCTCAAGACACACTCCAGCAGGAGGAACATACCAGTAAGGTATAAACATATTACTTATGCCGCTTGTTTTTAAATAAAGCAAAATCAAAATAAGTCTATTAAATAAAGATTATATTGTAAATGCTAAATAAATATTATATTGTAAACGCCAACTTCAGTATCCCTAAGGCAAATATTGCAAATGCTAAATTTTTAGTAGCGTCTAAAAGCATAATATTGCATATTCTAATATTTAGTTCCCCAAGGGCATATAGATGCATCAATCAAATAATCTATCATATCGTTCATTAAGTCAATCAAATAATACCATTATATTTCCTATAAAGTCATTCAAATTCCTGGGAAGTCCCAGTGCTTCACCTCTGTGAGCATCACCTACATGTAATGAGTGCTAAGCGTCCATTCATTCTCATGAGAGACAGGTTCTTGTGAACCACTACTCATGAAACATGGGTTAACGAGTTTGACTCAAAAACTACACGGTTGAATCCTGATAGCAATATCACAATGTCATTACAACTTGCGAAATTTTCTATAACAAAGCAGTTAACAATATGTTCATTGCCTCCTAAGAGACCATGACAAACTAGTAAATACTAGACATACCAGGATTGCTATTCCTACAAGCAAATAATAAGGTTAACGTTAGAACCTTACAGTTGCTTGCTTCAACAGATCCTCTTTCACAAGTCAATTTCGTTTAGGTTTGATGGATCATATCAAGATTATATTACGCTTGTGGGTGAAGTTAAAAACACTGAGACATCAAATTTCCATATTTCCAAAAAAAGAATGTGATAGATAATCAAAGCCTACAATAAGTACAATTTCTGTAGATGCTTGCTTCAACTGATTTTCTCCATTACTTAATTCACTATTAGTTTCATAACCCTGCTGTACTATAAACATTTTAACTAATGCTTTTTGCACAGAAAGCATGTGCCTGCATAACATGCACCTTTTCTAAAAAGCAAAAAGGCAAGGAAGCCTTTCTTGAATGTTTCCATCTTCCAGTTACTGTACATCTACACCAACATGGAGAGTTGTGCATGAATGATGTCCACAGTAACTTCACATAAATTGACTCTAAAAAAGCACAAAGACAGTGTATTCTACTCTAACATGCACCTATATGTAATTGCAAGCTTCTGAAACTATATAAAGTGTTTTGACAATACCATTATATCAGATTGCACAGTGTCCATGAATTCATCAGTGTGACCACAACCGTGTCAAAAAAAGGATTTGTTCATTTAATCAGGGAAATCTTCAACCAATACCCTAACCCAAAACAGAGTTACATTCCAAATAACAGAACTTTATACCACCACATACATGTATCCATCCAATTTCTCATTTATGAGCCAAAATTCCTACATTGTGAAGGCCAGGATAACTTCATTCATGCATTTTGGAAACAAGTAAAACCTATAAGGGAACAAACCATAAATCAGCATGCTCAATAGCCATAACTTTGTTGATTTGAATAAGATCCTCCATTTTGCATAGGCTGATGAACATTAGCAGATGATGCTTGAATTTCTCTTTCCCGGTTCCATTGTTCAATCTTAGCCCTTCTCTCAGCACTGCCTTCACGAATTGGACTCCTGTTGCGTCTAGGACTATAGCTCCTGCTACGTCCCCTCCTACGCCCTCCAGGGCTACGGCTTCGTGTTCTTTGGCCACGCTGACCATTACGGTCATCTGCGTCATCATACCTTCTGTCATGCCCACGACCTCCATGTCCACGATGACGATCTTCATAATTACGATGTTTGTCACCATCCCTGTATGGGCTAACACTTCTGCTTCGACTCCGACTATAGCTGTGCCTCCTATATCTTCCAAATAATCTTCTCCGCAACTCACTGGAGAAAAATAAAATTCAAGGCATTAGAAACAGACCTTCAAGACCAGTCTACAATTAAAAATTATAAACGCCAAAAAACCCACAGACTGGGAAGATTATATATCATCATAAAGAATTGGTGACTTACCGACTTATTTTCTTCAGATGCATGAAATTACAGTACCCACCACGGTTGCAAGTATTCTCCTCATACTGTCTACAAGTTGCTTCACGAAAGTCGGTCACCGGAGAGAAATCAACAATGATAGGTCGACCTATCAATTTATTCCAAATTGCAACGACATTTATAGCTTTAAAAAGAATTGGGGAGCGACAAATTACAAAAAAACTTGAAGCTGGAAGATTCAATATGCAATTAATATTCAACAACTTAAAAATTGATAGTGCAGATCCTGACTGAATCAGAACAAAAATGTATAAACGAAGGAAACAAAACTAAGATGCCAAATTGCTGAATGGAACACCAAGATGTCAGCTTTGCTTCATCATGATTTCAGCTATAATAGATATGAAAAGATGTTCACCTAATAGTTCATCCAGCCGAAATGCAATGATGGACAAAGAACAGAATTCTTGCACATATGCATCCTTTTTTATACTTACATCTCAAATTCTAAAATAAAAAGTCAAAAGATATATATACAGAGATCTCCGTATTCAAATATGATAGTGTAGGTCAAGTAAAATAAGATGCAACAAACATGCAGATACTGCAGAATATAAACCGATGCATCTTCAACTAATTTCTTGAGCATATACCATTGAACATCGACTTTTCTACTCATTAAATTTGTAATTGGTTAGAAAAATAAATATAGACAATTGAAAATGGTGAATTAATTACAAACCTGCATAAAACCTTCCTTGCAAAGATCGTAATGCAGTTGCAGCCTGTTCCTCCTCCCGGAATTGCACATAAACATTCCCAACCTGGGAAGGAATAACCCAAATGAAAGGACACCATCACCACACACTAAAGAAAGTGTATGTATAACCAGATAAGTTGAGACATCAGGATAACACATAAATAAATTAAGATTGGTATAACCTAACAGCATAAAATGCCTATGATAAACAAAGGAGAGATAAAACTTAAGTTTAATTTAATTTTTAAATTACACTGACAAAAGGAAAAAAGAAAGCACGAACAATAGGATCAACTACTTAAAAGGAAAACAAAGGAGAAACAGGATTTAAGTTTTACATCACACTGGTGGAAAAGGAGAAAAGCACTAGAAGAATTTCAAGAATAAAGAGCATGAACATGCAAAATAAACTTAACTTAAACCTTTGGGATTGTAAAGTACCAGTAAGATTTCAATGGAAATGACAAGACTGTTGCAAAAAAGTACATTTTTTAGAGGATGCAAAACTTTATAGATCATTTGTCCTGATGCCATAGAAGCCATGTTACTAGTTTGGGTTTGGGGAACATTTATGGTAAATGGATTCGGCCAAAAAAGGGGGCGATGGTTCATTTTCATTCATCCATACAAAACACACACACACACACATATATATATAGATTGATAGATAGATATACATATACATATATATGGCCTCATTCAATCCAGATGTCCATATTTAAACTTTTTATCATAAAAGGCCTTCCCTTAGGTTAATAAATAAATAACTGACCTTCCTCACAAAACCTATTAATATTTTAATAAGAAGCTAAAAATAATTAAAGGAAAACCAGAAGAAAATATATTCCGTTAATAAAAATAATTCAATCAAATAGACTGAGTATGTCCTAGGGGTTGAGCTTAATTGGTAAAGGCTTAAGGCATTGAGTTCTCGATTGTGAAGACCCAAGTTCAAATCTCAAATAGACATCTAATATGGAATTCTAAGTTGTGACTCTGTCTTCCAATGTTGTTGAGCTCTAATGTGGAAGTGATTTCTAAATAAGTGAATTTCTAAGTTGAGACTCTTGATCGTGCATAGCTTGTACTGGTCTTATATTGATACTTGTGTGAGCAGAATATTTGTTAATGATCAGCTACAGCCTATATATAAAAAAATTGATTGAGTATTAAACAGAGCTACAGGATCATTAACTGAGTATCCTGCAGTATGATTAGCTATATATAAAAAAATTCACTAAGTATCAAACAGAGCTACAGGATTATTAAGTGGGTATTCTGCAGTAACAGAGAATTAAATAGAAAAAAAAAAATTAAAAACATCTAATAGATCGAAAGTTTAAAAACATCATGGCACACAGGCCTGGCGAATGGTTGTGAAACTGGAGATGCAGATGAGCCTCTATTTATATTAATAGATGGATGCTGCATGTTATTCATCTTTATCAGATAAGAGAAAAAGGTTTGGGAAAGGCACAGTAAGGACAAGAAATTTACATTTTAAAAAGGACATTAATCAGAGAAATTTTAAACTTTAAAACATGATTTGCAGAGGTAGTTTTAAATTTTAAAACATGATTTGAAGAGAGGTCGGGCAGGAAGGGCACACAATTTTTCTCCTGTGTTCTAAGTGGGTTTCTCCCAAGTTCCACTTAGGCAACCCCACAGTTGTTTGACTGCATCATAGACAAATCCCCTACCATAACAGTTCCAGATCAAGAATAGCTAATATCATGAATCATGAAATTTAAAGGCATTGGCGCCTGGAGCACTCCTTCAAACAGCATGTCATTCCTAAACATGATTAAAATGATACATCTGTGTTTCATGAAAACAAGAAACAAGTTTAAACTGAATGTCTACCAGGTCTAAAAAGAGAAAGGAAGAAATGAATTGAAGGTGATAATTAGTATTACCATATGATCAGCTAAATTGTCACATATATTCAAACTTTCAATTTCTCCGTACTTGCTAAGCTCTTCAAATAAATCCTCATAGAAATCCTGCATTTACAAATGAAATTTAAGATGAGGCCACTCTAATCCATATTCGATCAAAAGATCTATTAATAATGCAACACACACAAGCTAGATACAGAAATTGTGACAAAGTCAGTTGCACGACCATTACAATACGAAGATCTGACATGCATTATTATCGATGGGAACAATACGTCAACAGTTGTTACCTACCAGAAAGCATTGAAATTGCATTCAGTATCTAAGCATGTAAGAAATATGAGATACATTCTCTTTTTTATTCAGGAAAGTGAGATGAAAAGAACAAAACAAAGAGGGAAGAAAGTACCAGAAAATTGTAGTGTGGCGTGGCCACAGTCATTATGAAGTTAGACATTAACAATACAGGAGAGATGATCTATCATAAAACTGTACATGAAAGACAATCCAACTTAGGAACACATAAGAATATTGCTATTGATAGTAAACCCACAAGACATAGCACTATGTAGGTATAAAGACATTTATCCATGTATATTTGATTTTTTATTATAATCAATAAAAAAAGCTAGAGCTTCCACAAATCCATTGAATGATGACAATCAGTAAAGGGTTGAAACAACGGGCCAAAAGCAACAGTAAAATCAGCCATCTAGAAAGGACTGCCAAAGAGAGATCAAACATGCTCATAGATGAGAAACAGAGAGATATTAAAGAGAACAGTAGACAAACTTCTGTACAACTTCTGGCCAAACAAATATAGTCCATACATTAACATACTACTGACCTTAAACTCATAGCCTCTTAGGTAAAATTTCAATGTGCAAGTCAACAGAAACTTTGCTAACATAAAAGTCATTTAAAAATAAATAAATATGTGCAAAACAAACTTGAAAAGGTCCGTGAACTGAGATGTAATGATAAGAAAAGACATTCATAAAATACATCACTACCCAAATTTATATCCACCCACCAAAATAGAAATAATTGTATAAATCCAGCACACACATTTGAATATGACCCATGTTCAAATATTCATAATGTTGTCCAAGCACACACCGTACTGTGTTAAGATAGCCATCAACCTCATCTAAGATTTACCAAAGAAAGTAACAGGGTTAAAAATAAACTATGCTCATACTCATGAACTATGAAACACAAGGTAGTCATTCACTTCAAAGTAAGGCAACTTTCTTACATTTAAAAAGAGACAAAAGTACTCAATAGACAGCTAAAAATATTAACAAAAATAAAAAATAACAAGCTATTCATACCCAAAATCAACTCATGCAAGGATGCAAAGCAAACAAACCTCAAAGTGTTCTTGAATTTTTCGAGGATCCATTGCTTGTCCTTGGATATCCATCCCAGGTGTTACCATGTCAGGCCTCTGGTACATGTTTGAAAGCAAAATAGTAGGGCTGATAGAGGGCCTCGTATGCAGCCTTGAACATCGATCCCCATGCCTGCAGGCTCCGATCTTGAAGTAAAAAGGGCAATTAACTCTATCTTTTTCAGTACCAAAGATGGAGGCTAGATGCTCTGCCATGGATCTGTGCTATGCAACCTTGCAGGCCAGTGCAGAAGGGATAAGTTCAGGAGACAAGTTAACTGATGGACTTGTTACAAATATGAATTATCCCCAAAATACAGTTCTGCAGAAACAGAATGCTCAGCATCATATAAATTGAAAACAGAATACATCAAGAGGTTATGGTAATCAAAAAAAGTTCAATATAAACAATATCTCAGTTTTACAAATGGAAAAGACTAACAAAGCTTCTAGAAAAAGAATTATTTGTAAATTTGTACAAAATGCCAGTTAGCTTGGCCCAGGTATTGGGGCAAAAACATAGAAAGGCTAAAACCATATGGATCTATGTCATGCAACCTTTAAGGCCAGTGCAGAAGGGTAAGCTCAGACGACAAGTTTTTTAGATGGACTAATTAATATTATTCCCAAAATACAGCTCTACAGCATAAGAATGTAATAACTAATACATCATATAATTGAAAATAGAATACAGCAAGAGGTGCAGTGCACCGAAAAACAATTGAATGAACAAATATGACTCAGTAATAGGAACGTCAAATGCCAAACAAAGCTTCAAGCAAAAGAAGATTCATGAAAATTGTACAAATAGTCTAAAGTGTCAGTTATATTGGCCCAGATACATTGGGACAAAAACATTCATGTATTATGGGAGTTTGGAAGGAGGTAAAAGAGATAACCAGTAAATAATACTTGTATTAATGAATGTTTTAAAAACCAAGCTTCAAAGTTGAGGCAACTTCTTGTTGAGAAAAAAAGCTTACAAAGGAAAATGAACATTTACAGCATAAAAACTGAATTTGAAATTTCTAGACATTTGCGTCATCATGGGAAGATTGAATTGTTATAACCAAAAGCTAAAAGGAAACATTTTTAGTCTTAGTCTAGCCGACACACTTACATTACCTTTATATTTTTTAAGATTGTGAATCCCTAAGGTTACCTTGTGAAGGAACAGTTATTTACTGTGAAACTCATTAATGGATCCGTTGGGAATACCCCTTTCTACCTTCATAATCCATATAAAAAACAATAAATGAACAAATGTATCCATCGGGCATGTCTCTGTCTAACTCCATAATCTAAATAAAACATAATCAATGGCTACCAGTTGGAAAACTTCTAAACCATACTAGACTAATCAGACAAAAAAATTCCTTGACAGTAAAATCATTCCCTAAACTATGGAAGCACATAGTTTTTCAAAACACGGAAAAAGGAAATACGAAAAGTCGCATACAGCTCGGTGTGCATTACGTTGGGGAAGCAAAACTATTTCAAAACTTATAATTAACCACCTTATTGACCAATTCTGCATTAATACAACTTGAAAGGACGCCAGAGTTCGATTACTATACTCAAAATCACAAGCTTGAAAGGATGCCAGAGTATGAGTATTATGCTCCAAATCACACGCCAAAAGATCCAAGAAAGCCACCGAATTAACCAACATGGCATATGATCCCTGAATTTCTCCAACAAAACTCTAATTGCGGTAAAACTCAAAATAAAACCCTAACTCGCAGAAACCCTAAAAACCTTTTAAGATTGTTCTAAAAAACCTTTGTTGCTCAAACTACACTAAACCTGAAACGCTGAACATCTTTACAGAACCCTCAGACTCGAACCCACGACTTTCTAGCCCCTTTCGGCTGCCAAACATATCAGATAAAAACTTGAAAGATTAATATCAAAAAAAAGTGCCTGATTACCTTCGCAAACCCGACGAGTTGCAAGATCGAATCGAAGCAAAGTATTGCAGGCGGCGGAAGGGTTTTCGAACCTCTGAACTCTGTATCGAAACGAGACCCTTCTCTGCAGACAAAGTTTCAGTTACGCAAACTATACCTAGTCTTTCAAGTGAAGCTGAAGTGAGTATTGTTTTCATTGGTTGGAAATTTAAGGCTATGTATGAACACAAAGAGGTAGTGTAGTTAAATAAATAGACTTCTTTTGTCTGATTGGTTATATTAGAAAATAAAATAAAAAATTATTTAAAGTGTGTTCAAGTTTTTCAACTTGTATCTAATAAATTAATAGTCGTTTTGGGAAGAATATTCAAGAGTGTATTTGGAGATGGGATCTTTTGGTAGAGGAATCATTTTACATATGAATATGTTTCTTTTATGTTGCTTGTGGTTGGTTTGATCTTACTCGTCTTACAATTATCTAATAGATTATACAATATTGATTTTTAGAAAAATAATATTTAAAATATTTAACTTTTATCTAATAAATTTATAGGCATTTTGGGAAGACTATCTATGACTGTGTTTTGGAGATGGGATCTTTCGTACTTGACTTAAGGAGGAATTGTGTTATATGTGAATATGTTTCTATTATGTTGTTTGTGGTTGGTTTAATCTCGTTTACCCCTAGAAACACTCATACTTCACCAAATTTCAATGTTACAAGAGTGACAATGATATGTGGAGCTCTTGTAATAGACTTCTTCAGGCAATCTAAAGAAGATAGTGTTTACTATCAGTCAACCCACTCCATAGGTCAGTACTCTTCAACTTTTGCATATATTCTATGAGTAGAGGAAATATAGTTGTAGTACTAGTTTTGCATTGTATCATAGCTAGTAGGGAATGGATTATGGGGAGAAACAATTGTATGTAATTTTGTAAATTCATTGATCTTGCTAATTTAAAATGTTGAAAATGTTATTCTATTCAATAGTGATTGAGCTAGCCATGTTGGTCATCCACATTCTTGTACCAAGTTGGTCGATCAAAGCTTGGATCTCTTTATAATAATAAGTAAAAGGAAGGAAATTGGGAGTAAAAATGTAAGCTCTGCACTCCTTAAATTAAAATACTTAAATAAATATATGTCCAAATTCGCATTAATATAATTATGAAATATAATAACTTAATATTCACATAAAATGTCAAAATACATCTAAAATGAAGTAGTGTATAATCCAAATACTAACACATGTAATGAGATATTTAATAGTATAGCTCAAGCTCTTGTGCCAGGAAATGAAATCAATACAAATAATGATGTACAACTTATGTAATATACAAGATATAAAATATAATATATATATTCAATTGGTCTTTGAATGTCATTGACCCTAATAGTCATCTCCAAGCAAGCTCAAGAGACGATAACGTGGCTCAGGCACCTTTTTGCCCAGTCACAAAGCTTACACTTCCTTGGAATCTTTCATGACACAAAAGATACCATGCCTGTTCAAAATGCCTAGCAACTTGGAAATAATAGGCAGGAGGAAACCTAGTGCAACCTAACATATCTACATGCATTTGCAACACGAGCATGCAATGTCTTGTTATCAAGATATGGTAGAGAAACATATCAATATAATTTTTCTAGGTTACATTCATCTATTTCAATAAAAATGTAGCTTTGGCCAAAGTGCTTGAAAATATCTAGTAAATCCCAAAAAGAGTATCAACCTTCTTTATTACTCCATATTCAACACCCATTCAGAAAGGTAAACCCATCACACACAAGAAGATAAACTACTTTCTTTGATAAAAAGACATTGTAATCAACATACATATGCTCTTTAAACTGATTCTTCTCCTTTCATGCAAATGATAACATCATAATACTAGATGCATTCATTTCCTGCTCGTGAAATCATACATAATTTATACATTTACATATCATCTTTCTATGCAAAATGAAATCTCTATGAATCTTGGTGCATAATGATCTTTATATATATGAAGTTTCAACACATTTCAAAATGTATATGCAAACTAAATTTCATAAATTTCCTCACTATGATATTGCTATTTTGCAATAGGGATAGGAGATTTTAATATAGAGAGACAAGTAATTATCACATGAGAGTATGTGCATGTGTGTGTGTGTATGTATAGACACCTAAAATTGACATGTTGCATGTGCACAATGACTTTACTAATATTCCTCTTGAATTGATTAAATATTTATTATTATTTAATTAATTAGCATATTCCTACTATTTTCAAATTCAAATTCATAGTCCCCCTGATTACATAATTAATCAATTATTTAATTATTAAGCATCTAACTAATTTTCATCACTTATTCTTCAATAAATTAATTAAATAACTATTATTATCTAATTAATCCCTTGTCTTCACCATTAGTTAAATAATTATGTTATTTAATTAACACTTCTTCATTGTTATTATTACATTTATGTAATAATTGTAATTAATTCATCAATTTCTCCTAATATTAAATAAATGTCAATTTATTTAATTTACTAATTTATTCTTCTCGTAAATAAATAAATATTATTTATTTATTTATATTCTACATGTGCAATTAAATTTGAATTTTCTAATTTATTTAATTGGAGTTATTCTTCTAGTTCTAACTATCACTAAGTTTCAGTCTAACTCTTCAATCACTTTTCCTAACTCTTCAATCATCTTTTCTGACCAATCCATCTATTTAGTTCTTTATTCAATTTATTGAGTAATCTCTCCATACAATCTAGTCAATTGTCCAATCAATTTCAATTCACTCATAATCAAATGAGTTAACCAGTCAATCAATTCAATCATGCACCCACTTCATTGTCAATTAGTCTCAGTTCACTTGTCATCATTTGAGTTCAACTCTTCAATCAAATGAGTTTAACTCCTTAATCTATTTCAATTGTCTCCTCAATCACAAAATCCTAATTGAAATCCATAATTTCTTTATAATGAGAGCTCATTCTCATCATTTACAACCACACACTTCGAATTTTTATGTTGCCTAAGTGAGCACAAGCTAAGAACCCACAATTTGCATTAACAAAGAGAAGAACAAGGGAGATAAATCTAGTTTGCATATCTTTGTGTTTGAATTGATTTCATTATTTTATGTATGCATGTTAATTATCTTTTCTCCCTCGAATGTTAGGGATTTATTGCAATATTTAGGCTTGTGGTGGTCTAACTGAGTTGTTGCAAGTTTCTGTATTCTCAAATCTAACGCCTAATCTACAGCATTTATATGTGCGACATGTGCCTCCATTTCAAAAGAAGACTAATTTGTACTTTTTATTCTCATAACAAGTCTGATTTTGCAAACAAATATGGTTTCATACTACAATCATTAAGTTTTGAGAAAGAGATTGCAAGAAATCATTTATAATATTAAGTCATATAATGCATACAAAAATATTTGTATATGTATGTATGTATGTATGTATGTATATATACATACATGTTGATTTAAACATCAAATCTACAAAAATGTCATAATTTCAAAAATATTCCTAATAAAGAAAGCGAACAACAACGAGAAGATTAAAAATTCCCCATAGAATAGTAGGGGTTCAGAGAGAGAGAGAAAGAGAGAGATGCATACATCATGCATGTGTATATGTATATGTATATGTATATGTATATGTATATGTATATGTACATGTACATGTACATGTACATGCACATGTGCATGTCCATGTATACATGTATATGTATATATACACGCACATGTGCATGTACATGTATATGTATATGTATATGTATATATATATGTATATGTATGTATGTATATATATATATATATATATATATATATATATATATATATATATATATATATATATATATATATATATATATATATATATATATATATATATATATATATATATATATATATATATATATATATGTATGTATGTATGTATGTATGTATGTATGTGTGTGTGTGTGTTTGTCTATGTGTGTGTGTGTGTGTGTGTGTGTCTGAACCCCTGTATATAGATATGTACACACACACACATATACAAGCATATACGAATACACACACACACATATAAACCTCTATGTGTGTGTTGAATTTTGATCTTGGACATGACTTTCATGGCGAGGGGTAGAGCTTTCAAAGATAGATTGGTCATCGATGTTATTGAGTTTGTAGGTGTGTCTTGTTAGACCCAAGCTTGGAAAGTGGTTGGCCTTGACACAAAGGCTGATAAAGTTCATAACCAAGGATCCAGTGTATATTTGATCCCTCAAGCTACCTTGTCCCTCTTATTCCCGATCATTTGGGATTCTACTCGGGGAGATTCTAATTTTTCCACAAAATAGTAGGGATTCATGTGTGTGTGTGTGCACGCATGTGTGTGTGTGTGCACGTGCGTGTGTGTGTACATGTACGTGTATGTGTCTGTGTGTGCATGTGCATGTGCATGTGCATGTGCATGTGTATGTGTATGTGTATGTGTATGTGTATGTGTATGTGTATGTGTATGTGTATGTGTATGTGTATGTGTATGTGTATGTGTATGTGTATAGGGTCCAATATGCACTATTTTTTTTCTTGAAACATAGATATAACATCAAGAACATAAGTGAATCCATAACAACATTGCATAAGCAAAGATAGAAACATACCACAATTATCACATTATTGTGAGCAAGCAGAAGACTTAAAACACTTTCAAGGGTTCTAAGACAACCCAAATACACACTCAAAATGGAATACACACATTTCTGAGGTGGTCTAACAAGAGCTCAAACTAAATCCAATGAACTATAGAAGGTCAAGCCATCAATAACTCATGAAAAAAAATGAGGAGACTAAATCAATCCTCTGAATCTTCCTAATAGAGATTCATTTTAACACCAAAGGAAAATTTCCTATGATAGTTAATCATGCAAGTTCATTTACCAAGCTAAAACCCATCTAATAAAACCATTAAGAAGAATACAAAAACTACCCAGTATTCAACCCTGAGTAGCAAACCAAATAGGGTGTAGATGTCAAAGTAGATAGAGACACCACACAACGTAGGCGATGATCCTACAAAGTGCAAAAGTTGATCGCTAGATACACTTCTTGTAGAGTCTCAATCTAGAGACTGTGAGACATTGATCAACAAAATGTAGACACTAGACAATGTATGTGTTTATTATCCACACACATACCCCAATCTAAAGATAGAAAAAAATTTGAGACATAAAATTCTCACATCAAAGAGGTGAAGATGCCACTCTGCAGGGTGGAGACACTGAACATTGCAAATGCCAAAGCAGACAGAGATGAAGATCTAAAGACTTCTCCTAAAAACTTAGAAAATTACATCGAAATCCTATGCTAACTCCATTGTATAGCTAAAAGGAAACTATCTCCACACCAGGGAGTATTAGATACACATGTTTGAGGCCACAATCACTCAATTGCATAGCTATACAATAATAAACAAAGTACATAAACTAAAAGCATAAAATGAGCATATAAAGTAGTAAAAGAGGAGAAAAGGGAAGGAGGTGCCATCCACCTCATACCGAATCTCTCAACTGAATCCATCACATATACATCAGCCCCCAACACCGGCTGGTCACGCCACCCGACCATGTGGAACCCTTAGGCTCACCCCACCATACTCACGGAGGTAGTCACATGGCCCAAATAAGGAATCAAGCATAAAAGGGACTGCATATATACACTCACACCAATCAATGCAAACAAATTAAAATACTTATGAACAACATGGAGAAGACTCAACATGCAGATGAACATCCAAATGCTATACCAAATCACCAATGTATCAAGTCACTACTGAGACCTAAATAGGAGTTTGATTCAAAGACTTGTTAGCCTAAATTTTAAATTTTCAAAATTTTATAATTTTACATCAAAATCCTTCCATAAAGAGCACCTTAATAATGTTGATGATTAAACTTTTGAGGAACCTCTGACAAATAGATAAAAGGAAATCAAGTTTTGTGATAACATTGTTTCGTTCATTTGGTTAAGTTAGTGAAGTTGTTAAAGGTGTCAACCAAGCAAATAAAATGCAACATTCTTGAGATAAATCAGTGTTTTCGGTGTTCAAGAACTTTAAAAATAATCACAAGCTGGCAAAAATAGGAGATAGTTATATTAACTAATTATAACTACTTAAACGAAAACATCCATGCATAATTTTAGGTCCTAGACAATGGCACACACATTGCTTTATAGGAAGCCTCAAAGAAATGTGGTCTCATTCGTGACTCAATTGCAATTTGAGTTCAAAATTGATACGTTGAAAAAGCATCAGAAACCTTAAAACAAATATAATTGATAGAAATAAAGTCAAATCCACAATCCTTTCTTCACATGTTTTGTCTACCTTCATGCCAAGAAGAGATATTTTTCATAGGTTGTGGACTTCCATCAAAACATGATCAAAGGTAGGTTTTAATCTTATTGGAAATGCTTTATAGTAAAAAATGCATGGACACGATAAATTGGAGCATAGACAATGCACTTGAACTGTCATTTCATGGAATGCATAATTAAATATTTTGCAAAAAAAGGTACTTGTTGAGAAGGTTTTAGGAACTTTCAAAAGAAAATAATTGGGAAGTGTAAACCAACCCACATTGCACTCTACTCACACACAACCTACAAACAAAGTGTGGAAACATAGACAAGGCACATGCATGTGATTTGAAAAACTTCTTCAAAATGAAATTATTCTCTTGACATGCGATGAATACAAGTTCAATAATTTATGAAAAATATATTTGTTGAAAAAGCCTAGAAATTTTCAAGCAAATCCATTTGTAATTATCGATGCCTTGGTAGAACATGTGTGCAAAAATGTGAATCAAGAAGAGACACTATAATTTTTCCAAATAATTCCTCAATGAAATGTGTCCCCGTGAAAATGAATGGTTATAAAATGTGCAAGCAATGATTTTATTGAAAGACTTTTTAAAAAATTGAGCAAATATGATTGGAAGTAAATCCAACTTCACAATATATTCCAAAATTCTTCATGTTCACACCAACACTTGAGCCTAGAGTCACCCTGAAGCATAGAGGAGAGATAAATTCTTCCCTATGTTGTACTTGTGATAGTCCCTTGCAAATGTGCATCCAAATATGGAAACTCATAGAAATGTTATCTCGTAAAATGTCATGGCTATGAGAGATCAAGACAAAATAAATTTTGAAAAGGGTTTATAAACTTTGAAACAAGTGTAATTGGTAGGCCAATTCATATATGGGATCTTTGAAATAGATTATGGACATATAATGAAGCATTAAAGGCTCTTTTGGGTGTAGGAATACCAAATGTTAGATAACGTCAACTCTGTGGAAGATGTTGAAATTCTAGAAGATACTTATCCTAAAAATGATTTCTGAAATATGAGCTAGATCTGTTTGGTTCACCCAGAAGATGACTAAGAAGATGCATTTTATTCCTTTCCTTCTCCTTTCATATACACATCGAACAACAATAGCCTCCATCTTCTCACTTTTATGCCTTGAATTACAACCTCCTCCAGTCGGCCTCAGAATTCTTCACTAAATGTAGCCCTGCTAACACGAACTTCAACAGGAACTCTGACGTTACAGAGCTCACCGTCAAATGAAAGAAATAGAGATGTCACGCCAATGTCAGAGGCATATTTGAACTTGACCTTTCGTGCATTCTGTAGGTTCTGGTAGTTCGTGAGACTCAAAATCTGATCTCTCAGCCTCAACAGAAGCTCCATCACTGGCATGCGCACTGACATGGAGGCCACAAGTATTTGCTGGCATTTCAGTCTGACTTGCCTTGGCTTTCAGGACGACATCAGATATTATTACTGCAATTTCTAGCGGGTGGAGAGTTTGGAGATGGAACTGTTGGTCGAAGATCGTTTCCTCTAGTGCTTTTAAAAATTATGGCCATCATTTGGCTTAACAGGAGACCGCAACGCTGAAGAAAATGGTTAGAGTGGTGTTTTTATAGATGTATGTGAAGGGAGGATGCATGTTTTATAAAAATTGGAATTGGAATTCAAAATTCCAATTCTATTTATTCCGGTGGAAGATGCATATGTCTATATTGGGGCAAAATTGGAATTTCAAAATTCCAATTTTTTTTTTTTTGGATGGACACAAACGTAGAAGAGACAAAGTTGGGAATTAGATAATGCCAATTCCAGACATATTCCAGCAACCAAACGGGCCCCTAAGGAAAGAGTAATTTCATTGAATGTGTTAACCCTCTAATAAACGTACAGGTTGTTTTACATATAACAATGCACGTGAATAGTTTGAAAGAGTGTTCAAGGAAATGACATGTCAAAAAATGTGTAATGATATCGGTTTTTGTCAAACATAAAACCAAATATTGTAACCTTTGCTAATACTTTTCTACACGAGCATCTGGAAATGAAAGATTCGGGACAACATATGAAAAAATATCGAAGCACAAAGAATAGATAACTTTAGTCAGGTGTTCAATTTTTAACTGTTATAGAAGACATGCATGTAAAAATGTGGAGTCATAAATAATGTGTTTGACTTGTTTGAAAAAATGCCTCAAAGAAATGAAATCTTGTGGACAATCATGACTATAAGAAATACAACAAATGAGTTTTTTAAAGAAAAACTTTTAATGATTAAATGGTCATGCATGTACTAGTTTGAGACTTATGAAAGTATCCCATATTTTCTCAAGAAATATAGTTGCCATAGTTCTATATCAGTATTCAATAACTAGACAATTCTTATTTTACATGTGAAGAAGACTTTTGTAGATGAAATTTTTGAATGACACGAGAAAGTATGAGAACCATAAAAGAAGCACCAAAATTATGAATTGTCAAGTACTAAGAGCAAGAGTTGGCAAAAACTTGCAACACGTGGTTAGAAGGGAACCCATCGAGTGTGTAGAGGGGTATTAAAAAGATCAGTAGAGAATATAAATCAAATAAGAATCAATGTTACGACGCATGGTCATCCTTAAGCCATCGAATCAGGATGTTGATGATTGAGCTTGGGAGTAGTTATTTCTTATTTATCTCTAGAACATAACCAAGAAGGCTCATCTTCTCATGTGAGGATCTAAACGTAAAATACAATAATCAACTAAAATAATAAGGCTTTGGAAATAGAAAACATTTAATATGGTGGGAGAGGCAAGAAGTACAATGATCATTCCATATTACAACACGTTTAATGGAGGGAAACTTTATAAAGACAACTAAAATATATGCAAAGTGTTGATGAACAATGCATAGTCGATGCAATTAGAATGGGTGTGCTCAAAGGGTGAATGACTAATGACTAATTATTTTTGTTGATGATCGGTGTACCAATCAATAAGTGTATTGTGAAACTCAAGCTTCTTCATCCTTATGAAGATGATAAAGATGGAAAGATTCCACAACAAAGATTCTGATGTGCTTCTTTTAAAAGTTACAACTTTCCACTTATCATTTTGTAAAAGTGACTTATGTCACCCATTGCAATTAAAGTTTTATTTTGGGTTATACCATTGTAAATGTTAGGTAAATCTTAACTTCCCTTCAAAATGATAGTTACAATAAGTAATTAATTAGGTAGTTGTTGGAAGGCTTTACTTAGGTAGCTATCCTAACTAATCAATTAGGTGGTTATTGTAAATAATGACTTAGGTAGTTATTAAGTAGTTATTCCAAGTGGTTATGAGTTAGTTATCAAGGTGAGCCTTTAAATATGAGCTCAATTGTAATGTAAATAGGGGATTTTTTGGAGGGGAAATTCCGGAGAACTTTTTAAAGAGATTATATCAAAACTTTTGACTTGACATTTTGTACTCAAAGTTTTTTGAACATGTATATTTTCAAATAGACAATAAGAGTGCATTTAGTTCATATGTGTAGATGTGGTTTTGAGTTATCATTACTAATTTATCATATGTTAAGTTTGTAATATATTTGTTTATTTATAAAATCCATTGATTTCTGATTCAAATAACATATGTAATCAATGAAGCACAATCATGCCCTGGTGCCTTGGTTTGAATGTGATAAGACTTGTTTCCTCGTATGTTGAGATTTGTTATCCTTATTTCATTATTGCATATTAAAACTTATTGTGTGCTAAAACCACCTTGTAATTTGTTATCCTTTGTGAATCACAAATGGTATTTGTATGTCTATTATTGAGGTTTTTGTTATCCACTTTCTTTAGGTTTGCCATGTCTCCTTTTCGTACTTTCAAGTGAAAAGTACACAAAAAATACAAATACATCCATCATATGAGGGAGTTCCCCCTCTCAAATGCAAAGGCAAATAGTGATCTGATTGCAATCTCTCTAATCGTTGGCACAATTGTCATTGCTCCTCGAGCAAACATGGTCAATTTTAGAGTTGAATTCATAGTGAAATTTTTTTTTACTAACATATTTTTGGTGATTCTACTAGGGAAGAAAAATGCTAGTGCATGTTATTCCTCAGAAAATGAAAATTAGCTTTTCTCAAATGAAGGTTGGCATTTCTGGTTGAAAGTTTAGATTCAAAAAAATGGTTCGGTACAAAGGAAAATTTAAAAGTCATACTGAAAGTAATGATAAAGACTATTATTATCAAAATAATCAATTTCCTAATGAGAACATAAAAGTTAACTTCTTGAAGAGTTTTTATGGTGGTATGAATCTTGTTCTTGAAAATATTCATCCTTGCTTGCTTGAACTTTTTGACACATTTAAGTAATGTATACTAATGAAAGTATCTTCATAGAATTAAGGTTAATCATCAATAATTGAAATACTAACTAAATTAAACCACAAAGCAATAGAAAAAACTATAGAAAATTAATGATCAATTGAGCATCCTATGACTCTCTAACTAAGATGTTAATGAATAAGCTCTCAGCAAGCTCTCATTAATGACAGTCCTAGAATGAGAATGATAAAGATAAACAATGATAAAGCTAACAATTATCAAAATAAATGCTAATTATGCTCTTCAATGCCTTTCTAAACTCAAATTGCAAGAGGTTCAATGCAATTCTCAGATGTGTGGTTCATTATAATGAAGGATTTTAATCTTCCATTTATAGATTTTCCAATGGTAGGGGGTGTAGTTGTGTTTGACCATGATTAAACCTTGGTTGAGTCCTTGGTTCCACCCTTTGAAGACAAAGCAAAGTTTGTGTCCTCAAAGCTTGGGACAAGTAGACAAGATGGATGGCTAAGATTCTTTTTCACTTTGAATGATTGAGATTTAATTTGGCTTGATCCATGTGAATGCCTTTCCTCAAATCTCATTGGTTGCCCGGATTTCCTCTCCTTTTGGGTTGTTGAGAGTAATTGAGATTTATTAATTGATTTAATTGATTTATTTTAGCTATGTACCCCTTGAATGGGTTGAATTTAATTTAATCCAAGACTATACAATTATTTGATTTAATTGTATTTTAATTTGATTGCACTTGATTAAAATGCTCTCAATTTTGATTGGTCTTGAATTAAAACTTGATTTTAATTTTGATTGGCTAAATGTGCATTATGATTCAATTGCTTCAACTTTGTCCTTGATTTGCTTTGATTTAACTTGATTTGCTTTGATTTAATCTTTGTCCATTTTTAGGTGATTACAAATGCCCCTCTTTGAGTTGACGTGCGAAGCATGTCGATTCAAAGAATACTCTGATCTTGCTTGATAATAGGTCCTGATTCAATGATGGTTGATCCTTGATGTTCATTTAATGTCTTCGATGGTCAATCCTTAATGTTTGATATGAGATTGATGCAGGTATGATCGATATGACACTCTCTTGATTAAATCATTCTTGATATGATGGTTGATTTGATGATTGATCCTGATATGATGTTTGTTTTGATGATTGATATGAAATTCTCTTAATGCCAAAACCTGAGTTGATGATTGTATTCGATATGATGCCCCTTTCATTTGATTATGAAATTTTTTTTTATAAAAGCTCTTGCTTTTCTTTGATGATCTATCCCTTGATTTTCAATGATGTTACTGATAATATTGATCTGATTATCCAATGGTATGCCCCCTCAGAAATAAAACATATTGTTGTTTTTTATTTGAAAAATTGATTTGATTGACTTGATTGATACAATATGTTTTCATTTCTGAAAATCACTGATGATGTGTCGTACTTCATAATTTGCCCTAGTTAAATATGATAGGTTAATGTAGGTCGAAGTCAAATTTTCACCTCCAAATTAGGTCAAATTAGCTTAAGTAGGTTGAAAAACCTAGATTTACTATTCATTTTCACTTTTGTCTTTGGTGATTTTGCTCTGATCCTGCGGTGAATTTCAAGATGGTTTTCCCTATCTGAGAGCATCGATTCAAGAGGTGTCGAAGATATGCGAGGCCACCTAACTATGGACCTCCAGTAAGTTATTTTGTACTTCCTTATTGCATTTATTATTCCTTTATTAGCATTTATTACAAATTTGAATTTCGTCGTTGCTTTGAATCTGTAAAGTCACGCTTAGCAATATTTCATTATTGCCTGAGGCTGTTTACTGTCGCATTCGCATATTTCAATCATGCTTACGTATATTTAGTTGTCGCCTAACAAAATTTTATTCTCACCTGAGAACAAAACATCCACACGTAGATGTAGTGCAAAAATGCTAGTTTCCAGTTATGTTACCGCGTAGGAAACCCTTAGTAATTTGTTGTCGCGTAGGCTACATTTCGTTATCGCCCAACATGATTCATTATCACCTATGCATAATTTGTCGCTTGAGACAGAAGTAATGTCGCTTAACAACCTTTTGATATCACTTAAAAGAAATGTCACCTGCTATGATTAAAATCACACCTGCAACCCTTTTTGCAAAATTTTCACTTGTACTTGATTTTTTTCGTGAAATTTTTTATGATTTCTAATGTTCGATTCGAATGATTGGATTAGGTTTGTTGCGTCTAAACTAAACAATTGATTAAAATATCCATATATTAATACCAATGAATGTGATTTGTCAATCTGATGTGATGGGTTAATGGTTTGATATTTCACTCTCAAGATCTAGAGAGATAAAACAATGATTTTCCTTCCTCAAGATATAGAGTTAGGAGAACTTGATCAATGTTAGCTATTCCTTGATATAATATGCTGATATAATTCTCTTGTTTTTCCAAATAGGTGCACTTTCCTATATTGTATCTCTGATCAGTTGCTTCATGGGTCATCGATCTTGGGCAGGCACTTACTCTAGTAGAGTACCGTGTCATTGAGATTTGCGGTTTGAGTTTTCTTCTCGATCTTCCTCGGTTTCAGCTGAACTGTGGGTTATTGACTGTTGTGGCGGAGCGTTGGCACTCTGACCACAATACTTTTCACCTTCCACATGGCGAGATGATGATCACACCAGAGGATGTGTATCGTTTGCTACGTATCCCATGCTGAGGAGAGATAGTCTATTATGATTATGTTTATGATTCTACTGTCTACCAATGAGTGTTTGGGGACAATACTATTGATGATGATACTATCACATGGCCGTAGTTTGCTTCTTTTCCTACATTGCCTGCAGTACTTGGCGCATTGATTGGTGGTTTACTTCTTCCCAATCGATGAGGTCATGGTTTTTCTGCTGGTTGGGGTAGGATATTGGAGGATTTACTAGCACAGCCTCGACGTTTCAATTGGGGTTCCTGTGTGCTGGCACAGTTATATCATGATCTTCATGAGGTGGTATACAGAGAGAGTTCTTCCTTACCTATCGGTGCCTTGGTTCTTCAGTTATGGATTTGGGAGCATCTTCCTATTACCAGGCCTATTTTGGATAGGGTTCAGCCTCGTGGTTTTCCATATGTTTTTCTATACACTGGTATGGTGATTCAGCATCATTTAGGTCATCTGGATTATTGGCATTAGGTTATAGATGATCTTGATCAGGTCCAGTGGCATCCATACATTGGTTGCGAGGGTTGGAGAGAGGATGATGATGAGTTACCTTACATGTTCGCTCCTCGTTGGATGATTGGCAGGTTTGATACCACTATTGAGCACTTCTGCTTTGGCAAAGTTTCGAGATAGTATGGTAGACTGTAGGATATGCCTCTGGGTGTAGCGTTATATGCTCAGGTATAGGCAGAGAGATCTATGTGGGGTCCTCTTATTGATTACTAGTTTGCCCTGGATCGGATTGCTGGTATGGCTTACTACAAATGGGAGATGCTTCCTGGTATAGAAGATGCGGGTATGCCTTGTGAGTATGTAGATTGGTGGGGTCATAATAGGTTTATTCATTTTACCGATCCAGCAGAGCCTATTCCATGTCCTCATGATGGTGATGGTGGTGGTGATGATGGCGATGGTGGTGGTAGGAGACATCGAAGATGGTGAGGACGTAGAGATCCTCTAATTATTGCTGGTAGAGGACGGGTGAGAGATTGAGCTAGAAGACATGATGATGCAGTTGATGTTCGTCCTAGAGCAGCAGATAGATAGTAGAGAGTTCACAGACAGTAGAGACAGGCTCATGTTGATGCTGCTAGGCAGATTCCAGGTGGATTAGACCCTTTGGTTCAATTGCAAAGAGTTGACTTTGCTCAGCAGGATGATGTTGCAGCACAACAGGATCAAGTTCCGGCACAACAGATGCCTCCACAGGTTCATCAGCCATAGGATCAGGGACAAGGTTCATAGGATGTTCAAACTATGGGTACTGTAGTACAGGAGGTTCAGTCTTTGAAGACAGATATGTCCACTGTTGTTGGGCATTTAGATTAGGTTGTTTCCTTGATGCAGTAGTTTATGTCAGTTGTGGTTCAGAGACAGAGTGGAGCGAGCACTTCTCAGGATCCTCCTCCACAGGATGATAGAGGTTCAGATGGATCTGGTGCTATGGGATCTTGATTGACTTGATGATAGATTCACTCATTTTTTATGTCCTTTGTATCACATGTCATGTTATTTGATTGGTCAGAACCTTTGATGTATCACTTTATATGACATTTGTATCTTGATATACTAATTTGGTGGATCATTGATGAACCCTCTTTTGATGATATGTGATGATATATTCCTTCATTCTCCTTAATGAGTTGATTTATGAGATTATCTTTTTATGTAGCTATATGATGTGTATGATGCATTTATTTGTGATTATGTGATGGATGTAATGTATCTTATTTCTATGATATAGATAAATGAATGCATTAATGTATGGATTTATGAGATGTTTTTCTATTTTCTCCATGTATGGATGCAAATGGTTTTATGGCAATATGGATATGGATGATCCTATGTTTTTTATTTTTCAAATGTATGCAACTCTATCTTATGTATGTAAATGATGTATGAGTAATGATTCTTTTTCTTTCTTTTCTGGTATATTTATGAATAATGATTAATGCTATGCATGAATGCAAAAGATAATCTCACTTTTGTTGTTTGGAATCAATAATGATGATGTTTGAATTGAACCCTCTATTTCATTTTTCCTCTTGCAACTTAAGCTAAGAAAGGCAAAACACATATATACAATGCACTTAATCTAAAATGTATGCAGCTAACTGTCATTATTCAAGATTTAGAGCTTATAATCATCATTGAGCATTTTTGGAATCCCGTTTTAGTACAACCATCACTAGTTCAACTATGATGATATGAATACTTTTTACCTCTTTGTTTGATTTCCCATCAATCTCTTCGATACGACTATCACTGATTGAAGCCAATCATGAGAGTGCGAATACCGATTTTGTTGGATTCTATGTTGCAAGTGGATGTTGGTATTATGATATGGAAGATCAAAATAACCAAAGTATTTGTTTGCGTAAACAAGCAGAAATCTCCGTTTGATCCTATGTACAAGTCCTCGATGATTCTTTGATGATCACATCCTTAGACAAATAATACATGATTTAAAACTTTGATTTAAAGACAATCATTCAGAAATCAAGAAATATATCATCCTTTCCTCATAGCTTGTCTAGTTTAAAAACTTTCATCGATTCGCTAGAAAGAAATGATTTCATCAATTGAGTCAACACTTTAAAAAAAAATTTGCAATGTTCAAATCCATAGTTCAAGTGTAGTTCCATCCATTTCAAATTTTTTATCTTGATAAAGGTAAAGTCATTTAATTTCTTGGATCAATTTTTCATTTTAGTCTCAAATTGGATTGGGATGTAGATTTGATTAAGTGTTCCTCATTCAAGTGTGATGAATTGATTCTCTGATTGAATAAAGCTTGTTGAGGAATCCTCGCTCCTTTAGAGTAGATTGCCCCCAATTTGATATTGATTTCGTTCATGGGACTTAGGACAATTTTTTGATTAGGTGACCAAAATCTTGAGGTACTTGCAAATGCAACTGTGGGGTTTTATTATGCAATATATACAAATGCTGGCGAATGCAATATTTACAAGGTGACCTTCTAGGTATGCAACTAACTTGGACTTTCAATGGCGCCTGTTTACCAGGTTTTCACCGATTGAATGGATCTAGCTCTTTTTTCTATTTTTAAAGCTTTTCTCTTTTTTTGCTACCAAGGTGCCTATTTGCTAGGTTTTCACCAAGGCACTTTTCTTCTTTTTTGATTTTTTTGTTTTTTAAGGATCATATATGAATGTTTTTGCTTGCTTTATGTTCAATTTTTCACTATTTTTTATCTTTTTTTCTTTTCCAATGTTTTGGTCTTTTTCAGGATCTCTTTTCACTATGTACAATAAATATGATGTTGCTCCATCTGATACTCTTTATCCTCTTTTGTCTTCCTCATGTGTAGAACTTCTTGAGATGTATGCTATTGATTGGCTCTTGCAGTTCTTCACCATCACAATCTACTAGTTTGTATGTGCCAGTCCCAAAAATTTTAACAATGAGAAATGGTCCTAACCAGTTTGCTTCCCACTTTCCTTTCTTTTCTTGTTCTTGGTTCTTGGGATTTTCTCTCAAAACTAGGTCCCCTATTTGGAATGTTCTTGGCTTGATATGTTTATTGTATGCCTTGGACATCCTATTCTAGTACACCTTCAAATGATCAAATGCTTGCTTATGTTTTTCATCCAAGAGCTCTAGTTCTTGTAGCCTTGCAACCCTATAGTCTTCCTCATCTATCAATCCATGCATAGATATCCTTAAAGATGGAAGTTCTACCTCTAAAGGCAAAACCGCTTCTGTTCCAAAGACTAATGAGAAAGGTGTAGCCCCTATTGGCATTCTGATGCTCATTTTATAAGCCCATAAGGTCGGATTAATCTTGATGTGCCAATCTCTCCCTAAGTTGTCCACCATTCCCTTCAAAATCTTCAAGATATTTTTGTGTGTTTCCTCAGCTTGCCCATTACCTTGAGGGTAATAGGTTGAAGATGAATGATGAATCATGTGAAACTTGGTGCATAATTCTGTTAAGTCTTTGTTCTTGAAGTGCTTGGCATTATCTGTTATAATAGCATGAGGTATGCCATATCTGCAAATAATATGATTGAGGATAAACAAAGAAATTTGCTTTCCTGTTGTAGTTGATAGGGGTACAGCTTCCACCCACTTAGTAAAGTATTCAGTTGTCGTGATGATAAATTTATGGCCATTCGAGGATGGTGGATAAATCATGCCTATTAGGTCTAAACCCCATTGGTAGAATGACCAAGGTGTTGTCATTGGGTGAAGCTCTTATGCAAGTGTGTGTATCAAATTTCTATGGAATTCACACTTTCTACAAGTTTTGGCAAAGTTACAAGCATCTTTTGCCATCGTGGGCCAAAAATATCCTATCCTTAAAAGTTTCTTAGCTAAGGATAATCCATTTGAGTGTGATCCACAAATTCCTTCGTGGACTTATCACAAGGCTAAGTTTGATTCTTCCTCTTCTAAACACCTAAGGAGCATTTTGTTGAGACTTTTTCGATACAATGTTTCTGAAATTATAGTATATTTGGTGGCTTGATGAATGAAGCTTTTCTTTTGGTTTCTGGTTTGATTGATAGGAAGGGTTTGATATTTCAAGTAGGCATAAATTGCTCCATACCAAGGTGATTCAGTTGTAGTTAGTAGGAAAATGGTATAAGGGTGGTTTGGGTCAAAAACGGGTTGAATCACTTCTTCTGCCAAGAACTCGTATCTAGAACTCTGATCCGGCATCTGCAAAAGTGAGGCCAAAGTTGCCATAGCATCCGCTGCTTTGTTCTTTTCTCTCGGCACTTGTTCAAATGTGATGAGTATGAAATAATTCTTGAGATTTTGCACCATGTTTTTGTAAGGTATTAATTTGTCATCTTTCGTTTGATATTCTTCATTAACTTGATTTATGACCAATTGTGAATCTCCATAAACCTTTAGTTCTATCACTTTCCACTCTAATGCTAGCTTGATTCCAATAACCAATGTTTCATACTCTGTTATATTGTTGGTGCAAGGAAATAGCAATTTGTAAGATTTAGGGATAGTAGAACCTTGAGGTGTGATGAGAAGTATGCCTACTCCTGATCCACGGTGAGTGTAGGAACCATCAAAATAAAGCTGCTACATTTTTGCTTCCACCTTCACAATTTTTGAATCCGAGAATTCCACTTGGATGGGACAATCATCATGAAGTGGTGCTTCTGCTAATTGGTCTACAATTACTTTCCCTTTGATTGATTTTCTATCAACATATTCTATGTCAAATTCACTAAGTACCATTACCCACTTTGCTAACCTTCCATTCAATGTTGTTTTGCTAAGTAGATACTTCAATGGGTCAATTTTGGCAATGAGCCTTATCTTGTGGGCTAGCATATAATGGTGTAATTTTTGGGAAGCAAAAACTACAACCAAGCATGCCCTTTCCATAAATGTATAGGTCAGCTCGTATTTGACTAAGGTTCTACTAATGTAGTAAATTGCCTTCTCTTTTCTTGTTTCATCCTCTTGTGCTAAAAATGCCCCCAATGAATTCTCTGTTGTTGAAATGTATAGGATCAAGGGCTTGCCTCTGATAGGTGGCATCAAGATTGGTGGATTCATGAGATATTTCTTTAGTAGATTAAAGGCCTCTTCACATTTTTCATCCCATTTGAAAATTGTATCCTTATGCAAAAGTTGGGTGAAATTATGGCATTTTTTTGCTAATTGGGAGATAAATCTCCTAATGGATTGGATCCTTCCTTGTAAAGATCTCATCTAGCTAATGTTATTAGGTGCTTCCTGTATGCACCCTAAAATGGTCGCCTAGACTTTGGGCCTCATTTATTCAATTTATCAATCCTGAATCATTTTTATCAATAATCAATATTTTCAACAATATCAATTTCTTGATCAAGTCTTAATTTCGATCATATATTAGATTTTTATCCTATGGGCTAACCATTTATCCTAAGTCTTTATTTGATTAAAAGGAATATTTCCTCCCCTTTTAGTTAAATAAAAAGCCCTCACTTTCCTCTTATCCTAAGTTGCACAAATAAAGCATTATTCATATTTTATAAAAAGGGAAAAAGCACTTTTTGTCTCACATGAGGCTCAAAAGTCAACACTTCACTCTCATTGGAGGATACTTGTGCACATGGATTGCTCCTCTTTCAACCTCCACCGCTGATTAAGACTTTTTGCCTCTTAATCTCCATGGTCCATTTCACCTCATTTCTTATAAAAGGAGAGCTCTCTCCTCCATTTGGATATATCCGTGTTTTATGTTAATGTTATGCTACAGGTTTTAGGTGCATTTGGAGTTTGAAGACATTGAAGACTTGCTTCATTGCATCATCTAGTTCATATTTGCTTTCATAGTTGCATGATAATGGCATTCTTAGTATAGATTTCCTTTTATGCAATAGAATAAGCTCACATAGTCTAAATAGGAAGGATTTGTAATCCATTGCTATTTCCTTTCATAGGTTAGTTGCATTGTACTTTCATTTCCATAGTTTAGATTGCATCATCATATAGCTTTCATTGCATTGCATACTTGATTCTTGGAGATATTGGCATTGTTGCCCTTGTCTTCACTTGAATCTCTCATTGTATGGTTGACTAGCAAGGTCACAAGCTTGTAGCTCTAGCTGAGAGCAAACACATAATAGTCCCTTGCAACTCCATGCATAAAGAGCTATGAGCCGCTTTGTGAGGCCTCATTCTTAAGCAACCTTGCATGCAATGGTTCATAGAAGTGCACCTTTTTAGTGTGTACATTTCTAGCGCCCCCCGTGGGGCAGAGTAGATAGGCTTTGTCTTTTATTTCATTTGCATTTTCGTCATTTTTTGGATTATTTTTCAAAAAAATTTCAGTCTCTGATTTTCTGTCTCAGAGTATCGCACGATACTTCTCAGAAACATCGCGCGATATACCTTTGTATAGCGGTGCGACATTTCGCGCGAAAGAAGAATCGTCCGCCAGTACTGAGGTTTATCGCCTGTTATCGGGCGAAGTATCGCCCGCCCATAGTGAGAAGTATCGCGCGACTGAGAAATATCGCGCGACTGAGAAACATCACCCGACTATAGGAAACTGTATCGCACGATACTGTTGAAGTCTGAGAAATATCGCCTGGTCTGGCAGAGACTTGCGTTTTCAGTTTTCTTGTCTGAATTTGATTATTTTAGCTTGTTGTTTTGTTTTGCTATGTTTAGATAGGTCTAACCCACATCTTTTAGCTTAAATCTAG
Organism: Chamaecyparis obtusa; assembly: GCA_027943335.1. Lineage (NCBI taxonomy): Eukaryota > Viridiplantae > Streptophyta > Pinopsida > Cupressales > Cupressaceae > Chamaecyparis > Chamaecyparis obtusa. The sequence goes on along the minus strand of BSBK01004400.1, from coordinate 639,306 downwards.
CAGTTTGTGGCATGTTTACATTTGAATTTTGATTTTGCTAACTTTGTGGGTCTAACAAGTTGTGTTTGTAGGTGCTCTCATTTGCTTGAAAATTGCTAAAAACGCATGTCAAAAAGGGCTACTAACAGTTTTTGCAGGCCTGCCCAAGCATAAAAACAAAAAAAATTATTTCTTGCTTGTTATTTACTTTCCTTTCAAGTGTGGCATTCACTAATTGTATTAGGAATCTTAATACCTTGTGAAAGGGATCTTGAGGTGGTAGGAGAAGTATGCTCTTCACCTTTAGGTGAATCAGAAAATCTTGACCCATCTTAAAGTTTTGGAAGCAAGGGAGTAATTGAATCTCTTTGCTTGGTGTGTTTGGGAGAGATTCTTGAGATAGGGGAGTATGCTCTTCACCCTTGTGGTGAATCAAAAACCTTGAACCTCAAGATTTGATCTATTTTTATTTAGTTTAGGAATCCTTTAGCGGGCCTGTTCTTGAGCAATCAAGAGGAACGACTCAAGTGGGGACAACCTTGTCATCATTTTCCTTGGTGGCAAGTGATTCCAACTCACTATAATCTCAAGGCTATCAAGGACACCAAAAACCTTGATAGACATAACACTTGTCTTCGTTTGATGTGAGTAGCTCGTGGGATTGCGACCATGGGGAAAACATTGAACAAGAATACTTAAGGTACTTTTGAGGCCGCGAAGTCCTAGTCCTTTATGAGGAGCAAGAGGGGTGTTGTGAACGGAAATCCTTATTAAGAACCATTAGATAGAAACCACCTTCTTTTAGCCGCTTATCTTCTTAGTGCAAGGATTGATCCAAGTGGTTTACCCGGATCACCTTAAGATACTCACCATATGTGTCCCTTTGGTTGTGTCATTTGACATTTCCATGACAAAGCCAACATCTCTTGTGGGTAACCACTTGGTGTGAGGCAAGGGGGCATCAAGTTGTGGGCTAAGTTGGTAAGTATTGAGCCTTGACTTTCTATGATAGATTTGCTTGAAGTCTCTTCGATTGTGTGATACTAGTGCAAACGTTCTTACATACAAACAATCGGTAACATTCATAGGGTGTTGTTTCAATTCTGATATCACAAGTGTTTATCTTGGCAAGGTTGCTTTTGCCCTTGTTTCAAGTGTTTGAGACCATGTTTTGATCCTTTACTGTTTGCAAACCTACCGAAATTCTGCTAATATTGTGACTGAAATCAAAAACATCAACCCTCAGACTGGAAATTTTGACCAAACAGACCCAAAAATGCAAATTTCACACAATTCTAGTCACGAGTTAAACAAATCTGCAACAGTATCGCGCCCTGTAAAGCGAAGTATCGTGCGATACTTCGCGCTTGCTAGAAATATTGCCCCCTTTGAAGAGAAATATCGCGTGATAGTTCGCCCCTGACGGACTATCGCTCGGCCTGCCTGGAGTATATCGCCCACCAGTATTAAGAAGTATCGCCTAGCTTCGGGCGAAGTATCACGCGGGTATAGGTTTATCGCCCCAGTAGCCTGGAGTATATCGCCTGGTTTATTTTTGTCATGCTTAAATTTTGGTCAGTTTCAGTTGCTGTCAATCAGGCTAGGTCTTAGAGTAGGCTTCTCACCCTGACGTCCGAGATTTGTCTTGACTCCAAATTTTTGGTTTTTAGTCCTTCGGGATAACATCATTTGATTTACAAAATCACTTTGGAATAATTGTCAAGTTAGAAAGCCATTCTTGGTGCCAAGGTTCATCTTTAAAATTGTTAGCTATATTCTGAGAAAATTTTAGTACTCTTATTGTCCAAATCGCTTTCATTTTCATCTCAATTTCAATTATCTTTTGGCCTAGTCTAACCTCATGATTCAAAAGTGCAAGGGTAGTCACCCTTTGATTTGAAGCACCTCTTTGACAATGTTGGTAAAGCCCTCTTTTTCTTTTCATTTCTCTTTGGACAATAGAGGACTTCGATTATCCTAGTTTGGTGTTGACACTTTGAAAGGTCACCTTATCATTGAGAGTATCTCTCTTTCATGTCAGTTACGACAAGGTACCAAGTTAATCAAGAGAAGCGACCCCCTGTTGCCTTTAGCCAGTTACCACCCGTCAAGACTCGTCAACAACCTAAGGGAAAAGGACCCTTTTTTGACCAATCTCCTAAGAGTGAATCTGAGGTTTGTTTTAATCCGGGAGCTAATCCTAGTGAAGTGAGCACCTCTTTTGTACCACTTTCATCAAGTATGGACATGAGTTACACTTTCACCTGACAACAAAGAGAAGCCATGAATCAAACTCTTGAGGATATCTTCCAACGACACATAAGAGAGTATGGTGGTTCTTCTCATGCTAGTCCACCTGGGTCACCTCCTAACAACGCGAGGTATTTTGATGCTCATCAATGAGCCGAAAGACAGCATAAGCAAGCTCACTCAGATTTAGGGTCACAACACAAAGACCAGAACAACGAATCTAGTGATCACCACATCAACGCAGCTAATGCAATGAGGCATTCGAGACAAACCTCCCCACTTAAAGACACCTCTCGATATGCAAATACAAGATTGAGAAGCATTGAGAGAGAGAAGCAAGCCTACTTAGATGAACAGACTGCTAAAAAGGAAAAATTCTGACAACTAGAGGAAGAGGAACGTGCATTGTTGGATATACAGAAAAGAGTCGCCCAAGAAGAAGAAGATAGACTCTATGCACAACAACTCCAAAGCCGATTTAACGGGAGGGGAGCCAATAGTGGGACCAACTCGCCCCCATCTACCCCTTCCCCTAGCCCTCGAAGAAGATCAAAGACACCCTCACGATCCCCAAGTCTTAGAGGAAGGAGGGCTTCAAGATATGACCGTCATAGGTGATAGTCGTCTCATAGACATTCAAAGCAACCCTCCCAACGAGCACATCATGGCTCACAACATGGAGGTAGTTATGCTAAATTTGATCATATGGACTTCATGACTATGCAACAAGAACCATCCTTTCAAGCATATGTGGAGCAATATGTGGAACAAAACAAAGACCAATTCTTGGAAAGTCTTATCAACAAAGGCACTAAAGTTCCATATAATTTTGATGTTCACCAAAAAATCAAGAAACAGAATCCTTCAACTAATGAGGTGATCTTACAAATGCAAAAGGATATAGACAGGATGAAGGCTCCCAAGAGCACATTTCATTTGGACTCCATATGTCCTAACCCCATTGACAAAAGTGTGGTGATGGTAGAATTCCTTAAGAAAGTTGAATTCCCAACATATGACAAATATGATGGCACTGGTGACCCTCATGACCATGTTCGACAGTTCTACATAATGAGCTTTTCCTTTCACCATGAAGACTCCTACTTGCTGAGATTATTCTCAAAGAGTTTAAAAGGTCAAGCCATGGAGTGGTTCACCAACCTTTCCCCTCCAGTAAAGATATTTAAAGAACTTGTCCAAAGATTTGTTCAGCATTTTGCTTACAACTTATCGAGGTTAGTCACAATGCTTGATTTGTGTAAACTTAAACAAAATCAAGGGGAATCTTTTGTCACATTTTTACAATGATGGAGGCGATTGTGTTCGAAATACCCAAGGACAATCCCTGAAAAGGAGAGAATTGATATCATTGTGAGCAATCTAATACCAGAACTCAGATATGAAGTCAAGAAAATCCCATTTAATTCCTTTGATACTATGGTAGAGGTGGCATGTCGCATTGAGGATGTCCTAAAAGAACAAAGAATTTTGGCTAAACCAACAAATAACAACAATAGCCAAAATAACAATACTAATGGTAACAAGGACAAGAAGAACTCCTATTGAAACAAAAACAAGCAAGTGGTCAACGACGGAGTTGTTGACTCATCTCAGGTCAAAAATAAGGAGTTCTTAACCTCTCTCATGCAGTTCAAGCTATGAAGATGCAAACGTCTTCAACACAACAAGATAAACCTAAGTATCAAAGGAGATCTAAAACAGAGAAAAGACAATTTACCAAATTGGGAGAATCTTATGCAGATGTTTTCAAGACACTAGTTGCTCATAATTTGGCGCACCCACAGGATCCTACAAAACATCGAATACCGGATCCTTTACCTCATTGGTGGGATGCTAAGGCTTTTTGCATTTTCCATAATGGGATTGGACACGACATAGAAAATTGTTTTAAACTCAAACTTCTTGTCCAAGACCTTATTGAAAAAGGACAATTACAAGTGGATGGGTTAACCACTAATGCAGACCATAAAGCCTTTAAAGAGCCCTTGCCTAAATATGAAAAAGGAGAGAATTCTAGCAATAAGAATGGCAAGGCAGCTATCAACTACACCTACACAAATGCAGAGAACGTCATTAACATGCTTGAAGTTGTGGATGATAGTGTCAACATGATGAGAGGGAAAGATTCCTATGGACATAATGTGGACTCAACTCCTATGACTGATGAAAGACCCGCTGTGGTGATAAGAGGTCCTCACTCACAAAGCATGCCCCAGTCCCTCAATGCTGTCACTAGGGGTCAGGCCCAAGCGCCCATTATCATTAAAGGTCCTAGCACTAGCAAGTCCAAGCAGCCCATGTCCAAAGGTGCTCTTCCCAAGTCTGCCGTTGGTCCTGATTCCAATTATAATCTTATTGACTAGCTACAACGTACACCCGCGCAGATTTCCATTTTTGAGCTTTTAGAATTATCTCCTAAGCACAAGTGCGTCCTCGAGGATGCTTTGCGAGCAGCCAATGGCCCTAACAACTTAGATATTGACCAATTCCAAAACATGGTCAACCATTTGGCTAGCCCTCATTACCTCACCTTCTCTGAAGAAGATGACAAATCCATCAGTCACCCACATAACTTGGCCTTACACATCAAAGTCATGATTCATAAAACCCGTGTTAGGCGTGTACTGATAGATGGGGGTGCGGGGCTCAATATTTGTACCCTGAGTTTGTTGCTAGCTCTAGGATATTTCGAGAACGTCATTGACACAAAGAAAAGGATCACAATCAAAGCATATGACGAAGCAGAAAGAAGTTCTAAGGGATTGGCCGTTTTACCTATTCGCATTGGTCCAGTAGAGAAAGATATCTTATTTCAAATTGTTGATGTTGGACCTCTAGCCTACAACATTCTGCTAGGTAGGCCATGGATACATGAAATGCAAGCAATCCCATCAACATATCACCAGTGTGTAAAGTTTCCCCATAACGGTGTAGAAATTTGCATCCCTGGAGATAGTGCTTTATCAGTTAATAACATTTCTGCGGGATCACATGTACCTTTGAATAGGGAAGCTAACAGTCCTAGTAGTTCACTTGAACAATGCAAGCAGAAGTTCAAGACCATGGATCTTGGGATGGGAGATTATAAGATTGATTCTTTTACAAAAATGCCAATCTCTCCTAGGTCTTATGGGAGACCATCACCAAGTACAAAACCTTCATCATCAGCAATGACATTATTTGGGAAATTCGTTGAGTCTTCGGTCCCCATTCAAGAAGAGAAAGAGGAAGTTGTTGTAAGGGACTGGATCTATCATGAGGAGAAATACACACATAACGAGAATTTTGCTCCTTCACCTGAAACTTATGGGAAAGGGTATACACTGGTTAAAAATATGGGATATCCAGGATATGGTCCCCTTAGTCATAGGCTGGACGCTAAAGCTGAGCCTCTTGATCATGCTCTCTTCGGATGAAAGAACAAGTCCACGATTGGCTTAGGTTTTGAGAATAAGAAGAAGAAAGGTGTCCCTGTCCCAGCTGCGACGGATAGTGATAGTGATGCAGATTATACGCCTGATCTTTCCAATCAACAAGATGTGTCTGATGATTGGGTACCCTCAACGAATCTCCTTTGGGGAGATTCCACAGATTTGATGCTCGATAGTCCTACTATCCCAACTATGACGGATAGTGACTGTGTGACTGCTAGATCGACAAAGGAAAGCGTTACTGTCCTAGCTGTGACAGATAGTACCAATACTAGCACTAGAGAGGGGGAAACCCTTCCTAACCTTGAGGCTTCTACATCACGAGGCCTAAATGATGACTCAGAGACAGACTCCCATGAATATGAATGGGATTCACTTTCAGATGCAACAATTGATCTGGACGTGGATATTATCCATGCCTATAGTACCCAACCCGATGCGACTAACGATCCTAGTGTCGGACTAGAAGATTTCCCTCCTCAAATCGCCTTAGTAGACGATGCTTCATTTGATAGGATGAGCCCTAATTCGGGTATCTTAGGAGAAGACTTGATGAACTCCGATTATATGGTCACCAGAGATGACACCTTTCGCATAAACAACATCGAACCCGCCATTGACTTACCACTTGTTCACTTTGACCTAATTGACTGGTCTCAGCACCATCAAGAGCCCACATTCCTCACATTTCACAATGATTACGAAATTGCCTGCTATCTGAATGCTCTTGAACCCGTGGCTTCTTCCACCAGTGAATCAACAACCAGCATGACAGAGCCTGATATTAAGTACCTCAGTCTCAAAATAAAAGAGAAAAAGAAAAATAGGTCTGATGGCGAAAACCACTTTGTGGTGGTGTCAGAACCAAAAATAGTAAAAAGAAATGACACATCCAAAGGTGAAAACCTCTTTGAGGCACCTAAGGATGGGGTACTTAATAACTTGCCAAGTTATTTCCAAGATAGATCATCAATATTGATTGAGCCAACAAAGCCAGTCAATTTAAACACAGAAGAAAATCCTCAGATAGTCCATCTTGCTCAGTCTTTATCAGAGGATGAGACTCAGGCATATGTACAGTTTTTACAGAAAAAGAAAATTAATTTTGCATGGACCTACTCAGACATGCCAGGGCTTGACACGAATCTCATAATGCATCACTTATCCATAGCTCCAAAAGTCAAACCAGTAAAACAGAGATTAAGAAAAATGCATCCACATGTAGCTCTACTTGTCAAAGGAGAATTAGAAAAACTTTTGAGAGCTGGATTTATTAGAGCCATTGATTATGTGGAATGGATCTCAAACATAGTACCTGTCTCCAAACATGATGGGTCCATTCGTGTCTGCATAGATTTTAGAGATTTAAACAAAGCATGCCCAAAGGACAATTTTCCACTTCCAAACATTGACATGATAGTGGACATGACGGCGGGCTATGACATATACTCTCTAATGGATGGTTTCTCAAGGTATAATCAAATCAAAATAGCTCCTGAAGACCAAGAAAAAATAGCATTCACATGTGCATGGGGAACCTATTGCTGGAACGTCATGCCATTCGGGTTAAAGAATGCAGGAGCAACCTACCAAAGAGCTATGATGACTATCTTTCATGATATGATGCACAAAAATATGGAAGATTATGTGGATGATACCCTGGCAAAATCAAGAAAAAGGGACACACACCTCAATGATCTGGAAGTAATTCTAGATCGTATGGAACAATTTCAACTCAGATTGAATCCAAAGAAGTGCGCATTTGGCGTCACCTCAGGAAAACTTTTAGGATTCATAATATCAGCAAAAGGTATCGAGGTTGACCCCGAAAAGGTCCAAGCAATCCTAGATATGCCACCTCCTCAGAATATCAGCCAAATGAGAAGTCTTCAGGGACGTCTTCAATCAATTAGGAGGTTTATTTCTCAGCTTGCAGATAGAGCGCAACCCTTCAACAAGACATTGCATAAGGGTGCTTCTTGTGTTTGGAACGAGGATTGTCAAAAGAGCCTAGATCAGATCAAACAGTACTTGGCTAATCCTCCGATTCTAATGCCTCCTATTCTAGGAAAACCATTGATCCTATATATTTCAGCTATAGACACCTCCCTGGGGGCATTATTGGCTCAATCAGATGATACTGGGAAAGAACGGGCCATCTACTATATCAGCCATACTCTGGTCTCCTATGAGATCAATTACAATAATATTGAGAAGTCTTGTCTCACGGTGGTGTTTGCTTCTCAAAAGTTGCGCCACTACATGCTTGCTCATACCATACATTTGGTTGCCAAAATTGATCCCCTTAAATACTTGCTTAGTAAAGCTGCCCTGACGGGTAGACTTGCTAAATGGATGATGGTCCTCACTAAATTCGACATAGAGTACGTTGAAAGGAAGGCAATAAAAGGACAAGCTATTGCCGACCAATTAGCTGATTTTCCAATCCAGGATAGTATGCCAGTCCAAGTGGAATTCCCAGACGAACACATATTGTATACAACTACTCGCACTTGGACAATGTTCTTTGATGGTTCCCGCATGCAAAATGGATCAGGTGCTGGAGTGTTATTTGTTTCTCCACATGGGTACAACATTCTGAAGTCTTACAAACTATTATTCCCATGTACCAATAATATTGCAGAATATGAAGCTTTAACTAATGGCTTGAGAATGGCTATAGAATGGAACATCACAGAGTTACATGTCTTTGGGGATTCCGAGTTAATCATCAACCAAGTCAATGAAGAGTATCAAACCAAGGATGACAAATTGATACCCTATAAAAAGATGGTTGATTCTTTGAGATGCTATTTCACCTTTGTGACATTTCAACAAATCCCTAAGACAGAGAACAAAGCTGCAGATGCCATGGCCACATTAGCTTCACTTCTTCAGTTGGAGACACATGAATCCAGATTTGAATTCCTGGTGGAAGAGCTACACCATCCCATCTTTGACTCGTCTAAAAGCCATGTCATTTGTACCATTATCACACACGAGTCTTCCCGATATGTTGCTATCTATTCATATCTTCGTGATGGCATCATCCCCGACACATTCAACCGCTCCGAACACCGAAACCTCATCTGTAACGCCTCTCGCCACACCCTCATCTCTGGTGATTTATATAGGAGGGGTTTAGATGGGACGCTCCTTAGGTGCTTGGAAAAGGAGGAATCCAACCAAGCGTTAGCTGACATCCACGAGGGCATTTGTGGTGGACATTCTAATGGTCTTGCCATGGCCCGAAGGTTGCTTAGGGCAGGATATTATTGGCCCACAATGCAGATAGATGCAGTCACCTTTGCTAAGTCATGTGAAAAATGTCAGAAACATGGCAACCTGATTCATGCTCCAGGTAGGGAGCTGATTCCTTCTGTTTCTCATTGGCCATTTCAGTGCTGGGCCTTTGATTTGGTTGGGTAGATTCATCCCAACTCATCAGGTGGACACAAGTTCATTATTACTGCCACTGACTACTTCACAAAATGGGTGGAAGCTGTGCCACTTTCTGTTGCTTCAGGAAGGACCATTTATTTGTTCATCTTGAATCATATCATTTGCCGATTTGGAGTGCCTTCTGATATCATTACTGACAATGGAGGTCAATTTAAGAATAAGGACCTAAAGCACCTATGCAAAAAGTTTAAAATCAAGCAACATTGGTCCTCCATCTATTTTCCACAGGGAAACGGACAGGCAGAAGCTTCTAACAAAACCATTCTTAAGATTCTTCATAGAACAGTGCACAAGAATGGTAGGGATTGGCACTTACAAATCAATCCAGCACTATGGGCTTACAGAACAAGCATTTGCACACTTACAGGAGCCACTCCTTTCTCTCTCACCTATGGCGCTGAAGCAATATTGCCTTTAAAATTTGAGATACCATCACTTAGAGTCTCACTCAAAGGTTTGATTACAGATGAGGATTACCGCGCCATGAGGTTACAGGAACTAGAACTTCTAGACGAGAAGCGTAAGGCTTCCTTTGATCATATGAGAGTGTATCAGAAGCGTATGTCCAAGGCATTCAACAAGAAGGTTCGCCCTAGAGAATTTCAAATAGGTGATCTTGTTTTGCGAGAGAACCCTTAGAACCAACAAAACAAAGAGCAAAAGGGCAAGTTTGAACCTAACTGGCTTGGACCATATGTTATTACAGTTGCTTTTGGTACTGGTGCGTATTTACTGTCAGACCCTGATGGAGAACAGCTCCCTGATCCCATCAACATTGTGCACCTCAAGAAGTTCTATCCTTGATGCCCGTTCTGTCTGGGGGCATCCTTTGTACATATCTTATTGATCCTGAAAAAATACCAAAAAAATTGATATATGATGCTGAAAAAATCTTAAAAAGCATAAAAAGTCCTGAAAAAATATAAAAAAATCAAAATATTCAAAAAATAAAAAAAATAAAAAAAGTGCCTTGGTGAAAACCTAGCAATAGGCGCCTTGGTAGCAAAAATCCAAAAAAAAATGAAAAAATGAAAAAAGAATCCAAGTGGTGAAAACCTGGAAACAGGCGCTACTTGAGGCCTTTGCACCCCTATTTGTTAGCATGCATTCTCGACACTTAGCCACTTCCCATCATGTCTTGACCTTATTTGGCCTAGTCTGGAATTGGTCTTTGTCTTTGTCTAGGGGGCATGACTGTTAGCATTGGTCTTTTAGAAGCGTTTGTCTCTCAGGGCATTTCACAACAGGTATTTTTCAACACCACCCCAAATAGTGTTTTTCAACACTACCCTTGCGTCGAGTGTTTCTTAACACTTATCAGGTGTCTTACCCAAACAGTCTCGTATGACGCGATATTTCTCATTTGCAGATATGATACTCAGAATTTGACTCTATGACCAACACACACGCACTTAAACAATCAACTCGATAACGATATGATGACTTTATTTTTCTTTGTGTGCTGTCTATGAGGATTTCTTTGATGAGTGATCTCTCCCTGAGAAGTTTTCGATGATGCATAGCTAGAAGACTGAGGGAATGAGAACATGTTTTCTTTCTTTATCTGCTTGTGGGTATATTTTGTTGATCCTAACTGTCATGAGCATTTATGCTAGTCCTACTTGACACTATGGATTGACAAGATATTATCCTTGACTGTTTTGCGAGTGCATGCTTCTAGTTATCCTGACTTTCATATGTCTTGATACAAGCATAATCTTGCCATATCAAACTTAGGTAATCTTACTGCATTAGTCATCTTGACCTATATGTCTTTGATGCCTAGGTGAGATTCCCACATCTCTATCTGATAAAGATCATATTCATATCCACATAGTTACGCTAGTATGCATTGTATGATCTTCCGACGCTACCAATAACGCTCGATGATGATAATTAGATGTCTATAAGCGTTGTGACCTTGCAAGTCAACCACGTTCATAGTAGTTTGCATTTTTAAGTTCATGTTAGTCTAGTGTTGCATTTTGCATATGGAGAGAGCTCTCCTTTTCATCCTCCGTGGACCTGTCAGTCGACTGCGCTCACCTTTTCTTCTTCTTGATCATGTCTTTCGCTCCTTGTCTTTTTCATCTCGAACCTGTTCCTGTTCATCACAAGGGGTTAATCATATCATCATATCTATATCAAAACTGTCATTTTTAAGAAACATGCGTCTATATCATACATATGAGAATTAAACATACATCTATGAGAGAGAACATATATAAGCACATACATAAGCATTTTGAGCAAAATGACAAGACAATATACATAAACTGATACATCCATCACAAATGAGACAAATACACATGATACATCGAACGTCCAGTAATCTCATATACAATGTCATGATATACAATACAATATGAGATCCCAAAATCTGGATCAAAAGTCTCAAAATATGTCCAAAACATCTAAACCTAAGACTTGCTACCACCCTCATGAGGAGCTCGTGGTGGTGGAGGAGGCATAGCTCTCCTATCGAGTACCACGTCTGATACCCCTGCCCACTGAGAGTATGATGGTGCTCTCTCACCCTCTGGGACAGCCTGCAGATATAACCCGTGATAATAGGCAGCTCTCGCTGACTCTCGTCGGAGCTCTAGTGCCTCGACCTGTGCCATCGCCTCACGGTGTGCTATCTCTGCCCTAAGATCAGATATCTGTTGATCTCACTCTGCCCTTAGATCCAGTAGCTGCTAATCTCTCACGGCTATAGTATTCCAGAGCTATTGTATCTCTACCTCCTGAGCCTGTATCTGGGCTCTCAGATCCTCTCCCCCCGCAAGCTGCTCCTGCTGTACCTCTGCCTGCCGGCGAGCTAGTCTCGCCTCCTCCTCGGGTGTCGCTAATCGCTGTCCCCGTGACCATTTCTGGCCACCTAATCTCGACCCCTCTCCCCTCTCCATCCTCCCTCTCCCCCTCCTATCATCTCCTCCATCCCCTCCCTCCCCTCCTCCCTCTCCTCCGTCCCCTCCATCTCCTCCCTCTCCCCCGTCATCCCCTCTGTCTCCTCCCTGCGCTGGTGCCTGTGCATCTGGTACTATAAATTGAGGGAATGGCACCCTCCGCCGCTCTGCTCTATAGGCTCCATCAGCCCCTGCATCTACCATATCTGGAAAATACTCCCAGGGCTCGCTCCTGATACCTGTTGTCTCTGCGACAGCCTTCTGATAATCTAATATGGGTAGCCACCCATGACCCTCCTTGTCTCTAGCTCTGGCATAGGTGGTAGTCTCTGTCGAGACTCGCTACTGCCTCCCGAACTGCCGCCATACCTGAGTGATGCAGAATCTCTTTATAATCTCTGCATACCGAACTACCAGTGGCCGACTGCACAGCATGTAGCTCAGCTCATCGGCTGCATCTCCCCAACCCTCAACCTCCCTGTAGGGCCTCCATGTAAATGAGGCTATCTCATCCAAAATCTGTCGATAATAAGTCACATCCCTAGAATGGGCATGTGATATAAACCCAAGGTACCTATAGATATAGGGGTACCTCCTCTCCCTCGGCTAAACCCTGGGGTGCACCACAGCGATGTGCTCCCACACCCATACCTGTGTCAGGATGGCACCACATGCCCATGTCCGACCGTCTTTGTAGATGATCTCATGCAGCTCGTGGTACATCTCTGCCAATATGGCAAGACCCCATGCCATCCGTTGCGGCCTGCCGATCAAGTCCACCAAAAGCCAAGCCCATCCAAGCGGAAAACCCTTCTGACTGCGGTCAGTCATCAGGATCTGCGAAATAATGAAAGCCACTATACATGGCACTAGGTAGTCTCTGCCAAAATCGTCTATCAGCCTCTCCCAGCTGATATGTCTATCCAGAATCGTGACATCCTGAAACATCTCCTGAACCAGGCAGCGCCCCTTAGTCGCATCCTGATCATAGTACACCTGTGACAACACATAAATCATGTTAGTTTTCATCTTTTGGAAATATTACATTTTACATGACTATCTCAAAAACATGATTATACTTACAGGCTCTCCATGGCATGGAACTCGGAGGATCCTATAGACATCCTCCAGTGTGATGGATGCCTCGCCTGTAGGAAGGTGGAAGGTGTTGTGCTCGTTGTGCCATCTCTCGGCCAGAGCAGTCAACAACCCATGGTCCACTCGGATATAGGGGTATCTCAGCAGATACCGGAATCCCATCGCTCTGAGATCGGCATTGTCCAGATCGTCTAGATCCCGGACACACCACAATCCTGTCACCTTCGGCGCTCTGATGATGAGCGCCGGAAAAACCTCCTGCAAGCCAAAACCAAGCCAGTTGTTAGCACATATCATGATGGATATCCAAAAACTCAGTATAAAACATCTTAAAAACGTAACACTGTCTAGACCCATGTCATTTTTGCTCAAAAATGCATTAAAAATCAATATTTTATACTGGGCGATATTTTTTTTTTGGAGAAGTATCGCGCGATACTTCTCCTTATAGCGGGGCGATAAACCTTATATCGCGCGATACTTCACCCAGTATCGTGCGATCTTTCACCCAGTATCATGCGATACTGGTGCCTAAGGTCGCGCGATACTTTGGGGACCTGCGAAGTATCGCGCAATACTTCTCCCCAAAGCGCGTGATACTTCTAAAGTATCGCGTGATATTTCGCCTAAGAAAATTTTTTAAAATTTGAAATTTGAAAAAACGTGCTAAAATCAGCTATTAAATGCAAAAAATGACTAAAAAGCTTGATTTTTTCGAAAACATACCGGGGCAGGATAGTGTGGTGGCCGGTTGTGCAACCGGGCGCGCTCGAATCGATGCCTGTAGACGGGAACTCCTGCTTGCTGGGCCATTTTCTCTCTCTAAAGCTCTGAAATTCTTAAATTGCTAAAAGACAAATAATTTTTGAAAATGACATTTTGACCCCTTTTATAGTCTTTTGACTTTTTGACCTTATTTTCAAAACACCTCAAAATTGCGTGAAAATTGCACCCCTAGCTAATTTCGACGTCCTGGATCCATTTTCGAACTCGAAATTGAAATCCGAAGTCATCTTGATAGTCAAAATCACATTTCAAAATCTTCCCCCCCTTCTGCGCAGTGGGCTAATCTTTTGAGGCCTAATCTTTCGGGGCATCGTCATTTCTTCATTTCCATGTCTTCCAACCTTCTAGTCTTTCATTCATATTCATTCCATTCCCTTATTTCTCACGTTTGACTACATCTTTTCAGTCAGGCTGGGGCATGTTGTATTGCCTAATGGTTAACCTATTTGACCTTTTACTTTGATTATGATTTTATTCTGATTTGATCAACTCCTTATCAATTCGTTGTTCTCCTCTCTACCTGATTTTGATTTCGATTTCGAGGGGGCAGTACCTATGGGATTCTCATCCCCAATTGCTTGATTTTTCTGATTCAGACATCTTTTGTGAGCTTTCACTCAAATTTGAGATTCTTATCTCTTACTTTGAATGTGATCCCGAATCGACCTCATGTTCAAAGGCCTTTGTTTATGTTTTGTCCGGATATGATCCCGAATCGACCTCATATCTGAGTTGTTTTGTGATCCCAAATCGATCTCACATTGCAACTTCATTCTTTGACTACATGTGTTTCCAAATCGATCACACATTAGTCAAAGAGGGGCAAATGTATGCACCCTAAAATGGTCACCTAGACTTTGGGCCTCATTTATTCAATTTATCAATCCTGAATCATTTTTATCAATAATCAATATTTTCAACAATATCAATTTCTTGATCAAGTCTTAATTTCGATCATATATTGGATTTTTATCCTATGGGCTAACCATTTATCCTAAGTCTTTATTTGATTAAAAGGAATATTTCCTCCCCTTTTAATTAAATAAAAAGCTCTCACTTTCCTCTTATCCTAAGTTGCACAAATAAAGCATTATTCATATTTTATAAAAAGGGAAAAAGTATTTTTTGTCTCACATGAGGCTCAAAAGTCAACACTTCACTCTCATTAAAGGATACTTGTGCACATGGATTGCTCCTCTTTCAACCTCCACCGCTGATTAAGACTTTTTGCCTCTTAATCTCCATGGTCCATTTCACCTCATTTCTTATAAAAGGAGAGCTCTCTCCTCCATTTGGATATATCCGTGTTTTATGTTAATGTTATGCTGCAGGTTTTAGGTGCATTTAGAGTTTGAAGACATTGAAGACTTGCTTCATTGCATCATCTAGTTCATATTTGCTTTCATAGTTGCATGATAATGGCATTCTTAATATAGATTTTCTTTTATGCAATAGAATAAGCTCACATAGTCTAAATAGGAAGGATTTGTAATCCATTGCTATTTCTTTTCATAGGCTAGTTGCATTGTACTTTCATTTTCATAGTTTAGATTGCATCATCATATAGCTTGCATTGCATTGCATACTTGATTCTTGGAGATATTGGCATTGTTGCCCTTGTCTTCACTTGAATCTCTCATTGTATGGTTGACTACCAAGGTCACAAGCTTGTAGCTCTAGCTGAGAGCAAACACATAATAGTCCCTTGCAACTTCATGCATAGAGAGCTATGAGCCGCTTTGTGAGGCCTCATTCTTGAGCAACCTTGCATGCAATGGTTCATAGAAGTGCACCTTTTTAGTGTGTACACTTCCATTTCCATTATAGCCTTTATTTTAGCGGGATCTACCTCTATCCCTTTTGCAAATATAATATAACCCAATAGTTTGCCGAATTGGACTTTGAATGCACATTTCATTGGGTTGAGTCTCACTTTGAATTCTTCTAGCCTTTCAAAAAAAATCACCAAAATTGGAAGGTGTTCTTTTCTTGAATGAGATTTGGCTAGTATGTCATCCACATAATCCTCCATGAATTTATGCATCATATCATGAAATATTATGGTCATTGCTCTTTGATAGGTTGCTCCTGCATTCTTTAACCCAAATGGCATAACATTCCAGCAAAATGTACCCCATGCACATGTAAAAGTAGTTTTATCTTGGTCTTATGGTGCTATCTTGATTTGATTATACCTACTAAATCCATCCATGAGTGAGAACACAGAGTGTCCCATCGTTAGATCTACAATGGCATCAATACTCAGAAGTGGAAAATCATCCTTAGGACATGCCAAGTTTAAGTCTCTAAAGTCCGTGCATATTCTGATGGATTTGTTTTCTTTTGATACTGGCACTATATTAGATATCCATTGTGCATAATCAATGGCCCTTATGAATCCCACCTTTAATAGTCTTTCTAATTCCACTTTGACAAGTAGTGCTATATGAGGATGCATTTTCCTTAGCTTTTGTTTAACAGGTTTTGCTCCTTCCTTGATATTGAGATGATGCATTATCAGATTTGGGTCTAAACCTGGCATATCATCATAAGACCATGCGAAATTGACTTTTCTTTCCTTAAAGAACTTAATGAATTATGTCCTTTCTTTGCTAGATAAGGATGCTGCTAAGTGGATGAATTTCAGCTCTATTTCTGATCCAATGTTTATCTTTTCTATTGGCTCAATCAAGATCGTAGATCTTTCTTAATAGTGTTCTGGTAGAATATCCAAACTCCCTTCCATAGGTGCCTAAGTTGGGTTTTCACCTTTGGAAACATCCTTTATTTCTTTTTTTTTTTCTTGATCTAATGTTGCCACAAAGTGGTTTTCAACACTTGATTCTTTTCCTTTTCTATTTTTTCATTTTTTCTCAGATTAGAAGTTTGGATGCTCCCTCTGATCATTTCTTCTTGATATTCTTTGATAGAAGAAGGTTCAACCGCGTTGAGGTATTGGGACACCATGTTGTCATTTAAGAAAATTGGCAAGGTAGTTGGTGTAATACCCCAAAAATGGGCTATATGTTCATTAACCTCCTACATCTTCAATTCGAATAAAATCGACATCGAAGTCCTAACCTAAGGCACATCTAAACATCATCGAATCATAATTGATTATCTTAAATTCTGCATCGGGGAATATTCCTAGTAATATTCCTAATCATCATAATTATCTTTAATTTTATAATTATTTGGCGATAAATTACATTTATCCTAAGTTTGATTAATTGAATATTTTCATATTTAATTAATTAGATTTAATATTTGCCACTTAATTGTGTAATTAAATTTAATTCTATCTATTATTAATTGTATTATTTAATTTTGACAATAAATCAAAATTTCTATCTTTAATTGATTAAATTCTTATTTAATTAATTAAAGCATGTTGTCATTATTTAATAATATAATTTTTAATAAAAGTTTCGTAAAATAGTTAATTAACCCATAAATTAATTATTTTATTTCAAAAATCAGTTGAGTTGAGGATAAATCACTTTATTTATTTATTTAATTCTTAATTATTATGCATATTCAAAAGAAACAGTTAAACTCCAAATCAAAAAATCAATGCAAGTTATTGACTTTTTGGAACTCAACATCTTTTTGGAGTTCAAAAAGCTGATCTAAACTCTAATTTGAGTTAAAAAGCTATTTTTGCATATTTTTGCATGATTTTGAGAATTAACTATCTTTCATGATCAGATAACTCAAAAATCAAGCTGAGTTTATTTGAGTGATTTATGACTTTTATCCATGCACCTCCAAAGCCCTAGATTTCTATAAATTAAAGGCTCAGCTCTTCACAAATCATCTCATATTTTGCACAATCACGCTGGAGAATTGGAATTGAAGAATCAAAGCTCTTGCGAATCGACATCTTTGTGAGATCAATCTTATTTTTGCATTCATATTTCATATCATTGTTAGATTAATTTCATATCAGTTTTCATATAGATTAATTTCATATCAGTTTTCAATTCATTCTTTATTGCATAGAAAATATCAAAAAAATAGCTTAATTGTATTCAATTTCATATCCATCTTTTGCATTCAAATCCTTCATTTAGGTGTCGTCTAGGTCACTGATCTCGATAACAATCTGAGAACATTAATCTCGCACCTATTAGAAGGCAGTAAATCGCTTGGTTAGTTTAGTTTTCAATTTTGCACGATTTCAATTTTTGCTAACCTCTAATATTTTACTAAGTTTTGTGTCTATAGATCAGGTATAATTTTCACACACATATTTCTGGCGCCCACCGTGGGGCAACCCACCTTTGCATGCTAGTTTTGATTTTTTTTGGGAGCTAAAACCCCAAAGTTTTAAAGATTTAATTTTATCTCCCAAACGGCTTGGAATTTTGGTCTGAAATTTTTTTTGCAAGTTTGTGACATGTCAGGGAAGCTACAATAAAAAATTTAAAATTTTCTAAGATATTTTGAATTTTTAATAATTTTTTCTTGAAATTCTGGAAAAAATTAATATCTGACGCAAATCAGCATATTTTTCAAAAAAATTTATATTTTCGGAAATCTCTTTAAATTCTACAAGGGGTCCATTCTTTGTGTTTTAAATTTGGATATGATATCATAGCTTAAATAGTCAATTTACAAAAACTGGTCTGTTTTGATAAAATGGGTCTCTAAGGCACAAATGAAGAGATTTTTCTAAAATTTTTGCATTTTTGGAAAGCTCTCTATTTTTTAGTAGGGGTCTCTATTCTTAATTTCTATTTTTGTGGCCAAAATCATATCAAAAAAATTAGATCTTGTTGACTAGGTCAAATGCAGCAAAAAAAATAAAGTTTTGTGATGGGTATGCACTTATTTTTTTACATGGTTCAATGAATGATATGAGTTGTCATTTGGGTTGATTGCTGGTTGTTATTACTAATAATAATTGATTTTTAGAGCTAACCCTATGGTTTTCATAAGTTGAATATATTTTGCATATCTTGTTTGCTTGTTTGCTTGTTGGAGAGTTCGTCACTTGCTTGCATGGAAAAGCTCAACAAAAATTGCTAAAAATCAAGTAAAATCTACTAAGCGCGTTGCAAGGATCTCAGGTATTCTCCTTCATCTAATAATATTTTGATTTAGGACTTAAAATAAATCTCTTATGTGTCAAGCTTGTGTGCATCTTTTCATGCTTTTGATCTATTTCTACACACTTGCATAATTTGATACTAGGTTGTGATCTCTTAAGGATTCATTAAGTAGTCTTAGAATACTTGTGATTGATCTTGATTGCTATCTTGGGTTATTGGACTCGCTAATCCGCCATCCCCTCATTTTCGCCCCATGGTTGCAATCTCAGCGCCATAAAGGGGAGGGGTCAACAGGACAGAAGCGTTAAATGTTCCATTTGGCAACCCTTTTGTGCTTTTAGGAACTCACTTGTTTTCTAAGTTGGGGACTCATTTTCAGCTTGTGTGAGGTGTTAAGTGTTCCACCTTGTGGACTCATCTCATATTCGCTTTAAGCGTTAAGTGTTCCTCTTTCTACTTTTTGGGTACTTTTGGTAGATTTACTTTCGGAACATATATCTGTGCTCACATAGTAATTAGGCCCTATGAACACTATTTGTGATTCTTGAGAGATTGGATTCCTAGAGAAACCTTTCTTGACGATGGAATCCTTGTAGGTAGGGAGGATACTTAGTGTGTTTCACATTCAACTTGGTTAGTGAGTCTTCTCTTATTGATCGACACATTCTCTCTCTGGAGAGGTTGATAGATCACGTGGGGTTGATATCACGAGCTTTGGTGAATCAAAATTGGTTAGTGCATCTTCTCTTATTGATTGATACATTCTCTCTCCAGAGAGGTTGATAGATCACGTGGAGTTGATATCACAGACCTTGGTGGAACAAAACTTTGTCTTAGCGTGTCGGATTAATCTGCTTGCTTTGTTTGGGTTAAAAGTGAAGAGGTGTCAAAACGTTGAATCTGGAGCCAAGTCCCCTTGTGGTATACTATTGTGAGTCATCTTTAGAGAGGGTTAACCGTAGCAGACAATCCCTTCACAAGGAAAACTGCATTGACGGAACCTCAAGCGATAATAGCCATTTTCGCCATGGTAGTGACAGCCGCTATATAAATGTCCTTGTGGAAGAAATCTCCACGGGTATGGTTCATTGTTGGGTTGTCAGATCTCCCTAGCAGCTCTTGAAGATTAAGTTCTCGGACTGTGTCAAAACCTTGGTGCGTCGGGATTGGAGTTCACCCCTTTGAATCATAAAAGTTGCAGAGTCAAACCATTACAAAAAACCCTAGAGAGGCCAATTTTTCACTTTCAGGTATATATGCGTTATTGCAAAACTTTTCAGAACATACACAATTAGTACTCTCAAGGATTAGCACAATTTGGTCGCTTGATTGTTCATGCGCAAGGTTGCTTTTTCCCTTGTTCATTGTTTTCAGACGTGCTTGGAATCACTTGCTTGCTGTTCTGCGTGCTTATTTATCTACTTGGCTATTAAAAATGATCAAATTTGGTATAACCTTCAAAATCTGGACTGTACAATTTGCAAACAATCCAAAACTGAAGAACTTAAATTTTGCAAAAATTGACGTAAAGTTCTTTCTGGAGTCAAAAGTCATTTCAGGAAGTCAAAAGTCGTACGAGTTTAGCAACTATCATTTCATAGACTACCCACTGTCGTATGAGTCTGCAGAGTGTCGTTTGGAAAAATTTGAGAAAGTTGTCAGAAATTGTCAAATTGCAAGATATCCAATGTTTTCAGCCTAGTTCCAGAATCTGTCAAAAATATCATTGTGTCAGGAACAGAGCAGTAGCTATTGAGCATTCTACCATTTTTCGAGTTTGATCTTTTGAATCCGATCTAGTCTTCTGTTTGATCAATTTGAATCCTTTTTATCTCGTGTCAAAACCTTGTCATAACTATCAATCTTCAATCAATCAATCTTCAAAAATAGACTAAGTGTTGAGAACTCGTGTCCGCTATCTTTCGGGCGATCTATCCCATACATCCAGGGCACAGTTTCCTTCACCCACATCTCATCAGATCTTCAAAACTATCATAATCTTGACAAGGTTGCGTCATCCGATTTTCTCGAATCAAATTGTTCTTCAGTTGTCTTCATCCTTTTCTTCTGTTTCATTCAAAGTTAATGGTGGAGACCAGAGCTTCTTCACACAAGAAATCAGAAGAAAGATCTCAAAACTTAATTTTGACCAATACCCCGGGTCCAACTCTTGAACAACTCATCAAGTCAGGTATCTACGAAGACGACGGTCTCGGTAACTTTCGATTAAAAATTGGTTACATACCTCCTCTATCAACTCATAGAGGTAATCAACAAACTCCTCCTCAATCTATTCCAGGGAGCCCAAAAACTCCTACCATGTCTCAAGCAGGGACAAACCATGGTTCTCTAGGAGGAGGATCTCAGGGACACCATTCTCAACATAATGTCGACCAAGACCCTACACCCTCTGAAATCCATCGGTGTCAAAATGACGATGAATTCAAAAGAATGATGAGGCATTTCTTGAAAATGGATAGAGAGGCATACTTTTTGCAATTAGCCCAAGAAGGAGCTAAACTTCCTCCTCACTTCAATGTCGAAGATATCATCATGCATGAGGAAGAAACTTTGATGACGGCCATAATGAACCAGCTGCATGCTATGCAGGTCAAAATGAATAAAATTGAGAAAGAGAACGAACCCAAGGAATTCTCCATGGAGGCCCTTTGTCCTTTCCCTTTTGACAAAGACTTGTATATGCCTCCATTCCCAAAAAGAGTGGAGATACCAAAGTATGACAAATACGACGGACACTCTGATCCTCAAGATCATGTCAGAGAGTTCTGTATGCAATCCATGGAATTCATGCATGAACCGACTTATCTAATGCGTCTTTTTCCTAGATCCTTTGGAGGAGCATCCATTCAGTGGTTTTCAAGATTACCTTCTACAATCAAAACTTTTGAGGAATTGATTAAATTGTTTTATCAACAATATTCCTACAATATTCAACATCCGATTACCATGATCGATATCTGTAACCTCAAGCAATATCCAGGGGAATCATTCCTAACTTTTCTCAAGAGGTGGCGAAAGAAGTTTTCTTTATATGCTAGACCAATTCCCGAAATGGAGAAACTTGAAATCTTTATCAATAACCTTGTTCCAGAGCTCAACTATCCATTACAAATGCAAGATCATGTATCTTTTGATAAAATGGTGGATAATGCAATCAAAATTGAGAAAGTACTTGTCAAGAAAGGAGAAATCACACTTCAAAAGGACAAGTCTGAATCGGGATCTAGCTCAAAAGATAAAAACAAGAGCTAGAATAAAAACAAAGGTATCCTCTCTGATGGTGTTGTTGACACTATCCACACCCCATCAAAGGCATCGGCCTACAATCTCACCCTTGCCACCAAAGCCATTGAAGCTTCAGAGCAAAAATTTGCTGAACCATCTCCAAAGAAGCCATTCAAACGATGGGATAATAAACGAAAGTTTACTCCCCTGGGAGAATCTTTGGAATCTACTCTGAGGACCTTGATAGCTGATAACATGATCTCTTTACCACCAATCCGAAAACCTGATCCGGATCCAAAACCATGTTGGTGGAAAGATAATGAATTCTGTGCTTTCCATCGAACTAAAGGCCACAGAACTAATGGATGCTTCCATTTGAAGCATACCATTCAAGACTTGATAGATCAAGGGGACATCACAATCGATAATCCTACCAGCAATAATGATCACACAGCATTTACAGAACCTTTTCCACAACATGGCAAGGGAGTTTCCACTTCTCAGCCTAACATGGGGGCAAAAGTCAACTATGCCTACCCTGGAAATGATGCTGTAATCAATATGGTGGAACCATGCCTCTCTGAGAGCTGTAATATCATCACGATTGTATGAAGAGATAGAAATCATTCCTCAGCTAATGTAGTTACCAGATCACAAGCTCAGACACATCTGAAAGGACAAACACCAAATTCATCTGATATCCCTAAGATACCTTTCAATCTCACATCTGCTTCTAAACAGAAGGTTGCCTCGAAATCTTCCAATCCAAAGGATACCAGACCTACATCTTACAGCATCGTACAACAACTCTAGCATACCAATGCCAAAATCTCTATGTTTGAGTTACTTCGAATATCTCCAGCTCACAAAGATATCCTAGACAAAGCTTTGCTCGGCTCTAATGTTCCTGATGATCTAGATCTAGACAGGTTCCAGACTATGGTTGGTCATCTAACATCTCCGCAATATATCTCCTTTTCAGAAGAGGATGACAACTCCCTAAGTCACCCACATAATCAGCCCTTGCACATAGAAGTCTTGATCCAGAACCGTCGAGTCAAACGTGTGTTGATAGATGGGGGCGCAGGCCTCAACATTTGTTCTTACAACTTAATCACACAGTTGGGATTCTCAGAGATGGCTATTGATCCTCGAAAGAAGATCACCATAAAAGCCTATGATGAACAAGAAAGAGCTTCTAAAGGCACCATTGTCTTGCCCATCCGAGTGGGTCCAGTCATCAAAGATACCACATGTCAGGTGCTTGATCTACCATTGGCTTACAATATCCTCCTAGGGAGACCCTGGATACATTAAATGCAAGCTATTCCTTCTACGTACCATCAATGCTTGAAATTTTCCTATGAAGGAGTGGAAGTTACTATCCCAGTAGATCTAAGTACAACTTGCAATACATTGAAGGAAAGTGCCGATAAGCTTGTTCCCAATAATAGAGAATCTTCCATCAAGCAGCTAAATGTTGCTTCCACATCTAAGATGGATGACATTGCTAAAGAGATCAATATCAAAGAAAATGGGATGGGAGAATACACTATAAAGCCAGTCTTGTCTCTGACATCTCTCCCAATCTCACCTAAGTCGTATGGACAATCCTTGAAGCAATCTAAATCAGAACCTAAGGAACCTATGGAAGCATACAAAAGAAATTTTGTGGCAGAGCAAGTATCCAAACAAGAATTTGAAGAGGATGAAGTTGTGCTGGCATGGCTATACAAAGATGATTCTGAATCTAAAATTGTTCAACCTAGTGAATCTATAGCACCTACAGTCCCTTCTAATTCATATGGTCCAGGAAACAAATTGATAGCCAAGATGGGATATTCTGGTCAAGGACCTCTAGGAATCAGGGGAAAGGGTCTTGTGACACCCATTTCACATATTGGTAGAGCCAAAAAAGATACTGGTGGCATAGGGTTTAAAAAGAAACCCTATCATCTCAGAGGTGGTTGTTCTCATGTCATAGAACAAATTGCACCAGGAGAACCCCTTCTTAAGAAAGAAGAAACAGAACCCTCTGATGATGATTCAGATAGCTCTGAGCTTATCCCCTATGAAAAATTGCCTAAAGAGATCAAAGATCTTCTTGATGATACAGATGATCCTATCAAAAGAATTAATGTAGTAGAAACACAAGAACCTACTGTAGCGCAAGAGATGGTTGTACCACAAGAACCAGCCAATCTCGAAGGCAATCAAACTGATCAAGAAGCAGGGGGTAGTTATTCTGACACTGATTCCCATGAATATGAATTCAAGTCAGAGACTGAGGGTAATCCTTCTTGGGGTATTCATCCTGATTTCACGCACTTTCTAAGATTTCGTAGAGATTCTGAATCAGAAGATGAGTCAAATGATTATGAATGGGGTGCCATTCCAAAAGAAGATGAGCTTATAACAGAGAAATCTATTGATGTTATTCACCAATATGTCTCTCAACCCAACGTAAGTCTAGAGCGAAACAATGAACTTAACGTGTCTGATCCACCTATGGCTGAAGAGGACTCCCATGATGACATTGAGCCTATTCACAAATTGAACATTTTGAGTTCTAATATCACCTTTGAACTTGAGCATCAGGTTAGGACCAATGATGACATATCCACATCCGTGAACACCATATCCCAAGCCTTTCCCGCTTTGACTATCCAATGCTACGATCTTATCGACCAAACTTCCACAAACCCAAACCATGGTATGTATACCTTCCCAAATGACTATGCCCTTTCCTGCTACCTCAATGTAGTTGAGCCTATGAGTACTTCCATCAGTGAACTGAGGGTCAGCATGACCAAGTCGGACATCAAATATCTTAGTCAGAAAAATAAGAGTAAAAAGAAAAAGAAAAAGAGTTCTGAGGGTGAAAACCACTTTGTGGCAGTCTCAGAACTGACAAAAGTAAAAAGAAAAGATGTATCTGAAGGTGAAAACCTCTCTGAGGCACCTAAGGATGAGATATTTGATGTCCTTCCGAGTCATTTACAGGATAGATCTCCAGTTTTGATTGAGCCAACTCAATCCATCAATTTGGGTACAACAGAGGAACCACAATTGGTACATGTAGCACAATCTCTATCAGACGAAGAGAAACAAAACTTCACTACCTTCTTATCAGAGAAAAAGATCAACTTTGCATGGAAATATTCAGATATGCCAAGATTGGATCCCAATCTCATTATGCACCATCTATCCATTGCTCCCGGAGTAAAACCAATCAAACAAAAATTGAGAAAGATGCATCCTCATGTTGCACTCTTAGTCAAAGCAGAACTAGAAAAACTCCTAAAAGCTAGATTCATCTGTGTCATAGACTATGCTAAGTGGATTTCCAATATTGTACCTGTTTCAAAACCAGATGGTTCAATCAGAGTGTGCACGGACTTTAGAGATGTTAACAGAGCATGCCCTAAGGATGATTTTCCACTGCCTAACATTGATATGATAGTGGACATGACTGCGGGCTATGAAATGTATTCCTTAATGGATGGCTTTTCTGGATACAACCAAATCAAAATTGCTCCAGAAGATCAAGAGAAAATAGCTTTCACATGTGCGTGGGGAACTTTCTGTTGGAATGTTATGCCATTCGGACTCAAAAATGCTGGAGCTACATATCAAAGAGCAATGACATCTATTTTTCATGATATGATGCATAGAACAATGGAGGATTACGTGGATGATACCTTGGCTAAATCCATGATTAGAACTGAACTTCTAACAGACTTGAGCATGATCCTCGACAAAATGGAAAAATTTAGTCTTCGACTAAATTCAAAAAAGTGTGCTTTTGGAGTCACTTCTGGAAAGCTCCTAGGATACATCGTCTCCAAGAAAGGCATTGAAGTTGATCCAGCTAAGGTCAAGGCTATAATAGAGATGCAACCTCCCACAAATATTAGTCAAATGAGGACGTTGCAAGGCAGAGTTCAATCTATCAGAAGATTCATATCACAGCTAGCGGACATCTCACAGCCTTTTACAAAAACATTACATAAAGGTGTGACCTTTGCATGGAATGAAGAATGCGAGAACAACTTTAAACATATCAAGAAGTATCTATCAAATCCACCTATATTGATGCCTCCTATTCATGGGAAGCCATTAATATTATATGTCTCCGCAACAGATACATCACTGGGGGCATTGCTAGCACAGCATGATGAGAACAAGAAAGAAAGAGCCATCTACTATATCAGCTGAACTTTAGTGGCCTATGAGAAGAACTACTCAATGATAGAGAAGGCATGTCTCACTGTGATCTTTGCATCACAGAAATTGAGACACTACATGTTAGCTCATACCACTCATTTGGTAGCTAAAATTGATCCACTGAAATATCTCCTAAGCAAGGCTGCCCTCACAGGTAGACTAGCTAAATGGGTCATGCTCTTGAGCGAATTTGACATTGCATATGTTGAAAGAAAAGCTATCAAAGGACAGGTCATTGCTGATCAATTAGCTGAAGCACCACTGTTTGATGATACACCCATGCAAATGGAATTTCCTGATTCTTCTATCATGCACCTCTCTTTTAGAGCATGGCGATTATTCTTTGATGGCTCCTACACACAGAATGGATCAGGAGCAGGCATATTGTTCATCACTCCTCAAGGATACTCGATACCCAAAGCATTCAGATTAAAGTTTCCTTGCACAAACAATATTGCTGAATATGAGGCACTTCTCAATGGTATGAAAATGGCAATACAGTGGAGAGTTACAGAGATGCACATTCATGGAGACTTACAACTGGTCATCCACCAGGTCAATGATGTGTACCAAACCAAAGATGAAAATCTCATTCCTTACAAGCGAATGGTC
This sequence comes from Chamaecyparis obtusa, assembly GCA_027943335.1. NCBI lineage: Eukaryota > Viridiplantae > Streptophyta > Pinopsida > Cupressales > Cupressaceae > Chamaecyparis > Chamaecyparis obtusa. Next base: position 612,231 of record BSBK01004400.1, on the reverse strand, counting down.
GATGATTTAAAGAAATACTTCATCTCTATCACATTTGAGCAAATACCCAGAACGGAGAATAAGGCTGCTGATGCAATGGCAACATTATCTACTCTTTTACAACAGCCTGAACATGAACTACGCTACGAGTTCCTGGTGGAAGCCCTATCCTACCCTGCATATGACTCCCCTGAAACCCGCATGATCTGCACTGTTGTAGGTTATGACTCATCTCGCTACAAAAATTTGTTTTCCTATCTCCACGACCAAATCATCCCTGACTCCTTTAACCATTTTGAGAAATGAAACCTTATCCGATCCGCATCCCGATATGTCATCATTGGTAATGATCTGTACAAACGAGGTCTAGATGGTACACTACTTAGATGTTTAGAACGGGAAGAGTCTCAACGTGCATTAGAGGAAGTCCACGAGGGTATATGTGGGTCACACTCGAACGGTTTAACGTTAGCTCGAAAACTTATTAGGGCTGGGTATTATTGGCCTGAAATGGAAAAATAAGCTATTAAATTTGCTAAAAACTTTCAACAGTGTCAAGCACATGGCAACTTGATTCATGCTCCAGGGAGAGATCTGATTCCCTTTACTACACAATGGCCTTTTCAACAATGGGCATTTGATCTCATAGGTGCTATCCATCCGCACTCTTCTAATGGACATACCCATATAATCACAGCTACAGATTATTTTACAAAATGGGTAGAAGCAGTTCCTCTAACACAAGCAGCGGGGAAACAGATCTCTATGTTCATCCTGAACTACATCATTTGCAGATATGGGATCCCTCACTCTATAATCACAGATAACGGAGGACAATTCAAAAACAAGGATCTAGATGACTTATGTGCCAGGTTCAAAATTACTCAACATTGGTCATCTATCTACTATCCTCAAGGGAACGGACAAGCTGAGGCTTCAAACAAAAATCTCCTGAAGATCTTGCACAGAACAGTGAATAAAATAGGAAGAGACTGGCATCTGATGATCAATCCAGCTCTCTGGGCATACAGAACTAGTATCAGAATGCCTACAGGGGCTACACCTTTCGCTTTAGTTTATGGGTCTGAAGCGGTACTGCCTATTGAGGTTGAAATCCCATCACTCAGGATCAGAATGCATGGACTTGTCACCGATGAAGACTACAGAGTGTCGAGGTTACAAGAACTTGAACTACTAGATGAGCGCAGACAAGCAGCGTATGATCATCTCAGAGTGTATCAGAAAATAATGTCTAGAGGCTACAACAAGAAAGTCAAACATAGAGAATTTCAGGTTGGCGATCTAGTGTTGAGAGAAAATCCTAAAAATCAATCACATCGAGAACGCAAGGGGAAGTTCAAACCCAATTGGTTGGGTCCCTTTGTTATCACTGCTACTTTTGGCTCTGGTGCCTATCAACTCTCAATGACTAAAGGAGAACAGCTCCGAGAACCAATCAACATTCTCCATCTGAAGAAATTCTATGCCTAAGGCATTCAGTGCTTGGTAAATGTCCTGAAAAAAAATTAAAAAAATCTTAAAAATCAGAAAAAGTCCTGAAAAAATGAACATCTTGGTGAAAACCTAGCAATAGGCGACTTGATGATTCACAAAAAAAAATCAAAAAAATATCAAAAGTACAAAAAAATTGAAAAAATGAAAAATACAAAAAAATGAAAAAAAGAAAGAAAAAGTGCCTTGGTGAAAACCTGGAAACAGGCACCTCGGTAGCAAAAATAGAATCTCTACCAAGATGGTGAAAACCTGGCAAACAGGCGCCACTTGTTCCAAATGCTCCATCTATCAGCACAATCTTGGTCTTTCCTAGCTTTCCGTCTTGCTTTAGTTTGTACATATCTCCCGGTTTGTTTCTGCATATCTTGGTTTCAATAAGTCAGTCTGTACACCAATCAGCTCAAGCGTCTGTATCCTATCAATGTTCAAATTTGGGGGCAATCAATGTCATATCCTATGGCCTCCAATGTATCTTAGACGTGTCATATCAAGCCAGAGTCCTTTGAAGCTTCATGTGAGTCAGTCCGTCAGTCTTGTCTCCAGAAAGGATTTTGCATCTATAACAACGCAATCAAACTCAACTGAAAACAATCTGTGCTTTTCATGCTTTTATCTCCTTGTATGCTTACTGATTCGCATTGAGATTTTTGCATATTGTGTCCCTTTGAGCTCTTCGATGATGTCCTTTATAGGATTTAGAGAGTGATGACTGGGGGCATAATCTTTTCTTTGTCTTCTGCTTGTATGTGAAAATCTAACAGCTTTTGGAAATTCTGGATTGAAATGGTGTCCGACTGTAAGAGCCTCTATCTCGAATTGGATGGCCATGCGTACCTCGACCATTGATACCCAGAAAATTCAAGGAAGTTTGATCTAACTATTATCTTTTTGAGTAAGTTCTTTCTCCTACTGTGGAACGCAATCTTGCCTAAGGATGTGAACGATAAAGAGTCACTACGGGTAATTCACACTGGATTTAGAATGATCTTTTGACTGTTTGATGTGTTTGTAACGCAAGGCGTACTCAGGTCATCACAATGTTTATGTTTTGATGCTTGTACAAATTGCTATATCAAAATGGACATGATATTCAGGTCATCCTGGCGTTTGTGCCTTGGTGCTTATATCTAATCCAACATTTCGAAGATAAATCAATATTCATATGTCCATGGTTGTATAACCAGTGGGTGTTGTATTGATTCTTGCGCATACAAATCGATATTCATATGTCTATGGTTTCATGGCTAGTGGGTATTGTATTGATTTATTCGGTTACCTAAAAGTTCAATGATGATAACAAATCGACATATGATCAGTGACTAGGTCCTAGGTCTTAGGTTGCATTTCATCTTGCATGTCTCTTTGCATTTTTCATCTTTGCATGATCTCACAATGGCTAAACGAACTTAAAAGCTTAAACAATTCTTCATATCAATTCTTCAAATCTAACAAGAGCTGAATCTCACACGAAGGTTCCTCCAATGAAATAGCAAGTAGAATCCTTTTTCGGGATCAAAATTCAAATCTGAGATCATTCATATTATTAATTGCTTGCATATTCGATCTTCTATCATCACAGAAATCTAAAATTCAAATTAACTGATTAGCTTTCATCAAACTATCAAAATTTCAACTTGGTCAACCATGGTCAACTCATGGTCAAACTTAGTCAAATTCGGTCTCCAGGACCTCCAAACGATGCAGAATGCGTTCTCGGACGTGTTTAACCACTTCTCAAATCAATTAACATGCTTCTAATTATAACGCTGACTTTTCTTGTCAGATTTCAATTTTAATCCCGAAGGGGGCATGGTATTTCACATCATTCAAAGTCTGTCAATCAAATCTATCAATATCTTTCATCAGTAATCAAGACAAACAATCATGTCTAGTCGCTGATTCATCAAAAGTCCTCATCGCTCGGGGCAAATCTATCATCACTTGGGGCATATCAGATTCATCAAGATCCATATCAATCTGATATTTTCTTAATCTTGTAAACTGTATCAGTTTTTGCAACCATTGGATCATAGTGTTCTTTCCTTGGTTCTTCGGCAACTGAAGGATTCAGATGTGATACCTGCTAGTTCTGCTAAGACAATCGAGTCTAGAACGGGTCACTCACTTCTTATCAATCCTAAGGTTCAGAATCAGGCATTTTGACACTTTTTCGCAATCATCGGTTCATTGCTGCTACAATAAACATTATCTTTGGTCATTCAAGACCTCCTATCTCAATATCTTTCAATCGGTTTCTATCTTGAGATCGGTTTATCTTTCGAATCAGTTTCATATCTTTATCAAACACAGACTATCTTTGAACCACTGCACTTCGCACAGTAATTCAAAGAGGGGCAAAATGTAATACCCCAAAAATGGGCTATATGTTCATTAACCTCCTACATCTTCAATTCGAATAAAATCGACATCGAAGTCCTAACCTAAGGCACATCTAAACATCATCGAATCATAATTGATTATCTTAAATTCTGCATCGGGGAATATTCCTAATAATATTCCTAATCATCATAATTATCTTTAATTTTATAATTATTTGGCGATAAATTACATTTATCCTAAGTTTGATTAATTGAATATTTTCATATTTAATTAATTAGATTTAATATTTGCCACTTAATTGTGTAATTAAATTTAATTCTATCTATTATTAATTGTATTATTTAATTTTGACAATAAATCAAAATTCCTATCTTTAATTGATTAAATTCTTATTTAATTAATTAAAGCATGTTGTCATTATTTAATAATATAATTTTTAATAAAAGTTTCGTAAAATAGTTAATTAACCCATAAATTAATTATTTTATTTCAAAAATCAGTTGAGTTGAGGATAAATCACTTTATTTATTTATTTAATTCTTAATTATTATGCATATTCAAAAGAAACAGTTAAACTCCAAATCAGAAAATCAATGCAAGTTATTGACTTTTTGGAACTCAACATCCTGTTGGAGTTCAAAAAGTTGATCTAAACTCTAATTTGAGTTAAAAAGCTATTTTTGCATGTTTTTGCATGATTTTGAGAATTAACTATCTTTCATGATCAGATAACTCAAAAATCAAGCTGAGTTTATTTGAGTGATTTATGGCTTTTATCCATGCACCTCCAAAGCCCTAGATTTCTATAAATTAAAGGCTCAGCTCTTCACAAATCATCTCATATTTTGCACAATCATGCTGGAGAATTGGAATTGAAGAATCAAAGCTCTTGCGAATCGACATCTTTGTGAGATCAATCTTATTTTTGCATTCATATTTCATATCATTGTTAGATTAATTTCATATCAGTTTTCATATAGATTAATTTCATATCAGTTTTCAATTCATTCTTTATTGCATAGAAAATATCAAAAAAATAGCTTAATTGTATTCAATTTCATATCCATCTTTTGCATTCAAATCCTTCATTTAGGTGTCGTCTAGGTCACTGATCTCGATAACAATCTGAGAACATTAATCTCGCACCTATTAGAAGGCAGTAAATCGCTTGATTAGTTTAGTTTTCAATTTTGCACGATTTCGATTTTTGCTAACCTCTAATGTTTTACTGAGTGTTGTGTCTATAGATCATGTACAATTTTCACACACACAGTTGGTTCAATGGTATTCCATTTAATTAAGTCCGGGCAGATGAGAGTTAATGGGTCAACACTTAGGTTCGTTTCGATCGGTCTTAAGGTATATATGTCATTATTGGAGGGTTCATACATTGTATCTTGAAAATCTCAGACATGGGCTTCCTCTAAATGTTCTAAAGAATAAGGATAAAAATCTCTCTCACTAGAATCCTCTCGGGTTTCCATTGGATAAAAGTCATGTGGATTAAACCTAGCATTTGATTCTTCCATAGTAGGTCTCCATGAAGGAACGTATGGTTCGCCCACCCATTGATTGATCTCTATTTCTATACTTGGCATATCATTTAAAACCACTTGGCTAGAACTAGATGCTTGATTTGGAGTTGATTCTGTCATTGGTCCTTTATTTTTGGTAGAAGAATATGTATGAATAACATCAATACCCTTGTCTTGGCATGACTCATCTGATAGGGTCTCCCATTCCCATTCATTAGAATCCTCATCACTATGAGACTCTAATTGTAATATCTGGATATAAAGTTGGGGATGATGTTTTTGAGTGTATCCTTCTTCAAGATACCCTATTCCTGCTTTCTATTTAGAATCTCACCATGTACTTTCTAAGGGTTCAATGATTCCTTCATTCTTTGTGCCTAAAGCTCCTTGACCTTTGTATCCCATCTTTTGCATGATTGCAAATCCTTTCCCATATTGATGTGTAGGAATTGTTATATTTTGGATATGTTTGACGTGGGCACTTGACTCTTCATCCTTGTACAACCAACTTAGGATCTCATTGTCTTCTTCATCCATGACAGATGATGTACTTGCCCTCATGAAGTTCTCATTATATTTATGGGGTAAGTTTGAGGGTTTCCCAAAGGACTTGGGTGATAAAGGTAGGTACATCATAGATAAGGAGTATTCGCCTACTCCCTTTTGCTTAATCTTACATTGCTTATAAAAAAATTTCATCATTTGGTCCATCTTTTGATAATGGGCCTCTTTGATGAATACTTGAGTAGCTTGTATATGATCTTCTTTTATTTCTTCAATAATGTTATCCTCATTAACCCTCTCTTTTCCTTTAGTTGAGGTAGTTGGGTTAATGAGTTTTGGTGTGTCTTCAATAATAACTTATTCCTCCATCTTTGCTTTTCCCTTCAACCAAGAGGTGTTCTTAGAATTTTGACCCTGCTCCATTTGCTTAGGTATGGACCCTTCAGTATTATGTGGGACTAGGGAGTCATTGATAGGCTTGACATTATTACAATATTGGAATGGGTTTAGATCCCCACTTATCATTATCTTTAGATCCCCACTTATCATTATCTCTTGCCCTAGATATGGGAATTTTAGGCATTGGTGATAAGTTGAAGCAACAGCTTGCATTTCGTGGATCCATGGCCTTCCTAGCAAGATACTATATGTCAATTTTAGGTCCAACACTTGGCATATGGTCTCTTTTTGCATGGGACCAACTCTTATAGGTAATACTATTACTCCTTTTGAGGCTCTTTCTTTGTCATCAAAGACTTTTATGGTTATCTTCTTCTTTGGGTCAATAGCCTCCTCTAAAAATCATAGGGCTTTTACCAAGCTAAGGGTACAAATGTTTAAGCTAGCTCCTCCATCTATAAGGACTCTTTTCACCCTATGCTTATGGATCAACACTTCTATATGTAAGGGCAGATTTTGGGGGATGATTAAGAGACATGTCATCTTGTTCGAAAAATGATAGGCAATTAGGTGCCCTACCATATTTTGGAATTTTTCTACCTCCAAGTTTAGAGGCACATTTGTTTCCAACAAGGCTTTTTCCTAGATATCATTATGAATTGGTGATAATTTGAGCAGCTCAAGAATAGAGATTTGAGCGGGAGTTCTTTGTAATTGCTCAACCAAGTTGTATTGTTTTGATGATGATGTTGAAGCTTGGTTTGATATCACCACTTTTGAAGCATTGGTAGGTAGGATAATTTTTTATGCTTGCCCCCTAGTGACAACATTTGATGATACTTCCCTTGACTTATCTTTCACTATGATAACATTTATGGTTTGATCTTCCTCTCTTAGAGTATTTATCATGTTATCATATGTGTGAGCGAAGTTCACCTTCTCATTACCCTTTTTATGATTTTGATTCGTATTTTATGACTCCCCCTTTTCATGATTCAAAAAGGGGTTCTTGAAGGCCATATGATCTCCATTATTTTGTGGTCCTTCGATTTGAATGGTCCCCTTGTCAATTAAATCTTGAACCAAGTGTTTTAACCTCATGCATTCATTTGTTGGGTGACCCCTATTTCGATTGTATTCACAATGATATGATGCATTCCACCAATATGGTTTAACTTCGAGTTCATAATCTTTCATGTCGAGTAATGTGATGACATTATTGGCAACCAAGGTCTTTAATACATTCTCCAAAGGTTCACCTAAGTAGGTGAATTTTTTTTTTTTGTAATTGGAGTAAGATGACTTTGATTTGTCTCCACTAGCATTATTGTTGGAAGTATTGGAATTATATGGAGCTTTGTTGGTTTGATTAACATTATTTGAAGAATTTTCTCCATATGGTAAGATAAAAGGTGTTGACTTCATGGTGTGGGCCTCCACAACTCCATCATTAACAAGGTTTTTATTGTTGTTCTTCGTCCATGATTTGGATTTATCATTATTAGTGTTGGACCCTTGATTATTGAAATACTTAGGTACATAATTATTGTTGTTGTTGTTATTGTTGGACTTGTTATCTTTAAATAATTTAACTTCACCTCTTTTGACCAAGACATCTTCAATCTTTATCCCATTTTCGATGAGTTTCTCAAATGTTGGGGGACATTGAAGTTGTAATCTATAATTCATTTCCAAGGTCAAATTGTTGGTGAATATTTCCATCTTCTCTTTCTCTGGGATACTTCATGGATACCTTGCAAAAACAGTCCTCCACCTTTGTATGAATCCTAAAAAGGACTCTCCATCTTTCTGTTTGGTATCGCATAACTTGAGCATTGTTATTTTGTGCTCAATGTTATAAGAGTAATGGGTTACGAACTTCGAGGCTAACTCCTTGAAGGACTTTATTCTGAGAGTTAGTTTTGAAAACCACTCCATTGCGGAACCTCCTAAGCTTCTAGGAAAGAGTCTCATTGGATATGTATCATTATGCATGAACTCTATGCTTGGGGCACAAAACTCCCTTAAATGATCCTGTGGGTCTGTTTTACCCATGTACTTATCGTATTTAGGAAAGATGGTATTGAAAGGAAAAGATACCATTGCTAAGCTTTTGTCAAAAGGAAAAGGACACAAAGCTTCTATGGAAAAGGCCTTAGGTTCGGCTGCCTTCTTCATGGTATCAATTTTCTCTTGGAAGGCCTTTATTTGCCTAGTCATAACATTCATAGGGTCATCTTGGTGTTGATCTTTCTTGAGTTGGTCAATATCAAAATCATAGGGTAACTTTACTCCCTTTTGGGCTAGGTTTAAAAAGAAGTTCTCCCTATCTTTGTCTATTAATTTCTCCATAACCTCTAGGAAATCATTGTCTTGGGCAGCTTTCTCAACCCTTTCTTCAAGTGTCTCCTTCGGATTATAATTGGCATGGTTGATATTGTGATTATGGTATGTTGAATTTCTATCTGCCATCTCTTTAAGTCTTGGTTCAAATAGATTTGTAAAAATTTCCTCTTGATTAGGGTCCTTGAAAACACTTTGGTATTCAACTTCTTGCCCTTGGTTTGCAAAAAGAGTTCTATCTCCTAGTAATGATACCCTATATGTTTGGGACCGCGTGGAAACTGACATCCAACAAGGGTTTGATTTGGAATGATCCTTGATTCAAAAATTATTGATTTTATATTGAAGAGATTTAAAAATGTAAGATGAGTTTTCAATGGATATCTCTCACTTGTTTATGTATTCCAAACACAACAATCACACATTCACTTGTCTCTTTTTTACCCTCTTAACACAAAATGTTTGATTTGAAGAACGTTGTCACGGGTTTTGCACAAAAAGACACTTCAAGCACCTACCTAGCACAAGATTTGGTTCGTAAACATGGCTCTAGAAGGTGGTCTTGCTATTTTATCATGGATTTAATATTGCTTCCATTCAAATAGACTTTAATCTCTCATCCCCCAAGTATGTTAAGGGGCTTCCCACATGCACCGAGGTACGATTTTGCGCAATCCGTGAAGACTACTAGAGGAAGGTTGAAAAATTAAAATATGTTTGTCACACACCCCATTAAGGATGCATGTGTTTCATTTTAGAGTGGGTTGGATTCACGCGGCAAAAAGTGAGCGTATCCCACTTTGGTCTGTCCCTCACACCGGCCTCGTTAAGGCACAACTTGAGAGGCGAGCCCACTAATTCTCTAGCATGTTCATTTGTAAAGCAAGGAAAAAAGGAATTAAGGTTAAGCTTTTGGGAATTTGGTTCACCAAAAAGGTGAAGAGCATATCCCTAACTTTCCCTTTAGTTCCCAAACACAATTAACAATGTCCAATTGATTTCACCCACTAAATATTGGGATTTGAGTATTTCTACTCTCTTCCACAAACAAGGGGTTTTGATTCTTAATGTTTGATTCCTTAATCCTTATTAATTACTAGATTTTGAATGCACCAATGCCACAAGCTAAGGGAAAATATTGACTAGTTGAGGCTTACCTTATTCTTTGTAGCTAACCGAAGTTAGGGGCATTTTTTATTGATTTCATTGTTTTTATCATTACCTTGGCAATCGCTCCTTCCAAATGTGTTTTTCCACCAGCAAGTTAGTCAACACCAACAATCACAATGAGGGGAAACCAAATCGAAATTGATGAAGCAAAGAATTATGTAATGAACTTTAGAGAACTTTAATTGCAAATTTTCAAAGAAAAAATTGAACTAAGGACTAAAAATCCAATTGAGAGAAACAAATTTCTTTTTGTAAGCTTCAATAATTGCAAGATAATTTTGGTATACCTGATTGTCCTCCTCTTGTGATGTCTCAAGAACAACCTTAATGTGCTCAAAGTTTTCTTTCTTGATCTTTTTAGCTAGTGCATTTTATTCTTGATTGAATCTGCTTTCTGGTTTCTAGACCTTTTTGTGCCTGCTCATTTACAGTGAAAATATCAAACAGAGAGTTAGATAATGAAATTTATCAATTTAACAGCAAATTCAAATAACAGACAGAAAGTGACATTGTCCAGCTAATATGCGTGATCAAATTGTTTGCAAGCGTAACTTTAATGATACCAAGCGACACTATCCAGTGACACAGGTGACACAAAAAATTACTCAGGCGTGAACAATTTATTGCAAAGCGTAAACAATATTTTAAACTGTGACAACAAACTAATTCAAAGCGACAACAAATTAGTGGAAAGCGTGAATCGAAAAATCATAGGCGTGATTGTTTCTATCAATTGCAGAGAAAAGCTTTGACACATGTGATACTGAATTGAAAATTTGTGACACTACTTAGATTATAGGCGTGACTATTTCTGTCAAAGGCATGAACACTTTATTGCACACGTGTGAACGTTTCTTTGTCAGGTGACAAGAAAGAATGTAAGACCAAATAGAAGTGATCAACTAGGCACGAATTATCAGCTAGTAGGTGTTAAGACAGAGATTATAGGCATCATCAGAATGACTGCAGGTGTGACTGAATTGATCATATGCATGACTTCACCTATTTTATGTAGAAAATTCACAGAAAATTGAAGATAAAAGCATACAAAATATGATCCAAATGATGAAATTGATAAAATGAGGGTTAGAGCCCCACTGTGGGTGCCATTTTGTATACTAATGAAAGTATCTTCATATAATTAAGGTTAATCATCAATAATTGAAATAGTAACTAAATTAAACCACAAAGCAATAGAGCAAACTATAGCAAATTAATGATCAATTGAGCATCCTATGGCTCTCTAACTAAGATGTTAATGAATAAGCTCTCAGCAAGCTCTCATTAATGTCAGTCCTAGAATGAGAATGATAAAGATAAACAATGATAAAGCTAACAATTATCAAAATAAATGCTAATTATGCTCTCCAATGCCTTTCTAAACTCAAATTGCAAGAGGTTCAATGCAATTCTCAGATGTGTGGTTCATTATAATGAAGGATTTTAGTCTTCCATTTATAGATTTTCCAATGGTAGGGAGTGTAGTTGTGTTTGACCATGATTAAATGTTGGTTGAGTCCTTGGTTCCACCCTTTGAAGACAAAGCAAAGTTTGTGTCCTCAAAGCTTGGGACAAGTAGACAAGATGGATGGCTAAGATTCTTTTTCACTTTGAATGATTGAGATTTAATTTGGCTTGATCCTGTATGCACCCAAAAATGGTCGCCTAGACTTTTGGCCCCATTTATTCAATTTATCAATCCTGAATCAATTTTATCAATAATCAATATTTTCAACAATATCAATTTCTTGATCAAGTCTTAATTTCGATCATATATTGGATTTTTATCCTATGGGCTAACCATTTATCCTAAGCCTTTATTTAATTAAAAGGAATTTCCTCCCCTTTTGTTAAATAAAAAGCCCCCACTTTCCTCTTATCCTAAGTTGCACAAGTAAAGTATTATTCCTATTTTATAAAAAGGAAAAAAGTACTTTTTGTCTCACATGAGGCTCAAAAGTCAACACTTTACTCTCATTGGAGGATACTTGTGCACATGGATTGCTCCTCTTTCAACCTCCACTGCCGATTAAGACTTTTGCCTCTTAATCTCAATGGTCCGTTCCTTTGCATTTCTTATAAAAGGAAAGCTCTCTCCTCCATTTTCATATCATGTTTTGAATACTAATCTTATGCTGCAGGAATTCTTGGAGACTTTTGGAGTTTTTGGAAACATTATTGTTCTTAGTCTTTCATTCTTGCATTTTAGCTTCATTTTCATAGCTTAGTTTCCTTTGATGTAATAGATTTAACTCATCTAGCTTAATAGGAAGGGTTGTAACACATTGCTATTTCCATTTCATAGCTTAGTTTGTACTTCCATTTTCATAGCATAGCTTGCACATTTGCGTTCTCATTCTTAGCTTGCATTGCATTGTATTTTCATTTGATTCTTTGGGGATATTGGCATTCTCGCCCTTGTCCTCATTCGAATCTCTCATTGTATGGTTGACTAGCAAGGTCACAAGCTTGTAACTCTAGCTGAGAGCAAATACATCATAGTCTCTTGCAACTCTATGCATAGAGAGCTATGAGCCGCTTTGTGAGGCCTCATTCTTGAGTAACCTTGCATGTAATGGTTCATATAAGTGCACCATTTTAGTGTGTACATTTTTTGCGCCCACCGTGGGGCAGAGTAGATAGGCTTTGCCCTTTAGTTTCTTGCATTTTTGTCATTTTTTGGATTATTTTTCAGAAATTTTGCAGGTTCTGGTTCTCTGTCTTAGAATATCACGCGATACTTCTCAGGTATATCGCACGATATACCTTGCTATACGCGTGTGACACTTCACACCAGAGAAGAATCGCACGACAGTATTGAGATATATCACCTGGTGTCATGCGAAGTATCGCCTGCCTATTGTGCAGTATATCACCCGAACCGAGGTATATCGCGCGGGTATAGAAAACTATATCGCGCGATACTGGTGAAGTTCAGGGTATATCACCTGATCTGACAGAGACCTACAGTTCGAGCTTTATCATCTGAATCTGATCATATTTAGTTTGCTGGTTTGCTTTACTGTATTTAGATAGGTCTAACCTGCATCTTTTAGCTTAGTTAAATCAATTTCTTGCAATTATTCTTATTGAGATTTTGGATTTTGCTAACATTGTGAGCCTAACTAGTTGTGGTTGTAGGTGCCTTTGCTTGAGAAGCTTGCCAAAAATCGCATGTCAAAGAGGGCTACTAACAGTTTTTGCAGGGCTGCCCAAAGAGCATAAAAATAAAAATAAAATCTTGCTTGTTTATTTGCTTTCCTTTCAAGTGTGGCATTCACTAATTGTATTAAGAATTTTTAAAACCTTGTGAAAGGGATTTTGAGGTGATAGGAGAAGTATGATCTTCACCTTTAGGTGAATCAGAAAATCTTGACCCATCTTAAGGTTTTGGAAGCAAGGGAGTAATTGAATCTCTTTGCTTGATGTGTTTGGGAGAAGTTTTTGAGATAGGGGAGTATGCTCTTCACCCTTGAGGTGAACCAAAAACCTTGAACCTCATAAATTATCTATTTTTGTTTAGTTTAGGAATCCCTTAGTGGGCCTGCTCTTGAGAAATCAAGAGGAATGACTCAAGTGGGGACAACCTTGTCATCATTTTCCTTGGTGGCAAGTGATTCCAACTCACTATAATCTCAAAGCTATCAAAGACACCAAAAATCTTGGTAGACATAACACTTATCTTCATTTGATGTGAGTAGCTCATGGGATTGCGACCATAGGGAAAACATTGAACAAGAATGCTTAAGGTACTCTTGAGGCCGCGAGGTCCTAGTCCTTTATGAGGAGCAAGAGGGGTGTTGTGAATGAAAATCCTTATTAAGAACCATTAGATAAAAGCCACCTTGTTTAGCCGCTTATCTTCTTAGTGCAAGGATTGATCCAAGTGGTTTACCCGGATCACCTTAAGATACTCACCATATGTGTCCCTTTGGTTGTGTCATTTGAAACTTCCAGGACAAAGCCAACATCTCTTGTGGGTAACCACTTGGTGTGAGGCAAGGGGGCATCAAGTTGTGGGCTAAGTTGGTAAGTATTGAGCCTTGACTTTTTAGGATAGACTTGCTTGAATTGTCTTCAATTGTGTGATGCCAGTGTAAACGTTCTCACATACAAATGATCGGTAGTGTTCATAAGGTGCTTTTTCAATTTTGATATCACAAGTGTTCATCTTGGCAAGGTTGCTTTCGCCCTTGTTTCAAGTGTTTTGAGACATGTTTGATCCCTCACTGTTTGTAAACCTGCCAAAATTCTGCTGATATTGTGACTGAAATTGAAAATATCAACCCTCAGACCGAAAATTTTGACCAAGCAGACCCAAAAATGAAAATTTTACACAGTTCTGGTCAAGAGTTAAGTAATCTTGCAATAGTATCGCGCCCTTTAGAGAAAAGTATCGCGCGATACTTCGCGGGTTCGAAAAGTATCGCCTACTTTGAGAAGAAATATCGCACAATAGTTTGTCCTTGGCAGACTATCGCCCGACCTGCCTGGAGTGTATCACCCGACTATTATAAGGTCTATCACCTGGCACAAGGTGAAGTATCACATGGTTGTAGGTATATCACCCCAGTAGCCCAGAGTATATCGCCTGGGTAATTTCTATTGTGCTTGCAATTTGGTTAGTTTCAGTTGCTGTTAATCAGGTTAGGTCTTAGAGTAGGCTTCTTGCTCTGACGTTTGAGACCTGTCTTGACTCTAAATTTTTGGTTTTAGTCCTCCAGGATAGCATCATCCGATTTACGAAATCACTTTGGAATAATTATCAAATTAGAAGGTCATTCTTGGTGCCAAGGTTCATCTTTAAGATTGTTAGCTACATTCTTGGAAAATTTTAGTGCTCTTATTGTCCAAATCACTTTCATTTAAATCTCAATTTCAATCATATTTTGGCCTAGTCCAACCTCTTGGTTCAAAAGTGCAAGGGTAGTCACCCTTTGATTTGAAGCACCTCTTTGACAGTGTTGGTAAAGTGCCTTTTCTATCTTCTCATTTCTCTTTGGACAATAGAGGACTTTGATTATCCTAGTTTGGCACTGACACTTTGAGAGGTCACCTTATCATTGAGAGTATCTTTCTTTCATGTCAGTTACGACAAGGTACCAAGTCCATCAAGGGAAGTGACCCCCTGTTGCCTTTAGCCAGTTACCACCCGTCAAGACTCGTCGACAGCATAAGGGAAAAGGACCCCTTTTTGATCAATCACCTAAGAGTGAATCTGAGGTTTGTTTTAATTTCAAAGCTAATCCTAGTGAAGTGAGCACCTCTTTTGTACCACTTTCATCAAGTATGGACATGAGTTACACTTTCACCCGACAACAAAGAGAAGCCATGAATGAAACTCTTGAGGATATCTTCCAATGACATAGAAGAGAGTATGGTGGTTCTTCTCATGCTAGTCCAGCTGGGTCACCTCCCAACAATGCGGGGTATTTTGATGCTCACCAATGAGCTGAGAGACATCATAAGCAAGCTCACTCAAATTTAGGGTCACAACACAAGGACCAGAACAACGAATCTAGTGATCACCACATAAATGCAACCAATGCAATAAGGCATTTGAGACCATCCTCCCCACTTAAAGACACCTCTCGATATGCAAATACAAGATTGAGAAGCATTGAGAGGGAGAAGCAAGCCTATTTAGATGAACAAGCTGCTAAAAAAGAAAAATTTAGACAACTAGAAGAAGAGGAACGTGCGTTATTGGATATAAAGAAGAGAGTCACCCAAGAAGAAGAAGATAGACTCTATGCACAACAACTCCAAAGCCGATTCAACGGGAGGGGAACCAATAGTGGGACCAACTCACCCCCATCTACCCCTTCGCCAAGTCCTAGAAGAAGATCAAGGACACCCTCACGATCCCCAAGTCCTAGAGGAAGAAGGGTTTCAATATATGATCATCATAGGAGATGATCACCTCATAGACATTCAAAGCAACCCTCCCAACGAGCACATCATGGCTCACAACATGGAGGAAGTTATGCCAAATTTGACCATATGGATTTTATGACTATGCAACAAGAACCATCCTTTCAAGTATATGTGGAACAAAATAAGGATCAATTCCTAGAAAGCCTTATCAACAAACGTGCTAAAGTTCTATATGATTTTGACGTCCACCAAAAGATTAAGAAATAGAACCATTCAACCAATGAGGTGATCATGCAAATGCAGAAGGACATAGAAAGGATGAGGGCTCCTAAGAGCACATTTAATTTGGACTCCATATGTCCCAACCCGATTGACAAAAGTGTGGTGTTGGTTGAGTTCCCTAAGAAAGTTGAGTTTCCAACCTATGACAAATATGATGGCGTTGGTGACCCTGATGACCATGTTCGACAGTTCTACATAATGAGCTTTTCTTTTCATCATGAAGACTCCTACTTGATGAGATTATTTCCGAGGAGTCTCAAAGGCCAAGCCATGGAGTGGTTCACCAACCTTACTCCTCCAGTAAAGTCATTTAAAGAACTCGTCCAAAGATTTGTTCAGCATTTTGCTTATAATCTATCAAGGTCGGTCATAATGCTTGATTTGTGCAAGCTTAAACAAAATCAAGGAGAACCTTTTGTCACTTTCCTACAAAGATGGAGACGTTTGTGCTCAAAATATCCCAAGACAATTCCTGAGGAGGAAAGAATGGACATCATTGTGAGTAACTTAGTGCCAGAATTAAGATATGAGGTAAGAAAGATACCATTTAATTCTTTCGATACCATGGTAGAAGTGGCATGTCGCATAGAGGATGTCCTAAAAGAACAAGGAATTTTGGCTAAATCAACTAATAACAACAATGGCCAAAACAACAACAATAATGGTTATAAGGACAAAAAGAAATCCTATTGGAACAAGAATAAATAGGTGGTCAATGATGGAATTGTTGACTCACCACAACCTAAGAATGAAGGAGTTCTTAATCTCTCCAATGCGGTACAAATCATGAAGCTGCAAGCGTCCTCAGGACAACAAGAGAATAAATCAAAGTATCAAGGGAAACCCAAGAAGGAAAAGAGACAATTCACCAAACTTGGGGACTCCTATGCCAACATTTTCAAAACACTAATTGCTCATAATTTTGCGCAACCTCAAGATCCTGCCAAGCACCGCATACCCGATCCTAAACCTCATTGGTGGGATGAGAAAGCCTTTTGTGTCTTCCACAATGGAATTGGACATGATATCGAAAATTGTTTTAGGCTTAAACATCTTGTCCAAGACCTCATTGAAAGTGGGCAATTACAAGTTGATGGTTTAACCACTAATGCGGATCATAAGGCTTTTAAGGAACCCTTGCCCAAATATGAAAAAGGGGAAAATTCTAACAACAAGCATGGTAAGGCTTCTATCAACTATACATACACAAATGTTGAAAATGTGATTAACATGCTTGAAGTGGCTAACGATAACATCAACATGGTGAGAGGGAAAGATCCTTATGGATATGATGTGGACTCAACTCCTATGACTGATGAAAGACCCGATGTGGTGATAAGAGGTCCTCACTCACGAAGAATGCCCCAGTCCCTCAATGCTGTCACTAGGGGTCAGGCTCAAGCTCCCATTATTATCAGAGGTCCTAGCACTAGCAAGTCTAAGCAGCCCATGTCCAAGGGTGTTCCTCCTAAATCTACCATTGGTCCTGATTCCAATTATAATCTTATTGACCAATTACAACGTACACCCGCGCAGATATCTATTTTTGAACTTTTAGAATTGTCCCCTAAGCACAAGCGTGTCCTTGAGGATGCTTTGCAAGCAGCCAGTGTCCCTAACAACTTAGATATTGATCAATTCCAGAATATGGTCAACCATTTGGCTAGCCCTCATTACCTCACCTTCTTAGAAGAAGATGACAAATCCATCAGTCACCCACATAACTTGGCCTTACACATCGAAGTCATGATTCATAAAACCCGTGTCAGGCATGTATTGATAGATGGGGGTGCGGGGCTCAATATTTATACCATGAGTTTGTTAAAGGCTCTAGGATATTTTGAAGACATCATTGACACAAGGAAAAAGATCACAATCAAAGCATATGATGAAGCAGAAAGAAGTTCTAAGGGATTGGCCGTTTTGCCTATCTGCATTGGTCCAGTAGAAAAGGACATCTTATTTCAAATTGTTGATGTTGGTCCTTTAGCCTACAACATTTTGCTAGGTAGGCCATGGATTCACGAAATGCAAGTAGTCCCATCAATGTATCACCAGTGTGTTAAGTTTCCCATAATGGTGTAGAAATTTGCATACCTGGAGATAGTGCTTTGTCAGTTAATAACATTTCTATTGGATCACATGTACCTTTGAATAGGGAAGCTGACAGTCCTAGTAGTTCACTTGAACAATGCAAGCATAAGTTTACCACCATAGATCTTAGGATGGGAGATTATAAAATTGATTCTTTTACAAAAATGCCAATCTCTCCTAGGTCTTATGGGAAACCATCACCAAATATGAAACCTTCGTCATCAGCAATGACATTATTTGGAAAATTTGTTGAGTCTTCGGTTCCTATTCAGGATGAGAAAGAGGAAGTTGTCATAAGGGACTGGATCTATCATGAGGAAAAATACCAACACAACGAGAACTTTGCTCCTTCACCTAAAGCTTATGGGAGAGGGTATACACTGGTTAAGAATATGGGTTATCCCGAATATGGTCCCCTTAGCCATAGGCTAGATGCTAATGCTGAGCCTCTTGACCATGCCCTTTTTGGATGAAAGAATAAGTCAACAGTTGGCTTAGGTTTTGAAAATAAGAAGAAGAAAGGTGTCCCTATCCCAGCTGCAACGGACAGTGACAGTGATTCTGACTACACACCTGATCTTTCTAATCAACAAGACATGTCTAATGATTGGGTGCCTTCAACAAATCTCCTTTGGGGAGATTCAAAAGATTTGATAATTGACGGTCCTACTATCCCAGCTGCGACGGATAGTGACTATACGAATGCTCGATTGACAATGGAAAATGTTGCTATCCTAGCTGTGACGGATAGTAACAATGCTAGCATTAGAGAAGGGGAAACCTTTCCCAACCTTGAGGCTTCTACATCACGAGGCCCAAATGATGATTTAGAAACAGACTCACATGAGTTTGAATGGGATTCACTTTCAGATGCAATGGTTGATTTGGACATGGATGTTGTCCATACATATGGTATTCAACCCGATGTGGCCAGAGAGCTTAGTGTAGAACTAGTGGATGACGCTTCGTTTGGTAGGATGAGTCCTAATTCAGGTATCTTAGGAGAAGACTTGATGAATCCCAATTGTATGGTCACCAGAGATAACACCGTTTACATAAATAACATTAAACCAGTCATTGACCTACCCCTTGTTCACTATGACCTAATTGACTAGTCTCAACGCCATCAAGAGCCTATATTCCTCACTTTTCAGAATGATTACGAAATTGCCTGCTATCTGAATGCTCTTGAACCTGTGGCTTCTTCCACCAATGAACCAACAACAAGTATGACGGAGCCTGATATTAAGTACCTTAGTCTAAAAATAAAAGAGAAAGAAAGAAAGAAAAATAGGTCTGATGGCGAAAACCACTTTGTGGCGGTATCAGAACCAAAAATAGTAAAAAGAGATGACGTATCTGAGGGTGAAAACCTCTTTGAGGCACCTAAGGATGGGGTACTTAATAACTTGCCGAGTTATTTCCAGGATAGATCATCAGTATTGATTGAGCCAACAAAACCAGTTAATTTGAACACAGAAGAAACTCTTCAAATAGTTCATCTTGCTTAGTCTTTATTAGACAAAGAGACCAAGGCATATATACAATTCTTACAAAAAAAGAAAATTAATTTTTCATGGACATATTCAGACATGCCAGGGCTTGACACAAATCTTATAATGCATCACTTATCCATAGCTCCAGGAGTCAAACCAGTGAAACAGAGACTCAGAAAAATGCATCCACATGTAGCTCTCCTTGTCAAAGCGGAATTAGAAAAACTTTTGAGAGCTAGATTCATCAGAGCCATCGATTATGCAGAATGGATCTCAAACATAGTACCAGTTTCCAAACATGATGGGTCCATTCGTGTATGCACAAATTTTAGAGATTTAAACAAAGCATGCCCAAAGGATGATTTTCCACTTCCAAACATTGACATGATAGGGAACATGACCGCGGGCTATGAAATATACTCTCTAATGGATGGTTTCTCAAGATATAATCAAATTAAAATAGCTCCCGAAGACCAAGAGAAAATAGCATTCACATGTGCATAGGGAACCTATTGCTGGAACGTCATGCCATTTGGGTTAAAGAATGCAAGAGCAACCTACCAAAGAGCTATGACCACTATCTTTCATGATATGATGCACAAAAACATGGAAGATTATGTGGATGATACCCTGGCAAAATCAAGAAAACGGGACACACACCTCGATGATCTGGAAGTAATTCTAGGTCGTATGGAACAGTTTCAACTCAGATTGAATCCAAAGAAGTGTGCATTTGGTGTCACCTCAGGCAAACTTTTAGGATTTATAATATCAGCAAAAGGTATCGAGGTTGATCCCGAAATGGTCCAAGCAATTTTAGACATGCCACCTCCAAGAAACATTAGTCAGATGAGAAGTCTTCAGGGATGAATCCAGTCAATTAGGAGGTTTATCTCACAGCTGGCAGATAGAGCACAACCCTTTAATAAGACGCTGCATAAAGGTGCTTCTTGTGTATGGAATGAGGATTGCCAAAAAAGCCTTGATCAAATAAAATAGTATTTAGCTAATCCTCCAATTTTGATGCCTCCTATTCCAGGGAAGCCTTTGATTCTATACATTTCAGCAACAGAGTCTTCCTTGGGGGCATTGTTAGCTCAATTAGATGACACTGGGAAAGAAAGGGCCATATACTATATCAGCCATACTCTAGTCTCCTATGAGATCAATTATAATAACATTGAGAAGTCTTGTCTTGCAGTGGTGTTTGCTTCTCAAAAGTTGCGACACTATATGCTTGCTCATACCATACATTTGGTTAAAAAAATTGATCCTCTTAAGTACTTGCTTAGTAAGGCTGCCCTCACGGGTAGACTTGCTAAATGGATGATGGTCTTAACTAAATTTGACATAGAGTACGTTGAAAGGAAGGCCATAAAAGGGCAGGCTATTGCTGACCAATTAGCTGATTTCCCAATTCAAGATAGTATGCCTGTTCAAGTGGAATTCCCAGATGAACACATCTTGTATATGACTACTCGCACTTGGAAAATGTTTTTTGATGGTTCTCACATGCAAAATGGATCAGGTGCTAGAGTATTATTTGTTTCTCCACATGGGTACAATATTCCAAAGTCTTACAAACTTTTATTCCCATGTACGAATAATATTGCAGAATATGAAGCTTTAACCAATGGCTTGAGAATGGCTATAGAATGGAACATAACAGAGTTACATGTCTTTGGGGATTCCTAGTTAATCATCAACCAGGTCAATTAGGAGTATCAAACCAAGGATGATAAATTGATACCCTACAAAAAGATGGTTGACTCATTGAAATGTTACTTTACCTTTGTGACGTTTCAACAGATCCCTAGGACAGAGAACAAAGCTGCAGATGCCATGGCCACATTAGCTTCACTTCTTCAGTTGGAGACACATGAATCAAGATTTGAACTCTTGGTGGAAGAGCTACACCATCCCATCTTTGACTCATCTGAAAGCCATGTCATTTGTACCATTGTCACACACGAGTCTTCCCGATATGGTGCTATCTATTCATATCTTCATGATGGCGTCATCCCCGACACATTCAACCGTTCTGAATGCCGAAACCTCATCTGTAACACCTCTCACCACACCCTTATCTCTGGTGATTTATATAGGAGGGGTTTAGATGGGACGCTCCTTAGGTGCTTGGAAAAGGAGGAATCCGACCAAGCGTTAGTTGACATCCACGAGGGCATTTGCGGTGGACATTCTAATGGTCTTGCCATGGCCTGAAGGTTGCTTAGGGTGGGATATTATTGGCCCTCAATATAAATAGATGCAGTAGCTTTCTTTAAGTCGTGTGAAAAATGTCAGAAACATGGAAACCTGATTCATGCTCCAGGTAGGGAGCTGATCCCTTCTGTTTCTCATTGGCCATTTCAGCGCTGGGCCTTTGATCTAGTTGGGCAAATTCATCCCAACTCATCCGATGGACATAAGTTCATTATTACTGCCACTGACTACTTCACAAAATGGGTGGAAGCTATGCCACTTTCTGTTGCTTCAGGGAAGACTATCTCTTTGTTCATCTTGAATCATATTATTTATCGATTTGGAGTGCCTTCTGAGATTATCACTGATAACGGAGGTCAATTCAAGAATAAGGACCTAAAGCATTTATGCAAAAATTTTAAAATCAAGCAACATTGGTCCTCCATCTATTTTCCACAAGGAAACAGACAGGTAGAAGCCTCTAATAAAACCATTCTTAAAATTCTTCATCAGACAGTGCACAAGAATGGTAGAGATTGGCACTTGCAAATCAATATAGCACTATGGGCTTACAGAACAAGCATTCACACACCTACAGGAGCCACACCTTTTGCCCTTACCTATGGTGCTGAAGTGGTATTACCTTTAGAAGTAGAGATCCCATCACTCAGAGTCTCACTCAAAGGATTGATAACAGATGAGGATTACCGCGCTATGAGGTTATAGGAACTAGAACTTTTAGATGAGAAGCATAAGGCTTCCTTTGATCATATGAGAGTGTATCAGAAGCGTATGTCCAAGGCATTCAACAAGAAGGTTCACCCTAGAGAATTTCAAATAGGTGATCTTGTTTTGCGAGAGAACCCTAAGAACCAACAGAACAGAGAACAAAAGGGCAAGTTTGAACCTAACTGGCTTGGACCATATGTCATCACAGCTGCTTTTGGTACTGGTGAGTATTTACTGTCAGATCCCGATGGAGAACAGCTCCCTGATCCCATCAACATAGTGCACCTCAAGAAGTTCTATCCTTGATGCCCGTTTCTGTCTGGGGGCATCCTCTGTACATATTTATGGATCCTGAAAAAATACCAAAAAAATTG
This sequence comes from Chamaecyparis obtusa, assembly GCA_027943335.1. NCBI lineage: Eukaryota > Viridiplantae > Streptophyta > Pinopsida > Cupressales > Cupressaceae > Chamaecyparis > Chamaecyparis obtusa. The sequence goes on along the minus strand of BSBK01004400.1, from coordinate 589,392 downwards.
ATATATGATGCTAAAAAAATCCTAAAAAGCATAAAAAGTCCTAAAAAAAAATATAAAAAAATTTAAAAAATTCAAAAATTCAAAAAAAAAAAAAAGAAGAAAAAGTGCCTTGGTGAAAACCTGGAAACAGGCGCCTTGGTAGCAAAAAATCCAAAAAATGAAACAATGAAAAAAGATTCCAAGTGGTGAAAACCTGGAAACAGGCGCTACTTGAGGCCTTTGCACTCTTATTTCTTAGCATGTGTCCTTGACACTTAGCCACTTTCCATCATGCCTTGACCTTATTTGACTTGGTCTGGAATTGGTCTTTCTCTTTGTCTAGGGGGCATCACTGTTAGCATAGGTCCTTTAGGTGCGTTTGTCTCTTGGGGCATTTCACAACAGGTGTTTTTCAACACCACCCCAAATAGTGTTTTTCAACACTACCCCTGCATCGAGTGTTTCTTAACACTTATCAGATGTCTTTCCCAACAGTCTAAGTATGCTGCGATACTACTCATTTGCAGATGCGATACCCAAAGTTTGACTCTATGACCAACACACATGCACTTAAACAATCAACTCACTGAGCTATGTTGACTTTATTTTTCTTTGTGTGCTGTCTATGAGGATTTCTTTGATGAGTGGTCTCTCCTTGAGAAGTTTTCAATGATGCATAGCTAGAAGACTAAGGGCATGAGAACATGTTTTATTTCTTTATCTGTTTGTGGGTATATTTTGTTGGTCCTAACTGTCATGAGCATTTATGTTGGTCTTACTTGACCCTATGGATTGACAAGGTATTATCCTTGACTGTTTTGCCAGTGCATGCTTCTAGTTATCTTAAATTTCATGTGTCTTGATACAAGCATAATCTCACCATATCAAACTTAGGTGATCTCACTGCATTAGTCATCTGGACCTACATGTCTTTGATGCCTAGGTGAGATTTCCACATTTCTATCTGATAAAGATCATATTCATATCCACATAGTTCTGCTAGTGTGCATTGTATGATCTGATGACGCTACCAATAACGCTCGATGATGATAATTAGATGACTATAGGTGTTGTGACCTTGCAAGTCAACCACTTTCATAGTAGCTTGCATTTTTAGGGTCATGTTAGTCTAGTTTTGCATCTTGCATATGGAAAGAGCTCTCATTTTCATCTTACGTGGACCTATCAGCCAACTGCGCTCACCTTTCCTTCTTCTCGATCATGTCTTTCACTCCTTATCTTTTTCATCTCGAACCTGTTCCTGTTCATCACAAGGGGTTAATCATATCATCATATCTATATCACAACTATCATTTCCAGAAACATGAGTCTATATCATACACATGAGAATTAAACATACACCTATGAGAGAGATCATACATAAGCATGTACATAAAAATTTTTGAGCAAAATGACAAGATAATATACATAAACTGATACATCCATCATAAGAGAGACATAAACACATGATACAATCGAACATCCAGTAATCTCATATATACATCAATGTCATGATACAATATATAATATGGGATCCCATAATCTGGATCAATGTCTCAAGATATGTCTAACTCTAAAACCTAAGACTGACTGCCACCCTCGTGTCCTGGTGCTGGTGGAGGTGGTGCTAGATCAGGAACTAAATCTGATCTACCCACTACGGTAGAATATGATGACGCTCTCTGATCCTCTGGGATTGCCTGAATGTAGAGGCCATAATAATATGCAGCTCGTGCTGCCTCTCTCTATCTCTCTGCGAGAGCAACCTATAGCTGCCGCTCCTGACGCTTTGTCTCTACTCTCTGATTAGTGAGTTGCTACTCTCTCACTACTATAGTGATCCTAAGCTACAATATCTCATCCTCAAGAGCCTGTATCCTCACTCTCAGCTCATCTCCACCCGCAGGCTGGTCCTGCTGTGCCTCTGCCTGCTGGCGAGCTGGTCTCGCCTCATCCTCAAGCGTCGCTAATCTCTGTCCCCGTGACCATTTCTGGCCACCTGATCTAGATCCCTCCCCTCTCTCCATCCTCATCCCTCTCCCCCTCCCTCCATCTCCTCCATCCCCCCCGTCATCTCCTTCATCTCCCCCCTATGCTGGTACCTGTGCATCTGGTATTGTAAATCGAGGGAATGGCGCCCTCCACTGCTCTGCCCTATATGCTACGTTGGCCCATGCATCTACCACCTCTGGGTGATACTCCTAGGGCTCGCTCCTGATACCCATTGTCTTTGCAACTGCCTGCTGGTAGTCTAACATGGGCAGCCACCCATGTCCCTCCTCATCCCTGACTCGGGCGTATGTAGTGGTCTCTGTCAAGACTCACTACTACCTCTCAAACTATCACCATACCCGAGTGATGCAAAATCTCTCTACTATCTCTGGGTGTCGGCCTATTAACGACCGAGTGCACAGCATATAGCTCAACTCCTCATCTGCATCACTCCACCCCTCCACATCCCTGTATGGCCTCCATGTGAAAGTAGCCATCTCATCCAAAATCTTCCTGTAATATGTCACATCCCTAGTATGAGCATGTGATATGAACCCTACATATCTATATATGTAGGGGTATCTCCTCTCCCTCGGGTGCATCACCGCGATGTGCTCCCACGCCCACACCTGTGCCAGGATGGCACCACACGCCCATGACCGGCTATCCCTGTACACGATCTCGTGTAACTCATGGTACATCTCTGCTAGTATGGCCGGACCCCATGCCATGCGCCAAGGTTTGCCTACCAAGTCCATCAGTAACCTGGCCCATCCGAGCGGGAATCCCTTCTGACTGCGATCAGTCATCAGGATCTGTGAAATGATTGATGCCACAATACATGGCACCAGGAAATCTCTACCGAAATCCTCTACTAACCGCTCCTAGCTGACATGCTAATCCAAGATAGTCACATCCTGGAACATCTCCTGGATCATCCGTCGCCCCTCGGTCACATCTTGATCATAGTATACCTGTGTCATCACACAAATCATGTTAGTTTTCATCATATGGAAATATTACACTTACACAATTTAAAAACATGATTATACTTACAGGCTCGCCGTGACATGGCACTCGTAGGACCCTGTACACATCCTCTAGCATGATGGATGCCTCACCTGTGGGAAGATGGAAGGTGTTGTGCTCGCTATGCCATCTCTCGGCCAGCGTAGTCAACAACCCATGGTCAGCTCTGATGTCTGGGAATCTCAGTAAATACTTGAATCCCATAGCCCTAATGTCAGCATTGCCTGGATCATCTAGATCTCGGACACACCTCAGCCCAGTCACCTTCGGTGCTCTGATGATCAGCACCGGAAAGACCTCCTGCAAGCCATTAAACCAAGCCAGTTGTTAGAACATATCATGATGGATGCCTAAAAATCAGTCTAACACATTTTTAAACACATAATATTGTCTAGACCCGTGTCATTTTTGCTCACAATACTTAAAATTTCAAAATTTGCCCTTGGGTGATACTGCTTTTTTGGAGAAGTATCGCGCGAGACTTCTCCTTATAGTGGTGCGATATACTTTGGGTCATGTGATACTTCGCCCAGTATCGCATGATATTTCGCCCAGTATCGTGCGATACTGTGCCTATACTCGCACGATACTTTGGGGACCCGTGAAGTATCGCACGATATTTATCCCCAAAGGGCGAGATACTTCTAAAGTATCGCGCGATATTTCACCCCACTTACAAATTTGAAATTTTAAAATTTTATAAAACGTGCTTAAAAGGTATTAATGACTCAAAAACAGTGAGTTTTTTGAAAACATACCGGGGCAGGATAGTGTGGTGGCCGGTTGTGCAACCGGGTGCGCTCGAATCGATGCCTGTGGACGGGAACTCCTGCTTGCTGGGCCATATTCTCTCTCTCAAGCTCTGAAAATTCTCAAATCACTATAAGACAAATGATTTTTGAAAATGACATTTTCACCCCTTTTATAGCATTTTGACTTTTGACCAATTTTCAAAACACCTCGGAATTGCGCGAAAATTGCACCCCTAACTAATTTCAACGTCGTAGATCCATTTTCGGACTCAAAATTGAAATTTGAGGTCATCTTGATAGTCAAAATTGCATTTCATTTTTCACCTTCTTCTGCGTAGTTGGCTAAATCTTTTGAGCCTAATCCTTCGATCTTTGTTGGGGCATCGTCATTTCTTCATTTTCATGTCTTCCAAACTTCTAGTCTTTCATTCATCTTCATTCAATTCACTCCTTTCTCACCTTTGACTGCATCTTTCTCAATCAGGCTGGGGCATGTTTTAATGGTTAACCTATTGACCCTTATCTTCGATTGTGATTTCATTTTGATTTGATCATCTTTATCAATTTTCTGCTTCTCCTCTACCTGATTTCGATTTCGACTCCGAGGGGGCAGTACCTATGGGATTCTCATCCTTGATCATCTTGATGCTCTTGATTCAGACATCTTTTGTGAGCTTTTGCTCAAATTTGAGATCCTTATCTCTTACTTTGAATGTGATCCCGAATCGACCTCATGTTCAAAGGCCTTTGTCTATGTTTGTCCGGATGTGATCCTGAATCGACCTCACATCTGAGTTGTCTTATGATTTCAGATCGATCTCACATTTCAATTCTTCTTTGACTGCATGTGTTCCCAGATCGATCACACATTAGTCAAAGAGGGGCAAATGTATGCACCCAAAAATGGTCGCCTAGACTTTGGGCCCCATTTATTCAATTTATCAATCCTGAATCAATTTTATCAATAATCAATATTTTCAACAATATCAATTTCTTGATCAAGTCTTAATTTCGATCATATATTGGATTTTTATCCTATGAGCTAACCATTTATCCTAAGCCTTTATTTAATTAAAAGGAATTTCCTCCCCTTTTGTTAAATAAAAAGCCCCCACTTTCCTCTTATCTTAAGTTGCACAAATAAAGTATTATTCCTATTTTACAAAAAGGAAAAAAATATTTTTTGTCTCACATGAGGCTCAAAAGTCAATACTTTACTCTCATTGGAGGATACTTGTGCACATGGATTGCTCCTCTTTCAACCTCCACCGCCGATTAAGACTTTTGCCTCTTAATCTCAATGGTCTGTTCCTTTGCATTTCTTATAAAAGGAAAGCTCTCTCCTCCATTTTCATATCATGTTTTGAATACTAATCTTATGCTGCAAGAATTCTTGGAGACTTTTGGAGCTTTTGGAAACATTATTGTTCTTAGTCTTTCATTCTTGCATTTTAGCTTCATTTTCATAGCTTAGTTTCCTTTGATGTAATAGATTTAACTCATCTAGCTTAATAGGAAGGGTTGTAACACATTGCTATTTCCATTTCATAGCTTAGTTTGTACTTCCATTTTCATAGCATAGCTTGCACATTTGCATTCTCATTCTTAGCTTGCATTGCATTGCATTTCCATTTGATTCTTTGGGGATATTGGCATTCTTGCCCTTGTCCTCATTCGAATCTCTTATTGTATGGTTGACTAGCAAGGTCACAAGCTTGTAACTCTAGCTGAGAGCAAATACATCATAGTCTCTTGCAACTCCATGTATAAAGAGCTATGAGCCACTTTGTGAGGCCTCATTCTTGAGTAACCTTGCATGTAATGGTTCATAGAAGTGCACCATTTTAGTGTGTACAGATCCATGTGAATGCCTTTCCTCAAATGCCATTGGTTGCTCGGATTTCCTCTCCTTTTGGGTTGTTGAGAGTAATTGAGATTTATTAATTGATTTAATTAATTTATTTTAGCCATGTACCCCTTGAATGGGTTGAATTTAATTTAATCCAAGACTATACAACTATTTGATTTAATTGTATTTTAATTTGATTGCACTTGATTAAAATGCTCTCAATTTTGATTGATCTTGAATTAAGACTTGATTTTAATTTTGATTGGCTAAATGTGCATTATGATTCAATTCCTTCAACTTTGTCCTTGATTTGCTTTGATTTAACTTGATTTTCTTTGATTTAATCTTTGTCAATTTTTAGGTGATTACAAGTAATAGGAGGAATAAATAATCATCTTCTTGCTCACAACCATATACATGAATCAGTGAAAAGGAAAACTAATGAAGAGAGAATTGATCATTCTCTTGTACTTGTTACTCTAAGAGATCAAACTCTTGATGATCTTGAACAATTCAACTTCTTAAAGAGTTTTCACAGTGGCATACAACTTATCCCAAGAAAGGTTCACCATTCTTTGCTTCATACTCTAAAAAATATTGAAGGGAAAATAGAAGAGAAAACCAATTTCATTCACATTCACTTCAATCAGTAACAAGCAAAAATGATGAAAATAAAAGTGGTCCCCCTCTTGTCTATGTTGTTCCATAGAATCAGATTCTTAATAGTTCGAAAGTAATTTATTCTTTAAAAAGTTTCTATAGAAATATGCAACTTCATCTTGATAAACTAAATCCTTCTTTGCTTCAAGAATTGCAAAAGATTGAACAAAAAGATGAGAATGAGAATTATTTTCTTGTTGAAAATATGCCTTGCATGAAAAGTGGTGAAAGAGGTTCATTAGGATGTGCATGTTTCAAGGAGATGGAGTTACATCTACTCATAATATTGTATGACAAGAGAAATATCAAAAAGCAGTGAAAATGGTGGAAAAAGAATATCACATTGAAGCATGTTATGAGTGCAAAGATTGCCTTAGCAAAGAAGAAATATTTGATCAACTTGATAATGAAAATATTGATGATGTATCAAATTTTTTCAAGATTTGCATGCATCCCAAGCTTAAAGATGAAGAAGAGATGTGTCAAGATGAATCTTTTGTATTTTTTATTCCTAGTTGGTGTCTCAATACTTTTAATGATGACTTTTTATGTGGAGAAGATTTTCCTACCCATCCACCACAAATCACTAAAGAAGAAAGTTTTGTTGATGAAATCAAAGCTTTAGTTGCTATTGGAAAATATTGTACTTTAATCACCTAAAATTGGTCTCCTAAACCATGGGCCCGTATCAATTATTGATCATAATCATAAAAGTCCTAACCCAAAAGTCAATTCGATTTTATCATCAATTTGATGTGATCATCAAAATTGCAAATCGTCAAAATCAATTAATTCCTAAACATCAACCTTATTTGGCAATTAAATCAATTAATTTAATTAAATGTCCTAGCACATTAATTAAATTGAAACCATTTACCATTTACATAGAAAAAAGGAATTAATTTGATTTAAAAATGCAAAATTCAAATAAATCCTCAAAATTGATAAAAACAAGGAAAAAGATTGATAAAACAAGGCAAGTTTGAGTTAAAAAGTTGAGTTGCATAATTTATTAAATCAAATAAAAGGAAAAAAATTGTTAACCTAAGCATAAAATATTAAATCAATCGGTTTTATCTATTATTTCCTCAAATCAACTCAAAAAGCATGCTTTAACTTAGCTTTGGATTAATCTTGATCGTTCATCTAAATGAATCTCTACCGTCAATTATTATCAAAGTTCTTATAAAAGGAAGGCTCATCTTCTCATTCAATATGCGTAGTTTTGATAACATTGTTAGTTTGTAGGTTTTGTGAAAGAGCTACTACGCATCAATTTGAGAGTTTGCATCTTGTTGTTGCTATTATTTGCATATCATGCTTAGCCTAGAAATCATGTTTATTTCATAGAATTTAGATTAATATCATATGTTATTTGCATTAAAAAATTATAAAAACATAGTTCAACCTTGCATTCATATAGAAACCCTATGTCTCGGTGTAGTCAAGTCACTGATAGTGCTCAAAAAATCTGAAAGCATCCATACTTGCATCATTTAGGAGGCAATAAATCAAATTGTATGATTTTATATATTTATTTTGTTAGGATTAACAATCCACAATACAACTGAGAGGGGGGGTTGGGGTGGGGGGTGAATCAGTTGTATGATAGAATATTAAACTTTAAACTTTAAGCTTATCAATATCAAATCCAATGAACATAATGAATGCCAACACAATAACACAATATTTTGGTTATGGGGAAACCCTATTAAAGGTAAAAACCCCGGTGGGAATTAGCACCCACTAATGATGTACTTAGAGTATAGTAATCCTTGTTAGAAGATATAGCCCTATCAGGAGCTTATTAAAACATTACAGTACATAGTCCTTGTTAGAGGACAAACCTTGTTAGGAGTCAAGAACAAAAGAGGGCTCACTGCCCAAAGAAGGTTAAGTCCACCTTTTGAACTCACTAGTTTGCAACAAGTGTATATGAAGAAATACACAACCTTTTGAACTGTTTACCAGCAACTGTCTTTGCTTGAATAGTTCCAATGAAGTCCACCAGTAATCCTCTACTCTACATACAATAGACACAAGTTCGCAACCTCCTTATATCACACATATCACATCCATGCCTCTTCCAAAGAAAAGACCTTTTATTTATACCTTATTACATTTTACCAAGAATAGGTCAGCTCATAAGGCTTTCCTAATTACAAACAATTACATAGGCCCTTGCTAAGATACACACGGTATCACAAACAAGTTTACAATGATTACATTACAACAATTAAGGACCGACATCCTTGAATTATGCTTGCCAAACAAAACACATGCTTCATTCCCTGAGTCGACTTCATAATAAGCCATCACCAGAGCACACACCACATATGACATCACCAATCATTTCGTACCTTGCGTTGACCAATGAACATCTGTCAGTTTCTCTTCCATCATCCTTCAAGATCGCATACCTTGAATCCAATCCCTCTGAAATCTATACCAAAAACTCAGAGACTAACTCTGTCAATTCTCACTGTCACAGTCTAGTGACCTGTCTTTACCAAAACAACTATATCTTCCTTAATATGCACCCATTAATGATGCAATCTTAGATATAAGATCACAACATCCATCTGAACTCTCATCTGACTTCGTAGCATCTGAAACATCCGTACACCTTCCATACACTGTGATTACCAGTCTGGTTCCTTCATAGAAGCATATGTTGACGTCAGTGACAAAACACAAATGACAACAGTATGAGTGCCCATTCAGTAACATAGTGATTAAACATATTAAATGTCTCAATCACCACCCATGCATTAGCAATATCCAACATATTTATCTGATATCATTTGACTAACCATGCATCTAATGATATATTGAAGTGTTTGTGATTGCAGCTTGTAGGATCGAATTTCACACACACATTTTTGGCGCTCGTCGTGGGTCAGAACATCGATGTTTTGTCTCAAGTCCTTGATTTTTCGGATCACTAAGTTTTTCTTTGCTGATTTGTTTTTGCATGCAAGTTTTCAAAGATTTGGCAAAATCTCTTAAAAGACATGGAATTTTTCAATGAAATTTTTACCACATGTTGGGGTTGATGTCAAGAGCATACAGTAAAATAATTTAGATTTTTCTAATTAATTTTTGGTGATTTATAATGTTTTTATGATTTTTCATACAAAATAATAATTTTGAGCACAAATCAAAGAATTTTATGATAAAAATTTTATTGTAGGTTGGGGTTGATGTTAGGAGTCTACAGTAAAAAATTTAGATTTTTTAAATCAATTTGCAACAATTTATAATTTTTTAATAATTTTGCATAAAAAACTAATTATGGGAAAAAATCAATGAATTTTCTGATAAAATTTGTATTGCTTCTTGGAGTTGATGTCTCAAGTCTACAGTTTAGATTTTTCTAATCACTTTTATGTGATTTATAATTTTTTATGAATTTTCATACAAAAATAATTTTGAGCTTATGTGATTTATAATTTTTTAATGAATTTTCATAAAAAATAATTTTGAGCATAAATCAAGGAATTTTATAATAAATTTTGTATTACAGGCTGTAATTGATGCCAAATGTCTGCAATAAACAATTCTGATTTTTTTAATCACTTTTCTGTAATTTATAAAAAAATTATGATTTGTCATTAAAAAATAATTTTGGGCACAAATGAAGGAATTTTATTATAATGTTTTTATTACAGGATGGGATTGATATTAGGAGTCTACAGTAAAAATCTCAGATTTGCCTGATCTATTTTCTGTGATTTATAATTTTTTAAAAGATTTTTTCGTAAAAAATTAATTATGGATGCAAATCATTGTTTTTTTCTAAAAAAATTATATTTCTGGAAAGCTCTTGAAATTCTAATGGGGGTTTGTTCTCTATGATTTTAATTTGGATGACAAATAATGGCTAAAATAATTACATTTTTTAGAACTAGTCTATTGGGTCCTTATTTCTTGATTGGATTTAATTGTTGCTAATGTTGATCCTTGCTTGCCCTCTACTTTTCCTGATCTTTTGAATAGCATAACCTGATGTTTTTAGAACATTCATCCAAGATACACTTGAAAAGACTACTGACAAATCGGTTTTGCAAGTTGTTTAAGGAGATACAAGAAAACATTGTGTCTTGATAATTTTTTTCTTAGGCATCTTAATAGGTTCATTTTTGGTGTTTAGTTAGTTGTTAGGGGATTATGCTCTTGTCTATATAGACAATTAGAAACCTAGAAGCATCAAATTGATCATTAAAAATGGATCGGGTAAATGAACATGTGTGCTTGATGTGTCTTTGAAAAACGTAGAGGTAGGAGAGTATGCTCTTGTCTGTATAGACACTCAGAAATCTAGACCCTTGAAACTTTTTCATTTGTTGCATGTGTACCTTTTAGCGAGCCTGTCGTTGAGGGGAAAATATCATGGGAATGACTCAAGTGGGAACATACAAGCCTACCCATTCTGACCCACTATAATCAAAAGCATCCTTTTGAGATTAAAGTCTCAGAGGACGCATCTATATCTATTTTGTTTACTTTGATATATGTAGGGCTTGAGGGCCTCAATCCTACATGCAAGACTATGTTATCTTGGTACTCATAAGACATTCTCATGTCTCAATCATGTTTACGTGACTACGACAGAATATACTTTTATATGTGTAGGGATGAGAGGCCTCAATCCTATGTGTGAGACTACTATATCTGAGTACTTGTAGGGCTATAGGCCTCGATCCTTCTTGTGGGACTACAGGGGATAGTTACGAATGGAAACCCTTACTAAACACCTTAGGTTAGAAGCTACCTGGTTCACCTCTGAAAGGTTGATAATCTTTGTGCAAGGGAGATAGTAACTCCCCCAAGATCACTTGCCAAATAGTACCCCCATTAGTGTTTGAAGTCGGCTAGTAGGGCATTGAGAGATACATTGTGTGTTCTCTAGTGACTGTATTCTGATTAACTATTGGGTGTGTACCTAAGTTTGCAAGCAAAGGTTTTATTCATAGGACAATTTCCTCAGGCTAGCTTGTGTTTGGATTTCCCTTTATGATGCATGTTTGTTGTGCTTGTTTAATTATTGAATCACTTGATAAATAGACCAAAAATAATTGAAAACCTGCACAACATTGGGAAACTAAAAAAACTTGGAAACTTGCAAAAAAATGATCGAAACAGTTCAAAACTTAGTGGCAAAATCCTCCTGTCATGCACATCTTGATCATTGCTAGAATCATTTTTTATGAGTTATTGCCCACCTTGATCTTGCTAGCACTTTGTTGTACAATAATGCTACTTTATTGTCTTGGCCCTGCTTTTTTGTCATATGAGCTTGCATTTTATCATACAAGTCTATGAACTTTTGGGATTAAAGAGCTTATTTCGACTCGATTTGCCATTTTTAGACTTGCGTAAACACTTCTTGATCAGTCATATGGCTAGTATACCTCTATCAAAGAGCTTATACCTATAATTCGATAGCACATCTACCTGTTTTGTCATTCCCTATCCTAATATGTGAGTGAATTTGTCTCATCTCCCATCCAACCAACATCAATTGGCCTTCGTTCCATCAAGTTCAAAGCAAATAAAATTAATCAACCTTATATCAATTTTGATTGTTTAAACTTGAGTCACAAGTGTCACTTACCTGGGCAACTTAGCCTTAACTCCAATATCTCGTACCTGTAATACCCCAAAATTGGCATCTTAATATCCTAACCAATTTTGTTGCATTTTAGTCTCATTCTCTCAATTTTGAATCATCAAAGTCCTATTGTACTAGGCAATTTTGTCTTATGGTTGACTCTACTTGACTTAGTGTCAAATACAGAAAACCTTAAATTTGCATTAATCATATATCATATTTAATTCCTAAATATCGACATTTATTGGCTAAATAAACCCTATGATTGATTAATTTAATTACAAAGTCCTAGCACTTTAATTAAATTAAATTCACCCTCTTTAGCTAAAACACATGAAAAAGGAATTAAATAAATATTCAGTTTTAAATAAATATCCTCATCTCAATAAATGAATTTAATTATTCAATTGATTGAGAAAATCCACTTATGAGGCAATATTGTATTTATTTGAATTAAATATTCTCTTTAGTTTAGAATACAAAACTTTGATTTAATTAAAAATAAAAAAGAGGAATAAAATAGTTAACAACTTTAAAACAGACAAAAATAGGCAGTTGATTGCCTCTGTGCTGAAAACTTTCTATTCTAAACTGATCTCTCATTCAATCTCCATCGTTCATCTGATTCAATCTCGACCATCGATTGAACCTTGGATTCTATAAAAGAACCCTTTTTTCTTGTTCAAAAGATCCCAACTTTTCGAGCAACGAAGTGCTGTCGCATTGTTGCCAAAGCTCTTTTGCATTGAAGCTTTCAATTCTTAGCATAATCTTCATTTCTAAATTAGTATATCATATTTAGCTTAATCATGCACTTCATTTTTTAGTCTAGTTTGCTTTCATTGTTATTAGTTTAATCTCATTTCTAGATTAATTGCATATTCATTTCTAGATTAAGATGCATAAATCCTTCATTCTAGCATTAGTCTATGGTTGCAGGACTCTTGATTCTGAGAGCAAATTTCAAACCCTACCTAGATAGAAGGCAACAGGTCGAATCATCTAGATAGGCGAGATGAGTAATCTGATATTCATTCTTGGCTGCAACTGGTGAACAATGACTATGTTGAAGTGTGGAACTAAATCAAAGGCCCATATTTAGTTCATACATTTCTGGCGCCCACCATGGGGTAGAAAATCAATTTTTGGCCTCATTCATATTTCATTGTATTTTAAGTTTTTGAATTTTTTTTGCATTTTGTATGTACTTTCATACATCCCTGTACGAAATCTCACGTGAAGATTCTCACTATATCGCGTAAAGATTTGTTGGTTCTGGCATTCTCTCGCGTGAAAAAAGTGTTTTCTCATGCGGGACTATGTACAATCTCGTGCAGAATTTTACATCAAAGAATTAAAAATCTACAGATTTGTATTTTCAGTTTGTTATTTTCTAACATCTGTTGTTTGCTGTTGATTTTTCCTGATTCTACTTTCTGGAGGTAACGTAATACTGGATTGCAAAGCGTTGTACTTAAGGTGACTTGCTACGATCTCTATAACACTTCGATTTTGGACATTAAAATGAATCTCTTATTGTTGGGCTTGAGTGTTTACTGGTTTGATAAATCACACTTTGCTTTTGGGCTCTAAAAAGAATCTAGATTCATTTTTAGCATATCTATTTCACATAGTAAATAGGCCCAATGAACACTATTTGCGGAGTTCTTGAGAGAGTGGGCTTCATTTGCTTGTTTTGCATGCGAAGATCTCCTTGATGACATAACCCCTTGTAGGTAGGGAAGGATACTATTATTATCTCACTGTCTTACTTGGTTTAGTCCTCAACTTTGATCGGTACATTCTCTCTTGGTCCCATTTAGAGAGCTTGGTAGACATTGTTGTTGACATCACAAACTTTGGTGAGCTAGTTTTAGTCTTAGCATGTCAATGAATCTGTCTGCTATGTCTGGGTGAAGTGAAGAGGCTATAGGATTATGCTCTGCTCCCTTTTTTGGTTAGAATCAGAAACTCAGATCCTTGAATCTGAACTAAGTCCCCATGTGGTCCTTTTTGTGAGTCATCTTATTAGAGAGGGTTAACCGTAGTGGACATTCCCTTCATTGGGTCAACCATGTGGATGGAACCTCAAGCGGTAATAACCATTTTTGTCATGGTAGTAGCAGCCGCTATATAAATCTTCTTGTAGAAGAAATCTCCATAGGTGTAGTTTCTTGTTGGGCTGTCAGATCTCCTCAGCATCTCTGATTGATTAAATTCTTAGAATGTGTCAAAACCCCGGTGCACCTAGATTGGAGTTCACCCTCTTGAGATTACAAAAGTTGCAAAGTCAAACCATTACTAAGAACCCTACTGCAACCAAATTTTTATCTTTTCTAGGACTATTTGCATGATTGCAAAATATTTGAGAACATACATAAGTATCACTCTTAGGGAATAAAATACTATGTCACATATTCTTGTTCATGTGCAAGGTTGCTTTGTCCCTCATTCACTGTTTGAAGACATTGTTTGCTTGAAATCCCTAAATGTTATCTTATGTGCCTGATCATGATAGAAATCTCTTGATGCATGTAGAAGTTGAGTTGTTGATTTAATCTATCTAAAAACTAGATATTATGTCAGAGAACAACCAACGTTGTGTCTTGAAATCTATTCTTGCCTCAAAAATTATGTCAACAATATCAAATTCTAGTCTTTTCCCATGCCATATTTCAGCTTCATGTGCATTCTCTTGTGTGAGACTTCATTTCCTCTCACGAGACTGTCCCCTAATTTTCAAAATAGCGAGCTTATTCCCATCAGTTGGTCACTTTTCTATCTAATCTAGTTTTTGCATGGGGTCTGTCTGCCTATTCTCCTATTGTCTACTACCTGAAACTGGATGTCTCAGGCTGAGAACCAAGTGATTACTACTTAAACTCACATCGTCTCTCTATTATATGTCCTTTCCTATTGTGCTCTTGTACCTTGTGACGCGGTAGTCACATTTGGGCTATTCTAGCCTTACTCTTGACGATTCGTGTTGGGTGCATTTCACTATTATCACTTTTTTTCTATTCTAGAGATAGAGTTCTGAGCATAATCCTAAACCTCTCTCCTTACTTAATCTTTGTCTATGCCTGTGATGGCTTGAAGCGGCAACGTGGTCCCTTCACATTTCACCAGACAAGATAGAAATAGAGATCATTCCAAGCTTGCCATACTATCTGAGTGTCATAGAGGATCTTCACATTCTTCCTCTGAAACATCTGGAGAGGAGTCCTTTCACTCTCCTTCTCCTGTCATTCGACCTTGTATCCAACATAATCATGCTATGAACCTCAGTCAAACCAAGAATCCCTTGTTTCAAGACCACCAAGACTCTAAAGAATCATCGTCAGAAATTGATCCCTTTGAGGCATCTCGCATTTCCTTGCCCAAGATTGATCCTTTTGAGGAACACCATGTTTCCTTTCTAGAACTTAATCCTTTTGCAACACCCATGGTTTCTTTGCCAGAGATTAATCCTTTTTCAGAACCCAAGGTTTCCTTAGCAGCAATCTCTCGTCATAGTGAACCTCCTCGTACCCATTTTGCTCATGCTGTGCACTTGCACACTAGCAAGATATCACACAAACATAAAGAGGGTGAGTATAATAGACCTCATGATCATAATTAGGATCAAGCTCAAGATAATCAAGAAGAATTATGCTCCCCTAGTATCTTTGAAATCCTTGGTAATGAAGATGAAGAAATAACCCAGCAAGAGGTTGAGGTTGCTCGATCCAACAAAAGTCTTTAAAAATGATGGAAATTCTGATGAAAGAAGAGAAAGAGAGATACTTTCTTGAGATACTATAAAGTTGAGACTCTTGTAGTCAAAGAAGAGGAAACAAAGGTGGCTAAAATGCAAAAACTAGTCCAAGACATGCAAACCTAGATCCAACAACTCATGAAAGCCAAAGACACACCAGCAACACAGTTCACGCTGGAGAGCATCTGTCCATTCCCATTTGACAAGAGTCTTATCATGCCACCTTTTCCCAAAGGTGTGGAACTCCCCAAGTACGATAAATATCTGGGTACCTATGATTGTCAAGATCACTTGAGAGAGTTTGGTGCTCTATCCATGGAACACATACATGATCGGACTTATCTCATGCATATCTTTCCATGTAGTTTGGGTGGATCTGCTATGGAGTGGTTCTCCTGACTTCCTATTGGTATCAAGTCTTTTGATGAGATTGCTAATCTATTCCTCCAACATTATTCACATAACATTCAGCATCTGATCAACATATGTGATCTATGCAATCTGAAACAATGATCTAGAGAACCTTTCTTGACATTTCTCCAGCGATGGAGACAACTCTATACCAAATATTCTTGCAAAATACCAGAATCTGAGAAACTTGATATCTTTCTAGATAATTTATTTCCAGATTTTGGATACCAAGTACAACTGCAAGGTCCTCTAACCTTTGATGACATGATTAAACAGGTTGTGAGAATAGAGGCATTTATGGTCAAGAAAGGAGAGATCACCCTACATAAAGATAACAAGAAAGGTTCCTCCTTAAGAAAAGATAAGGCTAAAATTGTTAACAAAAATTGGGATATTGTGAATGATGGTGTTGTTGAAAATGTGACCCCAAAGCCTCCCAAGATTGTTTTCAATCTCACCTCTAGTATGCAAGCAACCAAAGCCACTGAGAAGGCTACAATAGAAACTCAACCACCTTCAAAATTTGCCAGAAACAAACCTTGGTCACCTCGGCCCAAACGTGAGTTCACTCCCTTAGGAGAACCTTTTGATGTAGTCTACAAGACTCTTTTGTAGAACCAAATACTCACGCCCCCAGATAATCTGTGTCCTTATGATCCACAACCATGACCTACCTAGTGGAATGAGTCTACATACTATGATTACCATCAAAACAAGGGTCATAAGACTTCTACTTGTATTCAACTTCAACACAAAATCTAGGATCTTATCGATAATGGTGATGTTGTTGTGAGCGGTCATAATAAGAACTTAGATCACCAAGTATTCAAAGACTCCTTTCCTCCTCATGAGAAGGGTGAATCTTCCAAGCCTAAGAATACCAACAACAAGGTCAACTATGCATACAATATCAATGACAACATTATTAATATGGTTGAACCTATCAATGTCGAATATTGTGATGTGATCACCATCAAAGGGAGCGAAGATGTTCCCAAACCCAAAGTTCCGTTCATTTTGCAAGGTCCTATGTCTCAATCTTCTAAATCAAAATAGTCTCAGATCTGTGTGAATGATGTCACTCGATCTAATGCAAAGATCACTCTCAAATGCCTCGAGCCTTCTACATCTGCACCGAAACAACCTGTAGACAAAGTTGTTATTGCTCCTGCCAACAAGAATTCCAAATTGGTCCCCGTGCCTACTAATGCCAACTACAACATCCTAGACCAATTACAATGTACCAATGCTCAGATCACTATTTTTGAGTTGTTGAAGATCTTGCCTGCTCATAGGTAGATTTTGGATAAAGCCCTCACTGAGGCAAATGTCCCAAAAGATCTCGATCTCGACTGGTTTCAATCTATGGTAGGTCACCTGACCTTGCCTCATTATTTGTCTTTCTCTGAGGAAGATGATCATTTTCTAAGCCACCCACATAATACTCCTTTGCATATTGAAGTCATGATTGGCACAAAGCGTGTATGTCGCATCCTCATTGATAATGGTGCTGGTCTCAATATCTGGTCTGCTAATTTGCTCACCCAGCTAGGTTATGGAAAAGATTCTATAGATGTACGTAAAAAGATTACTATCAAAGCATGTGGTGAAGAAGAGCACAAGTCTAAGGGCCTGATTATGTTACCCATCAGGGTTGGCCCTATTGAGAGAAATGTTGTCTGTCATGTATTGGATATTCCTCTCACCTACAACATACTGTTGGGAAGACCGTGGATCCATGAGATGCAAGTGGTTCCTTCGACATACCATCAGTGCATAAAGTTCTTGTTCCATGGAGTTGAAGTAACTATACCTACCAATAGAAGTTATTCTTGCAATACCCTCACTCAATCTGCTGACATTTTTGTCCCAACAAATAGAGAGTCTACTGAATTCTTTGATGCCAAACTGAAAGAGATGGAAAAAACTCTAAAACTTATGGATTCAGGCATGGGGGAGTATCAAATGGAACCTGTTTTGTCACTGATGGCTTTACCTCTATCTCTACATTCCTATGGGAGACCTTCTAAGAATAAGAAACCTCCTGTTGTCTCACCCCAAGTAGTCTATGATGACGCTTTTGTTCAAGCCACAACACTGTTAGAATATGAGGATGAAAACAAAGCCATTACAACTTGGATTTATAAAGGGAAAGACACATCTGAACAAACCACTCCTGCTCATGATATAGAGCATGAACCAAACAATGAAGGTTTCAAGCTCATGAAACATTTTGGCTATAAAGGGAGTGGCCCTATAGGGGTGAATGATAATGGATTTCTAGAACCAATTGAAGCCATAGGGCGAAGGGCAAAAGACACCACAAGTCTAGGCTTCAAGAAAATACCATTTCATTTAGGGATCAATAAATTTTTTCCAGAGCCAAAATGTCCGCCAGTATCTAGTGACACTGTTTCAACTGAAAACTCAGAGGTTAGTTCAGATGAGGATACCTTTCCTTATCCTATTCCTCTAGATCTTGCCATGCTCTTCACAAAGCTGGATGGTCCAGAGAAACATATCAGACACCTTGAAATTGATAGTGATTCTGATGACACCACCTTAGTTACTCCTTTAACATATGAACAGTTGAGAAAAATGCAAACAACTCACCCTAATTGTCAATGAGAACTCTACATGTCGTCATATTTTCAAGCACATTTTCAACAAGAACAAGATCAACAGAACATAAATGTTACAAGAGATGATAATGAGTCAGATGGTACAACTAATGTTGATGGAGTTCCCATTTCAAGTATAATAGACTCACATGAGTATGAGTTCGATTCTCTGTCTGATGCAACTTCTCACAAGGATGTAGACATACTACACATATTTGAAAACCTCCTCGAAGTAGGTGAAGGGTCTAGTGTTAGGATGACCGAGTGTGATTCCACTAATGTTAACATTCCCTCTACTTCTAATGTAAGGTCTCAAAGGGACTCAAACACACCTCTCAATGAGATCGCTTTAGGTCTTGACTTGCTTGTCCATGCTTTTGATGACTATACCATGAATGCACTTGAACCAGTCACTTCTCTTTCACTCCACCACCCTAAGCTGATAAACTAGAACCTCTCCTCTCCATCCAATGAAGTCCTTACATTCCAGAATGACTACGCTCTTGCTTGCTACCTTAACGTTGTCGAACCTATGATGTCCTCCACCAGTGAAGATAGTGTCAACATGACTGAAGCTTATGTCAAGTATCTCAATCATAAAATAAAGAGAAAATAAAATAGGGGTTGTGACGGTGAAAACCACATTGTGGTAGTGTCAAAGCCAAAAAAAGTAAAAACAAAAGATGTATCCAAGGGTAAAAACCTTTCTGAGGTGCTCGAGGATGGGATACTTGATACACTTCTGAGACATTCCCAAGAAAGATCTTCAATATTGATAGATCCCACTCAACCAGTAAATTTGGGTACAGAAGCTACACCTCAAATTATTCATCTGGCACAGTCCTTATTTACAGAAGAGAAAGAGGAGTTCACCAAAATCTTTCGAAGCAAGAAGATCAACTTTGCATGGTCTTATTCTTATATGCCCATTTTGGATCCTAATCTGATTATGCATCACTTATCTATTACACCAGGCGTCAAGCCTTTCAAACAAAAGCTTTGTAAGATGCATCTGCATGTGGCACTATTAGTCAAAGCTGAATTAGAAAAACTTCTCAAAGTTGGTTTCATCAGAGAAATTGACTATGGAGTGGATTTATAATATTGTTCTAGTTACCGAACATGATAAATCTATCAGAATCTACACAGATTTCTAAGATTTGAACAAAGCTTGTCCCAAGGATGACTTCCCATTACCCAACATTGACATGATTATAGACATGATTGCAGGTTATGAAAGGTATTCACTGATGGACGGTTTCTCTAGTTACAACCAAATAAAAATTATGCCAAAAGACCAAGAAAAGACAACCTTCACTTGTGCTTGGGGAACTTTCTGTTGGAATGTCATGCCCTTCAGGCTTAAAAATGTCAGAGCCACATATCAAAGAGTTGTCACCACTATCTTTCATGACATGATGTATAAGATGATGGAAGATTATGTGGATGATACATTAGCTAAGAGCATGGAATGGAAAGCGCATCTTGAAAATCTAGGTCCTATATTAGATCAAATGGAACAATTTAGTTTAAGGCTCAATCCAAAAAAGTGTGCCTTTGGAATCACATCTAGTAAATTATTGGGTTACATCATATCTTCTAAAGGCATAGAGGTAGATCCTGAGAAATTTCAACCTATTATGGAGATGCCTCCACCATGCAACATCAGTCAAATGAGAGGTCTCCAAGGTTGGTTACAATCTATCTGATGCTTCATTGCACAACTAGCAGACAAATCATAACCATTCACTAAGACCCTACATAAAGGTGTGACCTATGAGTGGAATGAAGATTGTGAGAAAGGGTTCCAATAGATCAAATAGTACCTTGAAAATCCACCAATATTAATGCCTCCTATTCATGGGAAGCCTCTCATTCTCTATATCTCTGCTATAGACACATCGCTAGGTGTCTTACTAGCTCAAGAAGATCTAAACAACAAAGAAAGGGCTATTTATTACATCAGTAGAACTTTAGTCTCTTATGAAATGAACTATTTTGTCATTGAGAAAGCTTACCTAGCAATGGTATTTGCTTCACATAAATTGTGGCACTACATGCTTGCTCACACCACACGTATTATTGCTAAAATTGATCCATTAAAGTACTTGCTCAACAAAGCTACCCTTACAGGTAGATTAGCGAAATGGGTCATGATACTTAGTGAGTTTGACATTGAGTATGTAGAGAGAAAAGCCATTAAAGGACAAGCAATTGTAGATCAGTTGGCTGAAGCACCTGTCGTAGATTATCACCATTGAACATTGAGTTCACAGATGAGTCCATAATGCTTCTCACATATAAGACATGGATCATGTTCTTTGATGGATCATTTACCCAACAGGGGCCAGGTGTCAAAATACTATTCCTCACACCTCAGAGGTACTCTTTACCAAAGGCATATAAAATGTTGTTCCCTTGTACAAATAACATTATTGAGTATGAAGCCCTAATCAACGACATGAAGATAGCCATTGAATGGCGAGTAGATGAACTAAAGATCTTTGGAGATTCATAGCTTGTCATCAACCAAGTCAATGGCATTTATCAAACAAAAGATGACAAATTAGTACCTTACAAAAGGATGGTCGATGACCTAATAAACTACTTTGCACATGTCACTTTTCAGCAGATTCCATGAGCAGACAACAAAGCAGTCGATGCTATGGCCACTCTTGCTTCCATGTTACAAATGCCAGAAAATGACTTCCAACATGAATTCTTGGTGGAGACGTTACGCTACCCTACCCATGACTCCCCCAAAACTAGGATGATCTGTTAAGTCATTGGACATGATTCATCCCGCTACCATCATATCTATTCCTACCTCTGTGGCGAGATTGTTCCGGACACTTACACCCGAAATGAGAAACGTCACCTAATCTGTAGTGCTTCATGGTATGTTATCATAGCTAACGACTTGTATAGGTGAGGTCTAGACGGTACCCTCCTTAGGTTTTTAGAACCTGATGATTCCAAATGTGCATTAGTTGAGGTGCATGAAGGCATATGTGGATCCCATTCGAGCAGTCTAACACTGGCTCATAAACTTATTAGAGCTGGTTACTATTTGCCTGACATGGAGAAAGAAGCTATACAATATGCTAAGGCTTGTAAATAGTGTCAACTTCATGGGAATCTAATTCATGCTCCCGCTAAGGAGCTAATCCCATTCATTACCTTTTGGCCATTTCAGCAATGTACCTTTGATTTGGTGGGTCATATTCATCCCTCTTCATCAAATGAACACAATTTCATTATCACTACTATAGACTACTTCACCAAATGGATCGAGGTAGTACCTTTGACTATAGAAAATGGCAAGTCTGTAGCCATGTTTATCCTGAATTACATCATCTACAGGTATGGTGTACCCTCCTCAATAATCACTGACAATGGGGGGCAATTCAAGAATAAGGATTTGAAAGAAATTTTCTCTAGTTTAAAATCACTTAGCATTGGTCTGCCATTTATTATCCCTAGGGTAATGGACATGTGGAAGCATCCAACAAGGTGATCCTTAAGATCCTACGCCACACAGTTCATAAATCTGGTAGAGATTGGCACCTCTAGATTAATCTGACTTTATGGGCCTATAGAACAAGTATTCGAACACCAACAAGGGCCACGCCCTTTGCTTTAGTTTATGGCACAGATGTTGTATTGCCTATTGAGGTCGAGATTCCTACTTTGTGAGTATCTCTGAAAGGCCTCATTACTAATGAAGACATTAGAATATCTCGGCTACAAGAGCTAGAACTACTATATGAACGTCAGCAAGTGGCATTTGATCATCTCTAAGCATATCAGAAATAGATGTCCAAGAGCTATAATAAGAAAGTTAAACCAAGGGACTTCCAAGTGGGTGATCTCGTTCTGAGAGAAAACCCTAATAATTAACAACAACGGATCCAAAAGGGAAAGTTTGAACCAAATTGGCTTGGTTTGTATATTGTTACTGTAGTGTTTGGGTATGGTGCCTATCAACTCTCTACTTCTAAAGGAGAACAACTCAAAGAGCCAATAAATGCTTTGCATTTTAAGCGATTCTATAGCTGAGACATCTTTTGAATGTTCCATGTACATACTATTATGAAAATATCCTAAAAATTGTAAAAAGTCCTGAAAAATGATCATCTTAGTGAAAACCTGGTAAACAGGCGCTTTGATGCATCAACCAAAAAAATTGAAAAATACTAAAAAAATCAAAAAGATAAAAATACAAAAAAATTGAAAAACAAAAAATGTGCCATTGATGCGTCATGGTAGCAAAAGCAATAAAATCCTGCCAAGACAGTGAAAACCTGGTAAACAGGTGCCTCTTGTTCCGCAATGCTATCTCTATCGCAGCACCGTTTGGCCCTATACAGTTGCTTTCCTATTTTCCTACTTTAGTTTTCCAGCTCATGCACTTGCTCTTAGTTAGCTTCGAGATTATGCTCGACTTTACATGGATTGAAACAAGTCACACTTGGGGGCACCCTTCCTGGTCTAGGGGGCATTGTCCTATCTTTTTAGAGAATCTTCCTCACATCAGTCACCAGTGGTTCTCACTACATTTTCCTACTAATGCTTAGCTTAGGATCTTCCTTGCATCAGTCACCAATGGTTCTCACTGCGTCTACCTACTGATGCCTAGCTTAGGATCTTCCTTGCATCAATCACTAGTGATTCTCACTGTGTCTGCCTACTGATGCTTAGCTTTAGGATCTTCCTCGCATCAATCACTTGTGGTTCTCACTACATCTGCCTATTGATGCCTAGCTATAGGATCTTCCTCACATCAGTCACCAGTGGTTCTCACTCCATCTTCCTACTGATGCCTAGCTATAGGATCTTCCTTGTATCAGTCACCAGTGATTCTCACCGTGTTTACCTACCAATACTTTGTTAGTACTATGGTCTCTCCTTGAGACTGTCTCTCACGTTGGTCACCAGTGGTTCTCACTGCATCTGTCTACTATTACCGTCTTGATGAGACTTCTCACGAATGCGCTATATACTTCTAATCTGACATCAATCAATTGAAAATTGAAAACTAAATTTGTGGACTCTTTGAGACATGCTAAGCTTTTCTTTTTCTTGTGTGCTTGTCCTTTTATCTTTATCATTCCTCCTTGAGAAACTCAAATATGTCTATCCTAACTGAGAGCTGCCAGGACTGGGGGCGTGATCTTTTCTTTGCTTTCTATTTATTGGTTTAGTTCCAATGATCCAAGGAATCCATATAAGAGGGGTGTCCACTATGAGAGCCTCTATCTCATGTTAGATGGCCATGTGTACCTCGACTCCTTTTATATGGAAAATTTGTTGAGTTTGGTTCTTCTCCTTGTTTGTTTGAGTGACTTCTTTTGCTACAAGTGAACTTTCAAACACTCATCCTGTGAAGTGAATGTAAGGTTCACTGCGAGCGTTCTTATTATACTTAGCAAAAGAAGGCATTCTCGCATGTCTAGTGTGTTTGTATGCAAGAAACATTTAGGACATCCTAGAAACTATGCTTTGATGCTTATATTAACTTGCTAAATAAAAAAGAATAGGTGTTTAGGTCATTCTGGCTTCTTGTACCTTAATGCTTACACCTCATTCTGACAATCTAAAGACTAATGTCATATTCATATTCTCATGAATTTCATATTAGTGAGGGTTGTATGACACCTTGCGATCATCTGATACCAACTGCTCTATGATGATAATTATCTAATGGGTCCAGCAACCAAGTCCTAGGGATTGAGTCTAGTTTAGGCTTGCATTTTCATTCTAGGCATGTATTGTGGTAGTACTTTGCAGTTCTCTTTGTTGTCTTCTTCTGGGTTTGTATGAGGGTTCTCATCTTACGCCCTGGGTTCACCTTGACTACACAAGTGTCTGCTCCTTTCTCTCAATCTTCATGAACATTCTTTTGGTTAGTACTTGTCATGTATTGTGACATCCTACATGAGATGATTAGTACCACATACATTGCATTACATCCATCAAAGTGCATCCTCATAATCCATATACATACATTTACATTTACATATTCATATACATGTGCATTCATAAATCAAATCATACATTGCATTTCACATTGCATACATACATAATAATAATAAAATTGTGCATATTCATAACCATACATGCCATACATCTCATCTCTATCCATCTAATCATTTAGGATACATCTCATAACATATACACATCCAAAGCAATATACACAAGTACAATGATACCAAAAGATGAGCTCGTGTATATATCTCTCAAGAGTGTCAGTACAAAAAATGGTGCTACTCAAGCACAGTTTATCAAAAAAATGGGGCTACAATACATCATGATATCTCAATCCTAATCTAGCCCTAGCCATCGCCACCTAGAGGAGGTGGCATGTTTGCCTGTGGTGGTGCCTGTGGGGGAGGTCCTTGTAGTACCACTGGTGCCCTGACATACTTTGAAAACTATGGAACATGGTCTGCTACCTCTAGCACTGCACCTACATATGCAGCGTAATAATAGGCTGACTGGGCAGCCTCATATTGGGTCTCTATCTAAGCCCTCGCCAATGCCTCCCATAGCTCTCAAATCTCTCGATCTCTCTCTGCCACTCAAGTATCTCAGATGGCCGCCTGTATGTGGAGATCGCTCAGCTCCCTCTGTACTTGTCACACTCTATCGTGGCTCCTCCATAGCGCATCATGTAGCTAAGTGACCTGATCTCTGAGAGGGGGGCCCTGTGCGGCCTGATCCTACATGGTCTCATCTTGTACATCTATGATCGGTGGCTGTTGTGATGTCTCGGTAGTCTTTTACCTTGTTGATCTATCCTAACCTCCACTGCTACCTACACCAAGATTTATCCCCATCGATCTTAGAGAAATGGAAGTTTGTTGAGTCCTCTATCATGGTACCTATTGTTGTGCCACCTGCTGCTATGGTGGCGGTTGTGCCACCTGTTGCACCATCCCCACTGGCTCTGTGAATTGGGGGAATGAATGTGCTAATAGATGATCCCTGTATGCTGGTACCATCCCCCCATCAGTCACAGTCACCATGTAATCCCATCAGGCTAGCACTACCCGTGCCTCTATCATACACCGCCCCTAATCCAGCCTTGCCATCCAGCCCTTCTTCACCTCATCGGTGAAGTGAGCATATGCATAGTACTCCTGGGATATGTCATGTGGCCTACCAAACTACCTCAGGACCTGTAATAGTGGAAACCACTCGATGATACTAACCATGTGTCCGATCAAAGGCCGTGAACAAAATATGTGTGGTAGCTCATGTCTGGCATCATCCTAGACCTCTATCGCTACCCATGGTCGCCAAACCACTGCTACTATGTCATCCAGCTAAGATCACCACTACTTAATCTTACCCAGCATTGGCTGAGTCATCGGGCGACCGTACCTATATATATATATATATATATATATATATATATATATATATATATATATATATATATGGCTCTAATGGTTGTCTAGTATCATGAAAAACTAGCTTGCACACGAGAAGATGCTCCCAAGCCCATATCTATAGTATCACCACTCCTGCAGCTATGCTCTGAGAACCCCGATATGTGATCTTGTGCATCTCATGATACATCTGTGTTAATATGCACTGGCCCCATCCAAATCTCACAGGTGGCTGCTATAACATCCTACGTAGTATCTTGCCCCAGCCACACTCCAATCCTTGCTACCCTCTGTTTGGGAATGTTGCTAATACAATTGTTAATCTATGTCCCTCACCATACTAGTTGATCAGGTCATCCCATGGGATCTCCCATCCCATCACTAGATCATCCTGGAAGATCTCTCTGAGTGCCAATTTGCCCACTCTAGGTTGTGTGTCATACTCCACGTGTGGGCCATGGAAAGGTACTCTTCTGGGGTCACTGTCATCTCCCCCTGTGGCAAATGGAATGTGTTCATCTCCAAATGGAAATGCTCAACTAGTGCACCTAACAGTTTGTGATTTACCTAGATATTGGGTACATCACACAGATATGACAATCCTAGTCCATCAATGTGTGCAGACTCTGCATCATTTAGTTGTCGCACTATCACCCCGATCACAGGCTAGTGGGATCAGAACACAATGTCTGGGAAGTTAACCTATAATGCAAGTGACAACATATGATTAGTATCCTCAATCACAATGGTTTTCAAAGAAAAACAAAAATTGAAGCTATGAACCTATCCTAAGACTGACTCTCTGATGCTCTACTTGGCTATTCCTACGCAAATTTGGGCATAAATTTTGATTCTATGCAATAGTTTCCCATGTGAGGAAGTACTAGCCTCATGCGAGATTTGGCCATCGTGCAAGACTTTGTCTCAGCTCGCGCGAGAGATCTTCCCTAAGGAGGATTTCTTGCGCGGCTTCATCGGCCACCTCACGCGAGCCTGCAGAGGTACCCCACATGAGGAAGCTCTCTTTGGGTCTTTCCTTGTGCGAGACACCTTCCTGGCTCCTGCGAGGAAATTTTTCCCTCATGTGAATTTTGGCGAGAAAGTTCCTAAACTACCCTAAATCAACCTAAATCTATCAAAATGCATTAAAAATTTGAAATACAAGCTAAGTTATCGACTACTCACAGGTGGGTCATACTCCGTCGGTCGACTATGATGTTGGGAGTGCTTGAATCTATGCAATCTCACTAGTACACTCTCCATTTCGCTCTAAGCTCTCTAAATTGCCAAAAGTCAAAGGTTGCAAATGAATTGAAAATGACCCTTCTAGGCCTTATATAGGTTTTTACCTAATTTTCACAAGTGCTCCATTTTGTGCGAAAACTTCACCCTTGGCTAAATTGACCACTCTGAATCCATTTTCAAGATCGAAATCAAAATTTGACACTCCTACATAGCTTAAAATTGTATTTTAAAATTTTTGGGTTCGACGTAATCGGATGCTTGTGCAGTCAACCTTCTGATGTCGTATTCTTGCCAGAATCACATCTCATCATCATTTTCTTGACTTCTTCATCTTTTTCATCAAAATTCAACCATGGTAAAACTTGGTCAACCAGACCTCCTAAAGTCTCATGATCGCTTCTACATCTTCTCGATTCTTCCATAATCTGTTATGAGTTCTTGGGTAAAAGCACAAAGTTGTGTCACGTTTCAGGACAACTTATTAGCACAGCGAAATTTGAGTATTTCTAACTAAAATTATTTTTTGTCAAACATATGGTCTAGCTAGATTCATTCTAGCTAAGTTAGATAAGTTCTTCACCTTTTCCAATTGGAAATATCTATTAACTGTATGTTTTATAACAATTACTAAAGAAATAAAATTATTTCAGAAAAGCGATGTTTCAATAACTCTTACTCTTTTTAATGATATTTTTTTACAAATATAAAAATACCCTTTTTTAGAGCATAGAGTCAAGATTATCATCATATAATTTTTATAGTATTTTAATTAGATCTAATATATTATAATTTCAAAATACTACAAGTAGGTATTTTAACATTCGAGAACAAGATGCTTCAAAAATAGAAAAAAATAGTAAAGCTTATCAAAAAAATTGAAAATTTATATTTAACACTAGAGGAGAGAGTTATCTTCAAGAGTGTGTAATTTATTTTCTAAATGGTGTAGATTTGATAGGGGAAATTTGACGCGAGATGAAAACTGTCGATTTCAGGTATGTTCGACTTTGAGTAGTTATAACAGAGAAAATATACATTGAAAACTAATTTTTCTTCTTTTCTGCACTAGCTATACATTTTATCTATGATATATTTTGAAATCAAAGGAAAAAGAGATTATTTGCATATACTTTTTTGGTGCGGACAAGACCCTCATTTTTCAGCAAGTAAAAAATGGACTTAAAAATTTTAAAAACTATGTGAATTCTTGTTAAAAAAAAATTAAAAAAATTATAGCCATCAACTTTATCCACTTTCACACATTTCATTAGTTTACATCATCTCCAAATTTTAAACATAAATGCCATTTTTATGTCATTAAAGTTAAAATTTTTGTGTGTTGTTGACCTTTTCCTTTATAAAAGTGTGACACAGCTTTGTACTTTTACCCTCTTCTAGATCCCTAATTTTATCTCTATATGCAATCTTTTGTTGTCAATTACCTTTCCTGACGTGTCATCTTTCTATTTCACTCCCGAGGGGGCAGGATGATTGCATCATTGAATCTTGAATCAACTCTCAAATTAATTTGATCTAAATCAAAAGTCCTCATCGCTCGGGGTATTTCATCACTTGGGGCATGTTCAGTTTTTTGTACCTCATGTTCAAAATTGGATGTTCCACTATCTTGAACCACTAATGGCATATTTGTGCCTTGCATCTTATTATCTTACTGTTAGGCATCTGAGCAATCTAACTCAGATTCCTGAGAATCAAGCTCTATTCTTGAGATGGTTCTCAAAATATCTTTAGGTATATGAGCATTCTAAATTAGATCCCTGGGAATCAAGATTCGATCTAGAGATGATTCTCAAAATTCCTATTTTCAGGCAATCTAACCCTAATTCCTAAAAGTCAAGCTTTGTTCTAGAGATGGCTCTCAAAAACTCTTTTACCAATATCTGGGCAATCTAACCCAGGTCTCGAAGGACTAAGCTTTGTTCTGGAGATAGTCCTACAAATCTATATCATGTTTCATTTGATCAATGGGTATTGGGGAAATCTAACCCTGACTCCTAAAGATTGAGCCTTGTTCTGAGGACAGTCTCACGAAAGTGGTAATTTGACTGAGGTCTTCACAATCTAACTTAGACTTCAAAGAATCAAGCTTCATTTTGGAGATGATTCTACAACTCGATTTGATCAGTGTCTTGGAAATCTAACCTCGACTTTCGAGGGTTAAGCTTCATTCTGAAGATAATCCTAAAAATCTCATCAACTGTCACATCCAGATTATTCTTTGAATCAATGTGCTGCTCGCACATCAATTTAAAGAGGGGCAAAATGTAATACCCCAAAATTGGCATCTTGATATCCTAACCAATTTTGTTGCATTTTAGTCTCATTCTCTCAATTTTGAATCATCAAAGTCCTATTGTACTAGGCATTTCTGTCTTCTGATTGACTCTACTTGACTTAGTGTCAAATGCAGAAAACCTTAAATTTGCATTAATCATATATCATATTTAATTCCTAAATATCAACATTTATTGGCTAAATAAACCCTATGATTGATTAATTTAATTACAAAGTCCTAGCACTTTAATTAAATTAAATTCACCCTCTTTAGCTAAAACACATGAAAAAGGAATTAAATAAATATTCTCATCTCAATAAATGAATTTAATTGTTCAAATAATTGAGAAAATCCACTTAAGAGGCAATATTGTATTTATTTAAATTAAATATTCTCTTCAGTTCAGAAAAGGAAACTTTGATTTAATTGAAAATCAAAAAGAGGAATAAAATAGTTAACAACTTTAAAACAGACAAAAACAAGCAGTTGATTGCCTCTATGCTGAAAACTTTCTATTCTAAACTGATCTCTCATTCAATCTCCACAGTTCGTCTGATTCAATCTCAACTGTTGATTGAACCTAGGATTCTATAAAAGAACCCTCTTTTCTCATTTAAAAGATCCCAACTTTTCGAGCAAGGAAGTGTTGTCGCATTGTTTCCAGAACTCTTTTGCATTAAAGCTTTCAATTCTTAGCATAATATTCATTTCTAGATTAGTATATCATGTTTAGCTTAATCATGAACTTCATTTCTTAGTCTAGTTTTCTTTCATTATTATTAGTTTAATCCCATTTCTAGATTAATTACATATTCGTTTCTAGATTAAACTGCATAAATCCTTCATTCTAGCATTAGTATATGGTTGCAGGACTCTCGATTCTGAGAGAAAATTTCAAACCCTACCTAGATAGAAGACAACAGGTCAAATCATCCAGATAGGCGAGATGAGTAATTTGATATTCATTCTTGGCTGCAACTAGTGAACAATGACTGTGTTGAAGTGTGGAGCTAAATCATAGGCCCATATTTAGTTCATACAGTGCCTAGTTGGACATAAGATCTTATCAGATTTATCAGCAATCAAACCTCAATTTGATCATCTATTCATCTTTTGAGACAAAGTTTGATTGCTTGTCTTAGATTTGATTATCATACCTTATCACTCTTAAGCTATCAATCACATCAATCTTTCATGCATGTCCAAACCAACAACTCTCATAGACACTATGAAGAGAGAAAGAAGAAAGACAATATCACAATGGCTAAGAATAAATGGGCTAAATCCTACAATTCTAGCAATAAGGAAGAAGAGATTCTTATTGTAGTCATATCAAAATAGATCCAATCGTCGAGATCTGAAATTCAAGATGTAAAGGAAAAAATTATACATCATCCAACAAGTAATCATTGAGATCAATTTTCCCTTCATTCTATGATCATGATTCATCTGTATCTTCATCTTCCTCAAATAAAAATTCTACTTCACAATCTCACATCAGTCTCATCTTTGATCAAGAGCCTACTTCACGATCTCAAGAGAATCCAATTTTTTATCAAGAATCTTTTCTACAAATTTATGATACTCCAATCTATGATCAAGAGCTTGAAGAGGATGTTGCATCACATTTAATTAGGAATCTTTTATATTAGTCCTACGATAACAACAACTCAAATCCCCATGATCTTGAATCCAACATCTATACAAGTTTGGTGGATAGATCATTCACCCCTTTAGGACAATCTTATGAATCAACCTTGGAAGAGCTTCTTGAAACCAATCTCATCATGCTACCTCAAGTTGTGTCATATGGAATCTCATTTTTTAGTACCCACTATGCCTATCATAGAAATAATGAGCATGAAAATTCAAATCGCATGGAGTTAAAGCATAAAATCCAAGATCTAATTCATGATGGCATAATTGAAATTAAAAATTTAATAAATCATCTAATAAAGATACTAATCTCAAGGTTGATTAGCATCATGAACTTATGTCTAGTAATGGTTGTCATGCGGCTGCTACTTCTTCCAACATGCAGTCACCTTCTAAAACATCTAAGTTATCCAAATGTCATCCATTAAACAAAGAACCTAATGCTTTTCATGTTGACTATGTCTACCCTCAAGGGGTGTCTTTAAAAGAGATCCAAGCTAACTTACCTTCGCTGCAAGTCTTTTCCATATCTCAAAGATCATGGACCCCAAGCTTTTGTGTACTTCAACACTTATCAAAGTTATTCTCTAGGGCTTCACAAGAAGGAACCTTCAAATCTAGATTCGCAAGCATGCAACAAATGTTCTTCTCTAGTCTTACTGAATATTAGAATATCATCAAGATATATGATCGCAAACTTACCCAAGAATTTCTTCAAAACTTCATTCATCAACCTCATAAAAGTACTTGATGCATTAGTTAAACCAAAAGGCATAACCAACCACTCATACAAACTTTCTTTTATCTTGAAATTAGTCTTCCATTCATCATGTTCTCTGATTATGATCTAATGATACCCACTTTTCAAATCAATTTTAGTAAAATACTTTGCTCCAGTCAAACTATCCATTATATAATCCATTCTCGGTATAGGAAATCTATACTTCACTGTTATCTTGTTGATTGCTCTGGAATCATTACACATTTTCCATTCTCCATTCTTCTTAGGTGTCAATACCGCAGGTATTGCACAAGGACTCAAACTTTCTCTGATCAAACATTTCTGCAACAATTCTTGAATCTATCGGTTTAATTCCTGATTCTTAGTAGGTGTCAACCGATGAGGTGCCTTATTTGGTAAACTAGCTCCAGGGATAAGATCCATGCAGTGATCAATGCTTCTCTTCAGTGGCAAACCATCAGGTACGTTATTAGAAATAATTTCACTGTACTCAGTGCGTAACTTATCAATCTCCTCAGGGACATTATCCTCTATTTTCTTACTCGAGTTATTAGGAATCACAGCAAAAAATACATCATTTTTCTTTAAATCCTTAACAAACTTTCTTCCTTCCATCAATCAAACTTTCAAAGATGTTCAAACATTACTAACAGGTTCTTCCATCAAAGGTAACAAGATTTGTCTTCTTCCATCAGCCCAAATAGTATACTTATCCCATCATATATAGCATGTCTATCATATTGCCAAGGTCTACCCAAAAAAATATGACAACAATCCATAGGCATGATATCACATAACACCTTATCATAGTACTTTCCAATTTTCAAATTCACATAACATTATTCACTTACCAAGAGTGTGTGCTCATCTTTGATCAATGAAATCTAATAGGGCTTTGGATGTTCCAACCTTTTCAACTGTAACTTTGTGACCATCTCCTCAGATGCCAAATTCTCAGAGCAACCACTGTCAATGATTACCTTCCAAACTTTGTCAACAACTCTACATCTGGTCTTAAACAAACTTTTCCTTACCGGATCTTCCTTTTTACCTTCATTCCAAAGTGCTCTCCTTAACATCAAGTTATTTTCCTTCTCAGGTTCATTCGATGACTCTTCTTACACCAAAGCATTTCTACTGGTACCTATCTTCTTACTTGCATGTGTACACTCAAATGATCTATGTCCTTCTTCTCCATAATTGTAACAAGTTCCATGAAAACCACCTCTGTTATAACCACCTCGGTAGTAACTACCTCTACCTCTAGATGAACATTCACCTTTCCACTCGGTCTTGCCTTTATCTAGATTTGTTTTTTCAGGTTCAAATCTACTATTTTCACCATGAGATCTACCTCTTCCTCTAGGGAATCTACCACCTCTACCTCTATGTCTTTGCTCATGTCTCTTGTTCAATTTCTCCTCAACTTTCAATACAAATTGATAAGCCTCTTCAATGTTCTCCAATTTAACCAAACTGATTTCTTCTTAGATGGAAACTCTCAAACCATTCAGGTATCTAGCAATTATTTCCACATCATCTTCATTATGTCCAGATCTGATATCTAATCTATAGAATTCCTCAGTATATTCCTTTACTAAGCTATCTTTCTACCTTAAACTTTGCATTCTCCTAACTAGGTTAATTTGATAATCACAAGGTAAGAACTTTCCTTTCAATTTATTCACCATTTTACTCTATACCTTGATTTTGTCTTTGCCTTTCCTTTTTCTATCCAGTTATAGATGTTCCCACCATAAGGATGCATGACTTTTCAACTTTGTGCTTGCAATTTTCACCTTCTTTTCCTCAGGTACATTTTCATACTCAAAGTACTTTTCCATCTCAATGATCCAATCCACTAATTCATCAGAATCTAATTTTCCACCATACTTAGGAGGATTAAAGTGTGGTGTAGACTTCAAACTTGTCAAATCCTTCAAGAATATTTCCTCACCCTTATCCATCACAGGTGCAGGCTCTACATCACCTTGTTCTACCTCAATTTCATCATCACTAACATCTTCAAGATGTCTTCCTCTTCTCTAGGTTGTTTCAACAGCTTCAAGTCTAGCAGCAAGTTGTCTCAACATGTTTTCCAATCCTGGATCTGCATCTCACCTCCCACGAACCATCTTGAAAACCCTCTATAATTGTAGGTCAGATCACAATCTGCTACCCCACAACAATTCAACTAGGGCTTCACAAGAAGGAACCTTCAAATCTAGATTCACAAATCTAGATCTAGATCTCACCTTGCTCTGATACCACCTGATGCAAGGGAGGAATAGGAGGGGCCAGAAATGGAACACCCTAACCAGATCCACCTTGCACAACAACATGTGAAAGCAACAACATACAATAGTGAGAGAGAGAGAGAGAGAGAATGCAGAAATGTTCATATATTATCTTCAAATTGATTCATACATGTTGGGCTGTAAGGTCTTCCCAGTTTTAGCTAGATATTACAATTAAGTATAGAGGTCCTCAAACATGCGAGGATCTGTGAACCATCTCTAAACTTATATCTTCTATCTTCTCAAAATTGACACCTAAACTCTAGCCCAACAACTACATTTATACAAGAGGCTACCGAGCCAAGTCTGCCTTCAGATCCACAATCAATGGAAGGGACGACCAGATCTAGGTCTGCACACTTCATAATGATGGATACCAACATTAAATCTGTGACCCAAATTAAATGCACAAGTTGGGCTCAAAAGAAATCCAAAATTAACAACTCAGTAAGCAAGGAAATCGAGTGCTAGGGAAATTCACTGAGCGCTAGAGAGATAACCGACCAACACTGGCAAACAAAGGAAATCGAGCAACATCGAACCAACTCAATCAAAGAAGGAACCGAGCAACACAAACAAACTCAAATATGTTTTTGGTGACACGAGATTGTCAAGGACCCGAGATGCTCCTGCATCAATTAGGTCCTTATATTCCACCATCCATCGTGCCTATCACTCCTAGCTTATCATTTACATACCCTATCTCCTATCAAGATCAACAAAGACATGCATTGTTGAACCCTTCATATAAACCTATCCATATGAACCAACCATGTCAGCCTTATTCATCCATAATTCCCTAGTCTTTTAGAAGCAATTTGAATGTCAAACAAAAAATTCATAAATATAAGAATCCACTTATATTCGAAGATCACTATATCCTATCTAATTGACATGTGACTACAAAGCAAAAAGAGCTATTCAAAAGACCACAAAATTACACCAAGCAAAGAAGAAAGAAATCAAAGAAAATGTGGGTTCCTAAATCCCTTATTGAAGAAGTGCATCCTAAAGCATTCAAAAGCAAAAACAAATCAAAAGCTATGTGGATTCCCAAGTCTCTCTTAAAGGACTTGGAGACAAAAGAAAAAACAATGTTGGCATCTAAGCTTCCAAAGGCTTCCACTCCATTTTCTTCCAAACATTTGTCATCACCTCCTGCATCAGAGCCTCAAAAATTTCCCTCCAATTTTCCTCTATTATCCCACTACCCTTCAAGATGTGTGTCGATGTTGATCTTGTCACCCTTTCCACATACTCCTACACAAATCTTTCAATATCCTATCCCTTATCCAACACCTGTGTATGCTTCTTATCCTCCCTTTCACTATCCATCCATCCCCTTCATCCAATCCATCACATAAATCCTTATTCATTAACTATCCTTACCCTCCATGTCATTTCCCTTCCATCACCCTATCAACATCCTTGAGCATAAATTTCTATTGCCTTGGTCCATCAAAGCATATCTTTCCAAAGGAGCATTATCCAAAGAGCATCAAGCTTGAGTTCCTCCAAAAATTAGAAAATACCATTAAAAAAAAGTGCCTTGGTGAAAACCTAGAAATAGGCGCCTTGGTAGCAAAAGTAAAGAGAAATAAAGTTTTTCTATGGTGAAAACTTGGTAAATGGACGTCATGTGCAATTATTCCTCTTGCAATCTACACTTGGAGTCAAGTCCCATACATACTACCTCATCCATCACATTCTCCATCCATTCCTTACAATATATCCCACATGCATCCATATTCCCTCTTTCGATTTGATCTTGACAAGGTTGAGTAGATCCATGAGTATCATGTATATTGATATCCACCATCATTTCCATCATCTTATTCGCATGCTCTCATCCATGATACCCTATCATGATCTTTCTTATCTTGAGACAATCCTCACTACTCCTAAGCATCCTTTCCATAATCCCAAAACTATTCACTCATAGCTTCTATCGACCCTTGTCCTAATCGTGTTATCCTATCCAAATTGACCCCTTCATCTTGATCAAAATGAAGAATGCAAAATGAAAAAAGGTTCTCAAAAGCCTATTGACATGTCCACTCTTTTGGACTACACCTTATTTCATGACATTAGGTCATTATTCGATATGTTATCTGGCATTGCACCATTGGCTTACATTGTGATATCTTTTTCCCTAGCTTGGGTAATCTTGAGGAGACTGTCCTTGAGGGTCACATAAACTTGCTTCATCCATTAGCTTGCTTATCTACTTCTAATCCATCATATTTCTCATCCCTTTGTGATGTCCTACACCTTTATATACATTGGGGGCAAACCAATGTGATCTTGCTTGAGAACTGGTAATCTTTAAAATTCTAAAAATTGAAAAAAGTCCTAAAAAAAATCTAAAAATTGCAAAAAGTCTTGAGAAAAATCCAAAAATAGCATATAAAGTACTTAAAAAATGATCATCCTGGTGAAAACCTAGTAAAATGAGTGCCTTGATGAATCGAAAAAAATAATAAGAAGAAAAGAAGAAAAAAAAAGAAAAAAAGAAAAAAGTGCTTTGGTGAAAACCTGGTAAACAAACATCTCAATAGCAAAAATAGAATCTCTACCAAGTGGTGAAAACCTATTAAACATGCACCTCTTATACTTTATTGCTCCACCTATCAATACATTTCTTGGTATTTCCTACTTTCATAAGCTTTAGCTTGTACATATCTTTCAATCGCTTTAGCGAGACCTTTGCTTCTTCCTGGAACATTCATGGCTTGAAACTGATCAATGTCTAAGTCTTATAAGGGCAATCAAACTATAATAGGAGGAAATATCCTAGAAGTTCAAAAAAGTCATCCTTGTGTCAGTTAATGTTCATCCAATCTGATTCATCTTCTTGTCTCCTAACCACTTAAGGTTTTTGCTAGTGACATATTAAATGCACAAATACCACAAACAATCTATGAACTAAAAACAACAATTGAAATTGTTTGAGGTATGCTGAAAATTTATTTTTATGTTATCTTTTACAATTGTCTTTTCGACTATTATACCCCATGAGAGACTCAATGATGTCTATCTTTATTTAGAGAAGCAAGGACTAGGGCATAATATTTTTTTATTGGTTTTCTCTTTGTAGGATTACTTCTGCTGATCTGAAAGCATCACATAAACTGGGTGTCTACAGTAAGATCCTCCATCATGATTGGAACATTGCATATACCTCAACCCTCTTTGTTTGGATGCTTCAGTGAGGTTTGAACTTCTCCTTGTCTATTAATGAGTGATTTCTTATTACTATTGCAATCTGAATATCTACCCAAGGATGTGAACATATAGGTCACTACGAGTATACAATGCTAAAATCTATCCTAGGTTATGAATGATAAAGGGTCATTGCGGATAGAACAATGACTATTACATAGGAAAAGAAAGATATCTATCTTGTTTGGTGTGTTTTTACACAATAAATATGTTAATGTAGGAATGATTACTAAGAGGGAGGTGAATCAGTAATCACCAATTCAAACTTAAACTCACCCAATTTAAATTGATCA
The DNA here is from genome assembly GCA_027943335.1 of Chamaecyparis obtusa. Taxonomy (NCBI): domain Eukaryota; kingdom Viridiplantae; phylum Streptophyta; class Pinopsida; order Cupressales; family Cupressaceae; genus Chamaecyparis; species Chamaecyparis obtusa. The sequence goes on along the minus strand of BSBK01004400.1, from coordinate 551,583 downwards.
AACTGATAAGCAATTTAACATTTTAAACATTCATTTATCATAATAGGTAAAGTAGGCTTTAACTAACATTCAAACACATAAAACCCATCCACAAAAATGTAACACAAGATATATCATGTGGAAACCTGATCAGGGTGAAAACCACGGTGTGAGAATGATGCTCACAAATTGTGTACTCTTTTGGAATACGCTATGTTAGGAGCTTGCCCAGTTAAGGGTTACAACAACAGTTTTAAATGCTACCCGATTAAGGGATTTTTCTTTAGACCTCTTAGGATCTATGTCATATTAGGAGCAACCTTGTTAGATGACTTTAAACACTCTTTAGAATGTCACCTGGTTAGAGGATTTTACAATGGGGCCTGTTAGGATCCACCCGATTAAAGGATTTTCCTATTACAATTGTTAGAGAGTAACATATAGAGAATGATCTATAATTTGCACCACCTCTACTAGATCATATCCAATTAAGTTCTGAAACTCAACAACATACCATACTTTGCACTCTTCCTTGATCGCATTCGATTCCAACACTTACTAATCAATCACAACCTTATGCAACTTCGCTTTCCTATGGCCTTCAACAATTAGTTTCTTCTTTCTTTTTCCTTTACGTATAAATCCATTCCACTACCTTAACAAAACCTAAATCCAATTATCCAAATTAACTATGTCATCACAAATCACATCTGACCATACATTCTTTATTTTCTCCTGACTGCATTGGCTCAGATTCAATCTATACCTTGGGACTTGTGCTGAGTCCATATACTATTTTGACCTAATAGAAACTTCTTAAATAATCTTCCTTAAACATATTATCTCGATTAATGTGTTGTCAATACTTTCCATAAATCATGCATACACCTTTTGACTCTTTGAAAATCATCATCAATCGCAATAAAAAATCAACATAATACAAGTATATAAGTGGTTATGAAAATCATGAAGTGGGTTGTTGCAATGGTATGTGATAATTGACAATGATTGTTGAAGGAAATACAAATGCAATAAAGTGTTCAGAGCAGTGCAATTGAGTAGATAATTGGATATGTTTGGTAGTTTAGTGCTAATTTTAGATCATACGTTCGAGTTCTTATACTCAAGGCAGACTCTAATCGGTCTGTGATCTAAATCCCTTAGAAAGGTCACTTATAATAGGGTGAGCAAGATCCTAACAGGTGTGAAGCTCAAAATCCTTTAACTAGGTAGCTCTTTAACTAGAGTTTTGAAATCCCTTGACCAGGTAGTCTTTAACAAGACTTTTGTAGCTTCTAACCTCATAAAGGTTTTTGTAATTGCTCCTAACATGGCAGAGTTCATAGTGCACTAGTGAAAATTATGGGCATCATCCCCATACGTGGTTTTCTCCCTCTAACAAGGTTTTCCATGTGAAAAATATTGTGTCTTGTGTTCAATGTGTGTGAATGGTTTACTTGTTATGATTTATGTTACATTATGTTTTACATGATGGTTATTGTATAAGATTATTGTTAAAAGTTTCAAAATTGTAGATACATTGATCCACCCCCCCCCCCCCTCTCAATGCCTTATAATACTAATAGAAACAACCCAATGAAGGAACTTTGCAGTCAAGAAAGGGAAAATATCCCCTAAGGATAGCCTTGCAATAAGTACGACTTTGAAAATGTATCTTTGCAAGAAGAAATAATGCCTACAAGTAATAAATGGGCATGGAGTAGCTTGGGTGGCATGTGCAGAGACCAAGAGACCGGTAATGACACCATTTGGAATTGACAAATATGTAGGAAGGGTCGTTGGAAAGTAGACAAACAATCAATACAAGCCTCTATTTGATATATCCCTCCACAACATGTCATAGTCATTGAGATTTGGACCTAGGCCACTAGTTTGAACATAGGTCATTGATGAAGATCTTGTTGGTGCCCAAAAATGATGGATCACTTTTGGCCAACTGACAGGTACAAGCTGATAACTCTACAATTTTGGCTTAATCAAGCCAAGGCTAGTAGGCCTAAATTGACTTTGAACTATCAAATTTTCTGTGTCACATAACTACATACACAAAACAAGATTCCTCCAAAGGTGGTGAATGATCCTTTGAGGAAAACAACTAATCTCCTAAAAATCTATATTCTATAATACTTGACTAAATGGATTATACTAAAGACTGAAAATTAATGTTTTAAAATAAAGATTTAAAGATCTACAAATGACAAATGAACTAACATGATAGTTTCCAATTAAAGATTAGATCAGTGCCTTCTAAATACTTGGGTTATAAAGTCATAAAACTTTCAATCCTACGTACGATCAGAGATGGTTTTAAAAACTTGCTTTAATAAGACAAGACCATCATTTCAGAGGCTTCCGCTTGATTCACAATTCAAATCAATTTACACAACTAATCCTATCGAGTTTAACTCAAATTAAGAGATCGATAAGAACAATGGTAGGTTCACGGACCATACAATTGATATTCAAGTTGTATATATTAATTTTGAATTATGATACTCAAGGAATTCAACACATTGAAACACTCTATTTAATAGAATATCCGAAAGACTAATTGAAAACATATAACTTATAACCACAAATAAAAAGAAGAGCACTTATCTTTATCGATGTTGAAAAATTGGTACATAAGAGTTCATAGTTGCAGTTGTTTATGAAATTCCATTCTATGAAAATATATCTTGTATCTTTTCATTTTACATTATGTATATATACATGTTTGAGTGGCTTTCACATCTCTTTAGGGTGAAAAGACACACCCTTATTACAAATTTATTTGAAAAAAAAATAAACTAACTAAAAAATAACTACCTAACTTTCAGATTTGGGTCTAGTCGAAAAATCAAAACACCTTGTGGAAAGCTAAGGTTTTTATTGGAAATAAAAAATTTTATTTCCCGAACTAGGTCTTTTTTAGATTTTTAAAATTCGACCATCTTCAGCCTCTGTCGGCATCATCTTTGCAGCATGTCGAAATTCTAACATTTTCTGAAGGCTTTGATCACAAAATTTTGATTGTTCCTGTCATAGAGCTTCCTTTCTTAATCTCTCAACTTTGAACTGAAAATTAATGTAATTTTTTCATCCCATTTCATGTACTCCATCATTAATTATTGGGCATGGAGTTTAAGAGGCCATTTTTTAGGGTTTTATCACTATATAGGACTCCAAATTTTGCCCAAAATTTAGATCTCCAACAAGCTTTTTTTGGAGATGTATGCTCCACATGAGCATAGCGAGATTCCAGCTATCTTTGGAAGAAGAAGACCAAGCATGAAGTCCATTAGGCTATAGAGTCACTGCATATTTCAATAATGAAATCAAATCTCATTCGGTGGCCCCAGGCCACCAAAACATGGAATCAACATTTTCCCTTATCAAACACTTGATTCTGATCATGTAACACTTTGGATTTCCTGAATACAATGCCATCATTTTTGTGAACAATAGTTGTTTCTTTATCAATGTATTTTTTGGTATTCTCTTTTTGTTTTTCCTTTGAGAAATCATCATATGCACTTTTGTCCTTGCCAAACAGAAGCTCCCTATGGTCATGCATGTGACCAGTCATATAATCATTAGAATAAATCTTCTTCACATGATTTTCCTTTTGTATATAATTTTCTATGTCTCCATATTTAGAATGTAGATTATGTTTGTCTAATCCAAACTCTTCTTCAGGCCTATGGTGCAACACTTGTTCATATAATGGTTTTAAAGATGGTTCATGTCGAGGAGGCACTTCTTCACATATATTAGGACTATGGTCAGGTGTGATATTTGAGCAATCTTCAAGACTATCCTTTAATCTATTTCCCCCATCATGCTTGGCTGATTCCATCTCATCTTCACATATTTGATGTACCTTCAGCTCAAAGGATGAACTAAAATATATCTCACCCTTTGAATGCACTTCATGAGTTTCATCAACTTTAAAATTAGGACCGTTATCTTCATTATGATGTTGATGGATTCCATTGCATAAAGGATCCTCTTCAAACAACGGATTTGATAACATAGAGAAATTGAACATATATTCATCTACTTCCTCTTCAAACAACATATTCAAAAACATAGAGAATTTAGACACATCTTCTTCTTCTTCCTCTCTACTAAGTTCATCCTTTTTAGAATCATATACTTCATCAACAAGATAGGTGTCTCTCTCATCAAGTTTTTCTTCTAGTGTTTCATCAATTTTTTTATCCTTGTGAATTGGAAAAAAATTGAGTTATTTTTGTGTATATGCCTTTGATATTCCTTATCCAACAAATCTGAAAGTTGTTCTGTACTAAGAAAATCTTCTTCCTCATTCATTTTATTTATATTATCTACTTCTATTTCATAGGTCTTATTGTCACAAGAGTCAACCACACATAAATCAATAACTGGATTTATCATGTTCTTTTCTCTGATGTTATCCTTTATTATATAATTACGCAATACATGTTTGATTATTTGAGATACAAGTTCATGGTTGGATTTATTATTTTCTTCATCTGGATCTGGAACTTCATTAGAGCTTTGTACTCCTATAGATTTCACACTGCATCTATCACCTTCTTGTCTTTCAATACTTAAAAATTCATCCAAGGGAGACATACAAGGCTCTGCTTCCTAGATGTATTGTTGATCCTCTTCATGTTCATAACACATCTTATTTCCTTCACTTGCATAATGGAATTCATATAGAAACCATTGTTCAAATTCTTTCCAAGATGAAATACTTTGTGTAGGTAATGATTCATATGCCTCTCTTCCAGTAGAGTGTGCTTCCAAATAAACTAATATAACTACTTTCTGATTTTGATCTACGAAATCTAAAATTCTTGGTAACTTCACAATATATATTGGGAGCAACTCTCCCCAATAGAGTCACCAATTTGTTGGTGCCCAAAAATGATGGATCACTTTTGGCCAACTAACAGGTACAAGATGATACCTCTACAATTTTGGCTTAATCAAACCAAGGCTGGTAGGCCTAAATTCACTTTGAATTATCAAAACTTCTGTGTCACACAACTACGTACACAAAACAAGATTCCTCTAAAGGTGGTAAATGATCCTTTGAGGAAAATAACTAATCTCCTAAAAATCTCTATTCTATAATACTTGACTAAATGGATTATACTAAAGACTAAAAATTAATGTTTTGAAATAAAGATTTAATGATCTAAAAACTACAAATGAACTAACATGATAGTTTCCAATTAAAGATTAGATCAGTGCCTTCTAAATACTTGGGCTATAGAGTCATAAAACTTTCAATCCTACGTACGATCAAAGACAGTTTTTAAAACTTGCTTTAATAAGACAAGACCATCATTTCAGAGGCTTCCACTTGATTCATAATTCAAATCAATTTACACAACTAATCCTATCAAGTTTAACTCAAATTAAGAGATCGATAAGAACAATGGTAGGTTCACGGACCATACAATTGATATTCAAGTTGTATATATTAATTTTGAATTATGATACTCAGGGAATTCAACACACTGAAACACTCTATTTAATAGAATATCCAAAAGACTAATTGAAAACATATAACTTATAACCACAAATAAAAAGAAGAGCACTTATCTTTATTGATGTTGAAAAACTAGTACATACAAGTTCATAGTTGCAGTTGTTTATGAAATTCTATTCTATGAAAATATATCTTGTATTGTCTTCTATCTTTTCATTTTACATTATGTATATATACATGTTTGAGTGGCTTTCACATCTCTTTAGGGTGAAAAGACACACCCTTATTACAAATTTATTTGAAAAAATAATAAACTAACTAAAAAATAACTACCTAACTTTCAGATTTGGGTCTAGTCAAAAAATCAAAACACCTTGCAGAAAGCTAAGATTTTTATTGAAAATAGGAAATTTGATTTCCCGAACTGGGTCTTTTTTAGATTTTTAAAATTCGACCATGTTCAACCTCTATCGGCATCATCTTTGTAGCAGGTCAAAATTCTAGCATTTTCTGAAGGCTTTGATCACAGAATTTTGGTTGTTCCTGTCACAAAGCTTCCTTTCTTAATCTCTCAACTTTGAATTGAAAATTAATGTAATTTTTTCATCCCATTTCATGTACTCCATCATTAATTATTGGGCATGGAGATTAAGAGGCCATTTTTTAGGGTTTCATCACTATATAGGACTCCAAATTTTGCCCAAAATTTAAAGCTCCAATGGATCCCACACACGTGAATGAATAGTTGGAATGTAGCATGGGAAACCCCAATGGAAGTTTAAAATTGAACCATCAATGCATTGGAATTAATGGTTGGTGTTGAAGCTTATATATGTCGCACTTGGGAGCTTGATAGAACACAAGGGGAACCCTCAACGAGCTAGTGAGTAGCTCATATCATAATGAAAGAAGATACCCTGGATGCAACCAAGGGACTCAAGAGGTTAGTGAGGTACATAAGGAACTCCAACAAGCCAACAAGTAAACACAACATGGGACCCACCCACTGCATGGCATTTGTTGACCATTTGACCACGTGCATCATTACACACTTAACTCCAACGAGCAAGTTGAAATAATCACACAAGCGCAAGTGATTAAGAGTCATTGATATAATTAGAGATGCTCGATGGATAAATAATGAAGATTTGAAGTAGGAACTGGAATGACAGGTACCCTGGAGAGCAGGGATGGTAAATAGATGGTGCAAAGGGACTCGGGATGGTTAACTTAAGTGGGTTTAAGGGATCACTTGGTCAACCAAAATTTATTGTAATACCCCAAAAATGGGCTATAAGTTCATTAATCTCCTACATCTTCAATATCGAACGAAATCGACATCAAAGTCCTAATCTAAGGCACATCTAAACATCATCGAATCATAATTGATTATCTTAAATTCTGCATCGAGGAATATTCCTAAATTATCTTAATTATCTTTAATTTAATGATTATTTGGCGATAAATCACATTTATCCTAAAGTTTGATTAATTGAATATTTTCATATTTAATTAATTAGATTTAATATTTGCCACTTAATTATTTAATTAAATTTAATTCTATCTATTATTAATTGTATTATTTAATTTTGACAATAAATCCAATATCCTATGAATAATTGATTAAATTCTTATTTAATTAATTAAAGCATGTTGTCATTATTTAATAATATAATTTTTAATAAAAGTTTGATAAAATAGTTAATTAACCCATAAATTAATTATTTTATTTCAAAAATCAGTTAAGTTGAGCATAAATCACTTTATTATTAAATTAATTCATAAATAAAACATGCACAATCATAAAAGCAGACAACTATCAATTATCAATTAAAGCTAAACTCTATTTTGAGTTAAAGCTTAGCTTTTGCATGTTTTTGTGACTTAATTATCTGTTATTATCAAATAACTCAAAAATCAAGCTGAGTTAATCTGAGTGATTTATGGCTTTTATCCATGCACCTCTAAAGCCTGGATTTCTATAAAAACAAGCATCAACTCATCTCATAATTCATCTCATATTTTTGCACAATCACGCTAGAGAATTGGAATTGAAGAATCAAAGCTCTTGTGAATCGACATCTTTGTGAGAACAATCTTATTTTTGCATTCATATTGCATATCATTGTTAGATTAGCATTGCATATCAATTTTCAATAACATTCATAGCATATCAATTTCATCTAGCATAGATTCATATCAAGTTTTCATTCCTTATTGCATCATAAAATTCAAAAATAAATAAATAACTTAATTGCATTCAATCTCATATCTAGATCAATTGCATTCATTTAGGTGTCGTCTAGGTCACTTATCTCAATAAACAATCTGAGAACATCAATCTCGCACCTACTAGAAGGCAGTAAATCGCTTGGTTAGTTTAGCTTTCAATTTTGCATGATTTTGATTATAGCTAACTTCTAATGTTTTACTGAAGTGTTGTGTCTACAGATCAGGTACAATTTTCACACACACATTTTTGGCACCCACCGTGGGGCAACCCACCTTTGCATGTTGGTTTTGATTTTTTTTGGGAGCTAAAACCCCAAAGTTTCAAAGATTTAATTTTATCTCCCAAACGGCTTGGATTTTTGGTCTGAAATTTTTTTTGCAGGTTGGTGACATATTGGGGAAGCTTCGATAAAAAATTCAGAATTTTCTAAATTTTTTTGAATTTTTAATAATTTTTTTGAATTTTTCATAAAAAATTAATTTTCGGCGTAAATCAGAATATTTTTTTGAAATTTTTACATTTTTGGAAAGCTCTTCAAATTCTACAGGGGGTCTATTATTTGTGTTTTAAATTTGGATGCAATTTAATAGCTCAAATAGTCAATTTGCAAAAACTGGTCTGTTTTGATAAAACGGGTCTCTAGGGCACAAATGAAGAGATTTTTCTAAAATTTTTGCATTTTTGGAAAGCTCTCTATTTTTTAGTAGGGGTCTCTATTATGAATTTCTATTTTTGTGGCCAAAATCATATCAACAAAATCAGATCTTGTTGACTAGGTCAAATGCAGCAAAAAAAAATAAAGTTTTGTAATGGGTATGCACTTTTTTTTTTTACATGGTTCAATGAATGATATGAGTTGTCATTTGGGTTAATTGCTGGTTATTATTGCTGATAATAATTGATTTTTAGAGCTAACCCTATGGTTTTCATAAGTTGAATATATTTTGCATATCTTGTTTGCTTGTTTGCTTGTTGGGGAGTTTGTCACTTGCTTGCATGGAAAAGCTCAACAAGAATTGCTAAAAATTAGGTAAAATCTACTAAGTGCATTGCAAGGATCCCAGGTATTCTCCTTCATCTAATAACATTTCAATTTGGCCTTAAAATAAATCTCTCGTGTGTCTAGCTTGGGTGATTCTTTTCATGCTTTTGTTCTACACACTTGCATAATTGATACTAGGTTGTGACCCCTTAAGGATTCATTAAGTAGTCTTAGATACTTGTGATTGATCTTGATTGCTATCTTGGGTTATTAGACTCGCTAATCCGTTGGCCCCTCATTTCCACTCCGTGGTTGCAATCTCAGCGCCATAAAGGGGAGGGGTCAACAGGACAGAAGCGTTAAGTGTTCCACTTGGCAACCCTTTTGTGCTTTTAGGAACTCACTTGTTTTCTAAGTTGGGGACTCATTTTCAGCTTGTGTGAGGTGCTAAGTGTTCCACCTTGTGGACTCATCTCATATTCACTTTAAGCGTTAAGTGTTCCTCTTTCTACTTTTTGGGTACTTTTGGTAGATTTGCTTTCGGGAATATATCTGTGCTCACATAGTAATTAGGCCCTATGAACACTATTCGTGATTCTTGAGAGATTGGATTCCTAGAGAAATCTTTCTTGATGATAGAATCCTTGTAGGTAGGGAGGATACTTAGTGCATTTTACATTCAACTTGGTTAGTGCGTCTTCTCTTATTGATCGACACATTCTCTCTCCGGAGAGGTTGATAGATCACGTGGGGTTGATATCACGAGCTTTGGTGAATCAAAATTGGCTAGTGCATCTTCTCTTATTGATTGATACATTCTCTCCCCGGAGAGGTTGACAGATCATGTGGAGTTGATATCACAGACCTTGGTGAAACAAACTTTGTCTTAGCGTGTCGGATTCATCTGCTTGCTTTGTTTGGGTTAAAAGTGAAGAGGTGTTAAAACCTTGAATCTAGAGCCAAGTCCCCTTGTGGTATAAATCTATGAGTCACCTTTAGAGAGGGTTAACCGTAGTGGACGATCCCTTCACAAGGCAAACTACGTTGAGGGAACCTCAAGCGGTAATAGCCATTTTCGCCATGGTAGTGACAACCGCTATATAAATGTCCTTGTGGAAGAAATCTCCATGGGTATGGTTCATTGTTGGGTTGTCAGATCTCCCTAGCAGCTCTTGAAGATTAAGTTCTCGGACTGTGTCAAAACCCTGGTGCACCAGGATTGGAGTTCACCCCTTTGAATCATAAAAGTTGCAGAGTCAAACCATTACTAAAAACCCTAGAGAGGCCAATTTTTCACTTTCAGGTATATGTGTGTTATTGCAAAACTTTTCAGAACATACACAATTAGTACTCTTAGGGATTAGCACAATTTGGTCACTTGATTGTTCATGCGCGATGTTGCTTTTGCCCTTGTTCATTATTTTTAGACGTGCTTGGAATCACTTGCTTGCTGTTCTGTGTGCTTGTTTATCTACTTGGCTATTAAAAATGATCAAATCTGGTATAACCTTCAAAATCTGGACAGTACAATTTGCAAACAATCCAAAACTGAAGACCTTAAATTTTGCAAAAATTGACGTAAAATCTTTCTGGAGTCAAAAGTGATTTCAAGAAGTCAAAAGTCGTACAAGTTTTGTCAAGTGTCATTTCAATATTGCCCATCTGTCGTACGATTGAGAACCCAGTGTCGTATGAGTTTTCAAACCAGTAAATTCAAGAAAGTCAAAACCCTGTTAGCAACTGTCGTATGAGTTTTGTCAACTGTCATTTCATTACTACCCAACTATCGTATGAGTTTAGCAACTGTCGTTTCATAGACTACCCAGTGTCATATGAGTCTGCAGAGTGTCGTTTGGAAAAATTTGAGAGAGTTGTCAGAAATTGTCAAATTGCAAGATATCCAATGTTTCCAGCCTAGTTCCAGAATCTGTCAAAAATATCATTGTGTCAGGAACAGAGCAGTAGCTATTGAGCATTCTACCATTTTTTGAGATTGATCTTTTGAATCTGATCTGGCCTTTTGCTTGATCAATTTGAGTCATTTTTATCTCATGTCAAAACCTTGTCATAACTATCAATCTTCAATCAATCAATCTTAAAAAATAGACTAAGTATTGAGAACTCGTGTCCACTATCTTTTGGGCGATCTATCCCATACATCTAGGGCACAATATCCTTCACCCATGTCTCATCGAATCTTCAAAACTATCATAATCTTGACAAGGTTGCGTCGTCCGATTTTCTCGACTCAAATTGTTCTTCAGTTGTCTTCGTCCTTTTCTTCTGTTTCATTCAAAGTTAATGGTGGAGACCAGAGCTTCTTCACACAAGAAATCAGAAGAAACATCTCAGAACTTACTTTTGACCAATACCTCGGGTCCAACTCTTGAACAACTCATCAAGTCAGGTATCTACGAAGACGACGGTCTCGGTAACTTTCGATTGAAAATTGGTTACATACCCCCTTTATCAACTCACAAAGATAATCAATAAACTCCTCCTCAATCTGTTCCAGGGAGCCCAAAAACTCCTACCATGTCTCAAGCAGGGAAAAACCACGGTTCTCTAGGAGGAGGATCCTAGGGACACCATTCTCAACATAATGCCGACCAAGAACCTACACCCTCTGAAATCCATCGATGTCAGAATGACGATGAATTCAAGAGAATGATGAGGCATTTCTTGAAAGTGGATAGAGAGGCATACTTTTTGCAATTAGCCCAGGAAGGAGCTAAACTTCCTCCTCACTTCAATGTCGAAGATATCATCACGCATGAGGAAGAAACTTTGATGATGGCCATAATGAACCAGCTACACGCTATGCAGGTCAAAATGAATAAAATTGAGAAAGAGAAGGAACCCAAGGAATTCTCCATGGAGGCCCTTTGTCCTTTCCCTTTTGACAAAGACTTGTATATGCCTCCATTTCCAAATAAAGTGGAGATACTAAAGTATGAGAAATATGATGGACACTCTGATCCTCAAGATCATGTCAGAGAGTTCTGTACGCACTCCATGGAATTTGTGCATGAACTGACTTATCTGATGCATCTTTTTCCTAGATCCTTGGGAGGAGCATCCATTCAATGGTTTTCAAGATTACCTTCTACGATCAAAAATTTTGAGGAATTGATTAAATTGTTTTATCAACAATATTCCTACAACATTCAACATCCAGTCACCATGATTGATATCTGTAACCTCAAGTAATATCTAGGGGAATCATTCCTAACTTTCCTCAAGAGGTGGAGAAAGAAGTTCTCTCTATATGCTAGACAAATTCCCGAAATGGAGAAACTTGAAATCTTTATCAATAACCTTGTTCCAGAGCTCAACTATCCGTTACAAATGCAAGATCATGTATCTTTTGATAAAATGGTGGATAATGCAATCAAGATTGAGAAAGTTCTTGTCAAGAAAGGAGAAATCACACTTCAAAAAGACAAGTCTGAATCTGGATCTAGCTCAAAAGATAAAAACAAGAGCTGGAATAGAAATAAAGATATCATCTCTGATGGTGTTGTTGACACTATCCGCACCCCATCAAAGGCACCAGCCTACAATCTCACCCTTGCCACCAAAGCCATTGAAGCTTCAGAGCAAAAATCTGTTGAACCATCTCCAAAGAAGCCATTCAAACGATGGGATAATAAATGAAAGTTTACTCCCCTGGGAGAATCTTTAGAATCTGCCCTGAGAACCCTGATAGCTGATAACATGATCTCTTTACCACCAATCCGAAACCCTGATCCGGATCCAAAACCATATTGGTGGAAAGATAATGAATTATGTGCTTTCCATCAGACTAAAGGCCACAAAACTAATGGATGTTTCCACTTGAAGCATACCATTCAAGACTTGTTAGATCAAGGGGACATCACGATCAATAATCCTACCAGCAATAATGATCACACAGCATTTACAGAACCGTTTCCACAACATGGCAAGGGAGTTTCCACTTCTCAGCCTAACATGGGGGCAAAAGTCAACTATGCCTACCCTAGAAACAATGTTGTCATCAATATGGTTGAACCATGTCTCTCTGAGAGCTGCAATATCATCACGATTGTACGAAGAGACAGAAATCATTCCTCAGCTAATGTGGTTACCAGATCACAAGCTCAGGCTCATCTGAAAGGACAAACACCAAGTTCATCTAATGTCCCTAAGATACCTTTCAATCTCACATCTGCTTCTAAACAAAAGGCTGCCTCAAAATCTTCCAATCCAAAGGATACAAGACCTACATCTTACAGCATCGTCCAACAACTCCAGCATACCAATGCCAAAATCTCTATGTTTGAGTTACTTCAAATATCTCCAGCTCACAGAGATATCCTAGACAAAGCTTTGCTCGGCTCTAATGTTCCTAATGATCTAGATCTAGACAGGTTCCAGACCATGGTTGGTCATCTAACGTCTCTATAATATATCTCCTTTTCAGAGGAAGATGACAACTCCCTAAGTCACCCACATAATCAGCCATTGCACATAGAAGTCTTGATCCAGAACCGTCGAGTCAAACGTGTGTTGATAGATGGGGGCGCAGGCCTCAACATTTGTTCTTACAACTTAATCACACAGTTGGGATTCCTAGAGATGGCTATTGATCCTCGAAAGAAGATCACCATAAAGGCCTATGATGAACAGGAAAGATCTTCTAAAGGCACCATTGTCTTACCCATCCGAGTGGGTCCGGTCATCAAAGATACCACATGTCAGGTGCTTGATCTGCCATTGGCTTACAATATCCTTCTAGGGAGACCCTGGATACATGAAATGCAAGCTATTCCTTCTACGTACCATCAATGCTTGAAATTTCCCTATGAAGGGGTAGAAGTTACTATCCCAGCAGATCTGAGTACAACTTGCAATACATTGAAGGAAAGTGTCGATAAGCTTGTTCCCAATAACAGAGAATCTTCCATCAAGAAACAAAATGTGGCTTCCACATCTAAGATGGAAGACATTGCTAAAGATATCAATATCAAAGAAAATGGGATGGGAGAATACACTATAGAGCTAGTCTTGTCTCTGACATCTCTCCCAATCTCACCCAAGTCATATGGACAATCTTTGAAGCAATCTAAATCCGAACCTAAGGAACCTATGCAAGCATACAAAAGAAATTTTTTGGTAGAGCAAGTATCCAAACAAGAATTTGAAGAGGATGAAGCTGTGTTGGCATGGCTATACAAAGAGGATTCTGAATCTAAAATTGTTCAACCTAGTGAATCTATAACACCTACAATCCCTTATAATTCATATGGTCCAGGGAACAAATTGATAGCCAAGATGGGATATTCCGGTCAAGGCCCTCTAGGAATCAGAGGTAAGGGTCTTGTGACACCCATTTCACATATTGGTAGAGCCAACAAAGATACTGGTGGCTTAGGCTTTAAGAAAAAACCCTATCATCTCAAAGGTGGTTGTTCTCATGTCATAGAACAAATTGCACCAGGAGAACCCCTTCTCAAGAAAGAAGAGACAGAGCCCTCAGATGATGATTCAGATAGTTCAGAACTCATCCCCTATGAAAAATTGCCTAAAGAGATCAAAGATATTCTTGATGATAAAGATGATCCTATCAAAAGAATTAATGTAGTAGAAACACAAGAACCTACTGTAGCGCAAGAGATGGTTGCACCACAAAAACCAGCCAATCTCGAAGGTGATCAAACTGATCCAGAAGCAGAGAGTAGTTATTCTGACACTGATTCCCATGAATATGAATTCAAGTCAGAGACTGAGGGTAATCCTTCTTGGGGTATTCATCCTGATTTCACACATTTTCTAAGATTTCCTAGAGATCCTGAATCAGAAGCTGAGTCAAATGACTATGAATGGGGTGCCATTCCAGAAGAAGATGAGCTTATAATAGAGAAATATATTGATGTTATTCACCAATATGTATCTCAACCCAATGTAGGTCTAGAATGAAACAATGAACTTAACATGTCTGATCCACCTATGGCTGAAGAGGACTCCCATGATGATGTTGAGCCTATTCACGAATTGAACATTTTGAGTTGTAATATCACATTTGAACTTGAGCGTCGGGTTAGGACCAATGATGACATATCCATGTCTGTGAACACCATATCCCAAGCCTTTCCCGCTTTGACTATCCAATGCCCTGATCTTATCGACCAAACTTCCACAAACCCAAACCATGGTATTTATACCTTCCCGAATGACTATGCCCTTGCCTGCTACCTCAATGCAGTTGAGCCTATGAGTACTTCCATCAGTGAACCGAGTGTCAGCATGACCGAGTCAGACATCAAATATCTTTGTCAGAAAAAAAAAGAGTAAAAAGAAAAAGAAAAAGAGTTTTGAGGGTGAAAACCACTTTATGGCAGTCTCAGAATCGACAAAAGTAAAAATAAAAGACGTATCTAAAGGTGAAAACCTCTCTGAGGCACCTGCAGATGAGATATTTGATGTCCTTCCGAGTCATTTACAGGATAGATCTCCAGTTCTGATTGAGCCCACTCAATCCATCAATTTGGGTACAACAGAGGAACCACAATTGGTACATGTAGCATAATCCTTATCAGAAGAAGAGAAACAAAAATTCACTACATTCTTATCAGAAAAAAAGATCAACTTTACATGGAAATATTTAGATATGCCAGGATTGGATCCCAATCTCATCATGCACCATCTATCCATTGCTCCTGGGGTAAAACCAGTCAAACAAAAATTGAGGAAGATGCATCCTCATGTGGCACTCTTAGTCAAAGCAGAGCTAGAAAAACTCCTCAAAGCTGGATTCATCCATGTCATAGACTATGCTGAGTGGATCTCTAACATTGTACCTGTTTCAAAACCAAATGGTTCAATCAGAGTGTGCATGGACTTTAGAGACGTGAACAGAGCATGCCCTAAGGATGACTTTCCACTACCTAACATTGATATGATAGTGGACATGACTGCGGGCTATGAAATGTATTCCCTTATGGATGGCTTTTCTGGGTACAACCAAATCAAAATTGCTCCAGAAGATCAAGAGAAAATAGTTTTCACATGTGTGTGGGGAACCTTCTATTGGAATGTTATGCCATTCGGACTCAAAAATGCTGGAGCTACATATCAAAGAGCAATGACATCTATTTTTCATGATATGATGCATAGAACAATAGAGGATTACATGGATGATACCTTGGCAAAATCCATGATTAGAACTGAACATCTAACAGACTTGAGCATGATCCTTGACATAATGGAAAAATTTAGTCTCTGACTAAATCCTAAGAAGTGTGCTTTTGGTGTCACTTTTGGAAAGCTCTTAGGATACATAGTTTCAAAGAAAGGCATTGAAGTTGATCCGGCTAAAGTGAAAGCTATCATAGAGATGCAACCTCCCATAAATATCAGTCAAATGAGGATGTTGCAAGGTAGAGTTCAATCTATCAGAAGATTCATATCACAGCTAGCGGACATATCACAGTCTTTTACAAAAACATTACATAAAGGTGTGACCTTTGCATGGAATGAAAAATGCGAGAACAACTTTAACCATATCAAGAAGTATCTATCAAATCCACCTATATTGATGCCTCCTATTCATGGGAAGCCATTAATATGATGTCTCCGCAACAGATACATCACTGGGGGCATTACTAGCACAGCATGATGAGAACAAGAAGGAAAGAGCCATCTACTATATCAGCAAAACTTTAGTGGCCTATGAGAAGAACTACTCAATGATAAAGAAGGCATGTCTAGCTGTGATCTTTGCATCGCAGAAACTGAGACACTACATGTTAGCTCATACTACTCATTTGGTAGCTAAAATTGATCCATTGAAATATCTCCTAAGCAAAGCTGCCCTCACAAGTAGACTAGCTAAATGGGTCATGCTCTTGAGCGAATTTGACATTGAATATGTTGAAAGAAAAGCTATCAAAGGACAGGTCATTGCTGATCAATTAGCTGAAGCACCACTGTTTGATGATACACCCATGCAAATGGAATTTCCTGATTCCTCTATCATGCACATCTCTTCTAGAGCATGGCGGTTATTCTTTGATGGCTCCTACACACAGAATGGATCTGGAGCAGGCATATTGTTCATCACTCCTCAAGGATACTCGATACCCAAAGCATTCAGACTAAAGTTTCCTTGCACAAACAATATTGCTGAATATGAGGCACTTCTCAATGGTATGAAAATGGCAATACAATGGAGAGTTACAGAGATGTACATCCATGGAGACTCACAATTGGTTATCCACCAAGTCAATGATATGTACCAAACCAAAGATGAAAAGCTCATTCCTTACAAGAGAATGGTAGATGATTTAAAAAAATACTTCATCTCTATCACATTTGAGCAAATACCCAGAACAGAGAATAAGGCTGTCGATGCAATGGTGACACTATCTACTCTCTTACAGCAGCCCGAACATGAGCTATGCTACGAGTTCCTAGTGGAAGCCCTATCCTATCCTGCATATGACTCCCCTGAAACCCGCATGATCTGCACCATTGTAGGTTATGATTCATCCCGCTACAAACATCTGTTCTCCTATCTCCACAACCAAATCATCCCTGAGTCCTTTAACCATTTTGAGAAATGAAACCTTATCTGATCCGCATCCCAATATGTCATCATTGGTAATGACCTGTACAAACGAGGTCTAGATGGTACACTGCTTAGATGTTTAGAATGGGAAGAGTCTCAACGTGCATTAGAGGAAGTCCACGAGGGTATATGTGGGTCACACTCGAATGGTTTAACGTTAGCTCAAAAACTTATTAGGGCTGGGTATTATTGGCCTGAAATGGAGAAAGAAGCTATTAAATTTGCTAAAAACTGTCAATAGTGTCAAGTACATGGCAACTTGATTCATGCTCCAGGGAGAGATCTAATTCCCTTTACTACACAATGGCCTTTTCAACAATGGCCTTTTCAACAATGGGCATTTGATCTCATAGGTGCTATCCATCCACACTCTTCCAATGGACATACCCATATAATCACAGCTACAGATTATTTTACAAAATGGGTAGAAGCAGTTCCTCTAACACAAGCAACAGGGAAACAGATCTCTATGTTCATCCTGAACTATATCATTTGCAGATATGGGATCCCTCATTCCATAGTCACAAACAATGGGGGACAATTCAAAAACAAGGACCTAGATGACTTATGTGCCAAATTCAAGATTACTCAACATTGGTCATCTATCTACTATCCTCAAGGGAATGGACAAGCTGAAGCTTCAAACAAAACTCTCTTGAAAATCTTGCACAAAACAGTGAATAAAACAGGAAGAGACTGGCATCTCATGATCAATCTAGCTCTCTGGGCATACAGAACTAGTATCAGAACGCCTACAGGGGCTACACCTTTCGCTTTAGTTTATGGGTCTGAAGTGGTACTGCTTATTGAGGTTGAAATCCCATCACTCAGAATTAGAATGCTTGGACTTGTCACTGATGAAGACTACAGAGTGTCTAGGTTACAAGAACTTGAATTACTAGATGAGCGCAGGCAAGTAGCGTATGATCATCTCAGAGTGTATCAGAAAATAATGTCTACAGGCTACAACAAGAAAGTTAGACATAGAGAATTTTAGGTTGGCGATCTAGTGTTGAGAGAAAATCCTAAAAATCAATCACATCGAGAATGCAAGGGGAAGTTCGAACCCAATTGGCTAGGTCCCTTTGTAATCACTGCTACTTTTGGCTCTAGTGCCTATCAACTCTCAATGACTGAAGGAGAACAGCTCCGAGAACCAATCAACGTTCTCCATCTGAAGAAATTCTACGCCTAAGGCATTCAGTGCTTGGTAAATGTCCTGAAAAAATCTTAAAAATCGGAAAAAGTCCTGAAAAAAATGAACATCTTGGTGAAAACCTAGCAATAGACGCCTTGATGATTCACAAAAAAATTGAAAAATATCAAAAGTACAAAAAAAATTAAAAAATGAAAAATACAAAAAATGAAAAAAAAGAAAAAGTGCCTTGGTGAAAACCTGGAAACAGGCGCCTTGGTAGCAAAAATAGAATCTCTACCAAGATGGTGAAAACCTGGCAAACGGGCGCCACTTGTTCAAAACACTCCATCTATCAACACAATCTTGGTCTTTCCCAGCTTTCAGTCTTGCTTTAGTTTGTTCATATCTCCCGATTTGTTTCAACATTTCCAGTTTTCAATAAGGTCAGTTTGTACACCAATCAGCTTGCACGTTTGTATCCTATCAATGTTCAAACTTGGGGGCAATCAATGTCATATCCTATGGCCTCCAATGTATCTTAGACGTATCCTATCCAGTCAGAGTCCTTTGAAGCTTCAAGTTGAGTCAGTCAGTCAGTCTCGTCTCCAGAAAGGATTTTGCATCTACAACAATCACACATCAAAACAAACTGAAAACAATTTGTGCTTCATGCTTTTATCTCCTTGTATGCTTACTGATTCGCATTGAGATTTTTGCATATTGTGTCCCTTCGAGCTCTTCGATGATGTCCTTTATAGGATTTAGAGAGTGATGACTAGGGGCATAATCTTTTCTTTATTTTCTGCTTGTATGTGAAAATCTAACATCTTTGGAAATTCCGGATTGAAATGGTGTCTGACTATAAGAGCCTCTATCTCAAATTGGATGGCCATGCGTACCTCGACCATTGATACCTGGCAAATTCAAGGATGTTTGATCTAACTATTATCTTTTTGAAGTAAATTCTTTCTCCTACTGTGAAACACGATCTTGCCTAAGGAGGTGAACGATAAAGGGTCACCACGGGTAATTCACATTGGATTTAGAATGATCTCTTGACTGTTTGATGTGTTTGCCACGCAAGGCGTACTCAGGTCATCACGACGTTTATGTTTTGATGCTTGTACAAATTGCTATATCAAAATGGACATGATATTCAGGTCATCCTGGCGTTTATGCCTTGGTACTTATATCTAATCCAACATTCCAAAAATAAAATCAATATTCATATGTCCATGGTTGTTTGACCAGTGGGTGTTGTATTGATTCTTGCGCATACAAATTGATATTCATATGTCTATGGTTTCATGGCTAGTGGGCATTGTATTGATTTATCTGGTTACCTAAAAGTTCAATGATGATAACAAATCAACATATGATCAGTGACTAGGTCTTAGGTCTTAGGTTGCATTTCATTTTGCATGTCTCATTGTATTTTGCATGTTTGCATGATCTCACAATGATTAAACGAACTTCAATGCTTAAATGATTCTTCAAATCGCATCTTCAAGTCTAACAAGAACTGAATCTCACACGAAGGTTCCTCCAATGAAATAGCAAGTAGAATCCTTTTTCGGGATCAAAATCAAAATCTGAGATCATTCATATTGTCAACTACTTGCGTAATCGACCTTCAATCATCACAGAAATCTAGAATTCAACTTAATTGATTATCTTTCATCAAACTATCAAAATTTCAACTTGGTCAACCATGGTCAACTCATGGTCAAACCTAGTCAAAATCGGTCTCCAAGACCTCCAAACGATGCAGAATGTGTTCTCGGACATGTTTAACCACTTCTCAAATCAATTAACATGCTTCTAAACTATCAACGCTAACTTTTCTTGTCAGATTTCAATTTTAATCCCGAAGGGGGCATGGTATTGCACATTTCTTGATCAAAGTCTGTAAATCAAAATCTATCAATCAAGTCTATCAATATCTTTCATCAGTGATCAAGACAACAATCACGTCTAGTCGCTGATTCATCAAAAGTCCTCATCGCTCGGGGCAAATCTATCATCACTTGGGGCATATCAGATTCATCGATCCATATCAATCTGGTATTCTCTTAATCTTGTAATCTGTATCAATTTTTGCAACCATCAGATCATAGTGTTCTTTCCTTGGTTCTTTGGCAACTGAAGGGTTTGGATGTGATACCTGCTAGTTCTGATAAGACAATCAAGTCTAGAACGGGTCACTCACTTATTTGCAATCCTAAGGTTTGGAATCAGGTGTTTTGACACTTTTTCACAATCATAGGTTCATTTGCTGTTATAGTGAACATTATCTTTGGTCACTCAGGACCTATTATCTCCATATCAAATCAATATCAATCAGCTTTTGTCTCATATCAATTATCAATTTCAAACATCAGTTTCATATCTCTATCAAACATAGACTATCTTTGAACCACTGCGCTTCGCACAGTAATTCAAAGAGGGGCAAAATGTAATACCCCAAAAATGGGCTATAAGTTCATTAATCTCCTACATCTTCAATATCGAACGAAATCGACATCAAAGTCCTAATCTAAGGCACATCTAAACATCATCGAATCATAATTGATTATCTTAAATTCTGCATCAAGGAATATTCCTAAATTATCTTAATTATCTTTAATTTAATGATTATTTGGCGATAAATCACATTTATCCTAAAGTTTGATTAATTGAATATTTTCATATTTAATTAATTAGATTTAATATTTGCCACTTAATTGTTTAATTAAATTTAATTCTATCTATTATTAATTGTATTATTTAATTTTGACAATAATCCAATATCCTATGAATAATTGATTAAATTCTTATTTAATTAATTAAAGCATGTTGTCATTATTTAATAATATAATTTTTAATAAAAGTTTGATAAAATAGTTAATTAACCCATAAATTAATTATTTTATTTCAAAAATCAGTTAAGTTGAGCATAAATCACTTTATTATTAAATTAATTCATAAATAAAACATGCACAATCATAAAAGCAGACAACTATCAATTATCAATTAAAGCTAAACTCTATTTTGAGTTAAAGCTTAGCTTTTGCATGTTTTTGTGACTTAATTATCTGTTATTATCAGATAACTCAAAAATCAAGCTGAGTTAATCTGAGTGATTTATGGCTTTTATCCATGCACCTCTAAAGCCTGGATTTCTATTAAAACAAGCCTCAGCTCATCTCATAATTCATCTCATATTTTTGCACAATCACGCTGGAGAATTGGAATTGAAGAATCAAAGCTCTTGCGAATCGACATCTTTGTGAGATCAATCTTATTTTTGCATTCATATTGCATGTCATTGTTAGATTAGCATTACATATCAATTTTCAATAGCATTCATAGCATATCAATTTCATCTAGCATAGATTCATATCAAGTTTTCATTCCTTATTGCATCATAAAATCCAAAAAAAATAAATAACTTAATTGCATTCAATCTCATATCTAGATCAATTGCATTCAAATCCTTCATTTAGGTGTCGTCTAGGTCACTGATCTCAATAAACAATCTGAGAACATCAATCTCGCACCTACTAGAAGGCAGTAAATCGCTTGGTTAGTTTAGCTTTCAATTTTGCACGATTTTGATTATAGCTAACCTCTAATGTTTTACTGAAGTGTTGTGTCTACAGATCAGGTACAATTTTCACACACACATTTATAACATGTGCAAATAACTAAGGCATGAAAGATACGATTTGGGATTTTGGGTCTTAGGTGGGATAACACGATGTGTTATCAATGAAACATAGATAACACGATAGGTTTGCAACCAACTTTAGACAACACGACATGTTGGAAACTAAAAAACATGATGTGTTAGCCTACAATGATAGAGTTAAGCCCATAGTAATGTGTCTTAGACCGGTTATCTATTCTAGGCTTAATGGTGGCAAAAAAAGATAACAACTACCACTTGATCTCAACCTTGCAACTATCAACAACATCTTGAGGACTTCACCTATTAAAAGTGCACCCAAAATCTCCAATATCTTATCAAATTCAAATCCACAACAACTCAACATTTCCACCCCTAAAAATGTCATGACAAACTCTAAGAATATTTTCATGTCACTACCACCACCACAAAACTTACAATTACAAACTTGTTGTTCCAAGAAACTAGTACCACAAACTAACATAATCAAAATGTTTCATAATTTACATTTGGTTTGACACCTCAAAATGTTAGTACCCTCCAACCTCCAACCTAATGATATAATATTGTTCCACAAATTAGACAAAATAAACAATTTAAGTTCAACATAATCAAAAAATTTAACAATTCTAAAACTCACAACTCTCACAACAAGACAACCACGTATCTATAACCCAAAGTCATATATTTAGTAGACCACACCACAATATAAAAATGCCTTTCCATGAACACACACATTCCTCAATACAACATCGTATCCAACAAGCATTCTACATATGCACTCACACATAATACAAACCATATATTTGCATCAAACTTCAACCAAATTACTTGACCCATGACATAACATCATTCCCCTTTCAATTAAAACCAAACCTACAATTTGTAAACCAACATTGCTCATGCTTAGCTATTGCAAACAAACAAACTAGGTCAACAATTACAAAACTTGCAACAATAAATGACAAACCTATAAGAAATTACATTAAAAAAACATACAAAATGGAGAACACGTGTCCTTACCCCTTTGATAGGATCCCATACATGTCACAATTGTATTTTATCTCCCTCTCTAATTTTGATCTGGTGATAGCTACTCTTTGGGTCTATCTTTGTGAAGTACTTCACACCACTCAAATAATCCATGATATTATCCTTGCTTGGTGATGGGAGTATTTACTCGATGGTGATCTTGTTGGTGCCTCTTGAATCTATGAAGATCCTCTATTCTATCTTTCTTTAGTTCTAACATTGGCAATATTGTCCATAGGCTTAAAATTTCTTAGATCAACCCTTTTCTCATCGACTCCTACACTTATATTTTTAGCTTTGCATTCTCTACCAGTGTCTTCATATGTTCCACTTTGTTAGGAAAACTAGCTTCAAGTATTGGCTGAATATAATGAGTAATGCCCTACTAGTAGTCCTTTTAAAACATCCTCAGAGATAATATCTTAGTGTTCTATTAGCAATTGAGTTACTCCTTTTTGTGGTGGTTTCTCTTCCTTTGTTTTGGTACTTCTTAGATTTCACATTTTTAACATATGTTCTTTTAAAAATTTCTAACATCCACTAAACAAATTTCCTTTACTACATGCTTCACTCTTACGCTTCTCCAAATGTTCCAAGCTACGCTTCTTCCCATTGGAGATCATAATTTATGTGTTATTTCTTCCATCATATTTATTTCATATCATATTAATGTGACCTTCCCAACAACATGCAACATGCATCTATTATCATAATATCACACAACACTTCATCAATGTATGATCCTATGTAAAATTTCATCAATTACTATTCAATTACTAGTATCTTTTGACTACCTTCAATCCATACGATCCTATATGGGTGTGCAAGTTTTATCCTCTTCAAATTCAACCTCCCTAACATCCTCCTAGAAACCAAATTATTTTAACTACCATTATCAATCATAACTTTAAACCACTCATATCCCAATTTACACATTATTTTGAATAATATTTTTCTTTGTGTTAATTCTTTAGTTTTATTAATCTATAATATATCTCTCCCAAAGACCAATAATTTACCCTTCTCAAGTTTTCCTATAAGTCATGGTGATCTAATATATTTTTCCTCCACAATTTCCTACTCTTGTACTACTTTCCTCTCTTTTTCTAGCACTCTTGCAGTGTTGTAAATTGCATCCCTATGCAATTTCTTGCTCAGCTAGGCCCTATTTTAGCATTCCTAGCCTTTCATGCTCAACATTCTTGATCCAACTCAAATCTATAATTAAATATGGAGTCCCCTCTCCAAATAGGACCCCAAGTCCCAATTTGAGGCCACATTGGGGGAGATGGGTGCCTAGGGTGTCCTACTCTCGGGAGTGGGCCAATAAGGGCACCTTGCTCCCTAATGTTTGGGCCCAAATTGAAGCTAATCAATAGTTACATTTTTTTAGTAGGAATTTTAAACCTATGTTGGAATGCTTTGAGTTTAGCACCTTGAAATGGTTGGGAGAGGTATAAAAGAAAAATATTCTCCCTCATTTTGTCAATAGCTCAATTACAAATCAAGATCTCAACTACGATTTCACATTTTCAAGTCCTAAGGCAAGATATCGAGCATCATTTATGAAGCCATCCATGATCTTTCTATCTTAGAGAAACATCAAGCAACTTCATGATCATTTCAATATCAAGAAAGTTTATGAAGGCATAGGCACTCTAATTTTTAGGTCCAACCTCTATTATACATAAGCACACTTTTTTATTCAATATTAATTTATTTCTAATTCAAGGTTGATTCCTAAAATAGGGGTTTTACCTAGGCAAACCCCTTTCTAAAAAATATTTCTCTTTTATTCAGTGTGTAGGAACAATTGACAAACACTTGGAAAAACTACAGAGAGACCAGACAAAGAGATATAGTTGACAACTTGTTAGAGCATAAATTGTTGGAATTGTTGGGTAGGTCAAGCAAGGTGCCCCAATCTTGGGAGCAGGTTTCCCAAGGTGTCCCAATCCCTCTATTTGAGTCCTGAATTCAAACTACGGGTTATTTGTTGTCTGTTGTTATTAGAGCTTTTCCAAAATTTGTCTATTCATTCTTAATCTCCTCGTGCACACAAAAAGCCTACTATTCACTTCATTTGGATACTGATCTTGCATTTTCATCAATAATTACATAGCCATAGTCCTTCGTAGTGAATGATCAATAATTGCACCTAGTCCTTCATTTATCTTGAGATCTAGTGGATCATCTTCCTTCTAATGTAATGTAAAAAGGAAACAAGTGTAAAGTAGATTCCTTGCTTGTATGGGTAAAATTGTGAATACTATTTCACCTTATTTCCCCCAATTACAATTTGGTGATCCATATGCATCTTACAAATTCTTCTTATTTGGTTTGAATTTCTAGATCCAATTTGCATACTTTGCATACTTGTTACATTTTATGCATTTAGAGATTTAAATTTAGTTCATTTAAGGCAATTTTTAAATGTTCATTTTGTTAGTAATTTATATCATTTAGATATTTCCTATAGCATTTTGTATGAGTTGTATGGCCTTCAACCCTACAAATAGCATCTTCATGAGAAGAAGCCATAGACTTATGGCTTCCCTTAAGGATATATAGTTTGGTTCAACTAGCATTTTCTACAGGAATTTAATGACATCTTTATGCCAACACATTAAATACCTAACATTGTTGAAAATCACTAGCATCATACTTCACATGATGAGGATTACTCATTAACATAAGTGTCTCATAACCAAATATAAAAGCTTATCAATGATTTGTAAAATCTTGAACATTGGCGGGCTAACAACATTTTAATAATGAGGTGATCCCCTTGACTGAAGGGTTGAGGAGGATAGTTCAAAATGATGAACATGGTGTTGATTTATTGCATGGCATATTTCATGTTCTAAATGATAATAATATGTCTATGAAAACATGCCAAAGCCCTTGATCTCTCTAATCCTAATAATCATTTTGAAAGTTTAATTCCTATATCAACATCCTTACTTGATGTATCCACCTATACACCACTTATCATGGCTACATCTGTTCAAAATATCAATCCTACACATGTTAGTATTGGAATAATTCCTAATCCTATCATGCATGCTTTTATGAGTATTCCATATATTTCCCAACCATCTCCTATAACTACTTACCACAATGCAGGTCACTTTCATATTCCAATGCTCCATCCATTTCAAACCTTGTGAAGTGAATTCTCAAATGATTATAGAATTATGGCTAAATTGTTTGCTAAGAGATTTAGAGATAATGCCTTACAATGGTTTTTTTTTACCCTCCTATTTATTTAACTTTTATTTTCAAATATTAGCTAATGCTTTCACTCAACAATTTAAAATAATATTGATCCTCAAATTTATTTGACTGACTTGATTCATTGTAAGCAATGTGTTAAGGAAAAAGTGACTTATTTTATTATTCGTTTCAAATGTTTGCAAGCTCAAATATCTTATCACGTGTCTAACATGGATGTAAATTTTTTTTTTATCTCTAATTTACAAAAATGCATTAAAGATAATTATTATTTTCTAAGGTTGTTTCTTTTATCAAATAGTGTGTAGAGTTGAATATTTATTTGCTTCAAGCGAGTCAACTTGAGTCATCCACTTCAATGGATCTAGTTGATAATAACAATTTTACTTAACAACCTTCCAAATGTTTTAAACACCAAACAAAGGATTCATTAAGATCAATAATTTATCAAACAATGTTGATACACAAGTGGTGGCTACAACATCAAATGTGGCTCCTTTGTTTTCCATTTTCAAACCATCCTATAATTTTACACCTCTTTCTCAATTTTTGCATAACGTTGTGTTGAATTTGATTAGTGATAATTTTTCAAAACTTCCTCCCATTAATCCAATTTATCCTTCCAAACCATTACCTACTTCTTATGATCCTAAAACCTTTTTCCAATACCACCATCAAGTCGTCCATGATACTTAAAAGTGTTGTAGGTTAAGACATCTTTTTCAAGACATCCTAGAATATAATACTATAACTGTTTAAGGTGTAAATGATCTAGGAAATAAATCTATTGTACCCCCTAATCAAGACTTGCTAAGTTTTACCAGTCCTTTGACTTCTTAATATACTAATATCATCAAACCAACCAATCCATTACCACCCTCTTCCATCATGATTGTTGAACCTAGAAACCATGTGATAGTGAATGTTGATGTTACATGTGGTGTTGTAAACTATGTTGTCATCCTTATTGACCAAACTACATCCAAACCTAAACCTAAACCTAAACCTAAGTGTGAACCTTGCATTACCTTTGATCCCAAGGAGAATTTTAAGGTGCTTGATGGACTACTGTACATTTTTGCAAAGATTAATATAAATTATCCCATGGAGCACTCCTTGATTTTTGTGTGTGGTAAATATTATAACTGAAGAACATCTCTTTACAAGACAATTCCATTAAGAAACTTATAACAGATCTGAATTGATTATTATTTTTTTAATGGTTTTACATGTCCTACCCATGGTTCTATTACCCTTCCAATTAAAGTTGGTAAGAATTTCTTAGATGTCACCTTTGTCATTATCCCAACTTTAGATCAATTCCAAGTGAGACAACTTCATTGGCTTACATCCATGGAAGTTATTACTTCTCTTATCCACAAGTGTTTGAAGTTTCCCCATAATGGAACAAAGACTACAATTAATCATAGTCTCTATAATCCTTTAGAGAGTCATGAAAAATTTAACCTTGACTTCTTTTGGCCTCAGACACCTCAATCATTACAACCTTGACAAGATATTTTTTTCTATCCTATAAAAAATTCAAACTGAAATGATTTTTGAGTTGAGAAAACCTAAGGATGTTTCACCTCCTCATTTTGGACTTAAACTCCTTCCCTCTCATTTCATTTTGCCTATTCATGATTCAATTCCACTTCCTACCTCATATAAACATCCAATTTCCTTTATCTCTTAGCCCAATAACTAAGTAAAGTTCCTTTCATTCCTCCTACAAGGGATGAAAAGGAGCCCATGTTGATTGATCCTAAACCTTCCCAAATCTCGTGCCAAACCAAATAAAATTATTATGCTTGTGATCATCACCATAGAGTCATGCCAAGGCTCGTGAGCTTACTTCACAAACCATTTTATTACTAGACCAAGGGAGAAAGAAAATCTTGAGGAAATTAAATTGTCTAAACATGATAATTATTATTTTTATATTAAAGATCTCATTGTGATTAATCTTGACGATATGGATGCTAATGTTTGCTGACAATGCTACTACTATTGACTCTAATAATTTTGATGATATGTATGTGTTCATTGAAATAATTCATGAGATGTCTTAAAGATTTTCCAAAGCATTAACCATGCTCCTTATGACAAGCAAAGGGACTCATCATTAGAGCATGGTCTTTGTTTAGAACTTGTAGTAGCTCCATTTTTCATGCTTTATCTTTCTCCTCCTACATGTTTTCCTCATTTCCTAAGTAATGTTCACGAAGATGGGGAGGTGAATGATACACTTTAATAGCTCCTCTTGTGCAGTGGATTCTCTTTTGTGTTTGTTTGTTCATAACGTGCTTCCCTAGTGATGTGCTTGTTTTTATTGTTTTTGTGTTATTTCTCTCTTTGTATGACCCTTGTTGCTTTTTTGGGGTAAGGTGATAAAGGGACCAAACCTATCGCGTTATTCTTCTATTTGTATCTTGATTCTTATATATGTCGTATATATGTTATGTTGTACATGTGTTATTGTTGTAAATGTGCCCTTGTGTTGTTTACTTGCAGATAATGTAAAGTGGTGAGATCCATCTCTCTTTTTGGTCTCTATAATGTTGACCTAAGAAGACTTTTTTTTGTTCATCTTATGTTCTCTTATTCTATTGTGCTTATAGTTCCACTACCTTTGGGGGATAATGTCAAATTCATTACAATTATTCTTGATATAAACGAGTTATCAAATATGTACATTGACCCCAAAGTTACTGGATCTCTTATGTAATCTCTTTTTGTTATGTTCTTTGTTTCCCTTTATTTTATTCTTGGTTGGGGGCATATCACAATGAAAACATTCTTGTCTTTTGGATGCACATATGCTACCTTAAAGTCATTGTTCTTGGTAAGACGTACACAATCACTTTAACATGGGGCATACAATCTACTCTTTATTACGCATTATGCACACACCACAAATCAAACTTTACAATAAAATTTTTTCATGTTCCTTAGAAAATTATACCTTTTGCTTTATGATCTTCTCTTGGTGGATTTCCTTGGATATAATGCTTTCCTTGGTTATCCTTTACAATATTTATCTAGTGGATTTCCTAGCACACAATACATTTCTTGGTTATTATTTAAGGTGAATTGGCTAGCATAACATAACATACCAGACCATTGAATTCTCCTTTGCACCAATATCTCTCCCTCTCTACATGATCTATAGTAAGTTAACCTTACTAGGCTAGTATAGTCATGCCTTTGCAAAATTTCTTCATGTGTTGTTTCTTTTATCTTGGTTTTAGATTGATGAGGTCCTAAGTCACTTGGGGGTTTGGTGTTTCCTTCTCTCTTTTACCTTGATAAAAGTTATTTCCTATACTTTGATCTAATTTGTCAAGAGTATGAAGTAGGTTCATACTTCCACTAAAGTGGGGGGTAAATGTAGCATTGTAAGTTGCATCCCTGTGCAATTTCTTGCTCAGTTAGGCCCTATTTTAACATTTATAGCCTCTAGTGCCCAACATGCTTAATTCAACACAATTTCATATTTAATTTTAGCTTTCCTCTCCAAATAGGACCTCAAATCCCAATCTAAGGCCACATTTAGGGGAGCAAGGTGCCTAGGACATCTCACTCCCAAAAGTTGGCTAATTGGGGCACTTCACTCCCCAAACTTCAAGCCCAAATTGAATATGTTCAACGATTACATTATTTTAGTGATAATTTTACACCTGTATTGGCATTCTTTGAGTTTAACACCCTGAAAAGTTTGGAAGATGTATAAAAAGCAATCTACCCCTCCTCATTTTATTAATAACTCAATTCCAAATCATACTCTCAACTACAATTTTGCAATCTCAAGTCCCAAGGTAAGAGATCAAGCATCAAGCCATTGAAGACAAGGAGTAATTTCTAAGTTTAAGCATTTGTGAAGGTGTACATGATCTTCCTCTCCCAAATTCAACATCAAGCATCTTCATGAGTATTTTGATATCAAGAAATTTTATGAATGTATAAGCACTATAGCTTTTAGATCTATCCTTTGTTATAAATAAACATTCTTTCAATTCATTTTTAATTCAAGGTTGAATCTAAATCAAGGTTTGACCTAGGAATACCCCTTTCTACACAACATTTCCCTTATTTTTTGTGTGTAGGAACATGTGATAGATGCGTGGAAAAAGTTACTGAGATATTAGGCAAAGAAATATAGTTTGTAACTCACCGGCCATAAATTATTGAGAGTAGGGTGAGAAGGGTGCCCTAATCTTAGGAGCAAGTTGCTCTAGTCCCTCTATTTCACACCTAGACTCAAACTTTAGGTTAGTTACATTTTACTATTATATATTTTTTAGAATCTATGTGTCCATTTTCAATCTCCCCATGCACACATAAAACTACCAATTCACTTCACTTGGCCCTAAATTTTGCATCTTCCATCCATAATTGCATAGTACCATCCCCCCATAATTAAGTATCATTGCATTTTCTTGGTGCTTTATCCATCTTGAGGCCTCGTGGATCATCTTCCTTCTAATGTAATGTAAAAAGGAAATAAGCATAAAGTAGATTCCTTATTTGCATGGGTAAACTTGTGAATCCTATTTCACCTTGTTTTCTCCCATCACAACTCCTTTTGTGACATTCATATCCTTGATGTCCTTTTCCACATTTGAAATAGGTTCCTCTAAACATTTGGATTATTTTCAAATCACATATTACTCCTTTAATAATCCATCATTATAGTAGGTACAACTGTTTCTCATGTTATTGCGATATGAATTACTATTGGTCCTCCCTCAAAAGTTATCACTTT
Source organism: Chamaecyparis obtusa (assembly GCA_027943335.1). Lineage (NCBI taxonomy): Eukaryota > Viridiplantae > Streptophyta > Pinopsida > Cupressales > Cupressaceae > Chamaecyparis > Chamaecyparis obtusa. Next base: position 520,475 of record BSBK01004400.1, on the reverse strand, counting down.
TATCATCATGTGATATGGGATCCCATCCCTATTTTGTTCACATATGGTCTCCTTTTACCACAATACAATCCACCTCTCTAGAATATATATCCTCTATGTTTATGCCTCCATTCAAATATTTTATTCAACGTTTCCTCAACTTTAATCAAATTAATAGGATTCTGACGCAAGGCAGGGGTGGATGAGGGGCCAAAGGCACACCCTAATCTAAATCTACCTTGCAAAGATCACACACGGAAGCAACAAAACTCAAAGTGAGAGAGAGAATGCAAATTAGATCCTTAAATTTCATCAAATAGATTCATACATGTTGGGTTGTAAGGCCTTCCCAGTTAGGGCCAGATATTACAATTCGATTACAACAGTCCTCCAACATGCAAGGATTCAGAACTACCTTCAAACTTCTAATCTATAACTGATACCAAAAACTCCTCCTAAACTACAACCAACAACTACAATATATACAAGAGGCAACTAGAATAAGTCGGCCTTTAGATCCACCATTAACAGAAGGAACAACCAGATCTAGGTCCATACACTTCCCAATGATAGATACCAACATTAAATCCACGACCACAATTAAATGCACAAGTCGGCCTCAATAGAAAACCAAAAGAAACAACTCAGTAAGTAAGAATAACTGAGTGTCAGGAAAAGATAACCGAGCGCCAGGGAATTAACCGACCAACTTGGTTAAAGAAGGAACCCAAGCAACTACCAAACCAACTCGATCAAGGAAGGAACCGAGCAACAAAAAAACTCAAACTTATTTTTGGTGACACAAGATTTCCAAGGACCCGAGATGCTCCTGCATTAGACACTTGGGGTTATTTGAAATGATTCTCTAAATCATGCAGTAGGTACAATCTGAGCTGAATCTAACTCAGATTGTGAAATCCACAAACTATCTTCAATTGGTTTGTTCTTCCATTTTACTAGATATTCCATATACTATTTTCCTCTTATACTTTTGCCAACTCTTTGTTCTAAAATCTGCTCAACTTCTTATGTTTGTCTCTTAGGATAATAATTCGGTATTGTCATTTCTTCATCCAATTCATGGTACTCATACAAGTCAACAATGTTGAATATAGGTGATATATCCATGTCATCAGGCAATTCAATCTCATAATCATTTCCACTGTCAAATCTCCTCAATATCTTGCAAGGACCAAATTTCTTCATTTTTAGCTTCCCATATGTTCCAACAGGAAATCTACCTTTCTTCAAGTGTACCATTACTTCATCACCAACTACAAAATTCTTATGTCTTCTTGATCTATCAGCTCTGTCTTTGTATTTCTGATTACTTTTCTCCAACTTGAGTTTCACTTCTTCATGCAATGTCTTCATGAACTCAACAAACTTTACTCCTTCATCACTTCTCTTTTCTTCACAAGCAATATCCTTCAAATATGATATACCTCTTGGTTGTATGCCATTTACAATCTCAAAAGGTGTTTTTCTAGTACTTCTATTCACTAAATTATTATATGAAAACTCTGCTTGTGCCAATACAGAATCCCATTTACTCAGTGTATCTCCAACCAAGCATCTCAAAAGATTACCCAAGCTTTTATTCACAACCTTTGTTTGTCCATCAATCTATGGATGAAATGTAGAGCTATACCTCAACTTGGTGTCCAACTTTCTCCAAAGAGTCTTCCAAAAGTATCCAACAAAATTTATTGTCTCAGTCAGAGATGATACTCTTCGATAATCCATGCAATCTGACAATTTCCTTAAAGAAAAGATTTGCTATATGCATTGCATCTGATGTCTTTCTATAGGGTATAAAATGTGCCATCTTAGAAAATCTATCCATAACAACAAATATAGAATCATTACCTCTCACTGTCTTCGGTAAGCCAAGAACAAAATCCATATTGATATCAATCCAAGGTTTCTCAGGAACAAAAATTGGTATATACAATCCAGTATTCTAACTTACTCCCTTTGCAACTTGACAAATTTCACAACTTTTCACAAATTTCTAAACATCCTTATACAACAGTGGGCAAAATTATTTCTCCTTAAGAAAATTCAATGTCTTGTCAATACCAAAATGTCCAGCCAAACCACTACCATGTTTCTCCTTTATCAAATTAGTTCGCATTGATCCTCTCAATATACACAACTAAATACCTTTAAACAACATACCTCCTTGAATGAAATAGTCTTCCCATTTAGTACTCGGTTGATCTTGAATAGGTACTTTGCACTTTCTCCATGGCTCAGAAAAATTAGGATCAAATTCATATGAATCTCTCATGTCATCAAAACCAAGAACTTCAATTCTCATCTCGGTCATCAAAGATCTTCTTCTACTCAAGGCATCAACAACTTGGTTAGTGACTCCACTCTTATGTTTTATCACAAATGTATAACTCTGCAAATATTCAACCCATTTCATATGTCTTTGATTCAACTTATTTTGACTACACAAATATTGTAAAGCCTTATGATCAATATACAACACAAATTCCCTCGGTATCAAGTAATGTCTCCATTTCTTTAGGGCTTGAACAATAGCATAGAATTCTTGATCATACACATAATATTTCCTTTTTGCATAATTCAACTTTTCACTAAAGAAAGCAACATGTTTACCTTCTTGACTCAACACAACTCCTATTGCACTACCACTTGCATCACATTCAACTTGAAATACCTTATTGAAATCAGGCAATGCTAACATAAGTAATTCAACAACCTTCTGCTTTAGAGTCTCAAAACTTTTATTAGCTCCATGTGTCCACTTGAATTCTCTTTTATCTCCTCTCATAGTCTCAATCATAGCATTACAAATTGAACTGAAATTTCTAATGAACTTTCAGTAAAAACTTGCTAAACCATGAAATGATCTTACCTCACTAGCATTCTTAGGTGTAGGCCAATTCAAAATAGCTTCAACCTTTTCAGAATCCATTTTCAAACCATCAGCTGAAATTACAAATACCAAATACACAATCTCCTCTTTCATGAAAGAGCACTTTTTAAGGTTTATCATCAACTTTTCTTCTTTCAATCTCTGCAATACTTATTTAACATGCAACAAATTATCTTCTTTGGTCTTACTGAATATAAGAATATCATCTAGGTATACAATCACAAATTTACCCAAGAATTTCTTCAAAACTTCATTCATTAATCTCATAAAAGTACTCGGTGCATTGGTTAAACCAAAAGAGGTAACCAACCACTCATACAAACCTTCTTTTGTCTTAAAAGTAGTCTTCCACTCATCACCTTCTCTAATTTTGATATGATGATATCCACTTTTCAAATCAATTTTGATAAAATACTTTTCTCTAGTCAAACTATCCATTATGTCATCCATTCTCAGTATAGGAAACCTATATTTCACTGTTATCTTGTTGATTGCTTTGGAATCCATACACACCCACCATTCTCCATTCTTCTTAAGTGCCAATATAGCTGGTACTACACAAGGACTCAAACTTTCTTGAATCAAACCTTTCTGTAACAATTCCTAAATCTATCGGTTCAATTCTTGATTCTTGGTAGGTGTCAATCGATGTGGTGTCTTATTCAGTAAACTAGCTCCAGGGATTAAATCCATCCAATGATCAATGCTTCTCTTCAGTGGAAAACCATTAGGTACATTGTCAAAAATGATCTCTCTATACTCGGTGAGTATCTTATTAATCTCTTCAAGGATGCTATCCTCTATATTCTTACTCAGTTTGTTAGGAATCACAACAAAACATACATCATTCTTCTTCAAATCCTTAACAAACTTTCTTCCTTCCATCAAGAAAACTTTTACAGATGCACAAAGACTACTAATAGGGTCTTCAATCAAAGGTAACAAGATTTGTCTTCTCCCATCAACCCAAATAGTATATTTAAGCAATCTTCCATCATATATAGCATACTTATCATATTGTCAAGGTCTACCCAACAAAATATGACAACAATCCATAGGCATGATATCACACAACACCTTATCATAGTACTTTCCAATTTTTAAATTCACATAACATTGTTCACTTACCAAGAGTGTATGCTCATCCTTGATCCATGAAATTTGATAGGGCTTCGGGTGTTTCAACCTTTCCAACTGCAACTTTGTAACCATTTCCTCAGATGCCAAGCTCTTCGAGCTTCCATTATCAATGATTACCTTCCATACTTCATCAAAAACTCTACATCTAGTCTTGAACAAACTTTTCCTTATCGGATCTTCCTTATTACTTTCACTCCAAAGTGCTCTCCTTACCATCAAGTTCTTTTCCTTTTTAGGTTCATTCGGTGATTCTTCTTGCACCAAAGCATTTCTACTGCTACTGACCTTCTTACTTGCATGTGTGCACTTTGATCTATATCATTCTTCTCCACAATTGTAACAAGTTCCTCAGAATCCACCTCTATTATAACCACCTTGGTATTTATTGCCTCTTCCTCTAGATGAACTTTCACCTTTCCACTCGGTCTTGCATTTATCCAGATTTGTCTTTTCTGGATTAGATCTATTATTTTCACCATAAGATCTACCTCTTCCTCTAGGGAGTCTACCACCTCTACCTCTTTGTCTTTGATCATGTCTTTTGTTCAATTTCTCCTCAGCTTTCAAGGCAAACTAATAAGCTTCCTCAATATTTTCCAATTTAACCAAACTGATTTCTTTTTAGATGGAAACTCTCAAACCATTCAGGTACCTAGCAATTCTTTCCACTTCATCTTCATCATGTCTAGATCTGATATCTAATCTATAGAATTCCTTAGTATAATCTTTTACCAAGCTATCTTTGTGCCCCAAACTTTGCATTCACCTAACTAGGTTAATCTGATAATCACAAGGTAAAAACTTTCCTTTCAACTTATTTACCATCTTATTCCATACCTTAATTTTGTCTTTGCCTTTCCTTTTTCTGTCCAACTATAGATGCTCCCACCATAGGGATACATGACTCTTCAAGTTTGTGCTCGCAACCTTCACCTTCTTTTCTTCAAGAACATTTTCATATTCAAAGTACTTTTCCATCTCGGTGATCCAATCCACCAATTCATCTAAATCTAGCTTTCCACTTTACTCGGGAGGATTAAAATGTGGTGTAGACTTCAAATTTGTCAAAGCCTTTAACAATCTTTCCTCACCCAGATCCATCATAGGTGCAGGCTCTATATCACCTTGTTCTTCCTCAATTTCTTCATCACTAACATCTTCAAGATGTCTTCCTCTACGTTGAGCTATCTCAATAGATTCTAACCTAGCAACAAATTGTCTCAACATGTCTGCCAATCCTAGATCTGCATCTCACCTCCCATGAACTATCTTGAAACCCTTTGCAATTACATGCCAGATCGCAATCTATTACCCCACAATAAATCAACTAGGGTTTGACAAGAAGGAACCCTCAAACATAGATTCACAAACCTAGATCTAGATCTAACCTTCACTCTGATACCACTTGATGCAAGGTAGGGGTGGATGAGGGGCCAAAGGCACACCCTAATCCAAGTCTACCTTGCAGAGATCACACACATAAGCAATAACACTCAAAGCGAGAGATATAATGCATATCAAATCCTTAAATTTCATCAAATAGATTCATACATGCCAGACTGTAAGGCCTTCCCGATTAGGGCCAGATATTACAATTTGATTACAACAGTCCTCCAACATGCGACGATTCAGAACTACCTTCAAACTTCTAATCTCTAACTGATACCAAAAACTACCCCTAAACTACAACCAATGACTACAATATATATAAGAGGCTACTGAAACAAGTCGGCCTTTAGATTCTTCATTAACAGAAGGAACGACCAGATCTAGGTCCACACACTTCCCAATGATAGATACCAACATTAAATCCATGACCACAATTAAATGTACAAGTCGGCTTCAACAAAAAACCAAAAGAAACAACTCAGTAAGCAAGGATAATCGAGTGCTAGGAAAAGATAATTGAGCACCAGGGAATTAACTGACCAACTTAGTTAAAGAAGGAACCCAAGCAACTATCGAGCCAACTCGGTCAAGGAAGGAACCGAGAAACACAGAAAAATCAAACTTGTTTTTGGTGACACGTGATTTCCAAGGACCCAAGATGCTCCTGCATAAGATTCTTCAAGTGTCCTTGTTGGCATTACTATGTCTAGTTGTATTGATCATCTTATGGAATGCTTTATTGTACTCCTTTACTTTCTTCTCATGTTTTTCGTATAATTCACAATCTCTTTAGAAATTCTAGTTCATAATTATTATGTATGAATTGAATCTTCAACTTTGTCACCAATTTATCCCACCTCGTGGTTCTTTCTTTCCTCTCCTACTTTTGTCAACACGATTTTCTTCCACTAAATAGAAAAATCTCTTTCAACTTAGTTTTTTTCAAACATGTCCCTTTCTAGATCTTTAGTTTCCTCACACTAAAAAAGTTCTTCCATATCGTTCATCCATACAATTAATTTATTGGGATTTAAATAACCAAGACAATTAAAAATTTCAATTCTAGGTTTCTTAACAATTTTTAAAGTGGCTTCTAGCATCTTAAACTGTTAAAATAATAATAACAAAATATAGAGTTAGGAAATTTTTTAATCAATGAGCAAGGAAAAGAAGATTTACCATGAATAATCACAAAACTATGAGCATTCACCAAAGCACAATGAAACAAGGAGATAATATTTTGAAGGGGGAAAAGCATAAAAAAAACCCCGTGATATAATGAAAGTGGCAAAAATGCCTAAGAATTAGAGAGAGAGAGAGAGAGAGTGAGAGCTTAGCTCGTACAATGTTCAAGAAGAAGAAGAATCTCACAAGTTGAGAGAAGTAGAGCCATCTCTTAATAGAGATATGAGAAAGGAGTTACATTGTAACTCCCATTTCTATGTATGCCATATTTCACTAGTGTGTGAGACAAGTGTAGGATTCCTCATAAGGAGGAATATCTATTTTCCTTAATAAAGGAAATTACAAATATGACATGTCATTCCACTTGGACTAGAGGATGAATATAATAGGATACCTTGGTTTATCCTTTAAATACATTATTTACCGAGGAAAGATTAAATTCTAACACCCCCTTTAATATTTACTTGGGGTAATTACATCAAGGGGTATCAAACCCAAATTATTACAATGAAATTCAAATTTCTCTCTAGAAAGAGGTTTTGTCAAAATATCTACAACTTGATCTTCACCTTTGCAATGGAAGAGGGAACTTTCTTTTCTGCTATGTGCTCTCTAATGAAGTGGTGGTGGAGAGAAATGTGCTTTGACTTTGCATGGTAAATTGGATTCTTTGCCAAGTCTATTGCACTTTGATTGTCACAATACAATGGTGTAGGTTCTTGTTGAGGTAGACCCAAATCTTCAAGTATTCTTCTAAGCCATAGAGCTTCTTTAGAGGCATGAGTACAACTTTTATATTCAGCTTCAGTAGAACATAGAGACACAAATTGTTCTTTTTTACTTTTCCAAGATATAGAACCTGAACCAAGAGAAAAACAATACCCAAAAGTAGATTTTCCATCATTGGGGTCTCCACCTAAATCTGAATGCTACGTTCTCTACAAGGAGTAGCATCTATGAAAGGAGATTCCATATCTATCATCAACTTAGTTCCTAAATCACATGGAATTGAAACATGATTAGCATCATTCATATGAAATCTATCTAGGAGATCTTTAGCATATTTACTTTGAGAGATAAAAATACCCTTAGGGGTTTGCCAAAGTTGCATTCCTAAGAAATAATGTAAAAAACCTAAATCTGTCATTTGAAATTTTTGGTTGAGTTGGAACTTAATATCATAAATTAACTGGAAAGAACTAGAGGTAAGAATCAAATCATCAACATACATAATGATAATAATAATGCCATCTTCACCATGCTTGATATACAAATTAGGATCATTTTGACTTCTTTCAAAACCTTGAGAAATAAAGAAAGCATTAAGTTTGGAATACCATTCTCTAGGAGATTGTTTTAAACCATAAATAGACTTCTTTAGTTTGCAGACATAGATCAAGTGCTATGTGCTTTGAACCATGACTTTCTAGTGACATAACTTCATGTAGATATATCCTTGGCTAATTGGATATGTTATTAAAGAAGTTTTATTAAACTCTGGTTCTTTTAGCTGGACAAGTTGAGGTTATATGGTGAAATTGAATTGGATCCATAAGATTCTCTTACATCTAGACAAAATTTAGACATGACAAAAGGGTACCAATAGAATCATTCTTCCAATTTCAAAATTTACAAAATTGTTGACAAGCCTTCTAGATATATTTTAATGCAAACAGAGATTTATTCATAAAGAAGGGGGCAACCAAAATTTTATCCATTCATTGATTACCTTTCCATATGTTATTCATAGCTCATTATTTTTTTTCTCTTAGCACAACCCTTATTATCTATTTATTTGATAAACAAGTTCAACATATCTTGGGATCCTAAGGATCCAATCCACTTATATTTTTGGATTGTGTACAATGTAGCCAAGACGAGGATATAAAACCATTTTTTCTATCAAATTTTGTTCGTAAGAATTATTGAATGATCTTATTTAAGTCATCATATCCTTTTTTGAAGGGAATCTAACAAGACTAGGAAACATGAGAAGGAAATAATATGTGAGTTACCACTTGTATTTCCAACTAATACTAGAAATTTATTTTCCCAAGTATATATTTTTTTCCAACTTGGTTATGAACCAATTCTACATGTCATAGAGAATGACCCCCAAAGGGAATACTTGACTATTATGCAATCTACTCATCCTTAATTTGCTTCCATTATTTAGGAATGCAATGTGGAGTCAGATCATATTGGACATCTTGTTGGTTTTTTTTTGTTTTTTGATGATGGATCATGTATTTTGATCTAAAATGTTAAACAAAAAATAAACACAGTCAATTCTAGAAGCTTCGAATTTTAACATTATGGACAGTGGAAACCATATGTCTACATATTGGACATGATAAAGTTAGTTTTATGATAAAAAATCTATGATCTCATAACATACCAATACAAATGTAGAACCTCCAAAACATTTATAATTTATGATTTTGAATTTGTAATGAAGGGTATACTAACAAATATAAAAAATGTGAAACATGAACCTTTATATCATTTGAGATAAAAATACCTTTGATCAAAGTTCATTTGATTATATTTTTTTTAGCAAATAGTCGAGTGTACCAATAGCAACAACATAGAGGAATGGTAATAGAGGATAACAGTGTCCGATACACCATTGCAATGGGAATGGACTAGTCAATAAATTATTGATCCTTAATTAGGCATTTGTATCTTTAAGTAATATTTGAGAATGTTTATATGTTCTGATGCCAAAACCTAGCTATTATAATATTTTGATTCCAAAGCTTTTGTACTCGCTTATGTAATCTTTATTAAAATCCAACTTCACCAACAAAGCATTATGCCTTGATTGTTGTGCCCACTCACTAGTTTCCAGGTCAAGATTAAGCTATGAAGAAAAATCTTCCACCTACGAACCCTATCTTTTTAGTTATAGTTATCCCTTTTATCACCAGTTTGGTCCTTGTAGCTAAAGATTTAACAATAATTTTATAAGAGGTGTTAATAAAACTAATATTAGGTCATCTAGAGATATAGTCTTAAATTTTCCCATTTAGAAGAAGCTTGACTAATCCTTTATTAATATCAGGCCCTAACAAGCCATTGTTTGAAGCTTCCAAGCATGAAAGCTTAAAATATTCCTTAATATGTCGCTACATTGTTTGCTAAAATTCAATTAATAACCCACAAATCCTTAACATGTTATTAGAGTTCGTTGAAAAAACAACATGCTTCAAGTCCTGTGTGGAAAGATATTGATCTAAAAATTGACTACATTCATGATCCACCCTTTTCTGGTATGTGTTATTTGACAATATCTTCCAATATTAATGATTTGTCCTACTAGTAAGGGTCCTCTCTAAAAAGCTTCTCATAAAAATTATGAAACATAGATTTAATTTGTTGCTAGTTTGCATGAACTAGTTGAACCACATCTCGATGAATCCAATATTCTCCTCATGTTTATAATCTGAGTAATTAAATAATTATTTTTTGGCCCCTTGCCTTGTATATATATCAAGTTTACAAAGGTGGTTTTTGGTTGCAATAATAGAAGTTTGAATGGTAATGTTGTATTGGAGTATGAATTAATAAAATTTCCATTGACTTATAGATTCCTTTGAGATATTATATTTACATTTTCATTACGAGGACAATCTTTCATCAAATATTGTACAAAAAATACCATATTTAAAAATAATAGTCCGCACAATCATTCCCTCTAATATTCCCTTCTTTCTAGTTGGTAGTGGAGTTCCAAATGTTAACCAATGCAATAACTCAAGGAATTTTAAGATGTCAAGTATTAATCTTGAAAGGCTTATGGAAATTGACTTTATTTGGTTCCTCCCTTGAAATGACACATTAGATAACAAAGTGAATAAAGGGGAAAGTAGAATAATTAACTTTCACACAATTCTAGATTCTTGAATCAGTTGTAGGTTGGAAGAGATATAAAACCAAACATTTTTTTAAGTTTCCTATCAACTCTCAATATATAGTTAGTCCAAGTATACCAATTACAACAATTATGTTGAAATTTTTTTATGAACAAGATCTATAACCCTCACATAATTTCAATAAAATAATCATTTATCAAATTCTTCACTACTTAACTTTATATGATGACATTTTTTTATGAACAAGATCTATAACCCTCACATAATTTTAATAAAATAATCATTTATCAAATTCTTCACTACTTAACTTTATATGATTTGATCGTCTATGATCTTTATGATGTTCTACCATATTAAAATCACCTCATATAACCTAATTGACATGATGAACATTCTTAGTCATCCATTTGAGCTACGACTCACATCTCTCTTTTAAAATTTTAGGAACATGAACAAAACAAAAATCAATTAGTTGACAAGGTGCACACACAACTATACAAAGAGTGTTCCCATTTATCAACGAATTTTTTTTAAACCCATGAAGCTTATCAATAATAGTTGTACTCTTCCTTCTCTATGTAGAAAAATGCTGCATCTCTATATACATTGGATATAGAAGAAACAAGATGGGAACCATTAAGCTCAACTTCTTGTAGAAAGACAATACCATGTTTCAATTTGATTATAGCCTCCTAGACCTCATATTTCCAATGAGGGAGAGAAATCTCTCTAAGATTCTAAGAAATAAGGAGAGTTTGCAAGGTCTTCTTCTTGTGGGAAAACATCAAAATACTTAGCAATTGTAGTAGATTGCTCATAATGGCTATGATTTTTTGCAATAGGAAGAGGAGACCTTTAACTTTGTCCCACAACTATTGATGGAACTCCTTGTCTTGTAGATGGTGACAAAAATCTTTGTCTCGTAGAAAGTGGTGAAGAAGTACTATCAATAGCTCTCGTAGTATGGTGAGATGGTGATGTGGGGTGACTTTGTGAAGATGCATGTCCATTTTGAGATGCAAAAAAACTTGAAGGTTCTTTCTCTTTGTTAACCATCCTCCAACCATATTCCATAAGAATATCTTAATAAGAGTGCGATTTATCATTATTTTTATTTTTTCATCCAAAATGACTTCTTTCAATCGAGAGGTGGGTTTAGGCATAGCAACATGTTGAGGAGGTGTTTGTATATATTGTGTACTAGAGGAAGCTACCACTCTGTCTTGTATACATATATCCTAACAAGACAACGTCTTATCAAATGACATTCTTGACAACAACAAAAATACACATTAGGCTTGTTCAAATAGTTAATGGCTAGTAAAAGTCAAACCCTATACCTATTAATTTGATTTTTTTTTGATAGTTTCTTATTTAGTTTCATTTCCACACAAACTCTAGGGTGAACCCTTAAATTGAAAATTTGTTAGTGTTATTTTTAAAACATAAAACTTTTCTATGTTGTCAAACAATTTCTCTTTAGAAGGGTTTGAAGGCAATATTTAAAAAGTGTAACTCTATCCTCATAATATACTTGGATCTTGAAGAGCCCTAAGGGTGAAAATCCAATGTCTAGGCTTGCCAATAGAAAATTTGGCGACGAATAACCCAAGGACCATATGGAAGTGCAACTTCAAGATCAACTAATTCAAATTGCATGAAACCTTCCCCTTTCCCAACAGAACTTCCTAGCCCCTAGTTTCCCAATTTATTTTAGCCCATTTACAGAAATCAAATTAAGATGGTCTATCTCTTAGAAAAAGAATCTAATAACAAACTAGTGTGGACATGAAACAATTTATTCAACATCACCAATAAGCATAAACTCTAAAGTTTTATCTACTGCACTATGACTCTTCTATCTTATTATCATCTAACTTTTATTCTCCTTCTCTAGTTTTTTCAGTAGCCTCGACTACCTTTTCTCCAACAAGATTAACACCATTCATTGTTTCTCTATTCATGACATCACTCCCTTTCATCAAAATAAAGTTTGCATATGGCTGTGTTCTCCAAAGTTTTCACTTGATCCCCTCTCGCTTTCAACACTTATATCCATTGACCTCTCTATTTTGCACAATGAGCTGGTTTGTTCCAGAATCACATATTAAAAGGATTGCCCTAAGATTTGGTCGATGTTTAGAAAATTTGTTTCCACTCCACACATCCAACAATCTTTGCTAAAGAAAACAAGATGAGCGAAATACTTACTCACCTCCCATATGTCCCATAAACTAATTTTAGCCTCATAAATGTTAACATTTCTATCTATTTGTCTACCTATCTATTTTTTTTAATTAAAAAAAAAAACTACCTCTACTATCTTACTTAAAAATAAAAATAAAAATAATTATATAAAAAAAATCTTTTCTCAAAATTACGCCACTTAGAATTCTTTTCATACCTAAACCACAAAACCCCAAAAACCCCCAAAACATCAAGATTGTGATTTTAGGGTGCCCAAGGACTACCTCTCTTCACAATAAGAGGAGACAACGCAATTTCTTAAACCTAATTCGAAGAAGAGGGCCAACCGCACGCATTATTGTGGTCGCCGCGACTGCAATTGGAAGGGGCACAGCATCTGGTCTTCGACAGCATTTCAAGCTTCAGGTTAGCCTTGTTTTTATGGTCATGGCGTTTTCATTGTGAATATCTCAGCCAGTTGATATTTTGTTAAGCTACTTTGTGCTTTTTCTCCTTAACATATTGTTGCGCAGTTTTGGAGTTTTTCCTTTTTTTTTAATTGATTGAATGCCCTTTGTTTCTGGATCTTGCTTGGCTTCTTTCAACCGGGAAAGATATTGATTGGGTCAATCCCTGATATGATCATGACCGCCTTGACTGCGTTTTGTTGTAAATGGGTTCAGCTTGCGTTTTCGCAACGTTATTAGCAACGATGCTTACATAGTGAGATGTTCATTAGCTGTTTGGTTGTGCTTGCGTTCCTCTTTTTTGCTCTCAATCTTGGATCGATGTTTGTTTTCCTTGGTTAACAGTAGGGTTTTTCTTGTTTATTTTATCTGCATGTAGTAAACCTTCATTTTTGAATGGCCATGCTGTTTGGTAGAGAATAAACCAGATCTTTCTGGGCTTTGTCTGTCTCTGACTAGGATTTTGTTAGAGTACATTTCTAGAGTGGGGAATTATTCGTAGATATTATTTAAGTATTTCCTGTTTTATGAGGTGATTAGGATAAGCTGGGGTATAAAATATGTTTAGCTTTCTCGGACGACTTATTTGTTATTTTAATTTATTTAGACGAGCAGTTTTTGTTAACCGAGTAAGATTTGTCTATTACTGGAGGTTTTAATCACAGCACATGTTTTTTTGCCATAGTTAAAAAATGCAGATCCTACAAACACTCAGAGTCTTAAAATTTGACTTGTATTTGCGACTCAGGAAGTTTACTGAATATTAAAAAGCTACGAATTTGTGAACGATTTCAAAAAGCAAGCATATTGTCGAGTTTAGAGAGCTTAATACTGATATATTTCATTTATAGATCAAAGTTAGAGTTCAATACAAAGCATGTATCAGAAGCAGAGTTCAATACATATAAATTTCAAGTTTCAATATAAATAATGCTAATAAAATATAATCTCAATGTTCATAATCTAATAATCTATAAATTTTCCTTATTCAATTAAAGCTTCTAAATAGCTGTGCCAGTTTTTTTAAACAGGATGATAGTGGTTTTTGTTGAGGAACAGCATCATCCCCAACAGGAGTTGCAGGCGTATAATGTGCTTCAGATGAAGCTTCTCTTGATGCCTTGCATTTTGCCTCCTCATTTTCTGCTGCATTTGATGCCCATTCTGTTGTCTTCATCTCCAAATCATCTACATCATCAGCAGTGAACATGGGATACACATGTTCCGTTATCCAATTTGAATGTGAACTGTCATTAAGGTAAAGCACCTCTTGTGTATCTTGCCCTGTCACATCCTGTGCACTCAACTGAAGGTTGTGCCACGCAAAGACATGCTTTTGAGGTCAACTTGTTGCACTTCTTCGCGTGAATGACCTTAAAAGCACCCCAAATGTGTTTACACTTGGAAGATAAAATGTTGATAGCCAGTTTTTGAAGATTAGGTTTTGTTGCACTTAAATTTTCTTGCCCTAAGTTCCATTTAGAATTGTATGAAAATTTGTAATCTTAAGAAAAGTCTTACTAAACATTTATGCCCTTTATACCTAGTTATAGACTGGTTATCCTTTGAATTTGTAGAGGTGGATAAAATGAACTCCTTGTGCTGTTATAAATCTGCAACACATCATAAATGGTGCTCTAATATTTTTTTCAGGGAACATATTCACCAACATTTGTTGAGACCATCAGTAACTTCCTCATTTTCTCTTTATTGAATTGAAGAAGAAAAAGTTTAGGTTGAATTAGTTGGCAATTAGTTGAATATGTTGGTTATTGTGTCCACATCTTATTTTTTGTTTGGCTTGTACATGTGCTGAAGTACTTCCTTGGCCTCCTTGGTCTTGTTTGTGGCCTTATACAAATACCCATGAGGTTTGTATCCCCATCCTCAAACTATATAATCCCAACCAACGACTATGATACCTTAAGCAAAGAGAGCATATAAAATTGAAAATAGAAAGTGTAACAATATAAAATAAAAAGAAAAAATCTTTTTAATGAAAACATACCTTGATAATCTCTTTTGTGCGCTTTTCAAACCAAGTGTCAAATATATCTTCATGATCCTCTTCCGTTTGGCCCTTTTGGGATAAGGATTGCCCATCCACTTGGCTCTTATAAACATGTGTATAAGAGATAACAATGCAAGAGTCATACTTTGTATTGCGATAAAATTAGTCACAAAGTGTGGGACTTCTGATTTCAGAAGCTCTTTACCATTTGTGTGCTCTCTAATGGGATTTGAGGCTTATGGATTGTCGTAGATGTTTCTTGTCGCATTCCTTATGTCTTTTCCCCATGTTCTTGACCCAGCAAGTTCTCTATAACTTCAAAGGGAAGGTCAATTAAATGGGCAACACCAGGTATCCAGAAGAGTTTAAGGTCACTTGCCTTTCTGCTGTCTGCCACATATGTAACTACATTGTATGTTAATATTGTGACAACATTTTCCATTGCCACCTTGCATAAAGTCTCAAAAGTTTAATCTTCATTGGATTTGGCCTCAAATACTTTTTCTAATTTTCTAAGTCTGCAGGAAGTTGAGTAGGGCACAGTTCTAACCATTCATCCAGTTGTGAGATAAATGGTGCAGCCCTTCTTTTGACAGTATTTTGGTTCAGGGATGCCTGTGTATTTTACTGCATCTTTCAGTAATGGCCCACTCAACTCACAAGGGCTTGGTGCCTTGAACTCTTTTCTTGCTACAGTTAATTTAGTTGCTAATGCTTCTCAATAAGGTCGCTGTGCAATGTCGAAAAGTATACTGTTATAATACAAAAATTGGCACATGCCAACTTGGCCTCGTGCTGTTTTTCTTGGTGCTAGGCTGCACCTTCCAACAAAAATTCTGAACCAAGAGTGTTATGAAGCTACGTGTTTGAGACTTTGATCTTCTGCTTTTTGGAAATCCCTAAATCTGCAGTCCAATACAAGATGAATGATACCCTGAATATGCATTTGAAACTGTGAAACTAATGACAACTGCTATTGGTTTTCACAGTCCTTTCTTATCTATTTTTTAATCCCTATAAGATGCAAGGAGAGCCTTCACCTTAAACTCTTGTTCCATTGCATCATATAGGTGCACATTCCTGCAGGAGATTTATTCAATGCAAAATTTGAGGGGGTTTATGCCTTTTCCCATATACAGGCCACAATAAATGCATATAACCATTTTGGCATTGCACTTGCAGCACCATGTTTTTTTAGAAAGTTTCTTGGCTTCCAATCACGTTTGATCATTGTGTATGTTTCTTTTTGAAATTAAAAAAAAATTAAATCCTAGCATTAATCAAAAAGGTAGAAAATTTAGATGCCTACTATAGTGGCTACATCAAAGTACCATGTTACTGGTTAATCTTTGCTACCTTCTAGATCTTGGTACGATCTGCTCTAGGGTCAGATATTAGTTCAGTGTGGGCAGGGGTGTGGCCAGGAGTTCTCATTATGGCTGTGGGTTTGTCCAAACCAACCCAAAATAACTAGGTTTTTAGTTTTTTGAGAACTCAGGACGAGCCTAGAATAAAATGACACTTTTTAAAAAGCTGCTATAAAAGAATGGCAGGCAGATCCGACACAGACAAGCAAATGAATAGCCCCAGAATAGTCTAGTCACAAAATACAGCATGAAGATAGACAAAAGTAGAGGGATCACACTCTAGTGGGTGACCAGGGTCTCCCATTCCTTGCATATCGTCTTCAGTTTGTCTTCCCACTTGGCAATTCCAGTATCAACTTGATACTCATTCCTTTTCTGTGTTTTCTTGTTGTTCATCTCTTCTTCCTCGTAGATCGGTTTACATTTCTGGAACTCAGCTTTGAGTATGTCAACTCCCCAGACATTGCACCGCATATGTTGTCAGTGACTTGTAACAATGTAATGTTAGTCTATTTTAAAATTGATAATATATTCATTTTAATTAATTTTAACTTTATTTATAATCTACGATTATATTTATTAAGTCTGTTAAATATTAAATAAGCTTTACAAATATTTCTATATGTTAAAATAATAAAAATATTAGGAAAAATTTATTTGTTCTCTTTTGGTTTTGTGAGTAAGCTGCAAATTGTATATGCTTAGGATTATTATATGTTCTTGTATAGATATCCTGAAGTGAATCCAACCCTCAATTTTTTTGACCAAATCTTTGAACCAAAACCCTGAATCCAAACCCGAACTGGTACCAAGATTGATTGCTTTTTAAAACAATAGAGAGTTTTCTATGGTACAAGTTTTCTTAGAAAATCCCCTGTATTCTGGTTCAGTTCATTATTGGTCCGGTATGTTTTGGTGCGGTGATGGCCTTGTGTTATTTTACATTTTTTGCATTTTTAGGATCGGCTGTCCTTTCAGGATTTATATGTTCAGTGTCTGTGGTGAGGATGTCTGCCGGCATGAAACTATTTCAAACAAGAATCAGCCCACCTTTCTTTTTAAGGTGGTCTTTTGTGGTGATGAGGGCAGGCATAATGGCTGCATGGTGCCAGTGCAGGTGATCATTTTTTAGCAAAGCAGCTACTCTGCTCACGTGTAGTGGCCATTGATGTGACATACAGGATTTGAACACTACTCTGTCAGGGAAAGAATATTTGCCAGGATCTGATGAGTATGTGTGTAAAAGTGATGGTATTTTGGTGATGGTGTTATTATTGTTATTGCGGCTGTGTCAATTTTGAATTTACTAAGTTTGGACCCTTTTGGGGATTCATACAGCTATTTGGAGGTCTTCTGGCTTCCTTATTTACAAGTCTTGGAGTGTTACCTGCTGCATTCTCTGTAACAAGCAATTATTACTGGCTTCTCATTATTACAAGCAACACATGTTTTACTTTTTAGCACCTTTTAAGTTTGTACACAAAGGGGTTTCAGCTTTCGATATTCTTGTACAAATATCTAGGTAGGTGATTATCTCAATGCAGAGTCACGAAGGACTTCTTATAGACGAGTTTGTGCTAATATAATTTCTGGAGAAAAGGTAGTATGGGGGTATATCAATTTAGAGACTAGTAATTAATTTGTTGCAGACGGTGTGAATCTGGGAAGTTCTACTTATCGGCTACAATATTGACCTGGATTTCGATGAGTCTGCTATTATAAGATCTAGAGAATGGCAGGATGAGGATGTATTAACTTAAAGGCATTGTGATTAATGGGATGCAGACAGGGCGTGATTGTGGCGAGTGTACACTCAAAGACAGTAAAGCTAATCAAAACAAAACTCAAAAATATAAGATGAAAGAAGAATGCTATTTTTTCAAGCATGCTGTTTTTTCTGGAGTTGAAAGTACTTTTCTTGCTGCTATTGAAACATAAGAATTTTTGAGCTGTTTAGGCTGTGGAACAATTGTTACACAATCAGTAGTGAAATGCCCAGTTTTGTTCTTGGAAGAATTGATTTTCTTTATTTTTCTAGTCAAATAATAAAATTATGATTTTTTTACCTACAAGCTACTTGAATAAATTAAAAATTGAATAAAACAAAACAAACAAGTAATGACTGGATGAAAGAATAAAGGGTAAGTACTAGGAACAAATCTTAATGGTCCGTAGTCTCATGTATGTGTGCTATGAAGAACAGCCATACAATGAAAGGAAATGTGTTTTTTGAGGACAGATCCCTTTGAGATTTAACATTTTGTTTCCTATTTCTTTATTTGTGTTCTTCTGTATTTTGTCCATTTGAAAATAAATTTATTGCTTCTAATATTGTATAGATGATCCTATGAAGAGCACATGAACTATTGAAGTTGTTTTAATTTGATCAGAGATTTGTAGGAGATGTGCTGGAAAAATTTGTTTTTATATAGTATTTATTTACACCTTGGAGTTCTTTTTCATTTTTGTTGAGTTGTGGAAAAATTATTTATCACTGCATGCCTCCTTTGTCCAGGCTTAAGTTACAATGGTGAGGATTAGTGTTTTGAATGATGCTCTTAGGAGCATGTATAATGCGGAAAAACGTGGGAAGCGCCAGGTGATGATCAGGCCATCATCAAAAGTTATCATTAAGTTTCTCCAAGTCATGCAAAAACATGGTATATCATTTATTGAAACTTATTCTGTTATTGACTTGAGTATGCAGTTTGTCATGGGTTGCTTTTTCATGCTATATTAAGTCCTGCAAAGAAACAATTTTTTAGGCACATGACACTTTCATCTGTTTTTTACAGGCTATATTGGAGAATTTGAGCTTGTTGATGATCATAGATCTGGAAAAATTGTTGTAGAGCTCAATGGAAGGCTTAATAAATGTGGTGTGATAAGTCCTCGTTTTGATGTTGGGGTCAAAGAAATTGAATCCTGGACTGCAAGATTGCTTCCATCTCGACAGGTAAACTTTCATGGGATAGGTGAAAATTGGATATAATTAGCAATCTCAGTGCATATTTTTCCGTACCTCATTTTTTTTTTTGATTTAACTGGCTTCATGGATATTTCTCCCATATGTTTACATGCAGTTTGGATTCATTGTTCTGACAACATCTGCTGGCATCATGGACCATGATGAGGCTAGGAGAAAGAACGTTGGTGGGAAAGTGTTGGGATTTTTTTACTAGATCTAATTTTTTACTTAGTTTGAGGATTGGGTAATTGTGGTAATGAACTAGACCATATTCAACCTTGGAAGAATTATAAGGCTGGTGTATTTGAATTTGAGGAAATTATTTAAAATTTTGCATTATAAATTTGAAGTCCATGTCCTTTTTTTGGTATTTACCCCATATATGCAGTAGTTTGTATTTGTTAGTTGCATTTGAAGAATTTTAAGGCAGGTGTATTTGTATTAATGATTTTTCTAAATATTTTGCAGTTTACATTATCCTACTACTTATTCTCCTAATTTTATTGATGATCATATGCATTACTTCTTATATATTTAAAGTTCATGTCATTTTTTTTTGGTATTTGCCCCATATATTTACTAGTTTGTGTCCGAGCTTGTGTGCTGCATAGATGTGCAGCATGTATGTGTATGTGCACTTGCATATTTATGACTTTTGAGGCTAGCCATGGGTTTTTTCTATTTAAATTTGGAAAAAAGATGCTGTATGTATGTTTATATGTATGCATATATCATATACATGCACTGTATGCATCTATTTGCATTGAGTTCTACTGTTGTCATATTAGTGTATGGATTAATAGTTGTATTTGTTTTCTAGCAACATGGGTTGAAATTTTTTTGCCTTTTCTGAGGTTTAGGAATGGAGCCATGGTGTACATGCTGTTGCGAGTTGGAAGGAACTTTGTAATGTTGCTTGTGTTATGTCAGGTTGATTTTTCTTTCCTTGTAGGTTAAATTCTTGGGTTATCTTCTATGCGATTTAGACTTGTAGAAGTTGTGGCCATTATGACTATAAGTTTTGATGTTCAGTTATAATTAGTGACATTCTTATCCAAGTTTGTTAATAACCAATACAAATCTGCAAGATCACATCAAGAAAGTCTTGAATGCTTTTTAGAGATATCATACTTGTATTATATTCTATGGTACAGTAAGGTAATTCTGTTTTGCTTGTGTTATGTCAGGTTGATTTTTCTTTCCTTGTAGGTTAAATTCTTGGGTTATATTGTATGCGATTTAGACTTGTTGTAGAAGTTGTGGCCATTATGACTAAGTTTTGATGTTCAGTTTTAATTAGTGACATTCTTATCCATGTTTGTTAATGACCAATACAAATCTGCAAGATCACATCAAGAAAGTCTTGAATGTTTTTCAGAGATATCATACTTGTATTATATTCTATGGTACAGTAAGGTAATTCTGTTTTACAAAGATTTAACTTTCAGCTGGTGTACCTTAAAAGTAGTTTTGCACACCTGTCTGCCTTTGCCGTTATCTGATGAAATGCTCATATGGTTCGTTGATTCTTTAATAGTGATTTGTACAGTACAACTTTCATGAAACTAAATGTTTTCTTAAAAGCCATGGTCTTTGGAAAATCTTATCACACAATCAACCCATGAAATAATGAGCTTATGCTAGGTTTTAAGGTTGTTGGCAGCAGGTAAAATATGTTCGTGCTTAAATGTCTGTTAGTTTGCGGTAAAATCAGGAGTTTGATTCATTAACGAAATAGGGCTTGTATAAGTTAAGATGGCTTAGTTATTTTTATCAAAGTTGCATCCATTCTGCAATGATTTCAAACAACCATAAAATTGTGTTATTCTCGTGTTATTGGAATAGATTCCAGGTACATTGTTGAAATTCATCTAGTAGAAAAAAAAAAGAAGATTTGGTTTGAAGTAATTTTACTATTTGGTATTTTTCATAAATACTGTAGTGCTGGAGTATATGCCAATCTCGTGATGCAGGGTCCAAAAGTAGGGTGTGCAAACTCCATACTGACTCAACAGAGTATACCGTTTTATGGTGAAACTATGTGAAACCTTAATAAAGGAAATATGGGTGGATGACAAAGATGGTAGTAGACATACTGATTGACAGTAAAAGACGTCTGGATGGGTTAACCAATGTGAGGAAACTAGGTCGACCAACTACTTTGTTGCTTCAGGTAGTGGTGTTGAAATGAGTGCTACCAGTAGTGAGAAAAAGAAGAAACGCGTTAAAGCAAAAACTGGGGTTGCAAAAAATGTGAACTTATGTAGGTATCAACCATTTTGGCTTGAAGAGGCTCAACAAAAATAGAATGGTTGTGGTCATTGAGGGTAATCAGGTCAAATGCTAAGGTTGTGATTAACAATGGTGGATTATGAGGTAAGTATGTTGACTTCACAAAATGCAATATTTTAGTCCAATTGGACAGATCAAATTGTTAAAGCATTCAGTTTTTGTTGAGGTCCAAATTCAAATCCTTGTGGCATCTATTGTGAAAATCGAAGTAATGAATCTTGGTTTTCCAATGTTGGTTTCTAGTGGTAATGTTTAAGGTGTTGCTCTCAAGAAGCTAGGTACATCACTTGGCTTAGTGGTAGAGAACTTGTGCTCTTGAAAGAGAGGTCACAAGTTCAAAATCCATATGGGCAAGGTACGCTTGTAGCACAGTTAGGTGCCTCTTGTAAGGAGTAGGAGCTCTTGCTGTCTCCATATGCAGATCCAAAAACACATGGCTGGTATTGTAGACAAAGGACCTTTCCTTTGCTTGTAGATCACATGGTAAAAAAATAGAGAGGCTAAATAAAAAGGAAGTGATTGTGGTCATTGAGGGTGAAAAGGTTAATGCTAAGGTGGTCATCACCAATGGTGGATTATGAGGTCAAATGTAAGACTATTTGCAAAATACTTTGGCCAGGTCCAATTTGTTGAGATCAAATGGTTAAAGCATCATTTTCTTCCAAGGGGCATTTGTTTGGCAATCTAGGTGGTAACTCCTTGTTTTCCAATTTTGATCTAATAGTAAAGGTGCTTCTATTTGGAACTCTAAGTGGTAACTCCTTGTTTTCCAATTTTGATCTAATAATAGTTTTTAAGTAGTTGCTTTATGATGCTAAGTAAATCACATTGTGCTCTTAACTAAAGCACTTCAAACTACTTTTATGCAAATTTTAATGTTGTTGATGCTACTTTCCCTTTTGTCAAAAATCTTTCTATTGACAACTTACGACTTAGATTCTTTTTGAACTAATTAAGTCAACATGATTTTGGCACTTCACCAATTTGGAACAGGCTTTTGTTATACTCTGGCCCTCTAGCTTTTGCTTGTAGTAAGGCTCAAAGCTTTGTGTAAGATTTCCTATTATTGACAATTTGCTAGTAAACTTGTGCAAAACTTAGCCATGAATGACATTTCATAGGCCTTTGCATAGCATTGATCCCCTACTAGTCAATGGTATCGACCTACTCTTTATTAAAACTCCCAACATTGTTGGCTTGTAATTGCTTTGCTCCAACATAGTCAATTTGCTCACTAACTTTGCCAAAGTTGAGGGGAGGGTGGTGGTTGACTACGGGCTCCCAAGTTATATAACTAAGGTTCTTTCTTCTTCCCCTCCACTCATCTCTTATCTTGACCCTTTACCTCTTGTCTTTGCAACTTTATTTATTTATTTATTTTGCAATCAACAATGTAATAGTTGCTGGGAACCATGTAGTTGTTGCTAGCATCAAGAGATCAACATTACTTTGAGAACTTTAATCCTAGTAAGAGAATTGTACTTGCATATGGATGCTTGTTAAGAATGCATGCTGGTCGGAAGAGGAATGAACTAGTATGGTTGAAAGGAAGGATGCTTACATAATGCAAAATCATTATTGCTGGCAACTATTAAATCAATTGCTTAAATCCCTTGAACAAAAAAATAATTGCTGCCCTATGTTTTGCCATCTAGGAAGCTGCAAATGGTTGCACAAAATGAGAATGGTCATTGTTGATGGAGAATGGATGTTTGCTAAGGAAGGATAATGGTTTTTCCAAGAGTTTTTAAGTATTCATGTGATTGACAATGAAATTGTTTACGCAAAATTACTTAGTTGTTGGAAATATCCATCTTGATTGTCACCACCAAGTAAGTTGTTCCTTTGCCTCTTGTTTGTGTTATCTTCAAGCCTAGAGCCTTCAACCACACATTGTTTGTAGCATTACATCCTTGTTGGACAAAAAATGCTTGATTAGTTACAAACAACTTTGATTTGGCCTATGCTTTTGCCTTTCTTTCAACTTTGCATAGTAGTTGCAGGTAGCACTCACTTTGGCTATACCTACAATTTTGATCCAAGTAAGAAAATAATAGTTGTTTCATTTGTTATTGTTAGATCTCACCCATGCCACTGCGAGTGGCTTGACAATAGTCTTACGATTTGTGGCATTTGCTACTAGTAAACATGCAACCCTAGTAAGCCTTTTTAGGAGACTGCAACCTAGCTATGTGTGCACTACCAATTATTGCAGGTGAGCTTGTGGTGTTGACCCCATGGTCCACCTAAAGTAATGGTCCACCTAAAGTAATCCTTTTTTGGATAATACTCACCAAACCAAGGATCTTTTGGTTACTAGAAGCATTAAAAACCAAAAGTAAAGTTGAAGACTCATATTCCGCTAATCTAGCTAAAAACAACCTTTCTCTAAGGTTGATTTATGGTTGCTTCAATTGCACTTACACCATCTCTTTTTGTGAAACAGCTTTGATGGACTAGATTTGTCATTAAAATTAGACATGCTCATTCGATAATCAAATTTGATCCCTCTTGCATGGACAACAACCTTTCAGCTCGTGAAACTCTTATAGTTGCTACTTCTATTCCTATTCACGGTTTCAATTTTGACACTTTTTTGGTTCTTGCTTTTCCTCTAGCACTTGGTTTTGGGATCTCACTCTATTGGCATTGAGCTTGGCTCATGGAACTTGCTTTGACATTGTCTCTAACACTTCAAATCTTTGGTGGTTTCCTCGTCCTTTGTTTTGCACCTTGCAATTGATAATAAAATCTTGGCACATTGTTGGGTGTCAAAAAAACTTACAATGCACATGTATGGTAACACTAGTCTCTAGTCTCAAATGACTAACTCTAATACCACTTGTTGGTGTGAACAAGGTGTTCTACCATTCAATTTTGTTTGAGGACCTTTCTACACTAGCTTAGTTAAGCTTTAGCAAATTTAATGTTTGCATTGTAAGATTAAGACAAAACATACTTGGTTCAAATATCTCACCCTTGCATATATACAAGGGATCCCTCATTATATATGAAGTTACATATTCTCATAACCAATGTTGTATGACATTATTCATCAACGATATAACATTATCATTACTTTTCTCGTGTGGAAAGTAATTGGTGTTTTAGGTGATCCTTGGCTCCTATAAATTCTTCTTGTTTCTCTTCCATTATCTATGTTTTAGATTTAGCATGCTTTTCTTATTTTTGAGTTTTTAACCGATAAGATTTCATAGTGCATCTTGCAACAAAACACATCTCATTGTTGAGTTTAAAATTTCCAAAAAGCTATGAATTGATCATAACATTGAAAGGGTTTAGAGACATTTCAAATTTAGCATTTTTTGAGGGCATCACCATAAACCTTGACCATAAATTGTTGCAAGTATTAAAGTTCTATCATCATATTCTCTCATATTTTATTAACGCAAAACCATGGGTTTGGAAATATGGGTTTTGAAAAATTTAGGGTGTTTTGATTGGTTGTTTGGTTTAATCTATAAGGTACATTTGGTTCTTATTGGTTAGTGTAGGTGTTGTAGTATGGCATGGGCCCTATAAGTTATGTCAATTCAGTACAATCTTTTTAAGCCCTTAGGCATGGGGGCTTGCCTCTAATCACACCCAACCAAGGTGGGTTGAATCCTAGTTGGCCAAGCTCCACTCATTTCATTTTACCATCATCAGTCCTTTCAATTGCTTAGCTACTCATTTGTGGCCACCACTCCACTTAGGAGCCATTCCACTAGTGTTGCCTTATTTAACTGCCAACACCTTATTGAACAAGCCAAATAACTGGGGAAGGGGGGATCAATTATTCATAAATAACTTCCAAAACTTATACAAAATCGATAAACTTGTAAACCATTCAAGACATATATAGATATGTTATCTTCTGATTTACTGGTAAGCACTTAAAACATATATAACCATGAAAGCACAAAACCATCAACACAATGAGCACTGGAATTTATGTGGAAATCCAAATTGGGAAAAACCACATAGATGCTAATTTTCATGAAACGAACACTAGTTGAGGTGATTTTTTACAAGGGTTCATTGCCTATTTGCTCACTACGGGTTGGCTCACTGCAAGTCGGGTTGACTACCCTGAAATATGAATATGACGAACTGCCAATACAATAAATGTTTAATGACAAAATGTGAGCTGATAGAATTGCGTATGACTATGCATGAAACAATTTCAATTGATAGCACATAAATCACCGACATCAAAGATCTGATATAAACCTTATGTTAGCATATACCAAACTTCTGCAACACTGTATATAAAGTCTTCTTTCTATACCTCTCGACTTCTTTCACACCACTGCTTGATATACCGAAATAGACTCACACTATATCACTTTCGGTTCTCTTTCTCTAGTTTGCACATCTATTCGCACATTAATTTACTTTCTCCCTCTTCTCATATATAAGAAACAAAGACGTTTTCTTTATTTATACAAGTATCTGATCATATACATGTTGGCCACACCAAAAGAGTGTGTCATCCACACTTCAAAAATATATTACAATTGTATTTAATGCACAACCACCAAACCTAAATCTGGGTCATACTTAAGAAATATTTACAACACGTTACCACAAAACCTAAATATAGGTCACATTTAATGCATATTACATTTGCCAAAAACATAGACAAATTCTTGAACCATCAGAATGCCACAACCAAGACTATGTCTTGATCAATAAAATATTTGAACCCATCGATAGATGAAACTAAATAGAAATTGTTCAGAATATGATATAACTTTTATATCAAAACCATCTGATGAACTGTAAGAAAGTCCAAATATTAGAAACACCTAGAACAACACTGTGAGCATAGCAGTCAATAAGTACCGACAGAAAAAATCCATGCAACTCCAAACACTGAAAGTAAACAAGTATACCAAAAGATGTAATTCATAAGTAGAATCAAGTACACTTGTCACCAAGCACCAAAACTGTACGAACTGAACCACTGATACTTTATCGACATACAAAAGGTATCCAACTGATACCACCAATAACTAATTGATACTATCAAGTAGTCAGTATGAAGGTTTTGACATCAATGACAACAATGCCAACAACATCTCAATATGTCTAACAATCTCCCCCTTTGGCATTGATGAAAAAAAAACACAAAAATTTCAAAACGAGAGACTCATATTCAAAAATCCCCCGAGTAGATGCTTCACTTCATGTTTTTTGTTTTCTTTTTCTCTCTCCCTTTTTGCCACAAAAGCAAAGGGCTAAAACCACAACATAGGAACTTCAAAGAAATACAACAGTGTTAATGATAAAAACTTTCATATACCTTTCCTTCAAGATTTGAAGCTCCTTCCACTCAGCAACAACAACCCCCATTTGGGCACATAGACTATCATGCTCCACTAGGATGTCAAAAGATGAAATCCAGTTTAGAGATTGAATCTACTGTTCATAATCCTATGCTTAAGAAAGAATACCAGATACATGCTCTAATCGAACCTCCATCATTTCCTTTACTAACCAAAATATTTTTACAAGATCCTCTCTCTGCGTCTGCAACAATAGTAATTCATCCTATAGATGATGAACACTTATCCTCTATTTTCCTTATCTTTGAAATAGTCATGTCTTTCCCAGCTCATTCAACTCTTCCTCAATAACTTCACTTCTGCCTTTGAAATTGTCTACAATAGAAGGGAATCAAAGACAATAACTTTTTACACTCGTAATCTCTTTTATGCAATCCTTGGCCTCACTGATCACTTTGGATAATTCCTGCTTTGCATCGGTACACTTCTTCTTGATAGACTTTCAAACTTTCTACAATCAATAAAATGTCCTCAACATTTCTGACCAAATCAACCAGTAACATGCTAGACACACTAGAAACAATGATCTTCTTAATGATCAAGTGATTAGTCAACAACTCTTCTATCTTTGTCTTGCTCACCGTCGAGCAACTAATCCATGTCACCAATTTTGATAAATTCACCATCATTCAACAAAGATTGAACCATGTTAGAATCCATAGAGTCAGATTCTGATGGAGAAATCACATCTCTCCCAATTTCTTATTCTTCCTCCTCTTCTTCCTTTTCCACATGCTCTTCTTCTTCATCCTCCGAGATACTGATGATTTCCTTTCCTTTAACACGAGTTTTCCTTCTTTTAGGTTCTCGAGGGGAACCACCGACGTCAACATCTATATTTTTTTGACTAGAGGAGGAACCCTTCTCACCATGACACACAAGAGCCGCATAAAAAATAACCAAACTAGAACAAACTTTCATTTTGTAATGACGTGAAATATGCTTTACATGCATATGCACAATTCTCCAAAGACCCTAGATACCTATGAATTTGTTTACTGATAGGGATGCTGATCCTCCAGTCAAAATTCTCTTTACTAGGTAATGATCTCATGAAATAGAATGCTAAGCATACCACTAATGAACCAAATCTAAAACCATAACCTTCCTCAACAATCTTCTTCACATTCTCAAGAAAATTATCTAACATCTTGCATAGATCAAATTGAATATTCTCCCTAACCATCTTATGATCAAAATAAAAAACCACACTTGATGTAGCACCATCATGATTCCAAAACTGAATTTCGTATGAAATGCTATAAGCAATATACCTCACTACTAGATCACCCAGGGTATTTATCAGGAATGCATGTTGATCACAATCAATACTAGTAATCTCCTTTACCTCTTTGTAATTGATCGTCTTCTTTCTTGGTAATTCACCAACACTGCACAACCCCATGATGTCTTCAAGATCATGATTTTGAAACTGAATTTTATATAAAATGCTAAAAGAAACATACCTCACTACTAGATCACCCTGGGTATTTATCAAGAATGCACGTTGATCACAATCAATACTAGTCATCTCCTTTACGTCTTTGTAATTGGTCGTCCTCTTTCCTGGTAAGTTACCAACACTGCACAACCCCATGATATCTTCAAGTGCCTTTTTCGTCACCTCATAGGACTTGTCCAACACTAGGTTTCCATCTTGAAATTGACTTGACAAAAACATGATGAATTCCTTGTTCTCAAACCAAGGAAATTCTAATCCAAGATTTCAAACCCTCTACAAATCATTCGATGATAAACCTACTTCCATATGTTTGATCCTTCCACGATCAAATTCCTCAATCTTATCCTTCAACATTCTTGATACGATTGCATCGGTACCACAAACAACCAATTGAGATTCTATAATCACACTTCACAAATTCTTCTCCAACCTTTTCTTATGCTTAGATAAAAACTCAGATTTTTCTCTTTGTAACAGTGCCAAATAATTTCAACATTTATAACCTCAAACCTTCATAATTAATCTTTTCCCGCAGAAAAATAATTATCATTAACACATCTTGGTCGTATTGTAGACATTAATCAACTGACAATTTTGCATTTATTATCTGTTCGTTCATCATACTAGAGAGAAGCTAGTTGCAACTGGTATCATCTCATAGTAGGGGAAGTGACTGATATATCATTTTAATACTCTCCCTAAACCAAAGCATTCAACTTAGTTATCAGAAGAGCTAGTACCGGGGTCCAATACCACAAGATTGTCTTCACCAACAACATCCTTCTTCCATGTCAT
This sequence comes from Chamaecyparis obtusa, assembly GCA_027943335.1. Lineage (NCBI taxonomy): Eukaryota > Viridiplantae > Streptophyta > Pinopsida > Cupressales > Cupressaceae > Chamaecyparis > Chamaecyparis obtusa. The sequence goes on along the minus strand of BSBK01004400.1, from coordinate 491,096 downwards.
GTAGATTCACTTGAAATCATAACGTTATTACCATTTCCAGTATTTATCAGAGCACCACCAGATCTGCATGTGTTAGCATAATGACCATTTTGACCACATTTGAAACAATTCACATTCCTCCAACCTAATCTCACTGACTGAATTCTAGATATGTATTGATTAGCCTTGTGACCATAATTGTGACATACATAGCGATTCCCATGAAAGATCTTACTCATTCCATTCTTCTTAATCGAATTAGAAACTCGACTTATGCATTGACTTGCTTTATGACCAACCTTATGACAACTAAAGCATTGAACCTTTTGTTCCTTTCTCATCTTACAATCAACAACCTTACGAACAAAATTCTTGCAAATGTAATAATAACTGTTAAAAGATAAGTACATTTGAGCATTTAGTTGCCTTATCAGATGCCTTCTTGTAGATGTATTCAAATTTTTGACCTTTCTTGTTATTTCAATCTTCACTTCATCTTCAACTACCTTCCTTTGCCTTTTTCCTTCAAATTTAAGCATTCATTGGTAAATCCTAATCCTTCTTTATCTTTGTGACTCTTCTGTAGGGCTAATAACTGATCCAAAATGGTACTTCTTTCACACACCTTTGCTTTAGATCCAGGCTTCTTCAATTCTCGATCCAACTTCTCATTTTCATCTGACTTCATCTTGATGATATTCTTGAGATTCTCTTTAGATTTCTTCCATTCCTCTATTACAATCTCCAGTTCTTCGGTCGTCGTAATGCCTTTCATTTTATGCATTAACCCATTTTTGATGAATTCTCCAATATTTTTATTGTCATTCAACATAGTCTTCAATTCTACCACCTTTTATTTTGATTCCTTCAATTCCCGACTGACTTCTTTGTGCCTTGCTTTAAACTTTCAAATCTGATCCCTCAACTTACTAATGCATGCATTCGCTTCCTTTAGGTTTTCTTTCAACTCCTCATTTTTTGATTCGGTACTCTCAATATCACTCATCATGTTTTTCCAATCCTCATCAACCTAGTATCCTCCTTTTATATGTTCAAACAACCAAGATCTCCCTCAAGTGGTTAAGCTCTATATGCAAGGGACCAAAATCTGATACCAATTGTTGAACATGCCAAAAAAAGGAGGGGGGGGGGGTAGGGGAATCAATTATTCATAAATAACTTTTAAAACTTTTCCTAAGTCGGTAAACTTATAAACCATTCAAGACAAATATAGATATGTTAACTAATGATCTACTGATAAGCACTTAAAACATATATAACAATGAAAACACAAAGCCATTAACACAATGAACACTAGAATTTAGGTGGAAACTCAAACATGGAAAAATCACAAAGAAATTAATTCTCATGAAATGAACATCAATTAAGGTAATTTTTACAAGGGCTCATTGGCAGTTTTCTTACTGTGGGTTGGCTCAGTGCCGGTTGGGCTAACTACCTTGAAATATGAATATGATGAATTGCCAATACAAACAAAATATTTACTAACAAAATGTGAACTAATAGAATTGAATCTAACTATGCATGAAACAGTTCCAATTGATAGCAAATAGACCACCGACATCAGAGATCCAATACAGACCCCATGCTAGCATTTACCAAACTTCTATAAAACTGTAATATATAAAGTGTTCTTTCTATACCACTCAACTTCTTTTACACCATTGCTTGATATATCGAAATAGACTCACACTATATTACCTTCGGTTCTCTTTCTCCAACTTGCACCTCTATTTGCACATCTCTCTCTCTCTCTCTCTCTCTCTCTCTCTCTCTCATATATCAGATATAAAGACATTTTCTTTATTTAGACAAGTATCTGATCATATACATGTCAACCACACCAAAAGAGTGTCAGCCATACTTCAAAAAGATATTACAATTATATTTAATGCACAACCACCAAACTTAAATCTGGGTCATACTTAAGACATATTTACAACACCTTACCACATGACCTAAATACAGGTCACACTTAATGCACATTACATTGACCGAAACATAGACAAATTCTAGAACCATCAGAATGCCACAACCAAGACCATGTCTTGATCAATAAAACATATGAACCCACTGATAGATGAAACTAGATAGAATCTGTTTAGAATATGATATAACTTTTATATAAAAACCATCTGATGAACTACAAGAAATTCCAGATATTAGAAACACCCGGAACCACACTGTGAACATAGCAGTCAACATGTATCGATAGAGAAACTCCATGCAAATCCAAACACTCAAAATAAACAAGTATACCAAAAGATGTAATCCATAAGTAGAATCAAGTATAGTTGTCACCAAGCACAAAAAATGTACATACTAAACCATTGATACTTTATTGGCATGCAACAAGTATCCAACCGATACCGCCAACAACCAATCGATACTGCTAGGTAGTCAGTGTGAAGGTTTTGACATCAATGACAACAATGCCAACAAAATCTCAATCTGTCAACACACCTTTCTCACACATTGCCACTATTGTTGTGCCACCCTACTATTAAGATAGGTTTGTTTTTTCATCCATAAGCGGTAGTCTTTTAAGAAGCATAATTTTTCCCCATACATTCATTTTTTTTTGACTTCTTATAAACATTATAAAAACATTTCCAAGCATTTCATAGCTACCCACTTTACCTTTCTTATTTTTTACTAGATACCTAATTATTTAGTTTGAAGTTAGATTTTAAAATTTGAATTAGACTTAAAAAAGATTAAAAATAAACAACCCTTATATTTTGTGGTGAGGTTCCATTTCTAACGATTTGGATATCTAATTGATTCATGAGAAGTGCATCTTAGTCTATATTGAGCTTTTCAAAATCTCCTTTCATTATCACCATTAACAAGGCAAATTATAAATCTTGACAAGACAACATCTTGAAAAATATAAAGTGGCTTCATTTTTGTCCCATCTCTATGAACTCAAATCAAGTCCTCATTATGGAACAAACATGAATGATCATGTCCTAGTTTTGATTGCTTGTAGGTTGACGTTGACATTATTTATACCATCTCACATATTAAGTGCAATCACACTCTTTGGAATAGAAATTGGGAGATACATGGAGATATAGACCATTCTCTATTTCCAGTATGCGTAGATATTTTTATTGATAGGCTTGTATTACTTGATTATTTTGATAATCTATGATATGAAAAAGATACAATAAAGGAGCTTACTTATTTAGAAAGTCTTGAACATTTTGATATTGTGGCTTTAATTGACACTCCTCCTACATATATATATTTTAATTCTTTAGCTAATGTGAATCCTAATCCATATTTAGAGGGTTTATCCTCTTCAAATTCAAGTTTCTATCCTAAGGTTAACTACTCTTGGATTCCAATATCGACATATTCATTTTCAAGTTCTCATATCTGGACATATCATGTTGACACATCATAATGGGATGGATTGTAAATTTTCTGATTTTCATTGAGATCACATTCATTTTCTATTTTGTTAGAGTTCAATATTGCTTTATATGAGCATCCTAGATACAAATTCTTGGCATCTTGTTCTTCAATAATTTTCACATGGTCTATGGATGTCACCTTCATTGATTAGATGTGGAGTTCTTGATTTTATCGTGGCATTCTGTGGTGCCAACATGGTGACACTTAAAGCATCTTTCAGAGACATACATTTTAAGTTTTATTCTCATATTCCTACCTGGCACATAAATCTTTTATGATTTATCTATAGATTTGTTTTTTCTCAAAGGAAGAAATATTGTTCAACATTCATTATCAAGCATATACCATCAATATAGGAGATTACACATTTTGAGGGATTGCATAGTCCCTTTCCTTCTTTTTCACGGGGGTAAATTTTTCTTCACATGGGATTCCAACTTCTCATAGTTTACGTATAATACTTTATACATTTGTAAAGGAAGTTATCCTTAGGGGTTCATCTTGAGTTATTTTTTTTTCTCTTTTTTATATTCTCTTTTCAAGATGGATTTTATTAGAAGTTTTATCTCCTTATCTCCATTTTTGAAAGATTCTTTTTTACATGGGCACCTCATTAGACCGTGTAGGTCAGATCATCTTTTCATCTTTGTACATTTTCTCATTCTCCCTTCATTTCAGTTAATATTGTGTTGATATGAACAAGGGTTTCTAAATATATAGTTTCTTTTTTTAACCTTTTTACACCAATCAAGTTTGCTTAGGTATATTTTATTTTCTCATGTCATAAGATTAAGACACATCATTTTAGTTTGTCCATTTTCTTACCCCTACCTATATATACAAAGGTTCCCTGGATAATAAGGGTTCGTTATATTATATTTTAGCAATATAGAATTCTCATTGCTTCTCTCTAGAGTCTAACATAATTAGTACTGTAGATGATCCTTGGATCATGTGAACCCTTGTGGTTTATCTTACACCTTTTCACCAATTAGAAGAAAACTTTGATATCATTTGATCCATAAACTTGGGGAAACAATGTTGCACTTCAATAAATTACATGGATACTAAAAAGTGAAATATTTTAAAATAATTTGCACGTTCTTAACCACATTTAGCGACTCTAATATCCATGACATGCATTAGAGGATCAAAGAAAAGTATCAAATGTGGAAAAACATCTTGTATTACATAAAAAATATAAAATACAAGAATGAATATGGAGAAACCTTTTAATTGGTGAAAAATCTAGGAAGTGTGGGATTTTCTTCTTAGGCCATTAATTCAGAGTCATACATTTTTATTATTCCTTAATGCGACTTACATACCATAGAAGTTTAGGAATATGATTATGACTTACAAATCTCTATACAATGGTGGATAGAATAATAATAATTTTTTTAGTGTCATAAATCGTAACCCTCTTACAGTTTCACATTCCCTTTTGTGCCCTTTCCTTAGCGTGTCTCTCATTGCTCTTTCCAAGCCTATTTATAGCTGCTTTAATATCAAACTATTGTCATATGCTAGTATGGAGATCAAATGATGTGTCTTGAGCCTTGCATGTTTCACGTGACACTAATCTAACCTTTTTTGGGTGGACTATAGAACTAGGTACCATGGTCCCTCCAAAATAGGCCCAAATTTGAATATGGTGACATGTTGGTTCTCACCAATTATTATTTGATCTCAATATTTTCCTATTATCATTTGAGGTTAGCTTAATTTATGAAATACATTGGGAACCCTACATTAGAGCATCCTTTCCTCATTAATTTTAATCCTACATCTTCAAGCATCATTTTAGAGCAAGCATTCTAGGAAAATTACTTTAGATTTGAACATTAAGGAGCAACAAGTTGCAATATTCATTATGTCAAGGAGATTTCATATTTTATATTTGATATTGTTTTGAGGCATCATGTTGTAGCATCTACACTTGGATATTTTGTTGAAAGAGCATTAACATTCATCAACATAATCAAACTTGAGGTATAATCTAGTGATATTTAGCATTGTACTTCACATTATTCTTATTTCCTTATCATTGTTGTTGAAAAGGTCGAATCATCTTGGGGATTGAATAAGGCAATAAATTATATAAAATATACACCATTTTATCTCTCATGTGTAGGTCAGAGACCTTGAGGTGAAGTATTGCAGATCTAGAGAAGGTGGATTGATACAAGAAGATTAGGATTTTGAAAGAGGGACTGAGATGCTTCCATCTTTAGCATATATTCCATGGTTAGTGAATGAGTCTATAATGTTTTCAAAGATTTTATGAGGAATTATTAGAGTGACATTTTGGTTTTAGATCCATAGACGATATCATTTTTTGGGTCTACTAGGACAATGGTACCTAGAATATAGCTCTACCACTTTGAACCCAAAATTTAGTGACAAGTTCCTCTCTAAATCTCCTTTCCATATATGTGTTCATCAATTTTTTATCAGATACATAGCTCTTTGTTTATTTTTATTATTGCACAATTTCATGTCGCTTGCTTGCCTAGTCTTGTTGCATCAAATCAATTCACATCAACCAATAAGTAAAAATAGGGAGGGCATCATTCAAAATGACTTTGCACCCAACACTTGCCTATCTAAATTGGTTTGAGATCTCCCCTAATGAGATGGTTTATGAGGAGTGTGCTTGATCTCTAGAGTGCATGATTATACCACCTACCCCATTTCACTTTATTTGAAATTCATGCATAGGTTTTACTATCCTCTTGTAAAAATCTATAATTTCATTAGAGAAATCCCAAGTGACTTCTCCAATTTTTCCACACATGAATTATTGTACTTCTTCTTCCTTCAACATCCTCCCTCTACCAACCAATCTCTATTAAAAAATCAATCACATGGCTTTATCTCTCTATAAACCAACCAAAGCAACATAATTTTTTCACTTTTTCAATTCACACCATGGATTTAGTCATACTCTTAGCTTGTACCCATGTGAAAGAAGGCTCAACCAATATGTTATTATACTTCCCCATGAATTCAACAATCTGCTAGCCAACTTAAGAAAAACTCAACTATGAATGGCTCTTCATAGGCCTCTTTTACATGACTACGGGTTTATACTAGCTAGTAGTATGGCATTTTCTTCATCCAACCTCCCAAGGGTATCAAATTGTAATGGCTCAAATTTTACACGAATATGATTACCAACTTTTCTATAAGAAGGGGGACTATTCATATGGCTTCCCAAGCCATATAATCAGTATTCCCACTTCTTCCCCATCAATACTTCTTATGCCTTATCTCTTCACCTTATTCATATATAAACTCTATCATGTTGGATTTGTTTTTGATAATATAGTAATCATTTCACTAGCTATCATTGACAACAATCTAGTTGTGACCATAAAATATGTAAGAGAGTGATGCTTGATAGGTAGCGTTAATGGTTGTTTGATAAAACCAAATTTAGTAGAATGAAGATCACTCCACTTCTAAAAATGTGATTGATATGAAAGAGTAGTCACCTACAAGATCCTTATTGATTGGGCTTGAATAAGACTGAAGAATACAAGTGGTCAATGTGATTGTTCAATGGGCATATGTGATGAATTTTCTATAAAAGTCAATATGCTTCAAACTCCAGAAGTTCTAAATCTACTCCTAAAGTAATTGAATTCAACCAAAAATGTCTATAATTGGCATGTTTTGATGGTTAAGTTGTTGTGCCATTGAACTATTTCCATCAAGGTTCAAATCCCATTAAGGATGAGGCCCCCATTTGTGCCCTCACTAGTTCATAACTCTTGGTCAAAGCGTTTGCTCCTCTTTAAAAGAAAAATAACAACATACAATTAAATGGACAACATTTGTATTTGATTTTCACTTAATAATTCAGCAAGATTCAATTTAGCAAGTAATGCAATGGTTGATATTACACTTGATCATCAACATTTTGTATACAATATTGTGAGGAAGAGATGGGAAATTAAAAATAAAAATACAAAAATACTAGATCAAGCCTTACCCCTCAATTTTATATCAAAGATGAAAATAATAAATCACTTACCTCACTAATGTGTAGAAAATGTAAGTGGAAATACAAATGCATTACCACCATACAATGTCCTTGAGATACAAAGATTTAAAAACTAGAATATTTTCTATTAACTAGTATCTAAAAGTGGTAGGTTACATATAACAAAAAAATCCTACATTGCAAATGTGTCTAAATTTACATACCTCATCGAAATTGAAAATTTCTCTTTTTTGATCTGTAAACTAGAAATAAGGGAGACATAACCCATAAATATAATGTAAAAAGAGATAAAATGTTATGCTCTAAAATAAGGGAGCAAATTTTAAGCAATTTGTTTTTACATCAACCAAAAGACTAATGTCCCAACAAAACCAGCTAGCCCATAAAGACATGGGAAAAAAAAACTATGATTTATAATTTTCCTTTTTCTTTAATGATCTAGATCTTAGCATCATTTGAGTTTTATGATGAGAGAATTTCATCCTCTTCACCTCAGTCAAGTCTTATCGTATATGAGGAGAGTCTACATTCTATTTCCCCTTACCACTTGGAGATATCACCCTATAGTCATTCCCATCACCTACAAAAATTGGATCAATATGAGATAAAGAACCACTCAAAAGATGAGAAGGTGTCAAGTTGTCTTTCATAGGGGTGGTGTCAAAAAAGTTAGAAATGTAAAATTGATCATAAAAGAGCTCTGGTAAAATGTAAAAGATTTAAAATAGATAAGTAGGACACCTCTTGGTACTTCACCTCTGTGAGCATCACCTAGATGCAATGTGTGCTAAGTGTTCCATTCATTCTCATGAGAGATGAGTTCTTGTGAATCACTTTTCATGAAACATGGGTCACCATGTTTGAATTAAAAACTACATAGTTGAATCGTGATAACAATATCTCATATTTAAAATCTCTAAAATAGGGTAGACACAAATCTTTGATACCAAAAAAAGAATACAAATATAGAGATTGAAACTCCTATTTCTAGTCACTTGCAATGCACAACGAAATACCAAATAAAATGGAGATACAAACACACAATTGGAGACATGTTACTTTCTTTGTCACTTTCTATTGAATAACAAATAGAAACTATTAAAAAATAAATAAACTACAAATTTTAAAAATACACTGATTACAAACAAAATTTCAACATTCTGGAGCTGCATGCAAAAATATTAGAGATTCATAGAGCTCTCTCTTATGCATTTCTACTCACTTGAAGCTTAATCACTACTCACTGCACATTCTCTTCACACTGAATTGCTATTCAAAAAAAATTCCTTTTACTGTTGTGCACAAAATGGACACACTCCAACTGGCTTACTGTTGGGAACATTCTTCCCCTTTGTCACTTTCCATTCATTCATTTTTCCACATAAAATTTTAATTCAAAATCATATAAGAAAATTAATTCACTAGTAATTTAATTACCTGCAACATGTTAGGAGAAAATGGGAGCGAGTAATCCCAACACAAATCTTCTACTACTCAACTACATGTTGCTCCTAATAGGTAGGTGAATTGAAAAGAGGCTCAAGGATAATTGATTTTTAATTCAAAAATTCCAATACCCCCCCCTTGTCTTGAGTCAACAAATAAGATCATTCTTGATCCAAATCAATTATGCCTAGATTTCTCCTTAGGAATTCAAAACTGTCCCTGCCCAATGACTTGGTGAAATTTTTTGCTAGCTACTACTCACACTTGAAAAACTTGATTTTGATTTCACCATTTTCAACTAACTCTTTAATAAAATAATATCTAATTTCAATGTGCTTGCTTCTTCCATGAAACACACGATTTCTTTGCAAAGCTATTAATGAAATATTTTCATAATAAAATGTTATTCCATCCTCTTGTTCTTCCTTCAAATCTACCAAGATCCTCCTTAGCCAAATAGCTTGACATGATGTTGCATTTTCTACTATATACTCATCCTCAATTGTAGAAAAGAGAAATTATGGGTTATTTCTCGGAAGTTGATGAGGTTTCTCCAAAACCCAAATGAAACACATAGATTGATGTGCTTTTCCTATTATCCACACTTATTTCCCAAATACTATTTTTGTATCCAACCAACTCAAAATTATTGTTTGTAGTAACAAACTATCATATCCTTTTGTATTATTCACACACCTCATAATTCTCTTACCTACTTGCCAATGTGACTCCTTTAGAGTCATCATAAATCTGGGAATCAAACATATCGCATGCATTTTCAAGCCTAGTTGCAAAGAATACATCAAAATTCCAACCAAACTTTTATACTTAGTTGGATTTACATTGCTACTGCAATATTCCTTTCTCTACTTTAAACCAATATTTAATGGTGTAGGTGCAATCTCACTGTTCTAGTTTCTAAATATCTTCAAAATCTCTATTGCATACTTTTCTTGAGAGATAAGAATATCATCATGCACGTTTTTTACTTCCATGCCTAGAAAATACCTCAAGATACCTAAATTTGTCATCTCAAATTATTTTTCATGGCCTCTTTAAAACCAATAATGAGGGAATCATCCCTAGTAAAATTTTAATCATCAACATACAAGACAATAATTAACATCTCACCATCAACTACCTTGATGTAAAAAATGGGTTCACCATTTCTTTTGCTAGAGGCATTGCTCAAAAAATACGAGTCAATCCTATTGTACCATGCCTATGGAGCTTGCTTTAACCCATAAAGAGCCTTCTTTATCTTATACACCCCAATTTCTTCACCCAAAATCTCATAGCTAGGCGGTTGCTCCATAAAAACTTCCTCTTTCAACACTCTATGCAAGAAACGAACTTCACATGCATTTGAATTACCTTACACCCATTCCGGGATACAATTTCTATGACTACTTGCATGGTTTCCGTTCATGCAACAAGGGCATACACCTCATCATAATTCTCCCAAATTTTTGTTTGTACCCATTGACAATGAATCTTGCCTTATGCCTATCGATTCTTCCTTCATCATTTCTCTTGGTCTATAGACCTATTTAACCCCAATAAATTTCTTTTTGGGAGGAAAATTAGTTATCTCCCATGTCCTATTCCTCTCTATTGCATCTATTTCTTCAACCATGACCTTGTACCATTTTTTTCTTATTTAACAACATCCTTAAAATAAATTGGACCACTACGAAAAAATAATGCAAAATTTATGTTTTCATCAAAATATTTATCATACCTTTCATTTTGCAGATCTCCCTTAGACTCTTAGTCTTCCTTGGCACTAGGGAGGCAAGAGTGGGGTCTAAAATCTCACCACTACTACTGGTCTCTTATCACTAATACATTTGAGTCCTTTTTCTGACTACTATGCATCTCAATTCCGACACTAACTTGTCAATCAAGTGACCCTAACCGCTGTTGTAGTTTTGGTGTCGGAATCACTGACGACTAGGATGTCTATTGTAATTATGATGGGTCTAACCATTGCAATATGCATAGGAAGAGGGCCTAAAAACATGACCAGAGATGGTCAACATGCCACTGGGACTCCTTATTACTATTGCAATTATGACGGTGATGCTGCATAAGCGACAACTTTTTGTCGAAGAGTTCCGACAGATAACCGTCGATCGTAATTTAATTGCTGTCGAGTCCTTATTATGGGTGTCACAAGTATGACTTTGGTGCGATGGATATGTTGTACATGCAATGTCTACTTGTTGTATATTTCTGACAGATAGCCATCCTGTGTAGTGCTTTACTATCAGTCATCCTCTGATGACCATCGTAATTGCGATGGTATGCTGTATTTTTTTTTAAAAAAATATTTGTTGTGCATGGAGTGAGACCTTAAAATATTGAGCTTCTCTTTGTTTCAAAAATAGTTTAATATTATTTACTTAATAGGGCCAACCACGTGAAGGTGGAGGCTCATCTGGCCCCTCCTAGGAGCCTCTTATGAACCTTTATGACACTTTAATACCTCTAAGATGTATTCTTAGGGATCATAAAGGGTCATAAGGGGTCTTGGGACACAACAGATGAGACACATAAATGTAGGCATCGTGGTCACAATTGTTTGGAGACACAACATAATTGTGTGGTATACCCAGACGATGCAACACAACCACTACTTCTCTAGTTCCAAGTTGACACTATAGGATCCAAAAACCATAGATAAGGAAACAATTTAGAGAGTAGAGGAGGGCCATACTGATCGAAATAATATAGGGACCCTATATTATTTTGGTCGTTATGGCCCTCCTTCACTCTCTAAATTTATTCCTTATCTATGGTTTTTGGATCCCGTAATGTCAACTTGGAACTCGAGGAGTAGTGGTTGTGTTGCATCGTCTGGTGTAATACCCCCAAAATGGGCTATAGGACCATTGACCTCCTACATTGACAAATCGATGGAAATCGACACAAAAGTCCTAACCAAAGGCACATCTGCGCATCAAATCATCAAAACCCTAATCGATTTTATCTTAATTTTGCATCGGGGAATATTCTCAAATATTCCTAATTTATTCTAATTATCTTTAATTAAATATTATTTGGTGATAAATGACATTATTTATCCTAAATTTAATTAATTGAATATGTTGAATATTTGATTAATTAATTTAATTCTGCCACTTAATCATTTAATTAGATTTAATTCTATTTATTCCTAATTAATATTATTTACTTTTGATAATAAATAAAAAATCCTACGAATAATTGATTAAATTCTTATTTAATTAATTAAATCTAGTTGTGAATATTTAATGATATAGTTTTGGAATAAAGTTTGATTTAATAATTGATTAACCCATAAATCAGTTGTTTTAATTTAAAAATCAGTTAAGTTGAGAGTAATTCATTTGAATTATTAAATTAATTCATAATTATCCATGCACATTTAGAATAACATTTAAACTTTAAATCAATAAATCAATTCAATTTGTTATCTTTTTTAGCTCAACATCTATTTCGAGTTAAAAAGTGATCTAAACTTCTGATTTGAGTTAAAAAGCTGATTTTGCATGATTTAATTTTGATTTCCTGATAACTCAAAAATCAATTTGAGTTAATCAGGGAGAGATTTTTGGTTTTCCACGAGCTTTTAAAATCTTGGATTTCTATATGAACAAGGTTCAGCCCTTCACAAAGGATCTTCTTCAATCTTGGAAACATCCTTCAACTATGCTTGGACAATCGAGCTCTTGCGAATAGGTGATTGTGAGATTTTTGCAATTTCATTCATTATTTTCAATCCATTTTTCATAGCATAGCATAGCATTCATAGATTCAATTACATTCATTTTCAATTCTAGATCAAGTTTCATATCAGTCTTCATCATATTGCATAGAAAATCCAAAAATATAGATTAAGCTGCATTCATTTTCATCCATCTTTCAATCATTTAAATCCTTCGTTTAGGTATTGCATTGTCACTGATCTCAGTCATAATATGAGAATATCAAACTCATACCTATTAGAAGACAGTAAATTGCTTGGTTAGCTATATTGTTTATTTTGTAGATTTCTTGATTTGCTAACCTCTAATGTTTTACTGAAGTGTTGTGTCCACAACTAGGTACAAAATTCACACATATTTTTGGTGCCCACCGTGGGGCCCTGCAACGAGTTTCCATTTTGAATTCTCAAATTTCTAAACATTTTTTTCTTAAAACTGTAATTTTTAATTTTTTGGTCCGTACAATTTCATATGACATTCCACAGATTATCGTATTAGGACCCCCTGTCTGTCATATGACAAACAACAATCTGAAGTCTCATGCCAGTTGTATGTGCATTGTCGTATGAGAGCTAAATTATCATATACATACTAACCCACTGTTGTATCATGTCTGATTTTTCATACGAGTTTTGATACAAGATGTTGTATCAGAATTTCAAGCAGTCTTTTAGATTTTCACTGACAGCTAACCCTAACGATTGATACTTGCTGTTTCTGATAATTTTGGCTCATAGAAAAGCGTAATAAAAATAAGGTAAAATCTACTAAGTGCGTTGCTTTGGATCTAAGGTATTTCACTACATCCCTATAACATTTCAATTTTGGGAAATAAAATGAACCTCTCACATGTTTAGCTTGAGTGTTTCTTTCTTTCATAGATCACACGTTCATTTTGGGCTCTTAAAAAGAGTCTAGATTTTATTTCTTGCATATCTGTTTCACATAGTAATTAGGCCCTATGAACACTATTTGTGGAGTTCTTGAGAGAGTGGGCTTCATTTGCTTGTTTTGCATGCGAAGCTCTTCTCGAAGATAGATCCCCTTGTAGGTAGGGAGGATTTGTTATCATCTCACGGTCTTACTTGGTTTAGTCTTCAATCTTTGATGGTACATTTTCTCTTGGTCCCACTTATAGAGATCGGTAGTCATTGTTGTTGACATACAAACCTTGGTGAGGCGGTTTCAATTTAGCATGTCAATCATTCTACTTACTTTGTTTGGGTGAAGTGAAGAGGCTAGAGGATTATGCTCTGTTCCCTTTTTGGGCACATCAGAAACTCAGAACCCTTGAATATGAACTAAGTCCCCATGTGGTCCTTTTTGTGAGTCTCCTTATTAGAGATGATTAACCGTAGTGGACATTACTTTTATTGGGTCAACCACGTGGATGAACCTCAAGCAGTAATAGCCATTTCTATCATGGTAGTAGCAGTTGCTATATGAATGTCCTTGTGGAAGAAATCTCTGCAGGTGTAGTTTCTTGTTGGGCTATCAGATCTCCTTAGCATCTCTGATTGATTAAATTCTTGGGATCTGTCAAAACCCTGGTGCACCTGGATTGAAGTTCACCCTCTTGAGATTGCAAATGTTGCAGAGTTGACCATTAATACAAACCATAGTGCAACCAAATTTTTATTTTTCTAGGACTATGTGTGTGCCTACAAAACATTTTGAGAACATACACAAGTAGAATTCTTAGGGATTAGAATACTATGTCACTACTTTTGTTCATGTGCAAGGTTGCTTTGTCCCTTGCTCATTGTTTGAAGATAATTGCTTTCTTGAACTCCCTGGATTGCTGTCTTGTGTGCCTGATCTACACTAAAATCTGTTAATGCTTCTAGTTGGTCATTTAAAATGAACAAATCCAGTCACCAAAATCAACCAACAATATGAAAAACTTGCAAAATCTGAAGAAAAATCCTTTTCTGGTGCAAGTTGTCATCCTGAAAATTCAAGAGTCGTACGATTCTTTGCCAATTGTCATATCAAAACCCCCCGAAAGTTATACGGGAAGTCCTATATTGTCATACAAGTGTTGTCAAAAAATCTTAATCAAAATCAAACCCTGGAGTTGATTGTCGTACGAGGTTTTCCAATTGTCATGCCAGACTTGATCCTGACTTGTACGAGCCTAGAGAAAGTCATATGAGAGTTGAGTCAAACTTGTCAGAAAGCCTTCAATTTTGTCAGAAATTCAATCATTGTAGTCAACCAATAGGTTCTGTCAAAATATTTACTATGTCAGGAACAAAGCAAAAAAACTAGAAAATCCAATTCATTTTCCTAAAGTGGTCTCTTAAGTGTGGTCCAGCCTTCTGATGTATTGATTTGAATCCTATTTTATCTTGTGTCAAAACCTTGTCAAAATCATCTTCAAATTCAATCCTCAAAATAGCTAAGTTTTTGAACTCGTGTCCACTATCCTTTGGGCGTCTACCCATACATCTAGAGCATAGTATCTTACACTTGCAATCTTTCATCAATCAACCAATTCAATCTTGACAAGGTTGCATCATTTGATTTTTCCCAAATCAAGTCATTCATCAGTTGTCTTAATCTTGCTCTTCTGATTCACTCAAGGTTAATGGTGGAAACCAGAGCCTCCTCACAAAAGAAACCTAGAGAAGAACCAAAATTCTCACCTTTGTCTTCTTACATTGTTCAATCCATTAATCAACCTTACAATACAACTCGATACGAAGAAGATGCTCTAGGTAATCTACATCTAAAAAAGGTTATTCTAATCCTCCTCAATCAACCCATGGAGGTAATCAATCAACTCCACATCAATCAATCCCTAGTAGTCCTCACAACACCATAATGTCTCAAGGAGGAGCAAACCAAGGTTCCCAAGGTCACCACTCTAATCACGCTAGAGATCCCGAACCAACACCATCTGAAGTTGAGTGATATAGAAATGATGATGCCTTTCAAAAAAAGATGAAACACTTCTTACAAGAAGAGAAAGAGGCCTATTTCTTACACCTAGCTCAACAAGGAGCCAAGCTTCCTCAAGACTTTAATGTCGATAATATCATCACACAAGAGGAAGAAACTCCCATCACAACCATGATGAAATAGATGCATGCCATGAAAGTTAAGCTCAATAAGCTGGAAAAAGAGAAGGAACCTAAGGAATTCTCTATGGAGGCTCTATGCCTCTTTCCATTCGATAAAAAACTTGTACATGCCACCATTCCAAAAAAGAGTGGAGATACCAAAATATGACAAACACGATGGAAACTCTGATCCCCAAGATCACGTCAGAGAATTTTTTACTAATCCATGGAGTTTATGCATGAACCAACCTACTTAATGCATCTTTTCCCATGATCTCTAGGAGGATCAACCATTCATTGGTTCTCTAAAATGCCTCCAACTATCAAAAACTTTGAGGAGCTAATCAAACTATTTTATTGACATTACTCCTACAATATCCAACATCCGGTCACCATGATCGATATCTGCAATCTGAAACAAAACTCAGGAGAACCCTTCCTGATATTCATCAAATGTTGGAGGAAGAAGTTTTCACTCTATGCTCGACCAATTTCAGAAACTGAAAAACTCAAGATCTTCATCAACAATCTGATTCTGGAACTCAATTATCACTTGCAAATGCAAAATCACACTTCTTTTGAGAAAATGGTGGAAAATGCTATAAATGTTGAAATGTGCTTGTTTGTAAGGGAGACATATCACTTAACAAGGACAACAAGCATGAATCAGGTTCTAGTTCCAACAACAAAGACAAAGTCAAATTCTGGAACAAGAACAAAAATGTTGTCATAGATGGTGTTGTCAATCACATCAATGCTCCATCGAAGGCACCGACATTCAATCTCACCGTTGGCACCCAAGCTATAAAAGATTCTAAACAAAAGGCATTTGAATATTCTAAAAAGTCTAATGACTATAAACCATGGGTTACAAAACCAAAGCGCAAGTTCACTCCTTTGGGCGAGTCCTTAGAATTTGCTATGAAAACACTATTGGAAAACAAAATCATCACATTGCTTGAGTTAAAACCATATGATCCTGAAGTTAAACCTAAATGGTGGAAAGAGACTGATTTCTATGACTTCCATCAAAACAAAGGTCATAAAACCAATAACTGCATGCGCTTAAAGCATCTCATACAAGACAACATTGATGATGAAGAGATTGTAATTGACAACCATAAAACTAAAAATGATCATACAACATTCACAAAACCATTTCTGAAGCATACTCAAGGAGATTCATCTTCTAAACCTAACATGGGTGCTAAAGTCAATTACGCCTACTCTGGAAACAATGTTGTCATAAACATGGTTGAACCATGCTTATCTGAACATTGCAATGTCATCACCATTGTAAGAAGAGATAGAGATAATCAATATGCAAATGCAATGACTCAATCACAAGCTCAGGTACATCTACAAGGATAAAACTCAGGCTCATCAAATGCCCCTAAGGTGCCTTTCAATCTTTCATCTGCTTCTAAATAAAGGGCTGCCTCAAAATCATTGAATCCCAAAGAGACCAGGAAAAAATCATACAGTATTATCCAAAAACTTCAGCATACCAATGGAAAAATATCCATGTTTGAGTTGCTTCAGATATCTCCTACTCATAGGGCTATTCTGGATAAAGTTCTACTCAATTCCAACGTTCTTGACAATCTTGATCTAGACAGATTTCAGACTATGGTTGGTCATCTGACATCACCTCAGTATATATCCTTCTTAGAGGAAGATGATAATTCATTGAATCATCCGCATAACCAACCCTTGCACATTGAAGTCTTAATCCAAAGCTGTTGTGTCAAATGTGTGTTGATAGATGGGGGTGCTAGTCTGAACATCTGTTCCTACAAACTGGTTACACAACTAGGATTATCAGAAGATTCTATTGATCCTAAAAAGAAGATAACCATAAAAGCATATGATGAACAAGAAAGATCCTCCAAGGGGACAATTGTACTACCTATCAGAATAAGACCAGTTATTAGAGACATCACTTGTCAAGTTTTGGATCTTCCATTGGCTTACAACATTCTTCTAGGGAGACCTTGGATACATGAAATGCAAGCTATTCCATCAACATACCATCAATGTGTGAAATTTTCTTAGGATGGAGTAGAGGTAACAATTCCAGATGACATATCTACATCTTGCAATGCCTTGAAAGAGAGTGCTGACAAACTTTCTCCCCATAATAGAGAATCTTCCAGTAAGCAAACTGACATAGCATCTACATCCAAGATGGAAGACATTGCCAAAGAGGTCAAAATCAAGGACACATGCATGGGAGAATATACAATGGAACCAGTCCTATCTCTAACATCTCTCCCGATCTCACCTAAATCTTATGGGAAACCTTTAAAATAGACAAAACAACTATCTAAAGAACCTCAAGTTATCTATAATGGAGTTTTTGTCACATAGAAAGTATCCAAGCAAGAGTTTGAAGAGGAAGAAGTTGTGCTTGCATGGATATAAAAAGATGACTCTCATTCAATTAAAAAATGTGATTCTAAATCAAACAAGATTCCTTCAAAGTCATATGGACTAGGTCACAAACTCATGTTTAAAATGGGATACACAAGAAAAGGACCTCTAAGAACAAGAGGTAAAGGAATCATACAACCTATTGAACACTATGGAGGAACAAACAAGGAAACTACAAGAATTGGATATCACAAGAAGCCCTTCCACCTCAGTGGTAATTCAGCCCATGTCCTAGAACATATAAGTCCAACAATAGAAATTCAGCTAAAGGAAGAAACACAACAATCATATAGTGATGATTTAGACACCACTGATCTTATTCCTTATGAACGTTTACCTCAAAACATACTAGATCTTCTTAAGGATGAAGAGAAACCTAAGGAGAATATCAACGTGGTAGATACATGAGAACCTACTACTGAACAAGGAGAAGGTAAACCTATCACAATAGCTAAACATTTGGGATACAATAGTGATTCCGAGACAAACTCCCATGAATATGAATTCCGCTCAGAATCTGAAGGTAATCCTACTTGGGGGATTCACCCTGACTTTACACATGTTCTTAGATTTCCCAGAGGTCTAGATGAAGAATTAGAGGATGAATCAAATGACTATGAATGGGGAGTTATTCTAGAAGAAGGTGAGCTTATCACTGAAAAACACATTGATGTCATTCACCAATATTCACCTAAATTCGATGTAAGTCTAGAGCAAAATAACAAACTTAACGAGTCTGATCCACCTACTGCTGAAGTGGAATCCCATAATAATGTTGAAATTATTGGTGAATTGAACATTCTGAGTAGTAATATTACCTTTGAATTTGAGAGTCAGGTTAGGACCAATGATGACAACACCGTATGCATGAATACCATTTCACAATCCTCCCCTACGTTGACTATCCAACATCCATAGCTTATTGACCAAACATCTACTTATCCAAACCATGACATCCATACCTTTCAAACTAACTACACTCTTGCCTACTACCTCAATGCAGTGGAACCTATGACAATTTCCATCAGTGAACCTAGTGTTAGCATGATAGAGTCGGATATCAAATATCTTAGTCAAAAAAACAAAAGTAAAAAGAAAAAGAGTTATGAGGGTGAAAACCACTTTGTGGCAGTCTCAGAACCTAAATTAGTAAAAATAAATGATGTATCCAAAGGTGAAAACCTCTTTGAGGCACCTAAGGATCAGATATTTGATGTCCTTCTGAGTCATTTACAAGACAGATCTCTAGTACTGATAGAACCAACTCAATCTATCAACTTGGGTACAATAGAGGAACCACAACTATTTCATGTAGCTCAATCTCTATCAGAGGAAGAGAAACAAGCATTTACTACTTTCCTAACAGAAAATAAAATCAACTTTGCATGGAAGTATTCAGATATGCTAGGGTTAGATCCAAATCTAATAATGCATCATCTTTCTATAGCTCCAGGATTCAAACCTGTTAAATATAAATTATAGAAGATGCATCCACATGTTGCTCTCCTAGTCAAAGTTGAGCTTGAAAAGTTACTAAAAGCTGGATTTATCTGAGTCATAGATTATGCAGAGTGGATCTCAAACATAGTTCCAGTTTCAAAACTAGATAAATCTATCAGAGTATGCACAAACTTCAGAGATGTAAACAAAGCATTCCCTAAGGATGTCTTTCCACTACCAAACATTGATATGATAGTGGACATGATTGTGGGCTTTGAAATGTATTCCTTAATGGATGGTTTTTATGGATACAACCAAATCAAGATTGCTCCAGAAGATCAAGAGAAAATAGCTTTCACATGTGCATGGGGTACTTTCTATTGGAACATCATACCATTTGGCCTTAAGAATGCCGGTGCTACATATCAATGAGCTATGACATCTATCTTCCATGATATGATGCATCGAACTATGGAAGACTATGTTGATGAAACCTTAGCTAAATCAATGATAAGATCTAAACATCTGAGTGATTTGAGAAAAATACTGGATAGAATGGAGAAGTTTAGTCTCAGACTAAACCCTAAAAAGTGTGCTTTTGGTGTCACTTTTGGAATGCTCCTAGGCTATATTGTTTCAAAGAAGGGCATTGAAGTAGATCATGCTAAAGTCAACTCTATCATGGAGATGCAACCTCCTAAAAATATCAGTCAAATGAGAACCTTACAAGGAAGGGTGCAATCAATCAGACATTTCATATCTCAGCTAGCAGACATATCAAAACCTTTCACAAAAACATTACATAAAGGTGTGACCTTCTCATGGAACGAAGAGTGTGAAAAAAACTTCAATCACATCAAGCAATATTTAGAAAATCTTCCTATTTTGATACATCCTATTCAAGGGAAGCCATTGATTCTGTATGTCTCTGCCACAGATACATCACTGGGGGCATTACTTACACAACATGATGAAAACAAGAAGGAGAGAGCTATCTACTACATCAACAGAGCATTAGTAGCATATGAGAAGAACTATTCAATGATTGAGAAAGCTTGTCTAGTTGTAATCTTTGCATCACAAAAACTGAGACATTATATGTTGGCTCATACAACACAATTGATAGCTAATATAGATCCATTGAAATACTTATTGAGCAAATCTTCCCTCACAAGTAGATTAGCTAAATGGGTGATGCTATTGAGTGAATTTGACATAGAATATGTTGAAAGGAAAGCTATCAAGGGTCAAGTCCTTGTAGATCAGTTGGCTGAAGCACCAATGTTTGATGATACACCATTACAGATGGAATTTCTTGATTCATCCATCGTGCACATATCTTCTAGGACTTGGCATCTTTTCTTTGATGGATCTTACACACAAAATGGATATGGAGGAGGCATATTTTTCATAACACCACAAGGTTACTCAATACCTAAAGCATTCAAAATAAAATTTCCTTGCATAAACAATATTGCTGAATATGAAGCTTTACTTAATGGCATGAAGATAGCAATTGAGTGGCGAGTGATAGAGTTTCACATTCATGGAGACTCACAACTAGTCATACACCAAGTCAATGATGTTTACCAGATAAAAGATGAGAAACTAGTTCCATACAAACGCATGGTTGATGACCTTAAGAAGTATTTCATCTCAGCTACTTTTGAGCAGATTCCTAGAATAGAGAACAAGGTTTCTGATGATATGGCAATGCTATCCTCTATACTACAACAACTTGATCATGAGCTACATTACGAGTTCCTGGTGGAAGCACTGTCATTTCCTGCATATGATTCCCTCGAAACCCACATGATCTGCACTATTGTTGGTCATGATTATTCCAGATACAAATACCTTTTCTCTTACCTTCAAGACCAAATCATCCTTGATACCTTCAAATACCATGAGAAATGATACCTTATCTGAAATGTATGACAGTATGTCATCACAGGTAATGACCTATACAAATGGAGTCTAGATGGTACACTTCTCAGGTGTTTAGAATGTGAGGAGTCTCAACAAGCATTAGAGGAAGTCCATGAAGGTATATGTGGATCACATTCCAACGGTTTAACACTAGCTTAAAAACTTATTAGGGCTGGGTACTATTGGCCTGACATAGAAAAAGAGGCTATCAAATATGCTAAGAACTATCAAAAGTACCAAGTACATGGTAACTTAATTCATGCACTAGGGTGAGATATTATTCCCTTTACTACACAATGGCTATTCCAACAATGGGTGTTTGATCTCATAGGGGCTATACATCCACATTCTTCTAATGGACATACTCATATCATTACAACTATAGATTATTTTACAAAATGGGTAGAAGCAGTTCCTTTGACTCAAGCAATCGACAAACAAATTTCAATGTTCGTTCTGAATTACATCATTTGTCGGTATGGAATCCCACATTCAATAGTCATAGATAATGGTGGCCAATTCAAGAATAAGGACTTAGATTCCTTATTCTCTAAATTCAAGATTACCCAACATTGGTCATCCATATACTATCCTCAAGGGAATGGGCAAGCAGAAGCATCAAAAAAAATTATGTTAAAGATCCTACATCGTACAGTCAATAAGATAGGAAGAGACTAGCATCTCATGATTAATCTAGCTCTTTGGGCCTACAGAACAAGTATCAAAATTCCCACTGGGGCTACTCCTTTCACTTTAGTTTATGGGTTTGAAGTGGTACTACCTATTGAGGTTGAAATCCCATCACTAAGAATTAGAATGCATGGTCTAGTAACCGATGATAATTACAGAGTGTCTAGGTTGCAAGAACTTGAACTACTAGATGAGCATAGACAAGATGCATATGATCATCTCAGAGTATATCAGAAGAGAATGTCTAGAGGCTACAACATGAAAGTCAGACACAAATAATCTCAGGTTGGCGACCTAGTCTTGAGAGAAAATCCCAAAAATCAATCACATTGAGAATGCAAGGGGAAGTTTGAACCCAACTGGCTGGGTCCCTTTGTTATCACTGCTACTTTTGGCTTTGGAGCCTATCAAATCTCAATGAATGAAGGAGAGAAACTCTGAGAACCAATCAACATTCTCCATCTAAAGAAATTATATGCTTAAGGCATTTAGTCTATCGTAAAATGTCCTGAAAAAATTAGAAAAATCATAAAAAGTCCTGAAAAAATGATCATCCTGGTGAAAACCTAGCAATAGGCGCCTTGATGTATCACAAAAAAAATTTAAAAAAATGGAAAAATACAAAAAAAATTGAAAAAATGGAAAAATACAAAAAAAATGAAAAAATGAAAAGTACAAAAAAAGAAAAAAAAGAAAAAGTGTCTTGGTGAAAACCTGGAAACAAGCGCCTTGGTAGAAAAAATAGAATCTCTACCAAGATGGTGAAAACCTAGCAAACGGGTGCCACTTGTATCAAAATGATCCATCTATCAGTGCAATCTTGGTCTTTCCAAGCTTTCAGTCTACTTTAGTTTGTACATATCTCCTATTTTCAATAAAGTCAGTCTGAGCACCATCCAGCAAAAGCGTCAGTATCCTATAAATGTTCCAAACTTGGGGGCAATCAATGTCATATCCTAAAGCTCCTAGTATCTTCAGATGAGTCATTTCTAGTCAAGGTCCTTCCAAAGCTATGTCTGAGTAAGTCAGTCAGTCTCCTCACTAGGAAAGGATTTTGCACCTTACAACAACAACAAACTGAAAACAATCTCTGCGACATGCTTTTATCTTCTTTGTATGCTTACTGATTCACATTGATATTTCTACATATTATGTTTCCTCAAGCTCCTTGATGATGTCCTTCATAGGATTTAGAGAGTGACGACTGGGGGCATAATCTTTTCTTTGTTTTCTGCTTTGAGTGAAAATCTAACAACTTTGGAAATGTGCGTGTGAATTTTGTACCTAGTTGTGGACACAACACTTCAGTAAAACATTAGAGGTTAGCAAATCAAGAAATTTGCAAAATAAACAATATAGCTAACCAGACGAGTTACCGCCTTCTAGTAGGTATGAGTTTGATATTCTCAGATTATGACCGAGATCAATGACAATGCAATTCCTAAACGAAGGATTTAAATGATTGAAAGATGGATGAAAACAAATGTAGCTTATTCTATATTTTTGGATTTTCTATGCAATATGATGAAGATTGATATGAAACTTGATCTAGAATTGAAAATTAATGCACTTGAATCTATGAATGATATGCTATGCTATGAAAAATGGATTGAAAAAAATAATGAAATTTTAAAAATCTCACAATCGCCTGTTCACAAGAGCTCGATTCTCCAAGCACAGTTGAAGGATGTTTCCAAGATTGAAGAAGATCCTTTGTGAAGGGCTGAGCCTTGTTTATATAGAAATGCAAGATTTTTAAAAGCTCATGGAAAGCCAAAAATCTCTCCCTGATTAACTTAGATTGATTTTTGAGTTATTAGGAAATCAGAATTAGTTAACTCACAAAATCAGCTTTTTAACTCAAATCAGAAGTTTAGATCACTTTTTAACTCGAAATAGATGTTGAGTTAAAAAAGATAACAAATTGAATTGATTTATTGATTTAAAGTTTAACTATTTTTCTGAATGTGCATGGATAATTATGAATTAATTCAATAATTCAAATGAATTACTCTCAACTCAACTAATTTATGGGTTAATCAATTATTAAATCAAACTTTATTCCAAAACTATATCATTAAATATTGACAACTGGATTTAATTAATTAACTAAGAATTTAATCAATTATTTGTAGGATTTTTGATTTATTGTCAAAATTAAATAATATTAATTAGGAATAAATAGGATTAAATCTAATTAAATGATTAAGTGGCAGAATTAAATTAATTAATCAAATATTTAACATATTCAATTAATTAACTTTAGGATAAATAATGTTATTTATCACCAAATAATATTTAATTAAAGATAATTAGGATAAATTAAGAATATCTGAGAATATTCCCCGATGCAGAATTAAGATAAAATCGATTAGGGTTTCGATGATTTGATGCACATATGTGTCTTTGGTTAGGACTTTTGTGTCAATTTTGTTCGATTTGTCGATGTAGGCGGTCAATGGTCCTATAGCCCATTTTTGAGGTATTACATTTTGCCCCTCTTTGAATTACTGGGTGAAGTGCAATGGTTCAAAGATTAATCTATTTTTGATGATGATGTGGACTCAGTTTTGTGGTGGAGAAACTGATCCTAAAAGATTAACCGATTCTGAGACAGAAACTGATTGATTGATTTAGAAGATTTTGTGATTCAGGTCTTGATTGACCAAAGAATCAAGATGCTATTAACTATATCAACAATGAACCGGTGATTATGAAAAAGTGTCAAAACACTTGATTCTGAACCTTATGATTATGAAGAAGTGTCTGTCCTGACTCCAGACCTGATTGTCCAAAGGAATCGAAAGGATGTCAAATCTAAACCCTTCAGTTACGAAGAACCAAGGAAATAACACTAATGAACCGATGGTTACAAAGAGCTGATACAGTTTACAAGTTTGTGAGAGAACGCTAGATTGATATGGATCTTGATGAATCTAATATGCCCCAAGCAATGAGGACTTTTGATGAATCAACAACTAGACGTGGTTGTTGTCTTGATTACTAAGAGAAAGATTGGTTGACAAAATTAGTTAATGATGTGCGATACCATTCCCCCTTCGGGATAGAAATCAAAATCTGACAAGAAAGTCAGCGTTGAGATAGTATTGAAGCATGTTAATTGATTTGAGAAGTGGTTATGCATGTCCGGAGACATGTTCTGCATCATTTGGATGTCTCGAAGACCAAGTTTGACTAGGTTTGACCATGAGTTGACCATGGTTGACCAATTTGAAATTTTGATAGTTTGATGTATGATGATTAGTTAAGTTAAATTCTAGATTTCAATAATGTTCTGAAAGTCGATTATGCAAGCAGTCGATCATCCTGGGTCTGAAAATTTTAAATCACAATTTTGATAAAGTAAATGATCTTAGATTTTGATTTTGATTCTGAAAATGGGTTAAAATCGATGGAATTAGCTAGGGGTGCAGTTATATTTTGTATACTGTGCCACATCATCATAAAAAATAGATTAATCTTAGAACCATTGCGCTTCACACAGTAATTCAAAGAGGGGCAAAATGTAATACCCCAAAAATGGGCTATAGGACCATTGACCTCCTACATCGACAAATTGATCGAAATCGACACAAAAGTCCTAACCAAAGGTACATGTGCACATCAAATCATCGAAACCCTAATCGATTTTATCTTAATTCTGCATCGGGGATTATTCTCAAATATTCCTAATTTATCCTAATTATCTTTAATTAAATATTATTTAGCGATAAATGACATTATTTATCCTAAAGTTAATTAATTGAGTATGTTGAATATTTGATTAATTAATTTAATTCTGCCACGTAATCATTTAAATAGATTTAATTCTATTTATTCCTAATTAATATTATTTAATTTTGACAATAAATCAAAGATCCTACGAATAATTGATTAAATTCTTATTTAATTAATTAAATCCAGTTGTCAATATTTAATGATATAGTTTTGGAATAAAGTTTGATATAATAATTGACTAACCCATAAATCAGTTGTTTTAATTCAAAAATTAGTTAAGTTGAGAGTAATTCATTTGAATTACTAAATTAATTCATAATTATCCATGTACATTCAAAAAAATAGTTAAACTTTAAATCAATAAATCAATTCAATTTGTTATCTTTTTGAACTCAACATCTATTTCGAGTTAAAAAGTGATCTAAACTTCTGATTTGAGTTAAAAAGCTGATTTTGCATGATTTTGTGAGTTAACTAATTCTAATTTCCTTATAACTCAAAAATCAATCTGAGTTAATTAGGGAGAGATTTTTGGCTTTCCATGAGTTTTCAAAATCTTGGATTTCTATATAAACAAGGCTCCAACCCTTCACAAAGGATCTTCTTCAATCTTGGAAACATCCTTCAACTGTGCTTGGAGAATCGAGCTCTTGCAAATGGGCGATTGTGAGATTTTTGTAATTTCATTCATTATTTTCAATCCATTTTTCGTAGCATAGCATAGCATTCATAGATTCAATTGCATTCATTTTCAATTCTAGATCAAGTTTCATATCAGTCTTCACCATATTGCATGGAAAATCCAAAAATATAGATTAAGCTGCATTCATTTTCATCCATCTTTCTATCATTTAAATCCTTCGTTTAGGTATTGCATTGTCACTGATCTTGGTCATAATCTGAGAATATCAAACTCATACCTACTAGAAGGCAGTAAATTGCCTGGTTAGCTATATTGTTTATTTTGTAGATTTCTTGATTTGCTAACCTCTAATGTTTTACTGAAGTGTTGTGTCCACAACTAGGTACAAAATTCACACACACATCTGGGTATACCATTCAATTATGTTGTGTCTCCAAACAATTGTAACCATGATATCTACATTTATGTTTCTCAGCCATCGTGTTTACGTGCAGGTTCTTTATGTGTTTGGCTTCTCTCCCTCTCATCCAAAATAAGATTTTCCCACTCTGAATTGAGAATGCACGTGTAGCTGCATAGAATATGCATGGATAAGAGGCAAAGCTGAAAAAATGCACCACGTTTACATTTTTTTAATAGGTTATAATTTTTTTAATGTATAGACCATCGTAAACATTACAACTTTGGCAGCTATGGGCAAGAGAATGTCCTCAATAAGCCAGCAAATAAAAAGTCTTGATTTTCTTGCATGTTGAGGACATTACCCTCACCTATAAGAGTCAAAATTATAATTTTCACGATGGTCTATAACTTAAAATAGCTAATTAAAGACCTCTATAAAAAATGCAAACCTGTTGCATTTTTCAGCTCCACCTAATATCCTATGCATATAAATTGAGATTGCATATTGAACTAGGCGCCTCCTTCTGCATTGCCTGAAACCAAGAGATTACATATCCTCATTTACATTTATGCATTTGCATAGTCAAGCCATACACCTCTAGAAGGGAAGAAATAACAAGAGCATGATCAATGAGTAGGGAAAATGAGCATCAGGTGAACCATTGTTGTGGATGTCCCATCCAAACAATACAAGAACAACATCAAATGTTGCTGTTCCATTTGATGTTGCTATGGCACCATTTCCAAATGGACCATCCACAACAATGACTCAAATCATGTAATAAAACCATGGACCCAAATGATCAAATAAGGTAGTCATTATCAACCATCTATGAAGCTGAAGTAATAGGCAAGCTACATCTGTAATTATCAATATCCATGGTAATAACAAATCAATGATCACAATCTTATCAAAGCATGTCATTGAGCCAACTTAATCAGTCAACAATCATTCACTGATGAATTATGCCCTAGTATTAACACGGGCCCTCAGAGATACATAAAAATATAAGAGTGAGCCTTGACATTGGGCCATGAATGTAATGGAACAATAAACAATGATGCCCAAATAATAGTGAATATGGTATTATGCCACAGTCTGATCAAAGGGAACAAAAGCATGAAGAAGATGTAATACAAGGAGGAGAAAGCAACCATAGTTTGCGACCTCATCAACATCAATATTTCTTTGACCAATACTTGGATTCAAATCATCCATGATGGTATGTATCCTACGTAAAGAGAAACACCAGAGGTTCTAAAGCCTTTCAAAATAGTGAGCGATAAAGAAAGCATCTTAATGCTATGAGCATTGGTGACAATAATGAATAAAATAATAATGCCCTAAAGATCAACACAGGCTCAAAGCAATGAGCACCATGTATAGATACAACAACATGGATTAACATGCCATGACATCAAAACAACAATAAATATTGATGCAATTATACAACAGTGAGCGCGCACCATCATGATGCTATGTAAAAATAATGCAAGGAAGGAGAAATAGTCACAGGCCCATGGCCCTCACAACAAACATACCCTCAAGTTAGATAATAGAAAATGGAAGGCAAGGAACAAAGAAATAATCAAATAGCATGAGTAACAATAATACCAACCTCAACAAGTCAAACTCCCATTTGAAGTTTGGCAAAGCAACAAGTTACCAAATCGGGCTCTTGATCACAGAGGCCGAATACTAGTCCATAATGTAACTTTCCCCAAGAAAATAATGTTAGAATAACTAAGAGAGGGGGGGGGGGGGGGGGGGTGAATTAGTTAAACCAGTTATCCTACAGTCCCAAATTCCATGATTTACTTTTCAAGACTTTTTCAACAATTTCTGCAAATCAATAAGATATAATATCAAACTGTCTGTTCATTTACTGAATACTAGTTATAATAAAAATTGTCTTTTACCGATTAATCCAATATGCAATATGTAAAGTATGATAGAAAAAAAATCATAACAAATAACACATAACATAATGATTTAACATGGAAACCCTGCAAAGGGAAAAAACCACCTGGGACTGGCCACCCAAAAATTTCACTCTTCTGAAGTGAGCTCGGTTAAGAGCCAACCTTGTTAAAGGTTACACTACACACTGTTAGGTGTGACCTTGTTAGAGGATTTATCACTAACAATTAACTTTTGAACATCATTCACTATGGGGTCAACAAGATAAGAATTAACATTCCTTAAATGTCATATGGAAATACAATAAGATTGTTATGTCCACTTGGTTAAGAGATTTTGCTAAATCAATGGTTAAACTGATACAGTACTGATCTGATTCAAATACAACTTAATTGAAAATATTCAGATCTATGCTAAGGTCATAAAACTCATCTGATCAATAAGCAATTCACTTCATCAATTTTCCCCAACTTAGTTCACTCGGTGTATAGTTCTTTGACGCTCGGTTATGCCTGCAGCTCGGTTCTGTCTGTAACTAGTTTGATCAGGAATGCATGGAAATTGTCTTCACGCAAAATCTTCTATAGTCTCTATTTGTCTAACATCTTTAATAATGAATTCCATGTCTCTTATATAGACGTGTAAACCATTTTCATATCAACCATTAGATTTTGCCTCTTAAACCTTCCTCGACAGATGTGTCAATAACATGTTTCAATATCTTCCATTAGATCTTCTCTAAATTTTGTCACCTATGGATCTTATAACAAACTTCATATGTTACCTCAAAATCATAACAATTTCCATCTCATCAATTTTAGTCGGTTGTTCTTAGCATTTAATGTTTTCATCCATACTCAGTTAATATTGAAATGCATCAGTGATAAATAACTCAGTTATTATTGTCACTTAGTAGACATAGGATTGAATCAGTGTATACATAAATCTTCAATTACCGACCACATTCACTTATTCAATTTTGATCTCTTCTTCATAATAGAATAATATAACATGCTCAAGTTAACAATATAATGCCATAAACTCATCAATAAGTTACCTAATGTATTCCTTATCTTTATATGTCATATCCATCTTTTCTTTATGTAGATATCTCATTTCTTCACCATTTCTTCCTTCTATAGATATTCAGATGTTTGTAACTATCATGATAAGTATAGTCAAGACTAGTTGACATCAATGACAACATATTGATTGATTTAATCATCATACATGTCACTTTACTAGCTTGGTGATCTCTTATCACTGTTCCTTTAGCTCATCAAGATATTCAATCAGTTGTAGGTTATCAACTACAGTTAGGGCTCGATTATTTTAGCATATTGTATCCTTTGGAGGGTCAGGTTTTTAAGTTATTCAAATGATTTATGTTTTAATGGATGGTTTTCCCCTTTAAGTGGGTTGAGAACCTTATCCATGAAAACATATTAATTAAAAAATAACCCTATATCCTAGCACCAAGGTCCCCTTTTTATTGCTATTCTAAAATGGGGAATGTTAAAATGTAAAATCATTGCTTGTATTATTCCACCTCTTCGCGTGCTCAGCTAGGATTTGGTGGTGCAAGGGCACCAAGAAGAATCAGTCAAGCCTTGAAGACATCCAATGCAAACATGAAGACCTTGAAGGCATTCAGTGTGACCAAGAGGGCATGGAAGATAGAGAAGGAACATTTGAGCATCAACTACAACATTTTGAAGCCTATAATGTCATGCAATGACATTTCAATGTAAGGAATGTTTAAATGGCCTAAAGGCCCAAATTGATTGTAAATGGACCATTAGTGTCAACAGGATGTCAAGGGTTAGTTAGGAGCTTAGGAGTGTTTCAAATAAGTCTCCTAGGTGTTTAAACACCTTAGAAGTTTTTAATATCCAAGTTTAATAAGTTTTTAGATAAATTTCAATGTTTAAATATTTAAATTTTGAATATAACGACTAGGATGTTTTTAGAGGGAAATCCCATTTATGGGATCCTTAACCATTTGTTAAGCCATGTAACCAACCAAATGTGGTTGAGGTAGTTGGAATGGAATTAAAAATTCACCAAAGAAGTGAGGGTACAAAGAGATGCCTGGGATGTATAGACTGTTAACATAAACTCAATAGAATACAAGTTTTTGCAATCTTTGTGTTGTGTTTTGGACTGTTGGTTATTAGTTTGTTTGGCGATAAGTTCCAATGCACTAGAGAAAGGATCTAATACATTGTAAAAAACTATTTTATGCCTTAAAGATCAATTCAATTCTCTATTGCTTACATTTGTTTGTCTTTAACAGTCATAGTCAACATATTATCTTTGTTATTTTGATTTCTTCATGATAAACATTCATCCCATGAATTAAGAAGGCCTTTAATTCATGGGATGATGTTCATATAACATGTATCATAGTCTTTTAATAGTATGTGTGCAGGAGAAGTGAAAGAATAAGGTGATCACCATGCTTGGAGCAGTGAAAAACCATTGAAATGTGTGGGTACAATATAGCAGTCAGAGATTGGGTTGAACAATAGTGGTATTTTATGATTTTAGGAGTCTTAGGGTGTTGAATACAAGGTGAATCAATCACCAATTGAAGTTGGGAAGGTTTGGATTTAGAAAGCCCTAGAAACAAGGGTTTGGGGACACCAATTTGGGGCTTTTGGTGTTGCAGGGACATTGGGTCTAATTCCTTTTGGAATTAATAATTTGGAGTCATTATAAGACACTTTGGAAGGTTTGGGGTCTTGGGAGTGAAATAAAGACCAGGTTTCTTTGTTAATGTACCCATTTTCATGCATTTTTGGAGCCATAGGGGGTGAGCAACAACACATGCTCCAAAACAACCATATCAACCCTTTTGATATGATAATGTACTAATAAAAGGGTGTCCAAAATATTTATTATTTTGATCATTCCTTTTGGAAATTGTAGAGATAAGTGGAATTTTCCTTCGCTGCATGGCTACTAGACAGAGCAATTAGGCCTCTGGCCAGTTTGGGGAAGATTGAAGAATTGGGTATTTTAGGTATTGCCTAAAAATCTAAAATCCATCAAATAATCTTAGATACAAGCCTTAGATATAATTTATATCATTTTTAATCATTGGGAGAGGTCTAGACAAGATTGAGGTCTTTGGAAGCATTTGAGTCTTTGGGGGATTGTAGCTTTGTTAAAGTAAAATTAGTAAATTTAAAGTACATGTAAGAGAAAATAAAGATCTACATCTAAAGAATTACATGTATATGTGCTGAATCATAGCTCTCTGAACATAATAAATTGTATGTACTATACAAAGAAAGGAATGCAACTGAATCATCTGGGCTCACACAGGCCATGAGCATAGCCAACTCCTAGAGATATGGATGAATATAGACATACATAAGTAAATGAACATAAGCAATAGGGTACTAGACATTTCCTGAAGAGATGATGGAATGTTGACCCGGGTGTGAATCCTATGTGCTCCTGTTAATCTAGAACCTGCAAAGAAGAAATAAATGGGGTTAGATCTATTTGATGTTGTTGCGGCACCATTTCCAAATGGACCATCCACAACAATGACTCAAATCATGTCATAAAACCGTGGCCCAAAATGATCAAATAAGGTAGTCATTTAAAGCATCTATGAAGCTATAGTAATAGGTAAGCTACATCAAACAATGGAGGATACGTTACAGATTTTATACTTTAAAATTACAATAATGATGATTGATAATCATGACTGATAATGTGCTCTTTAATTAATCAATTTTATGATGTATGGTTTGACATTTAATTATGCATGTATGTATATCAATATACTTTCTATATATTGATATACATGTATACATGGAATCATCTATCATTATATTGATATTTATCAGTTATGTTTATCTGATCAAAGCTATCATTATCAACAAAAAATAAACCTTTTAAAGTTCAATTATGGGTATATATAGGCTCAAAATTACTTTTTACCTATTCATTTTCACATCCACTTTTTACTTTTTCCTCTTTGAGCTCTTTTACTCCCTCACAGAAAATATGGTAGTCTCAATCCAGGAGCACCGATTCAAGGAGAGGATATTCTAGAGGCCACCAACGTATGGAGCACCAATATGTCTTGAATCCTAGCCTTGTTTTTCATCTTTTCATTGGATTTTTAAATCGATTTAGATTTATTTAGGCATCAAAATTCTAGGATTTTTTATTTATCTATTTCATCGCCTATACCCATCTTTCTATCACCTCCCCAATTAGTTTTAGTGCTTATGCATACTATTATGTCACCTAGGCTATGGCATAATTAGGCTTTTTGTGTCACCTACACAATTTCTTATGTCTCCTATAAATTTCTTTACATTTATGCCCTTATTTATGTCGCCCGTGCAACTTAGTTTTTTGCCTATAAGGAAAAATGTCACTTATGCAATGTTGCAGTGCCTGTGATGAATTTTGTTGCACCTATGCAATGTTGTAGTGCCTGTGATAAATGTAGACAATAGAAATTGGAAGGCAAGAGAAATAGTCACAGGCCCATGGACCTCACAACAAGCATACCCTCAAGTTAGACAAATAGGTAAACAATTAACCATTCAGCCCATACGTATAGGGGGAAAGATGTATTATATAGAGATGACTGGTAACAAAAATGCAACAAAAAAATCATCACTAAGGAAAGCATATCATACAATAGATCTGTTTGCTAAATTCATTCTAAGCTACAATGGAAAAAAGGGTCAATACTTTGCAATCTACCAAAGCAAAGAAAAATAGAGCAATTAATTCTCTGCCACCGATGGTAAGCGAAGGTAAGTGTACTATAAGAAATCCACTAATAAGATGCATGCAATTGATGCAATTAGGAAGAGATAGATAAGTTCTACAATTTACTATGTTTTTGTAGAAACCTGGACAAACATGTCAAGCTTGTAATCTCTTGTTAACTTATCAAATGTTTTGTTAACCCTACCATAAGTAACACATTTTGGAGGCATTCTCACATGTAAATAATGTCACAAAGAAGACATAAGTAACATGAGACTATAGAGTCACATCACTGGTACACAACCATTTCTATTTTTGGATATCTAAAGGAAATATATCATTAAATCAAGATTCTTACCTTAGCACCTAACAAATATGCTTGGACCACAAAATGTCCAAAGGTATCAATCTACCATCCAATTCATGGAGTTATGTTAAATTGTTGCTTGATAAAATGGTGTCCAAGGGTTGTCTGATCAATCATGTCAATATAATATATTGTTGCTTCATCATGTATACACCAACCACCATTTTTGTAAGTACAAATGCTAGACTATGTCAGTACATAACCACTGATACAAATAAAGTCATTTACTCTAGTAAAAAATTGTGGTAGTTTATGGAGAGGATTATTACATGAATTCAAGCTACCCCACATCAAGTAGCTTCTTCACTTGTGCCTATTTTTCCTCACTTTGTTCCCTCCACCATCTCTAAAAAAATGCCTCTCACCACTAAACTAAAAACTTTAGCAATAATAGGAGGGTATAGAATATGGTAGAAGCAGTATCATGAATCATCTAACAGATAGTGGGTAGCATTTATCAACTAACAATATTGAATTGACTCACAAAAACTAAGTTGCACAAATTTGAAGGCTAGTTATTTAGGATGGCTCACATTTTTATCAAGTTTTCCAAATGTCAAGATTGTATCTACTATTGCCTAAAAATGAACAAGAATGTGGACACTGCTGAGAGACAAGATATTCCTTCAATAACCTTCATGAAGATAACTAAAACTTAAATTACAATGTAATTATTTTTGGTTAGTGCCTTCAAAGTTCAATGCATTAAACATGAAGAGAAACTTGGCCCACTGAGTACCATTTTAGTGTCATCAATTGAGTTTCTCAGGATTCTATCTCCTTGGCTCATCATACACTACTACATTTGGGGTCAAATTCCAACGGCCATTTGTCAGATTTGCAATGCTAATTTGTCAGCATTTCGACAAATGAGTCAGTCACCATTTTTGCGTAGGAAATTGTGACAAAAGATGTATCCATTAGTTTACCGACACCATATCATGTTGGAAACTTGCACATGGCAACAACTTCGTTATGGCATTTTCTGCAGTTCATCCATTAGAATTCCAACACAACGACCTATTGAAAATATACAATCTCTATCGAAATTAGCTGTCGAAAACATATCCTTTTCGACATTATAACTATTGGAATAGCGACAGTTTCCATCTAATTCTGACAAATATACCTGTCAGAGATATGGCATTAATGTTGGAATTTCTATCAAAAATTTACTATTTGCGACACTTAAACTGTTGGAAGAGCGACAATCCTTCAACATTTATCCGACAGGTTCCTTGTCGAACGTATAGCATTACTGTCGGAACGATTGTCATAAATTAGTTTTCTCCAACATTTTATCTATCGAATGCATAGCACTTTTGTCAGAATTAATTATTAAGTGTCGAAAAACTGACAAATATGCACATTAAAGATAAAACAGCTCAACAGACCATCATAAGTTCTCTCTTTCTTCGGTCTATATTATTGACAGAATGTTTTACCTTTCATCAGCTCATCAAATCTGTGGATTTGAAATAATTTAATAGAATATTTTCATGACAATGTATATTATTTAAGTTGACATTGCATGAATTTATCTACTTTGCGCACTTGTAGACTATGAGGACGACGATAAAGAAGCATGGCCATTTGACATTGCACAGATTTATCTACTTCACACACTTGTAGATTATGAGGATGGTGATAAAGAAGCATGACCATCCATGGCCATGCTTCTTTATCACCATCCTCATAGTCTACAAGTGCACGAAGTAGATAAATTCATGCAATGTCAACTTAAATAATATACGTTGTCATGAAAATATTCTATTAAATTCTTTCAAATCCCTGGATTTGATGAGCTAATGAAAGGTAAAACATTCTGTCAATAATATAGACCAAAGAAAGAGAGAACCTATGATGGTCTCTTGAGCTATTTTATCTTTAGTCCTAGCTACTGTCCTAGCTACTTGTCGATCATCGAGATTAATCACCGCCTTGCATTTATGTACACTGCACAAATTGATCCCAGTCTCGCAAAAACATTTTACACTTGTACATCTCATCAATATAGGAGGCCTAAAGTAATTTTATATGATCATTAGCACATTTTGTGCATGGATGAGAAACAGTATCCAAAGTTTCTAGATAACCATTTTTGAGAAGAGGAATGAGTGCAGGCCAAAGAAGGGATAATTCCAACACAGAAAGGAAGACATCATTTTAGCCTGGATCTGGATCCTACCCCAATTGTCAAAGGATCCAAGGCTAGTCTAGAAAGATGTCTTCCCATTTTGTCCACAACATTGTGTCCATCCATAATCTCAGGAATATCATCATCTTTCTACTCTTCATTTGCCAAAATATATCGCTTCTTCAAGCTTGTAGAGTAATCTTATTAATAAAAGAACTCTTGCCAACATTAGGGTACCCATAGATCAAAATAGTTGATGTTATTGGTGCTTGTGCTCAAGGATATCGATTCACTATTTTGAAATGGCCAAATCATTTTTATTTCATTTGTAGAGAAAAGGAGTGGGAGAAAACAAGCAGGTGAAAGTTGATCGAGTGTGAGAGAAGGCATTGCATTTTATTTGATCATGAATGCTCTCTGAAATGACCAATCATGTTTTTTATTTGATTTTTTTTGGTGTTTTTTTTTCCCATATTTAGTAGATAAAAATCATGGTGGTAGCCACTTAGCCATCTTTTTGATGTTCCAGGTATTTTACAAAGATACAGGTATGTGGATTTATCATTTAGTTGCTTGCAGTTATTGGTCAAATGCAAATATTTTGTCAAGTTGAAAGGGCAGGATATCAGTTTGGTGTTTTCGGTTTATGTTAAAAGTTGATTTGGTAAAATCCTCAAAAAACACACTACATGTTCTAAAATGTAAAGAAGTTGAATGTTAAATGTAAGATATATATCTCATCCATAGTAATCAAAAGAAAGGACATGAAACTTATAAGGAGATTTACCAATCCAAAAATATAAGTGAATAGGAAACATGATTGGTACCTTATGAATTGGTTTTTGAGGTGCACAATCTTCATCAATCTCCTGAGAACAAGACCCCTCCTCATGAAAAATGCATTTAACGGATTAAACAAATCTACAAAATTGAACCAATGGCATGTTTAGAACAAAGAAATAGATTGATAATAATATGCTAAAAATTCTATTATGTTTAATACATGCAAAAGGACCAGTCCCAACAATTCTTAAACATACTTTATCTGATATGATAATAAAATGCTAATTAAACTGATAAAAGTGTTATCTACATTTAATCTACCAATTACTAATTACACAAAAAACAAATTACAAAACTGAACCAATGGCATGTTCTTCATGTGGTACAAGGAAGATTTGGCTATGAAAAAAAAAAGTGAAACGGCCTCATCATTTTTATTTCGATTGGATAGAGGAGAAAAAGCTGAGTGCAAGCGAAGGTATGTGATTTCTTCATCTTTCGAGCATCTGGCATCATATTCGACTACAAATTTTAAATGCATTGCATTTTATTTGATCACGAATGCTCTCTGAAATGACCGCATTCTACTGGTGTCATGCCCTAGCCCGTGCTTTATCTCCATTATTTGATATTATTGGTGCTTGTGCTCAAGGATATTGATTCACTATTTTCAAATGTTTGGATCATTTAGACAGTTACATTTCCTAACTATTCCTCTAGTACACAGTCAGGAAATGTAACTGTCTAATGATTATATGTAATGTTGAATGGATTAAATGCTTTATTCTTGGTAGAAATGAATGGAAGGAATATTGTGTATTAAATAAAATCCAGTCACTTATTGAATGCTTTGGAGACTACTGGTTTGACTGTCCATGCGCTACCAGTGACTAAGATTCATTAAAGGATACAAAACCCTTCATTTTGGGGTTATTGTGTGTGGATTCAAATGCAGGTTTGATTTGGTTAATGTTTAGAAGAGATAAATAAAGTATTTAAAGAAAATCTTACATGTTTTGAGAGGTTTGAGAGGCACTTATCATGACTATACCCTCACAAACATTGGCATAGACTGGTTTTACTAAGTTTCCTTTCTCTATTTTGAGGTTTTCTTTCTCTACCGTAGGGGTACAGTCAGAGGGTCCATTGAAAAAATGATCCTTCGAATGGTTAATATGAATATGAATGATTTTATATAGCATATTGCTCATTTTACTTGAAGTTTGGAATAGCTTGTGCAAGGGTGTAAGTAGTTTTGATCATTTTGGTCGTGACTATTCCTCTACACAGTCAGGAAATGTAACTGTCTAATGATTATATGTAATGTTGAATGGATTAAATGCTTTATTATTGGTAGAAGTGAATGGAAGGAATAGTGTTGGTGTTAGGTTTCATTTATTATTGAATTCAATGGTTTCCAAGATGTGTTGAGGAGTTTGCTCCTTGTTTAATGTTAATTGTTCCTGCACAATCCACTCATACAACAGTGAAATTCTATGTGGAAGGGATGGTTGATAGTGTTCCTTGAGGGAAGGGGGATTGTGAAAGACTTGTTATCATTGTATTGTGTATTTCCAATATGTTTGGTTGCAGGGCAGACCAGGAGAATGAAGGATCACTCACCAATTGCATGATAACCTGGTTTTGAAGGGTCACTGGTTAAGGGGACAGTCAAGGTCCTGATGATTGGGCCATTGGAGGACCCTATTTATTTGTATCAATTTCTATTCAAACTAGATGCATGGATTTCTTGTGAACTATCAACTGCTATGTATCCTGCAACTGCATCCGTAAATTTGCATATACTTCTCTATGGTTGTAAGCCACTTAGAGATCAAAATAGAGAAACTAAATCAAAATCATTCTTTGTCCTATTTACTTTTAACGAAGTCTCAACTATCAATGATACAATATACATTGGATGCCCTAAGCTATCAAATATAAAAATCTCACCTACCTAGAAGCTCACCAGGAGAATGAAGGATCACTCACTGATTGCATGATAACCCAATTTTGAAGGGTCACTAGTTGAGGGGACAGTCAAGGTCTAGATGATTGGGCCATTGGAGGACCCTAGTTCTTTGTATTAATTTTTATTCAAATTGGATGCATGGATTTATTGTAAATTATCGACTGCTATGTATCTTGCAACTGCATCCGTAAATCTGCATATACTTTTCTAGGGTTGTAAGCCACTTAGGGATCAAAATAGAGAAACTAAATAAAAATCATTCTTTGTCCTATTTCCTTTTAACAAAGTATCAACTATCAATGATACAATATATTTGATGCCCTAAGCTATCAATACAAATGGCACCTAGCTAGAAGCTCACGGGCTGTCCATTTGATAACCATAGTCAACATTTCAAAAAAATGGATATCCTTGAGCACAAGCACCAATAACATCAAATAATGGAGTTAAAGCATGGGCTAGGGCATGACACCAATAAAATGCGATCATTTTAGTGACAAAAATTTACAATGCGGTCCTTTGGCGTGTATTAAACATAATAGAATTTTCAACATATTATTATCATTCTATTTCTTTGTTGTAAACATGCCATTGGTTCAGTTTTGTAACTTCACTATTGTATGAGTGGATTGTGCAGGAACAATTAACATTAAACAAGGAGAAAGCTCCTCAACACATCTTGGAAACCATTGAATTCAATAATAAATGAAACCTAACACCAACACTATTCCTTCCATAGTTACAGGATACATAGTAGTCGATAATTCACAAGAAATCCATGCATCAAATTTTTATAAGGATATCCTACTAATCAATAGGAATTTTCTTGAGATGACCAATGATTATGCATTTTGATGGCAGTGTGCTAGTTCAAAAGGATAATATAAATCTGAAACAAATTTTTTTGATTTTCTCAAACTATAAATGTGGTTAAAGGGAAAATATTATGTGGAAAACCCACAAAACAAGCTAGCAAATGATTGTACATCAAATTAGTCCTATATTAATTCAAGTATTGCTATGCTTTAGCTACCTGACCTTTGAGTTTCATCTAGAGGAATGTTTAGCTTTAAGATAGAGTTACTTCTTGGGCCTTACAATAGGGTGGAATATGATCAAGATTTGTTTAGGCTGTATCTTTGTTAGTCCCATTGTTAGGTTCTTATAGTTCATGGTTTGAATCTATTATGATTGTGTAAGGGATTTGTAGATGGTTTTTCTAACATAATTATTGGACACCATGATTGGAACAACTGATTGTTGACTATTGTACACATGAATCATATTTGTCAATGGTTCTTTGTGTTCAAGAATTCGTTGATCAATCTTTGAGGTTTATTGTCCCAGCTTTAAAAGAGTGATAAAAGATATAGTGAGTGCTATCTTTTCCAAGTGTTTTGTGGGTGCCATTATCTTCTAGGAGTAATTATTGGAACCAAATTATGTTCTTTGCCTCTAGTAAATATTACAGACACAACCATCTTCTTGGTGAAGGGTTTCTTCCATCCCCATGAGGCACTATTGCATGGTTTCCATTCCCTTGTAGTATACTGAACCTAATTTAATACAAGTCTGCACTATTTTGGGTTCCATAATTTATGGCCCCTACACTATGGTTGTTAGCCTAATTAAGACAAGCCTACCTTTGCATATAATAAGAGGCCAATATGAAATAAACATCCAGAGGTTAGGGGGTTGTTCCCTGTCCATAATTTATTATTTAAGTGCTAAGTGATGATGGGTATATCATGTAATTCATACCTAGTGTGTCTCTTTCTTTCTCTCCACATTTCACATTAGGAGTATATGTTATAAAATACTAATGAAATCAACTATAGGTCAAATCTAATCAAAATTGCAATATAAAGATTAAAATAGATCTTGAAGAAATATGGCAACCATTTTTTACAGATATTGTACAAACGAAGAAAATACTCCAAAGAGGAAATGCTTCAATGTGGAACAATTGAAGGACAATATTTTACTTTTTATATGCACATCTGAAATGTTTTTGATATATTTCTAAGGTAACAAAACCATAGAAAGAATAGCATATAGAAGAAAGTAAAGAATAATGATCATACTTTGAGATATTGTGGAAAATTAAAGGAAAGAATGCTTGGTGGGGTTATTATGCAATCAATGAGTGATCCTTCATTCCCTTCTTCTAGTGACCCTTCAAAACTAGGTTATCATGCAATCGATGAGTGATCCTTCATTCTCCTGGTCTGCCCTACAACCAAACATATTGGAAATACACAATACAATGATAACAAGTCTTTCACAATCCCCCTTTCCTCAAGGAACACTATCAACCATCCCTTCCACATAGCATTTCACTGTTGTAAGAGTGGATTGTGCAGGAACAATTAACATTAAGCAAGGAGCAAACTCCTCAACACATCTTTTTTGTAAACATGCCATTGGTTCAGTTTTGTAAATTTGTTTTTTGTGTTAAATGCATTTAAATGGAACATTAAGCATAGTAATAATATGCTTAGTCTATTAGTAATTGCAGATTAAATGCCCATAACACCTTTATTAGTTTAGCATGTTATTATAAGATACCAAAGAAGACCTGCTATTTTTTAGAGAAATCTTCACTATCCCCCACAATGAAGACAATGAAGATTGACCTCCTACCCCACAACAAAGAACAGTGTAATACGAATAAGATAGTGCCAAGAAACATTTTCACAAATATGAAATGTGAGGAAAAGTAATAACATTAATAATGCCAAGATTCACAACATTAAATTTCACCCGCAGATGAGTTTCTGCAGTGGGTTACCCAACATAAAAAATATGTTGAGTTGCATTTGAGCTGTAACTAAGAGTATCATGTAGAATAGACCCTAAACTTTGAAATTGTTCTCCAGCTTGGCAATTCAAAATTCAATCTAGGAAAGCATC
The DNA here is from genome assembly GCA_027943335.1 of Chamaecyparis obtusa. Lineage (NCBI taxonomy): Eukaryota > Viridiplantae > Streptophyta > Pinopsida > Cupressales > Cupressaceae > Chamaecyparis > Chamaecyparis obtusa. The sequence continues at coordinate 449,290 of BSBK01004400.1, read as the reverse complement.
AGTAAGTGAAATAAATTATAGACATCAACATCAACTTCAACATCATCATAATCATTAGACATAAATTATAGACATCAACATCAACATAATCATAATCATTTGGAGGGTATTTGTTTTGGTCCTTGGATAGTACTATGTTTCTTGAAAGTTCTTGTGATGCTTCTAAACTTTAAAGACATATTTTATGGCTTAATGATAATATAGATTAGTGTTTTGTTTTCTAATGGAATGTTGTTGATCATTCATGGTCTTGAAGAAACTTTTGATTGTTTTGATTCTTGAGTCTTAACGTTGTTTCTCAATGTGATATAGACTGACCACAAGATGGTTCAGTTGGTCCTCTCTTTCTATTTAATCATTTGTCTTCTTCATGGTGTAAGTGTCAATATGTTATAATCCAACCAACATGTCATACCCCCACTTCTGACAAACCTCACAGCATACAAATCATAGCCAAAGACTTGGGTGATCAACATACACAAACAATGATTACCCTTAGGAAACAATGATCATTAATATTCATTAATGGCGGGCGGTGATTCCTTGGTAATAAATGCATTCCTAGCATTCATCATCTTAACCAAGTCATGGGTGGTGATCCTTGAAATAACACAATTAGTAAAAGGAAATAACAACATAAGTCATGGGTGGTGATCCTTGAATTTGGAGTGAGGAAGAAGGAAAATTGGAAAACAAAATATGGAATAATCAGGTTGGAATTGGAGAAGAATTCTGAAATAAACTTGAATTAGAAAAAAGCCAAGTTATCTAGTTCTTTGTTTGAGGCTGGGTTCCGATTCTACTTTTTCTCTCCTCTAGGTTCGACTTGGGTTCCTTTGGTAGGAACTTGGGTGCTTGGGCCAATCCCGAGTGCACCTGCATTATTATAAATATGATACACAAGGTATTTTATTCATAATTTTATAGGCTAACTCATTATTATGGTAACATGGGTATGACCACACTCCATGCCTTATAATGGTACCCGACATGGAGTGTGGTTCAAATGAAGTTGAACCAAATGCTGACCGTGATGGCTATGATCATGATGAAGATAAATATGAATATTAAATCTAAAATATGGCTTAATTTGAATTTTCATTGTGAATGAAGAAACTATAGATTCAAGTTGACTCATTCTATGTTGTAGTATATTTGTTCCCTAGATCTATCATATTATATATGTGTAGCCTATAAGGGACATCTTATAATCATCCATGTATCATAGCTCGGTGAGAGTTCTTAGGAGAAAGATAAGATGTCAGTGGGAGATGGAGAAATCAATATCAAAACACCACTTGAAGCCTTGCAATGTTAGAGTGGGATAAAAGCTACACTTGAGACCCTATATAAGGAACAAACTTATTGAGCTTCACTTTGTTTTGAGAATAGTTTTATATTCTGTACTAAATAGGGCCAACCACATGAAGGTGGAAGTTCATTTGGCCCCCCCCCCTCCCCCTAACATCACTCTAAATTCCCCGTTAACATCTAACATTCATTCATTATTTTGTCCATTAATAAAATGTAACATTCATTAAGTATCACACGATAACATTCATTCACACATTAATAAAATGTGACATTCATTAATTATCACACGATAACATTCATTAACACATTATAAAATTTATGAACATTCACTACCACATAATTAAATTCATTGGCATATAAAAATCAGTCATTATCAATTAAGGTGCATAGATGACAATCATTTCTTTTTTTTCTTTTGATTTCTAGTTTTTAAGATGTAATTGTTAAGATGAGTATCGATATCATCATCATGATCATCTAGCCTCTCATTAGATCTCAATGCACACCTAGTTCTCTGTTGATGCAAAGGGGGGTCATCTGCAATAACATATAAAAGGGTTAAATTAAAAACATTTTATTATAATTAATTTTTTTATATTATAATTAAAAATATTTTAAACATTTTAAAGTATTTAAGTAGTTTACAGGCGATAATCGTATAGCTCTTTACTTGATCTAGTCACATCATCAACATCGAGGTCAATTTGTCTGGCCTCGGCCTCAACCTCAACATGCTCATTAACAACAACCTCTACACTCTCTATAGTTGCAATACAAATTGTTACATTAATCCAAACACCAATTGCAATTAAATTTGTATTACTACACCAATCAATTTAAGATGTTTACTTGTGTTACTGTGATGCACATCCTCATTGTCATCAACACCCATAGGTTGTGTATGAAAAGAATCGACAGGCTGTTTCAATTTCATACGCATTCATGTTATCATTGTTTTCTTACTTAAAACAAATTTACTCACTTTATGTTGGAACTTAACATCAAATAAACTAATTGGTAAATAATTAAATTTGAAATATAATCTATTTAGCTTACTTACCCCGACGGATCCATTAGTAGAACCTTGTGCACTTCTTATTATTTCCGCCACAACTTTATAGCCTTGTTGGAAGCCAATTCTCTTGTCCTCTTTTGTGAGACTTATATTGAACTCCGCACCCTGCATTTTTGCTTGGTATCGTCAAATTTTATTTTATTGTTTCATCAAAACAAAAAAAGATTTCAAATTATAAATAAATATTTAAAGATCAAAGAATTATTTTTAGTGTTAAAAGCCATGTAAAGATTGTATTTTTCCAACACTTACAACTCATGCAGCAAGTTTCAAATAACCACCAGAGCCTAGCTTGTGTTGCCTGTGCTTTTGCAATCTTGCCTTTGTTGCCTTTGATGTGTCAAGCAATCTATGAAGAGATTGAAATATGTTTTTTCATATAAATATGAAGAGTATTTAGTACACAATTACATTCTTAACAATATCACATACCTTCTTCTGTTCTTTGGTGGTGTATTTCCTTTTTTTACTTCAGTTTTCTCATTCGCATCCAGAATAATAGATTTCCACTCTAAATCAGGAATGCAAGGGGGGCACCGGTAATGTGGGTTTTTGGTTAATGTACACCTGTATTGGTCCCTAATATACCTCAAACATATCCCGACTCTTTTAAGGAGCTTACCCTTCTCAAATGCACGAGGTCCAAACAAGTTTGTCATACTCTCTACGAGATCATCCTTTAACTTTTGATTTTGGGTTTTCCACCTTTTAAGAAAGAAAATAGTGTTAGATTAAAAAATGGATATAATGATAACTATCCTAGCAATGATATGAAATCAAAATAGTGGATTGGGGTTTTAGTTCAGATATGATGTTTCACCCTGTATAGATGGTGGGCTCGAATATCCGCAAACACTCATCATTAAGTTTACTATAAAAAACATCATTCCCTACAAAATAATCATGGGATCATTAGTCAAAGGATATAATAGTATAAAATAAGAACACAATAGATGTAAGCTTCTCATATTGAATGCAAGGTGTAATTAACATATGATTGTATAGTAAAAGAAAGGTCCAATCTTTAAAGTACCTAGAAGTTTTGCTATTTTCAAGGGAAGTCCTTCTTCTTCAGACACAAGCAATATGCAATCCTTCACTATTCCTGTACTAGCAATACTAGTACATCCAAGAAAATCACCATCAAATGTTGCATCCCCTATTGCATAAATTGAATCCATTACGAAATGGCCCTAAGAAAGAACACTTCAAGGGAAATAAACATATATATAATGATAGAGAAAATAAAATACCTGTACAAGTAGGTGGTGCCATGGTGTTTGTGGCCATGCTATGTGTTTCCAACATTGTAGGACATGATACATCTGAGCCTGCCATCGTATGAGGAGGTGATAGTAAATGATCATTGACATGTGCTGAAGAATAATATTGTTAGAGCATAATAAAACCAGTGATTAGCATGGACAATATTGTTAGAGAGTAAAAAAAATATAATCCAACATGCAATCTACCTGAACCAGCTGTAGTACCCTCATCATGGCTGCAAGGATCAAAATTACACAAAAAAAGCTGTAAAAGAAACACATCCGCTTATTTTTTAATGACATAAAAGACTACTATAACATAAAAACTATTATTGATCTTTTGTTATAATTAAAAATTACATTAATACTTACTCGGTAATTTTGAGATAGGTGCATCAGTTTAGTTGCCCTCTTTTGTGACTCAAGAGTCGGAGGGAATATAGATGCCAATTCAGCCAATCTATTTCCAATTTTGTGGAGGCATTTTTTAATTGTAGAGGTTGGCTCATCACAAGCACCCAAATCAACAATTAGGTCCTTGTCAAAGGACTCCTCTTCAAGGACTGCGGGTTCCTTTCCCTTTCTCTGCTGACCACCTGTCTGTGACAACAATATTACTAACACTATTAGAATTAATCTGAAACAGTGATGAAAAGAATATAATAAAAAACTTTATTTAACATTTTTCTTGTATCTAATTTGTAGTTCAATAACAAAGATGTTTACCTACTGGGAAGGAGTGCATGCACGATCATCATTGTCCCCACTACGTGGTTACTCCATATTGTGTCCTGTGTTATTATTTAAAGTTAACCAATAATTAGAAAGGACTACATTAATAAACTTCATTAGAAGATGATGATGGAGATGACGTGGATGGTGAGGAGACTCTCTAAATGTGGTTGGCAAAAAAACTCAATTATTTAATGGTACATAGCATATACCTGCACCCTAATGATAGTGACATCGTTTGTATCTATGCGATTCAAATTGTAATCAATAAGCAACTCTTCCCCTGCACTTATTGATTTTATCGCACATACAAATACATGATTTCCCTCATGCACCTCAAATATGCAATTGGGTTGCTTAATAGTTGATAGAGGTCACGTGCTATTTATAAAACCTACAATATTCCCAGATGCTTTTGGCCTTTCGTCAATGTATATAGCCACTCTTTTACTTTGTTCATTGTCTTTTTGTTGAATATAATTTTCTGAGAGTGCATACCTACGCATACTTTTTTATATTGAACAATTCACATCCAACTTTTGTAATCGTAACAAGGTCCAACATACTCCATCAATTCAACAACTTTTTTGTAAGAGACCTTTATGCCATCCATGGAAAATAAGTCCAAACCATGTATTGATGATGGTGCAATATGATATATCTTGCCTTTAACACTAAAATCAATGTTTATTGGAGGAAGTTTCTTGGGGACCCATTGTTTCTGTAGATTTTGGTACCTAGAGGGCACCTCGATGTCTCCTTTTCTCTCATCATCATAAGAACATGACCCCCCTTGAGCAAGGAAAAATTTCATACACCTATTGAATTTACTTCTAGTCTTTTGACCTCTAGTTGATCTTCCTAATTCAGACATACTAAATGACTCACTTTCTTCACTCGAGGAAGACACATCTGACAAATACCTATTTGCTACTACCTACACTCCATCAAATGAGAGAGATAGCAAGTAATGTGAGATATTTTGCAAAATGTGAAATACATTAATCTCTATAGGGTGTATTGACTTATACCTGTCGATCCATGAGACTGTGTGGGATGCTTGTGAAAGGAGTCCGAGTACCTACATATGTAATTCAATTATCTAATGTTAGCTAAAAAAATCATGATACATATTGTGAGTTTGAAGAGAGTTTGTGCCATGTGTGATAGAACCTACTTTATCTAATATGGTGCATTGTTAAACAAATTAAGGGTAGAGTAGTTATTACTTAGTTTTTTGTGGGGGACAATGAAGATATGTCTGACAAATAGCAGGTCTTCTTTAGTATTTCATGAATTTTTACCACATATACTGTTTCAAGCCTTTGAGTCTTGGAGAAGAAGAATGGTGTAAGTTGAATAGATCGGAGTGAATGGGGTGTTGAAACATGGTGAATAGACCATGATGAGATGACACTTGATGTTGTGACTAAGTTTCCCTCACAAACATCGGCATAGACTAGTTTTATTAAGTTTCCTTTCTCTATTTTGAGGTTTCCTTTCTCTGCCGCAGGGGTACAGTCAGAGGGTTCATTGAAAAAATGATCCTTCAAATGGTTACTATGAATATGATTGATTTGATATAGCATATTGCTCATTTTACTTGAATTTTGGAATAGCTTGTGCAAGGGTGAAAGTAGTTTTGATCATTTTGGTCGTGACTGTTCCTCTACATAGTCAGGAAATGTAACTGTCTAATGATTATATGTAATGTTGAATGGATTAAATGATTTATTCTTGGTAGAAGTGAATGGAAGGAATAGTGTTGGTGTTAGGTTTCATTTATTATTGAATTCAATGGTTTCCAAGATGTGTTGAGGAGTTTGCTCCTTGTTTAATGTTAACTGTTCCTACACAATCCTTTCATACAACAGTGAAATACTATGTGGAAGGGATGGTTGATAGTGTTCCTTGAGGGAAGGGGGATTTTGAAAGACTTTTTATCATTGTATTGTGTATTTCCACTATGTTTGGATGTAGGGTAGACCGGGAGAATGAAGGATCACTCATTGATTGCATGATAACCCAGTTTTGAAGGGTCACTAGAAGAGGGGAATGAAGGATCACTCACTGATTGCATGATAACCCCACCAAGCATTCTTTCCTTTAATTTTCCACAATATCTCAAAGTATGATCATTATTCTTTACTTTCTTCTATATGCTATTCTTTCTATGGTTTTGTTATCTCAGAAATATATCAAAAACATTGCAGATGTGCATATAAAAGTAAAATATCATCCTTCAATTGTTACACATTGAAGCATTTCCTCTTTGGAGTATTCTCTTCATTTGTACAATATCTATAAAAAATGGTTCCCATATTTCTTCAAGATCTATTTTAATCTTTATATTGCAATTTTGATTAGATTTGACCTATAGTTGATTTCATTAGTATTATATAACATATACTCCTAATGTGAAATGTGGAGAGAAAGAAAGAGACACAATATGTATGAATTACATGATATACCCATCATCACTTAGCACTTAAACAATAAATTATGGACAAGGAACAACCCCCTAACCTCTAGATGTTTGTTTCATGTTGGCCTCTTATTATATGCAAAGGTAGGCCTGTCTTAATTAGGCTAACAACCACAGTGTTAGGGCCATAAATTATGGAACCCAAAATAGTGCACACTTGTATTAAATTAGGTTTAGTAAACTACAAGGGAATGGAAACCATGCAATAGTGCCTCATGGGGATGGAAGAAACCCTTCACCAAGAAGATGGTTGTGTCTGTAATATTTACTAGAGGCAAAGAACATAATTTGGTTCTAGCAATTGCTCCTAGAAGATAATGGCACCCACAAAACACTTGGAAAAGATAGCACTCACTATATCTTTTATCACTCTTTTAAAGCTGGGACAATAAATCTCAAAGATTGATCAACGAATTCTTGAACACAAAGAACCATTGACAGATATGATTCATGTGTACAATAGCCAACAACTAGTTGTTCCAATCATGGTGTCCAATAATTATGTTAGAAAAAGCATCTACAAATCCCTTACACAACCATAATAGATTCAAACCATGAACTATAAGAACCTAACAATAGGACTAACAAAGATACATCCTAAACAAATCTTGATCATATTCCACCCTATTGTAAGGCCCAAGAAGTAACTCTATCTTAAAGCTACACATTCCTCTAGATGAAGCTCAAAGGTCAGGTAGTTGAAGCATAGCAATACTTGAATGAATATAGGAATAATTTGATGTACAATCATTTGCTAGCTTGGTTTGTGGGTTTTCCACATAATATTTTCCCTTTAACCACATTTATAGTTTGAGAAAATCAGAAAAAATTATTTCAGATTTATATTATCCTTTTGAACTAGCACACTGCCATCAAAATGCATAATCATTGGTCATCTCAAGAAAATTCCTATTGATTAGTAGGATATCCTTTTAAAAATTTGATGCATGGATTTCTTGGGAATTATCAACTGCTATGTATCCTGCAACTATGGAAGGAATAGTGTTTGTGTTAGGTTTCATTTATTATTGAATTCAATGGTTTCCAAGATGTGTTGAGGAGTTTGCTCCTTATTTAATGTTAACTGTTCCTACACAATCCACTCATAAAATAGTGAAATGCTATGTGGAAGGGATGGTTGATAGTGTTCCTTGAGGGAAGGGGGATTGTGAAAGACTTGTTATCATTGTATTGTGTATTTCCAATATGTTTGGATGCAGGGCAGACTAGGAGAATGAAGGATCACTCACTGATTGCATGATAACCCGGTTTTGAAGGGTCACTGGTTGAGGGGACAGTCAAGGTCCGAATGATTGCCCCATTGGAGGACCCTATTTCTTTGTAGTAATTTATATTCAAATTGGATGCATGGATTTCTTGTAAATTATCGGCTGCTATGTATCCTGCAACTGCATTCGTAAATCTCCATATACTTCTCTAGGGTTGTAAGCCACTTAGGGATCAAAATACAGAGACTAAATAAAAATCGTTCTTTATCCTATTTCCTTTTAACAAAGTCTCAACTATCAATGATAAAATATACATTTGATGCCCTAAGCTATCAAATATACAAATGGTGCCTACCTAGAAGCTCACCAGGAGAATGAAGGATCACTCACTGATTGCATGATAAACTAGTTTTGAAGGGTCACTGGTTAAGGGGACAGTCAAGGTCCGGATGATTGGGCCATTGGAGGACCCTAGTTCTTTGTATTAATTGCTATTCAAATTGGATGCATGGATTTATTGTGAATTATTGACTGCTATGTATCCTGCAACTGCATCCATAAATCTGCATATACTTCTATAGGGTTGTAAGCCACTTAGGGATCAAAATAGAGAAACTAAATAAAAATCAATTTTTGTCCTATTTCCTTTTAACAAAGTATCAACTATCAATGATACAATACATTTGATGCCCTAAGATATTAATACAAATGACACCTAGCTAGAAGCTCACGGGCTGTCCATTTGATAACCATAGTCAACATTTCAAAAAAATGGATATCCTTGAGCACAAGCACCAATAACATCAAATAATGGAGTTAAAGCATGGGCTAGGGCATGAAACCAGTAGAATGCGGTCATTTTAGTGACAACAATTTACAATGGCGTCATTAAACATATATGCCAGTAATATCAACAAATGTGAATCCAAACATTTGAATACAATGAATGGATATCCTTGAGCACAAGCACCAATAACATCAAATAATAGAGATAAAGCATTGGCTACAGCATGGCACCAGTATAATGCAATCATTTCAGAGAGAATTCATGATCAAATAAAATGAAGTGCATTCAAATATGATGCCAGAGGCTCGAAAGAGGAGGAAATCACATACGTTCTCCCACGCTTAGCTTTTGCTCCTTTTCTGCCACTCCCTCTATCCAATCAAAATAAAAATGATGAGGCCGTTTCACTTTTTTTTTTTAATCTATACTCCGAATTTGTTAGAATTCTAATGGTCAATTAAACACCCATCAGAATATCGACATCATCGGGGCTTATTACAAAAAAAAACACCAAATTCATAATAAAAAGTTACTTGTTGGAAACTTCTGTCGAAATTTGGCCACAAATGTAGTAGTGATAGAACAAAGTTTTCCAAAGAAAATATTATGGGACATCCTTTTCCCATTAATGAAATAAAATATACTCATGATTTCATCTATTGGTAAATATCCTCAAAATAACATTACTTTATATGTGTATGTAGAGTAACAATAATACCAACCTCAACAAGTCGAACTCCCATATGAAGTTTGAAAAAGCAAAAAATTACCAAATTAGGATCTTCCTTATAGAGGCTGAATACCAGTCCATAATGCAACTTTCCCTAAGCAACTACAGTTAGGGCTCGATGCTTTTATCATATTTTATCCTTCCCAGTGATAATGGAGGGCCTTGCCTATGATGAACAAAATTGGCGGTGATGATGGGCAGAGCCAAAGTGCTTCTCTTGTCCAAAGATGTGGTTCTTTCTATAAACCTTCATTCTTTCTCTAAACCTTCATTCTTCTCTTGATTTGATCCCGTAGCTATCTCCCCTACTTGTATTATTCCACCTCTTTATGTGTGTAGTTAGGGATCAATGGTTTTATTAGATGAGCAATTTGGGGAAAATTAGAAATGAACCATTCTTTTTCTTTTTTTTGTTTATAATTATGCGAGTGTTGAAATTATGATAGCTTCATTGGTATAATGATGGAGTCGGGGGCAATTGCCAAAAAAAAACACAAAAATCACACACAAATGGTAGTGCTGTCACAAATTGGCGTCAGATTTTGACCCCAAATGTTGTAGTGTATACAAGCTGTATCTAGAGTTGTCCAAAAGCTTTATTTTATGTATATATATTGATTTGGAGCTATCTAGAGCTCTCTAGAAATGATTCTCTGACTATTTGTGGCTGCTTTCCTTTCTATCTATTTATGTTAGGAGCTAGTAGAGATATTTTCTTGACAATCTGTTTGAATCTAGAGATCTTTGAAACTGTATATCCAATTATATATCTTCTTCAACATATTCTTGCTTCTCTTCACACTCATAATATTCATCAATGGGAACTCTATTTAAAGTTCTTGAAGACGTGTCCACCAAGCCATCCCATGACTCATTCTTAAAGAACTCAACATCTCTACTAGTGATGATATTCTTGGTGACAATTTATACAACCTATAAGAATTAAATTGTGAATTGTAGCTTGTGAAAATTTAATTCTCACTTTTGTCATCCATCTTTTTCCTCTTCTCCTTTGGCATATAAGAATATACCACACAACCAAACACTCTCAAGTGTTTAACCAACCACTTAAGTTTTATTCATGTCTATTGTGCTATCTTGTTACAAAGCACCTTTGTTGGACTTTTATTTATCAAGTAAATTACTATTGCTACAACCTCACCCTAATATTTATTTTGGATTCCATTTTATTTTAGCATGCTTCTTGGCATCTCCATGATGGTCTTATTCTTCCTCTTAACCATTTATTTAGCTAAAAAGTGTAACTTGTTAGCTCCTTCATTATGCAAAAAATTAAAAAACTCATTGGAGGTATACCCTCCTCTATCTGATCTTGGGACCTTGATATAGTGTTGACTCTCTTTTTCAACTTGGGCCTTAAACAAAAAAATCTTATCAAATGCTTCAAATTTATGCTTTGAAAAATAAACACATATCTTATGACTAAAATCCTTAATGAATGTCATAAAATATTGAATCTCTCTAATAGATATGGTTTTCATAGGGCCATACAAATTAGTATGCATTGGCTTTAATGGTGCTCTTTCCCTTCTAGAGTTCTTTGATTTAAAAGAATGAGTATTTTTCTTGCCTAAAATACAAGCTTCACACCTACTACTAGGCTCTACAATATTTAATTCAAACATTATTTTAATCCACATTACACTCAAACCATCATAGCTTAGATGACCATACCTAAGATTCCATAGCTTGGGGGGGTCTTGAATCACACTTTTGAAAGTTGATTGCTAGATAGTTGTACATTTTCCTTTCTTGGAAGGTGCAACTATGAATTGGGAAGAGAAGAAAGTCTTTATCCTCAAAGGAAATATCAGGTTCTTTGTCATTTGAACTACTGCAACTACTTTCTTTCTCCCATCCTTATAAAAAATGACATGTTCACCCTTCTCCATTAACACTTTATATCCATTTTGGACCAGCTATCAAAAAATCATTAGGTTGTGCTTAGTAGCTAATGAGTCCAATTGTTGCCTCAATTTTGTTATAATCTTCATATTTTGTTGATACTCTGACAAACATTTATGACTTATACCTATGTGAACTTATGCTAAGTGCAACTAAAGCCACAAAATCTATGGTAGCTTGAGTGATATGTTTTGCTGACTATTATAAATATAATGCAGTACTTCATATAGTTATTTCAAGTTGTGCTCTAACATTTAAGCAGGAGTTGAAAATGTTGACTTGCATATGTGTACCAAATGTTACTAACCTTTTAGGTAAACACAAAGCAGTGTAAAGAGTGGCACAACTACATTAAAGAAGAAGCGTTAGAAGACCAACCATGGTGGGAGAATCCAACATGGTTTTGATGGATATGCCACACTTAGAAGGAGTTGCTATTCCAGAGAATATAGGGAATTTGTCATGCTATATTTCCTCAGAACCGTTATTCTATTGTTAGCAGTAATTGTATTATGTCGTGCTTGTTTTATCTCCACCATATTTGGTGAGGTTTAATAAGACTTTTCTATTATGTTTTCAATAAGCATCAATCCTTGATATAAAGGGATTTTGAATAATTTAGTAGGTAATGAGAAAAGATAGAATTATGTATTGAGTATAGTGGAAGTTGCTCTATTCTATTCTTCATGAGTTGTTCAACTATTATGTAACTAGTTAAGAAGAATTTAATGGAAGAGTGATTTTGGATTATTTATTGTGTTGAGTAGTTAGTAGAAGCCAACCAAGGGGGCCCACTTGGGAGGTGGATTAGATTAAGTTAGAATAGATTTTCTTCCCGTACTTTTCCTATTTTCAAATAGAGTCACTATTTTACTCCTACAACATTACCACTATGGTTGTTCTTGCAACATTTGTAGAGATGGGTATAGTGAATGTTTTGAGTTATTAGATAGGCTTAGATTCATTTCATAAGTTTTCTACAGTAATTCCATTCAATAATCAAGTGTGTTTACTTTCCTGCAGAAATAGCATAGATTCCTTTTATGCATTTTATCTTCCTGCAACATAGGTGTTATGACTCTTAGAGGAACTTAGTGCACAAACTATGCTATCCCATTTCAAGTCTACATCCCTGGGTTGACAATCTTAATGCATTTCATGGTGGGGAAAGTAATATTTAGTATAAGTATATCAATCCTAAGAGAGACAATGGCATGATTAGAATTACCTATTGTGAGACTGTTTAGTAGCCATCTAAAAATAAATATTTTGAATCTCCTTCTTCTCACCTTGATTGGTGTATATCATAGTAGAGCCCTTTCCCATAACTATTAAAAATTCTATTATTTCTCATTTTATTTCAATCTTTACATTTTTATCAATGCAATAAAATAGACTTTCATTACCACTCATGTGGTTTCTACAACCATTATCCAAATACCAAACTTCAAGGCTTCCTTTTTCCTCAATTTTATACATGATGAAGTATGTGGACTGATTTCCTTCATACACATTCAGATCAACCACATTTGTACTTTTTTTGATTGATTATATTTTTTTCTAGCACTCACTTATATAATGACCAAATTTATGGCTATAATAACGTAACATTTCTCTAATCATACCTCTAATTTGATATGTTGTTCTTATTTTTTGGTGTATAGATAGACCGAGAGCTACTTGCTCCCTCATGGATGCATGTGTGTCTCAAAGTATCTCTTATAGAACTAGCTTGTTTGGAGTTTCCTTTACCTTTACATCTTGATCTTCATCCAATGATGTTTCTACCTCTCCCTCGTCTCTTGCATTGGTGTGAGCTTTGAAAGTTTTCTCTTGGGAAGAAGTTATATACCTATTCATACCCTACTTATGGGTTTGTAGGCACGTTTTATAAAATTGTAAGCAATGTAAAGAGGAATATTGATCAATTCATAACACACACTAGAATACAAATCCACCTTAAAGCTAATATGATCAATACCACCTTGTGATAGGGATGCTAATACAAGTTCTATGCTGCTTAGGGTTTCTGTTCCTTTGTTGCTTAAAATTGAGAAGCATAGAGATAATAACAATATGCAAAAGACTAAACAATGACATATCTGATATAATATAACTAAAAGTATAAAGTATACAAAAGAAGGAGAAAGGATTGAGTGCACATGGAAATAAAATGGAAGAAATTAAACTTAAGATTTGAATTCCCAACTGTCAGAGTCCTAGATTGACTTGTAAGTATAGATATGCAATTGAGAGACCTATAACTTGTTGTGCTTTAAAAATCATTGTGAAAAGGATGGAACATGTTGCCACTGTTATCATGTACTTGGGAACATGTCACCACTACCATCATGTGCCCAGGTTTTTTTTGCCAAAAAACTATAGGAGGTCTACCTCTGTCTTGAAGGAAGGCTCTTTTGGTTTGAAAGCTCAATCTGGGGTCTTCTATACTTATAGATATGAGATTTTCTATGTGTGGCTATATAGGGGTTTGACTTGGTTAATCCTAATGCTTTTTTGATTCTCACCTCCATGAACAAACAATGTAAAATAGATAATATGTAGTAATCTTGAGTATGTCTAAATTACTATGAGATAAATGCATAAAAAAGATGCTAAGATCTACCCTAAGTGTGATAGAGAAAATAATAATATGAAAATGCAATCAATGTGTGATTGAGAGAATGAAAATAAAATAGATCTGAAATACAAATGTATAGATCTGAAGTACAAATGTATAGATTTGAAGATAAAAATAAACCATACCCAATCCTAGAGGAAGAGTACAAACCAATCTTTAGATTGTTGGCATAACTGATGCAAATATTGTTGAGTGTTGTGTGGTATAGGTTTAATGACAAAAAGATTATTTATTGTGTTTTCATTGATGTCAACTTAGTGTTGTGTTGGTTAACAATATTCCTGATATGCCGCTAAGCATCCAATATTTCAAAATGTATTGGACTGTGCGGTTCTTATGGGAGACTTAGAGCTGTCCCTAGATGCTGTATGTTGGATCATAGAGGTTGGAAACATGAATGGAGAGATTTATTATTGATTGAAGGTTGAAAAAGCAACTGAAATAATATATAATAAAAGATGATGATTGATTTGATTATTCTAGTCAAATTGGTGTAGATTCAAGTGTTACGGTTTAGTTAGAGTTATCTTGACTAAGCTATGAGATTGTTATCACAATCACAAGACTTTAATACAATGGTTGAATAAGTATATCAACCATTATTTTAAAGAAATGTAGACTTGGAAAGAAGTCTGGCAAGAAGTCAGTAACTAGGATAATGGCCTCACCCAACATGAGAAACAAACAAGGAACCTAAAGAAGATCCCCGTGTTGGGAAAAGAAGAGTTAGTAGTATCAGACATTCTTAGAGACAATGATGTAAGTTTTGTAGATATTATCCTTTGAAAGTTAAGTTTTCATACAAAGGTTCTAGGTGCAACAACAAGATTAGAAACCTATTTTCTAGCATTAGTATAGAAGTAAATTGTCTAGTTTGCACAATATGTATAGGAGACTGCATTTTTCCATCTAAACAACATAGGAGGATTCACCATTTTGGATGCTTTGATGGACCATTTCAAGGAGAATATGGAGGAAACATATGATCCTTCCTACAATTTTGAAAAGTAGGTCATGGATGAGTGTACAAAGTTAATAATAGAAATGGACAAGGCTCGTGATACCTTTTTGAAGGTAAATATGCACTCATACCAAGTTGATGCACCTTTTAAGGAGGCCAAGATTTGGGTCCATTGGGTCAAAAATATTGATGAAGAGTCAATGAATAAGTGCATCTAAAGGTTTGAGGTGTATAAAGAGACTGCTCCAGGGTGATTGAACCCCACAACCCTCGATTCTTCAATTCCTTATTCTTTCATTCATGTGGGGCTCTAGAATTCTAGATCCCCATGGTCTAAAGTGCCCCAAAATTATTTATTATTTTATTCATCTATGTGTCTTCATCAAGACTCACCTACCCATGTTGACATCTAGCCACCAACATTTACACCCCTGCAATACAAATGGTGACAGTGTTAGAGACACAAGTACAAAAATCAGATAGATTTGATAAGAAGAATGGGTGCTCTACAAGAATTATTTACCTCAAGGATTGAAAATTTTTCCCGCATTAAAGGTTTAGTATAGGTAGATGGCAGTGGTACAGGCTATCGATCTTACATTTATGAGCCATATCCAAAGATCAGAGGATGTAGAGTACGACAAAGGAATTTAATGTGAGCAATACATTCTCTCTGGATTTGGATCCCTAGATTCCCATCTTCTTCTTCTTCTTCTTCTTCTTCTTCATTCTCCTTTCTTTCTCTAGGGACTTGCAAATAGTTGTTATTATTTTAAAATAATTTTAAATAGATGTAAATGATTGTAAAAGGGTAGTACCCTGTAAATGTAACATTTTAAGCCATTTCAAGGGTCTACAAAGTTGATGATTTTGAGGAACCATAAGAAATAGACTTGTTTTAGCTTATTAAATCTTCTTAGTTTAGTATGATATTTTACTCCCTTGGAGTGGTGTATCTAAACCCTTGATGGCTAGAGTTTTATTATCTTGAATCAAAGTAAAAAACACTTATTAATCTTTCTATTTTAGAGTACTACTTTGGTTTTAGGTAAAATATGTATCACTTTCATTTAATGCTATCCTTTACTCTAGAATGTTCATTCTCTATGTTAATGCATTGTTTATGTTACTGGTATGAAATGGGTGTTTCATCTCTAGCATATATTGATTGATAATCACATATGTTTTAGATCTACTATATTGTCTAGAGTAAAGTATGATGGATTGAAATGAATGATAGTTATAGGTGGATTTATTACTAACCCTATTTTAGCTTTTGATGTTTATTTTAATCTACACTCGTGTTCCTTCTCAGGGATTACAATCATGACATCTTCATAACAATCAACAGTGTTGGATTACAAAGAGAGGGGGGGGGGGGGTGAATCAACAATCCTTCATTCTATGTACCTTAAGAACTTTTCTTTGATTAAATCAATGTTAGTTTGGTTAAACACAATTCACTATTTACCAACAATAGTAAATAAACTTAAAAAATTAGCAAATCATTCACATAAATTATTCATTACATTTAACACCAATATTTAAAGTGCAAACCCAAATTTGGAAAAAACCACTATGGGAACTGTCACCCACTAAGAAAATACTCTTCTGAAGTATGCTCGATTAAGAGCCAATCCAGTTAAAGATTACAATACACACTATTAGGTTTGACCTGATCAAGGGATTTACCTTAGATCTATTAAGATATTCACCTGTTAGGAGTTCCTTGGTAAAAGGACTTTAAACACTCTTTATAATGTTACCTTTTTCAAGGATTTTACAATAAGACTGTTAAGTCTACTTTGTAAGAGATTTATCTATTACAAATGCTAATAAGAAATTATAAATAAATTGACCTATAAATGTGCAACTATCTTTTCATAACTAGATCCTTTGCGCATTCTTCTATCTTCACTTCAATTCTTCACTTTCCACTAGCTTCAACACTTCATAAGATTCTATTTTTGACTTGGAATCTTTGTGTTCCTTCTTCACTGCATCAGTTGGTGACTTATCAAATTTTCACTTTGCCAACCATTTGTCCATACAAAACCATCCTTTATATAGACCTTGTTTTGCCACTTAATCTCCTCTATTATGTTTTCCTTTGATCAATTTTAGTCGCTCAATTTATTTCATAAATTTATTCACTATAGTTGGATTTCGGTAACACATTTTCTTTTCACCTCGGAACTTGAACTTTCTTGAAACATGTTCCTTCTATTTTAACCATTTAGATCTAAGCCGTAGATCATCATCATGAATTTTTCTGATCATAGATCTCTGTAACTAACTTTCCTTATCATCATAACCTTCTAGCTCATCATAGATAATCATTAAATGTCATTCTGATCATTGTATTTAATTTATGTTCCTTGCTTAGTGGCTAACTCCAAATTTTGGTTAACTTCACTTGGTCGATAAAAATTCTTTTCTCAGTGCCTTGAGTTCCTTTTCCTTTACTGAAACATACTATGCTCTTACCAAATTACTTTCTCTCTTTTTATCGAGTGACTTTTCTTGCTTGGTAGCCAAAATAGTTTTGCTTACCGGCTTGACAAATCTTCATTACCATGCTTTATCAGCTTGATATAATCATATGTTAGGTAGAAAAAAATTATATCAACATAATATTATCATTGTCCGATTTGTATCAGTTTCCCATTTAAGTTCTTCAACTTCACAACATCTCATTTCTTCTTCTTCTTAATTCATTAAACTTATATCATATACCAAATGATATGAAAAAATAATATAAACCAAAAATCAATTGCTTGACATCAATGACAAGACAATAATTGATCTAACCTTTCTACTTTCTTGTATTCCTCTGATTTTAGTTAGTTTTCATCATCATCACCATGAGTTATAGTAACAATCTCCCTCTTTGGCATTGATGGAAACACACTAACAATATTCAATGTTCAATTGATGATGGTAAGAATTCACTATCATTCATGTAATCCCTCTGAGATTTACCTTCTTTTTTCACATTCTCCCTCTTTCACTGTTCCTCTATCACTTTACTATCCCTCTTTGACAACTTTATTCTCCCTTTACTGGATCTTCATCTCCCTCTATGCAATCACCATTGATATTCTCCCTCTTTGACAATAATGCCAAAGATATATAAACTCCTAAAAAATTTCTCAGATAGTAAATCATACCTCAAATGTATATATTTCTCATTTTAGTCATAATAATTTTCACAACTTCAGCCTTCACCTAAAGAGTGAACACTAGCATCAACTCACAAGATAGATATTCTATTGAATACTTGAATTGATGTAGCATGCATCTTTCCTAAGTGAACATTGGATAGGGGAAGAATCCCTAACTTACCTTAGAGATATTCAAAAGCATCCTTCAGTAGTGGTTTGGTAAATATATCAACTATCTATTCTTTATAATTCACATACTCCAATGTCACATTCTTATCTTGTACCTGTTGTCTCAAGTAGTGACACTTGATATATATATGCTTTGTCTTTGAATGCATCGAAGGATTCTTTGATATGTTGATAGAATTGGTATTATCACAATAAATTGTTACTGAATCAATAATCTCTTCTTGCATACCTTCAATTATTTTTTTGATTCACACAATGTTAGAACAATTCAAACCTGCAACAACATACTCAACTTCGACAATAGATTGTGAAATACAACTTTATTTCTTGCTTAACCATGTCACTAACCTTTCTCCTAAAAAAAGGCTCCGCCCCTTGTGATTTTACTATCATCAATATTTCCAACTCAGTCAACATCAATACATCCTTCTTTTGTGTATAACAGACCAAAATCTTTAGTCCCTTTTAGATATCTAAATATCCTTTAACTATAGACATATGTGTCTCCTTTGGGTTGGCATAAAACCTTGCCACAATACCAACTGAATGTGTAATATCTGTTCTACTATGTACAACATACTATAGTTTACCAATAATGGATCAGTAAGTGTCTCATTACTTCCTTTGTGTCATCTTCCTTTGACAATTTACAACTAGTAGCCATCGGTGTTCCAAACAGTTTTGATTTTTCCATATTGAAAGCCTTTAAGATCTCCTTGATATACTTTTATTGTGTTATGTAGATCCTATCCTTTATTTGTTGAATTTTTAGTTTAATAAATAATTTAATCTCTCCAATCATAGACATCTCAAATTCATTTCTCATCTCTTCATCAAATGATTTAGATATTATCTCATTTCCTCTAAATATAATGTGATGAATAAATATCTTAGCAATTAAAACCTTATCAGTACTATCACATTTCAAATATAAATTGCTGTTATCACTTGTCCTTTGAAATCCAATATTAACTAAATATGAGTGCAGTCTTTCATACCATGCTCAGGGTGCTTGCTTCAATCCATAGAGTGCCTTATGTATTTTGCGGACTATATCCTTGTTAGAATTTTGAATAAATCCTTCAATTTGTTCAATGTACACTTCTGCTTGAAGAATTCCATTTAAAAATGAAGACTTAACATCCATCTGATAAACTTTGAATCCTTTATAGGCAACATATGCACAAGTAATATTCTTACACCCTCTAATCTAGTAATAGGGGAAAATATCTTACCATAGTCAATACCTTCTTCTTGTGCATACTCTTTGTAGACTAATCTTGCTTTATTTTTTATCACATTTCCATTCTCATTGAGTTTATTCCTAAAAATACACTTTGTTCCTATCACATTATTATCCTTAGGTATCGATACCAGTGACCACATGTTATTCTTTACGATCAATTTCTTCTTTCATTGCATTAATCCAGTGTTCATTTCCTAGTGCATCTTTGACTAATCTTAGCTCAAACTTAGAAATCAAACATGTGTTATCTTTCAACTTACTTCTTGTCATGACTCCTACATTCTTATCTCCAACAATTTTTCTCGGTGAGTGGTGTCTTCTCACATATTTTTCTAATACAAGCTTGGTAGATTGTTCATCAATGTTTTCATCTCTCAGTGGAGGCTCATCTTGATCCTCTATTCCTTCTTGTTGCATCTCAGTTGTGGAAAATGAATTACCTTCCTGTAAATAAACAAACCTTTTGTAATCCTCAGGTTCCTTTTTCTATCTTCTTCATTCCTTTCTATAAATTCATCAATCCTCACATTTTCTTTTTCAATAATTTTATTAGTAGCCTTGATTAAACATTTCTATGCTTTTCGCTTTGATGAATATCCTAGGAATATACCTCCATCTACTTTAGAGTCATAATTTCCATTTCAAGCATCTTATAGTATATACCACCTAATTTCAAATTTTTTAAAGTAACTTACATTTGATGTATGCCCAAACTAGAGTTCATAACATGTCTTGTTTGTACCTTTCTTCAATTGTACTCAGTTGAGTGTGTAGACAACAATACTTATGGCTTCTCTTCAGAATGTTTATGCAACCTTTTTGTCAATTAACAATGTTCTAGCACAGTCAACTATAGATCTATTCCTTCTTTTATCTATACCATTTTTTATGGAGTCCTCAGTACAGATACTTATCTTTTGATTCTATTTTCATTGCAAAAGACAGTAAATTCATTAGAGATAAATTCACCCCATCTATCTGATCTTAAATATTTTAGCTATTTACCCATTTCCTTTTCAACTCTAGCTTTATACCACTTGAACATTTGAAATGCATCATACTTCTCTTTAAGAAACATAATAAACATCATTCTTGAATAGTCATCAAAAAACAAAATGAAATACCAATCTCTATAATAACTTTGTATCTTTATAGGACCACAAAGGTTAGTATGAACTAATTGAAAAATATCATTTGATGAGTAAGACTTTCTTGAGAAACTTGATTTGGTCATCTTACCAATTTGACATTCCTTACACATCACTTTATTAGGTTTTCTTAATTTTGATAGACCTTTGACTCCATTCTTTTTGCTCACTTTAATCATGTTGTCAAAATTTACATGATAGAGTCTTTTATGCCATAATCACACATCTTCAATTTTAACAAACAAGAAACTCTTTGTAGTAGTATCAAGATAAAATAGGTTACCTTTATATTATTCACCTGTTCCAATTAGATCTCCATTAGTACCATAAATTTTCACCTTTCTATTCTAAAATTCTAGTTGGTGGCCAGTATTGTTCAGTTGCACAACACTCAACATATTAGAGTTTAGACCTTTAACCCAATATGCATCATTACATCTCATCTTCTAATTCACTATAATTGATCCTTTACCTTTAACAAGACATGGAGCATCATTGCCAAATCTAAAAAATCTTCCATCATAATCTTCTAGGTTCTCAAAATTATCAATATCACCAATCATATGATGTGAACATCCACTCTCAATAATCCATGGGTTAGTTTTACTTACATGAGAAACACGTTCTTTTAGTATTCATAGTTTTATTCATTTGAGTCTTCCTTTACAACAACATAGAAAACTTCATATCCTTCTTCTCTATCATCAGATTCATCATTGGTTACACTTTCCTCAACTAGGTAACAATAATTCTTAGCTTTATCCTTGTAATCTCTAAATATTTGGTGTTGGTTGTCCCTCTTAACATTCTTTTCATTCATGTCATTGTTAGGACATCTAGATACAATGTGACCAATCTTATTTTAATTTAAACATTTCAAGAGTAATTTTCCTTTGTACTTTCCTTTACCTCTTGGTAGTCTCTTAGCCAGCAGTACTTCCAATTCCTTTCATTCTTTCTCTTTGATTAGAATACTATCATATTCATTTCCATAAGAATTACCATGATTCACTCTTTCTCTTCTTGAAGTTATAATACTCATAGATTATTTGAAGGCAATTTCAATGGTTGGTATACTATTATCATAATTGCTAAGCTCAAATGTAGTCAGTTTATGGATTAAGGCTTCAAGAGTAACAATATTATCTAGTATGGATCTCAGTTCTTGAATAAAAGCTTCTCTAATAGAATACTTGGAAGAAATAGTTCTTAGAATTTTACTTACCACTTCTTCATTAGTCAAAGTTCCACAACACCTTTGATGACACTAACAACTTCCTTGATTATGCAACTATATTGAGTAATGTTCTCTTCATCTTTCATTCTTATTTCATCATAATTTCTTCTAAGACTATCAAACTTGGCTTTTTGTACATGATTATCTCCTCCATAAATAAGTGTAAACCTATCCCACATCTCTTTTGATTTAATATAGTCCTTAACATCATTGTATTCAACATTAGTCAGAGAAGAAGCAATCTCAATCATTATTGAGTTGTGTTCCTACTTTTCTCTCATCTGATCAATTGTCATGGGTCCGAGAGGCAGTGGAGTGTAGTCATTATCTAGAATATTTAATTTAGATTCTCCAATTTCAAATAGATACAATCTCATCCTACTTTTACATGTAGAGAAACTTTCCTTGTTCATCTTGGGTACTTCTCTCCTATACATTTTTGAATCTTTTACTCAATTCTTTCAAACTTATCCCTCTGGAGTACTTGTAGACATGTAAAAATGGTTCACACCTATGTGTCCCCTTTTAACATGTCTTCTATTGTGTGTCATTCCTCATTTGATTAGTTACTAACATTTCCCTCATTTCACATCATAGCCTCAATCTCTTTGGCTGAATCGATCAAGACTGAATCATCATTGGAACATTCCTAATCATTCCTAATTGATCCTAAATGTTCCTAAATCATTCCTAATCTTTCCTAAACTGATCCTAAATATTCCTAAACATTCCTAAACTGATCCTAATCGATCCTAAACCATGTTAAACATTCTTAAATCATTTCAAATCAATTCCAATCAGTTCAAAACAATTTCAAACACATTCAATCATTCTTAAATCAATCCAAGGCATTGTCCAAGTTTATTGATGCCTAATCAAGTCTCTCTCATCATCAATCCAATTCATAGCACATTGTCAAAGTTTTTTGATGCCTCATTGTCATCATTCTAATCCAAATCAATCCAATACCATTGTCCAAGTTCATCGATGCTATTTTGTCACCATCAGTCAACCCAATAGCATTGTCAAAGTTCATCAATGCTATTTTATCCTATCATCCTTCTATTGTGCACATTGTCAAAGTTCATCAATGTTGAATTGTTCCTTAATTATTTTTTAATCATCAAGATTAGTTCAAACCCTAATTGGTATAATTCAGGACCAATCCCCTTTCGAGCCTACATAATCATTCAATCAATCATTTTTACTAATTTGTCCCCTTGGGATAGATAACCCATAGTTTATCCCTTTTGTATTAATATATTTATTAGATTAATTCCCCATATCCTAAGTCTCCTACAATTAATTAATTGTTTTCACTTTTTGAATAATGATATTTTATAATTCCTAAATTCCTAATTAGCCTTTTTGAGGGAATAATGATTTTTAAATTATTAAAATGTGACTCTTACACATTCCCTTAAATCATGCTTCATGACTACCTATTAATTAGCCTTCACATTTCTTACATCATTTCCTATCCCTTTTTCCACTAATTTGGCCTCCAAATTTCCTATTAATTAGCCTCATCTTTACCTTTCCACTTTGTCATTGATTTGTGCATTGATTTTATGCATTTCAAATTTCACATTAAATTTGTCTTAATTATGACAATCTTTCAATTTGCACTCTCATTTCCAAATCTTCATTTTGGTCTGCAATTCCTATAAATTGAGATCAAATTTCTCAATTTCAACTAGCCATCTTCTTTTGAATCTCCTTTTCATCATTATAGTAATATTATAAACATCTTGCTTTCATTGTGTCAATATGGGAACTACATCTACTCTTTTAGAGAAGCAAGAAAGAGCACAATTGTTAAATGGAGGGAGTTTTATTTAGAATTTACATTTATTTGTCTCAATTTCTTTTGTGTTTGGATAGATTGATTGTACATGCTTTAGAGTTTGATGGTTCCTCTTACGTGCATGTTTTCCTCATTTTACTATCCTACATTTTGTGAACCCACCGTCAATACATTAATTTTTGATAAATTTTGATGTTTTTGTGCATTTGCAGGTCCTGAAAGGCTTTCTAGGAGCTCACAAGTGAAATTGCGTAGTTGGTTGGAGAAGCTACATAGTTGGTTAGAGAAGCTACACAGTTGGTAGCCAAAACTACATAGTTGGTATCCTGAACTACGTAGTTGGTCATGGGAACTGCACAGTTGGAGTGTTAGATTGGAAGCTTTTGCATTTTGTATTTTTTGCATTTTATGTTTATTTCCAAATGTTCCTAATTGGTTTTAATGACTTAAAATGAACTTTAATTGCATTTTATGCCATTTTAAAGGGATTTAATAAACCCCCACATTTGATTTGGAGCACTTAAAATGAACCTAACACTTCAATTGGCTTAATGCAATGAACTTCACCTAGTTAGTTTCTAATCAAACATTCAATTTCAGTTGGTCAATTACATATCCTTAATGGCTTCAAATTATGCAAATTAGTATAATCAGGGCTTGAATTTGATCAAAATTTTCCCTAATCTACAAATTGAAGGACTCATAAACCCTAATTCTATATATTTACATGTTTTTAGTGTTAGTTTTTAGGTCACAGTTAATTAAGAGGTCCTAAACTACATTTTTCCTTTTTTAATTACCGAACTACACAGTTGGGGCCCATAACTATGCAGTTGGAGCCTAAAGTTGCGTACTTGGTCAAAATATGCATTTGGTAAGAGAAGCTACACAGCTGGTCAAACTGCGTAGTTGGTAAGAGAAGCTGTGTAGTTTGTCAAACTACACAGTTCGTAAGAGAAGATGCATAGTTGGTCCACTGAACTATGCAGTGTGTAAGATCAGTCCTTTTCACTTGAAATTTTTGATTATTTGATGTCAAATATCTATTTCTACATTTAGGGTATTAGGTTTTTTGTTACTAATCATCCATTTTAGCTTGTGGCAATCATGGGATGAAGTCATAAATAAATTTACTAACACATTTGATGTAGGACATGTGACAAAGACCTTGTGTGTCTTCTAAAATAATTATTTTTGTGTTTTTTAGTTAAAAAAGAATTAGTTTGGTGCTCTAAAATGAACCCTTTTATTTGAAGTGTTTGATGTGCCTTATCTTTGTAATCCCAAAGAATTTTATGGACGTATCCTCTCCCCTCACCTTCGTGGCTCTTGGGTGTAAGAGAAATCTATGCAATTCTTTTAGAGAGGCATGCCTTGGACCAAGGTATTCACTTTGAATGTGCCAAGGGAAGACCTCAAGTGGTAATAGGACAAAGATAGGTCTCCATCCAAACTTCTATATAAATGTGCAATTGTGACTAATAATCCAATCGACAGAGTGGCTAGGTGATAGCACTCCTCTAGTACCCTTATGGTGCGTAAAACCTTAGTTCTAAAGGTTGGGAGACCTCTCACATTTTATCACACCACTCATTGAATTGGATTCCTATACTAAATACTTTGTTTTAGTTTCCAAAAACCTTTGATTTAGTAACGCAAGGGGTCACCCACATTTGTGAAGACATCCCCCACTTTTTATGGCTCTTGGTAGAGACAACGGTTCCTTGGGAAGTGATGAACCTTGGAATTCAAAGCTTGGTGTGCCTGAGAAGTGAGTGCACTATAAGGGGAGCCCATGCCTCCAAGATTCTAAGCTGTCTGTCCTGAGTAGGGGTGACTGAACTTAGTTCAAGTGGGAATTCAGTGAATATTGCCCTTCAAGCCTCAGTTGTGGTGTGTTTGTTTAAAATTTTACAAAAACCATTCTTCTTGATGTGTCTTTTGTGAGTGTTCAAACATTGTAAAACCTTCCAAACATTTCAAAATACTTGCAAAATATTTCAAAAATCTTGTCAAAAACATCCCAAGAAATTCAAGAGAATTTCAAAACCTTGTCATAGTGTTTTCCAAAAATGGACTTTCAAAACATTAACCTTGGAGCCTTGTGGCATGTGAAGGAGTCCTTATTTGCATCCATTTCCATATCATAGTCCTTGCATAATTTTCATTATCCTCCTTTGCATTTGCAACTTTTGATTCCCATCATAGTCCTCATTTTGATACTCATTTTAATCCTATTATATTTTGCATTTATCCCCTTTAAAATCTTTTGCAAAATCTGACAAAAATCCAAATTTTAGAGTCTCTCCTTATGTTGTTGAAAAAAAATCTTAACTTAGTCCCTAAAATCCATTTTATCAAAATTTTCCTTTTGTCCTTTTGTTAAACCCCATCTTTGTCATGTTGGATTTGACCCAATCTCTTTTATCAAATTATCATTTGTCATTTTGATCCTTTAAAGTCAAGATCCCTATTCAATTTCCTAAGGTTATACCTTTAGATTTGTATTTTCCAAAGATTTTTCAAAGTCCAAAATTCCAAAAACATAGTTTGCATAATTTGCATTTTCAAAGTCCAAAGTCCAAATCCTAAGTTGCATAACCCAAGCTTTCAAAACCTTAAAAACCTTCAAAATCCAAGATCAAGTTGCATTTTTCACATCCTAAGCTGCATTTATACCATTTCAAAATCCCTTCAAAATCCAAAAACATAGTTGTATTTTGCATAATCATTCAAAATCCTAAAAATCCATTTTTTTTTTGCATTTTCATATCTCCTAAGTTGTATTTTTCATATAGTCATCATGCCAATTGTGACAAGGCAACAAGGTTCCTACCAACCCATGAACATTTCAAGTGGTAACACACAAATACCTTTTGATCTTAGACAAGGTATACCTTTTCAAACACAAGGTTTTTACCCAAACATCATGTACCTTCCAAGACAAGGGATCCAAACACCTCCTAATCCAAGACAAATGGGATTAATGAAATCAAATAATCAATCACATCTATCTCACACATACCTAATGTATCATCTTAAAATGGAAGCACTTCCATCTTGATAGGTTTAGCACCCTCTTTTATTACATTTATCATGATAGACATGCATTTAGGATGCATTTTGCTCTCATCTTCTTCATTCTAGGTGAAATTAGGGTTAGGATCCCAAGGATTCTCCTCAATTTCCCTCTTCCATGGCTTTATTCTCTAGGTAGGATTTAGAAATAGGTCCTCCTGGCCTTCATCATGATAATCATAGGATTTTATGTCTATCACTGACATTCTGTTTTGTTCTGGCATTAGTTCTGGGTTTCTGGGCATCCCCGAGACCTCCTGACTTGGTTCTGAGTCAACCTAGGACCAGGGTCAAGTTGAGTTTGAACCTAAATAGGTCAGGGTTGAGGTCGACCCTGACTAGGTTAGGTCCAATCTTGACTTTGACCCCTTTCTCCAAATTCTCAAGATCCTTAATTTCGGGCATCGAGTTTTTGGGATATTTATTTTCCCACCTCCAGGTTCACCATTTTAGGTTTTGAGATGGTAAATCCTTTAATTTCATTTAATCTAGGTATATTTTCTAAAGGTTAGGACCTAATTGGGATTTAATTCTCCAAGGTGGCCCCTCTAGAGGAGTGTGCCCTAGTTCACTATAAAAGGAGGCCTTCCTCTCTCATTTTCACATCTCATCTCAAGCAATTGCAAACTCTCAATTGCAAGCAAGAATTCAAGCAAGGGAGGAATAGTGAAGGTGCAAGTTAGCAAGAGGAAGACATAGAAGATCAAGCCATTGTTGACATCAAGCATCTTTGGGAACTCATATTTGGAGTAAGAGAGATCCTTTCTTTCTTGGTCCACCATTATCAACTTTCAAGCATTCAAGGATTCAATCATGGAGTAGCAATTACAGATTGTGAGTTTGGTAGAAGTACTTTAGCCTTGGGGGCTTGGTATGCTTTTCTATCTCATTCAAATCTATGCATTGTTATTTCATACATATTCATGCTAGGGTTTTGATCTAGAGGATTAGATCTTGGCATTACACTTTCAATACATATACACACACATTCTATTTCAATTGGCTATTCATGGAGGTGGAGACCACCAAAATGGGGGTTTGACTAAGGCAAAACCCTATATAGCCACCCCAAAACTCCCCTTTTCAGATATCTACAGTTGCTATTTTAAGGATCAGAGGATAGATCTCAGTACCCTTTTCACAAAACTTCTGGGATCTGCAAACATAATTCAAATTGGACTTCAAATAAAGAATGTGGTATTTGACCTTTTATGAGGGTCAAACCTGAGCTGAGCTATTTTGGAGAAAGATTTCTAGGTTTTCTTCATCTCAGCATTTCCAGTCCAAGATAGGTTTCGAATTTTTTTGAAAGTGTGCATAGGCTTCAAAAAATAGGTATTTATGAATCAATTTCATGATGAGGTATGTATCTTGACCTAATTGATTTTCAAGTATTTCCAGATTTACTTATGCTATTCCAATTTTGAATTCCAATTTCAAATGAATATGTATTGAATGTTAGGTATATTACTATGTTTCCATTTTAACCATATTCACCCGATAAAAAATTTGTAAGCAAAATTGGATAAAAAAAGAAAATCTTGGATGAAAAGGTTAATAAGATGATGGCTAATGAAAATTTTGGCAAAATTGACCTACTATCTCTCATTGAAAAATCAAAGATACCAAAACTTCTTTCATAACTAGATGAAGAAAAAACAAACTTCAACCAAGGCCAATCTAATCACATTCAAGAGAAAACTTCATTCAACCAAGTCCCAAGTCAATTATTTACACAAGTTCCAAATCAAACCTTTGAACCAGAGCATGGAATAATCCAATTAGGGTCACCACCTAATTATAAACCAATATTTATTCTAATGTAATCAAATGTCCCTCAAACAATTTCACAACTTGTTATGCCAAGTTTTTCTCAAATAAGCACAAGTTCAAATAGGACATGTTCTGGATGTCGATCAAGGATGATTAATGAGCAACCTTTTGTGGATCATGATCTATCAACACACACTTCACAACATGTAAATATTGAAGTGATATCACCAATAAGATTAACCATGCAACACAAATTCAAACCTAAAACTTCAAAGAGTTTGTTTCAAAAATTTGATTGTATATATAAAGAGGATGAAACAAATAATTCACCCATGTCTAAAAATGGCTCAATCCAAAACAATCATATGGATAATATACCCATTTCCTCTCAAGACATTGATTTTCAAGAAACATCCATGTTTCCTTCCATTCCCTTATCCCCTAAATATTAATAAGAGAAATTCCCTCCATCTCCTACTAGTGAAATATCTAATGATGCAACCTTCCAAGGGTTATCCATAGAAGAAATCCAAGCTAGTACGATTCTTGATGCAAGTCTATCCCATGCTTCCAAAATGATAGAGCCAATGCCACCATGTGCTCCATTTGCAATTAATCCTATTCAAGATAGTCCCATTCAAAGTCCATCTCCTTCATGTCAAAACATTGACCCTTTTCTAGAGTCCCATATTCATATTCCAAGTCAAATCCCATGTCAAGAGGAAGAACCAAAGCATGAAGAAACAAGTCCTAAAAAAAATCAATACCAAGATCTCGCCAATGAACAATCCAATCAAATTTTTGACCAAGATCCCACTTCCTTTGAACCTCATGATGATCCCATTATCCTTTAATTTCTTATCCAAGATGATCCCCTTGTTCTTCCAATTTCCATTGAGCTTCCCCTTCCTACAAAAGATCATGATCCCTCTTCTAGTCTTCCTAATGATTCCATTCCAAACCAAGAAAAACATCTTTAGTATGTAATCCCATGATCCTATTCCAAGACAAGATCAAATTATCCCCTTTCCTTTAGAACCTCCACATGATCCAATCATACCTCCAAATTATCCACAAGATCCCATCATCCCTATGGATCCTCCACAAGAACCTATCATCCCTTTGAATCCTCCTCAAGATCCATCCATTCCCTGATGTCCTTGCCCTTATCTTCCATATCCTTTGCAATATTCTATCCTGCTAGATGATCCTATCAATATTCCTATTCCATCACAGGATCCCCATATTCCTCCTAATCTCCCTAATGATGAAAACACATTTATGCAAGATGTTCATGAACCCATTACACTTCAAATAGGTTCCCCTAGTTCTATCAATTCTAGCTCATCTCATGATCCTATTAGTTCTTCCATATCATGCATACCTCAAAATAAACTCATGTCTTGTAGAAAATATCCTATTGTTCAAAAGAAATATCAAGTCAAAGGGTTAAGCATCTATGAGAAAGGTATA
The DNA here is from genome assembly GCA_027943335.1 of Chamaecyparis obtusa. NCBI lineage: Eukaryota > Viridiplantae > Streptophyta > Pinopsida > Cupressales > Cupressaceae > Chamaecyparis > Chamaecyparis obtusa. Next base: position 419,030 of record BSBK01004400.1, on the reverse strand, counting down.
TTAAAACCCTTTCAAGTCAAAGAAAATTCTAAAGGTCATGGCCTCAATTGCAAAGATCACTCTCAAGGTGTTGGCATCCCTTCAAAATCCAAGTTCAAATGCATACCTCCTCCTTCACCCCTTTCATCCATCTTAGGTCCATATGTTCCTCCATCCACTAGTTCAAAATCCACTTACCCTGTCCCACATGCAAGTCAACAAAGCCACACATTCTTGAGAACCTTCCATCCATCCAAAAGGCCTTCATACTATTCCTATCCATCCATGAATCCCCTTTGTTGGCTTCTAATTCAATAGATTTTTAATAACCAAGAGACAACAAACAAAGTAAACCTAGGGGTAAGATATTTCCCATATTTAGCATAATTTATTTGACCTTGGGCCAACTAACAAGGTAAAAATTCCTTCTACACTTATGGCTCTATAGAACCAAGGTGGGTACACCTAGGATTTGACAATTTTCCACCACAATTCCTTGTTTGTAATCCCTTTAAGAAAATCTGATCATTAAAACTTCTTTTACTGAATGATACTAAATAGATTTGAGAGAAGCCAATAATGCATCTATTAGATCACAATATTAAGATAAGACCACCTTTTAAACCCCTTTTTCTTGTAAGAAATGATTAAATTAAATTTGATATTTATTTTGACCATGAACAACATGATAACATTTTCTTGACTGCTTAAGAACTAACCAATGCCTTATCCATTGTTATTATCACAAAGTTATAGAACTACGATGAAGACCATGATCTATTTATTTACTTTGTAAATAAATGTATCAATTATTATCATAAAACCCCATTCTTATAATATCCTTTATTATATCTTAGTGATCTTATCAAATCATAGAAGCATTTACCCAGTTCCTAAACCAATAGTAGCAATGAAAAGACATACAACCCAAAAGAGTTGCAAATTAAATTCAAGACTTGCTCAAATATTCATAAAATCAACAAAACCATAATAAGAGGAGACAATATTTTAGACACAAATATTCCTGCAATGCTTTTGTATTAATCTCCTTGAGAAAATTACATTTACTATATTGTTCTGCAATAACTCTGATAAAAATGACTCAGAAAATAAGAACTATCAGCTTTCGTGATTAAAGCTTGAATTCAAATACAGACATAAAAACATTCTACCATTGTACACTGTCTGGACAGACCAACTATGACACAAAAATGCTATCACTATTGGAAACTACAATTGCAACAATTGTTATATTGTCATTGATTTCAAACCTTAACTGGTAAGATAGTTTCTATCTAGTAGAGTACCATATCTTTTGATTGATGAGGAGGATTTGAAAAGAAGAAATAAAAAGAGCACCTAAGGAAAGGTTGAGTCATGTGATACTACAATGGGTACTTGATTAGTTATCACACTGTCAAGGTAATGTGTTGTTTATCTTTAACACTAAGTGAAGAAGTCAATATATTTGAAGCATAGGCTTAACTGAGCAAAAGTGAATAAATTCAGTTTAAGCTGAGTGATGCTAGTGTCAACCGACACCAATATAAGCTGAGTAAATTTTAGTGTGGACCAAGCATCAATAATTGTTGAGTATCAAAGAATTAATCAAGAAAAGATAGTGTTTTCCGAGTAGAATAGTTATAGTGATGAATGAGTTATTGAGTGATGACCGAGTAGATGAACACAATATTGAACGAGTGTTAGTAATTTACAGTTTGTGAAGGAATCAAGAATCCCAATCGACATAGTTGAATTCTTGGGATATGTAAAATGTGTTGACATTAAAGATGAATGATCTAGAGAATTTAATACATGGTAAACCATTTTCTTATGGATTCAAGGAGAAGTATCTAGAAGGACAAGGAGGAGAATAAAATTATGGAAGAATTTGATGAATTTGAGCTAAACCTAAGATCTATGGAAGATATTAAGTAGGAAATGATTAATCTACCTAATCAAGGAGGTATAAGGATGACCTAATTATGGGTTATGTAAAAAGGTGGAAAGAGGTTGATGTTATTGAATAAGGAACCTAAGCAGTGTTGGAAACTACAATTGAAAGCAATTGTTGTATTGTCATTGATGTCAAACCTTAACTGGTAAGACTGTTGCTATCTAAGAAATTACTATATCTATTGAGTGATGAGAAGGATTAGGGCAAGGGTGATAACAATAGAACCCAGAAAAAGGTTGAGTTATTTGATACTTCAATGAGTACTTGATTATGTGGCACACTGATAAGATAATGTATTGTTTATCTAAGTAAGAAGCAAGACTGAACAAGTAGGCTTAACCAAGTAAAAGTGAAGAAATCTAGTTTAAGCCGAGTGATGTTAGTGTTGACCGAGCTAGTATATGCCAAGTAAAATTAGTGTTGACCAAACATTAGTTTATTGCCGAGGGAGACAACATTAGCTAAGGGAAATAGTTTGAAGAGATGACCGAGCTACGTAGTGATGACCATGGAGTTGAACACAGTATTGACCGGGCGTCAGTAATTTACATTTGAGGAAGAATTCAGATTCCTAGCCAACATAGTTGAATTCTTGGATTATGTAAATTGTGTTGACTTTATTAATTAACTGTATGGAGCATTTAATGCATAGTAAACCATTTTATTGTGATTCCAATAAAGAGATTAAAGATGTTTCTAGAAGGATGGACAAAGAACATAACATTGGAAGGATTCGATGAATCTGACCTAACCCTAAGATCTACGAAGGAGATTAAGTGAAAAAAGATGGATCTACCTATCGAAGAGGTATTAAGGGAAACCTAAGTGTGAGGTTGAAGAGAGATGTTGGAGTTGCTGATATTATTGACTGAAAAGAAGAAAGGCTGAAGGTGAAGGAGTTGATCAGAGTTTTGATTGTTTGATGGGATTTATAAGTAGATCAGTGATGGAGATGGAAAGGGAACTCAGTTAATAAGCCAACATATATGTAAGAATTGGATCTATTATTTGCAAAGTGAGTTCTATTGTTACTATCTAATTATTATATTAGTTAAAATCCTTTAATCAAGGTTGACCTAATATTCATTGTATAAATCCTTTAATCAAGGTTGCATTCTAATGGAATGTACTTAAGTCCTCTAACAAGGCGCACTCCTAACAGGGTGGTTGAAATCTTTTAATAGGGTCACACCTAGCAGTGTGTTTGTAAACCTTTGACAGGGTTGGATTTTCACAAAGCTCACTTCAGAAGAGTGAAAATATTAGTAACATGTTACAAAGTGATTTTTCCCAAATTGGGTTTCCACTATAAATCCTGGTGTCAATACTTGTGTGAATGTTTTGGTTTGAAAATTTCTATGTTTTACAAGTTAAATACTATTGGATGGTGGACTGCACTATTATATGTTTCTGGTATACATTCTATAATGACTAAGTAGTGTTGGTTATTAGATCTAAATTGTTAAAGTGTTTAAAAGTTTGATTGATACATTTGGACCTAAGAATAACTAATTCACCCCCCCTCTATTGTTCTAAATCATATTAACAATTGTTATCAGAGTTGTTGGTGCTTACACATAACAAGTTTAAAGGTACTTGAAGTAAATGATCAAGATGTATAAAAAGGAGGTACCGAAATTGAATAAGGAGAACTTCCCTACATGGTAGAGTCTAATGAAACTACATCTAGCTGGTATTGCTGACTTAGTGAAATATTATGTTGAACATGACTATGTTACACCTGTTGCACCTTTGACTACCGAGGAGATGAGAGCTAAACAAGAACACAATCAAGCAATGTTGGAGATTGCATCTGTCTTAAGCTATTCTAAATTTGAAGACATTAAAGATGGCACAAATGCAAAGCAAATGTGGGACACTCTTGCAAACATCTATGGTGGTGACATAAATGTACTAAGGGAAAAAGCTAAAAACCTGAGAGGTAAGTTTGATGAAATGAAAATGCAAGAAGGTGAAAATATTGCTCATTATTGTGGTAGGATCAAGGAGGTTGTAAATTTTATTAAAGGAGCTAATGGAACTATTGATGATGAGATTGTTATTGGAAAGGTATTGAGAACTTTTCATCCTATATATGCCATCAAAATTTTGGCAATTCAAGAATCTAGATGTAACCCTGGTAATGCTCTAACATTGGAAAGTCTTGTTGGTAAGCTTACTGCTTTTGAGCTTTCTAATTATGATAACTTCACTATTTCTAATGTTGAATATATATTCAAGTCACAATTGGTTTTGCATAAGTCTAAGAAGGAAAAAGAAAGATGTATAAGTGAGAGTGAAAGTGGTAGTGATACTTCTGATGAGGAACTAGAGGATCTTGAAGTTCTTATTGCCATAAGATTGAAAAGAGGAAAAGGTAGGTATAAAGGTAAGCTTCCTATCATATGTTTCTCATGTAACAAAGTTGGCAATATAGCTACAAGATGTCCTGACAGGGATGACAAGGATGAGGAAAGAGAAAGAAAGTACAAGGACAAGAGAGAAAACAAGGGTTACCAAAGGTACAAGGACTATAAGGATAAAGATAAGAAATCATGTTACATTGCTGAAGAAGAAACTGACAATGATAATGATGATTTTGAAATTGAAGTAGTCTATGTTGCTATGAAAGACAAGTTTGATGAAGATGAGAAAACTACACTTGTTTCATATGTGAGAAAAGGTGATAAATGGATTATTGATAGTAGTTGCTCACACCACATGACTGGTGACAAAAGTAAATTTGATAGCCTAGATCATTACAAAGATAAGAAGTGTTAAGTTTGGTAATGATGCACCATGTCCTGTAAAGGGTAAAGGATTAATTAAGCTAACTGATAAGATCACTTGTGAAAATGCTTATTGGGTTGAAGGTCTTAACTATAATTTGCTAAGTGTTGCACAACTTAATAGCATTGGTTACCGAGTGGAGTTTCATCACAGGAAGGCTAAAATATTTGATGCCACTGGTGAACTAATTAGGAGTGGAGAACATACAAGAGGTAATTTGTTCTATCTAGACTTATCTGAAGAGACATGCTTAATTGCACAATGTGATGATATATGGTTATGGCATAAGAGGCTATGTCATGTTAACTTTGACAATCTGGTAAATATTAGTAGAAAGAAGAAAGTTAGAGGATTGTCAAGATTGAAGAAACTTGATAATGTGATGTGAAAACAATGTCAGTTGGGTAAAATGACAAAGTCTAGTTTCAAGAGCAAGACTTTTACTTCTGAAAATGTTTTAGATTTGGTTCATACTGACCTTTGTGGACCTATGGGTGTACAAAGCTATTGTGGTGCTAAATACTTTATTTTGTTTGTTGATGATTTGAAGCAAGGTAGAGGGTCAAAAGGGTCCAAAAAATGGCACACCCTAATGATCTAGCCTGCTCAACACATGCGAAAGCAAATAACAACAACAGTGAGAGAGAGAATGCATGATCTTTCATATATTTTCATCAAATAGAATGATACATGCCAGGCTATAAGACCTTCCTGATTAGGGCCTGATATTACAATGAATTATAGAAGTCCTTAAACATGCAAGGATCTTTCAGAAACCTCCAATCTAATGTCTTCTATCTTCTATCCAAAACTGACTCCCTAAACTACAACCAAACAACTACATTTATAGAAGAGGCTACCGAACTGAGTCACCCTTCATCTCCATAATCAATGGAAGAAATAGTCATATTTGGGACCACACGCTTCCTAATGATTGATATAAATATTAAATCCATGACCCATAATGAATGCACAAGTCGGCCTCAACATAAACTAAAAAATCAACTAATCAACAAACAAGGATAACTGAGCAACAAACAAGCATCGATGAGCATCAGAGAAAAAATTAACCACCCAGGAGATAACTGACCATCCTTGGTAACCAAAGGAAACTGACCAACTACCGACCAAATCAGTCAAAGAAGGAACCAAGCAACACAGACAAACTTCAAATTCTTTTTGGTGACACATGATTGCCAAGGACTTGAGATGCTCCTACATCAGACACCTGGGGTTATTTTGAAATGATTCTCTAAATCATTTGGTAGGTATGATCTGAGCTACATCCAACTCAGACTATGAAATACATGAACTATCTTCCATCGGTCTATTGTTCCACTTTACTAGATATTCCATATATTGTTTTCCTCTTGTACTCTTTCCAACTCTTTGCTTCAGGATCAATTCAATCTCTTCATTCTGCTTCTTAGGATATTCTGTCGGTACTATCATTTCTTCATTAGGTTCATGATACTCATACAAATCAGCAATATTGAAAATAGGTGATATGTCCATGTCATCAGGTAACTCAATCTCATATGCATTTCCACTGTCAAATTTCCTCAAAATTTTGCAAGGTCCAAACTTCTTCATCTTTAGCTTCCCATATGTTCCAACAGGAAATCGACCTTTCTTCAAATGAACCATCACTTCATCACCAACATCAAAATTTTTATGTCTCCTTGATCTATCAGCTTTGTCTTTGTATTTTGAATTATTGTCTTCCAGCTTCAGCTTCACATCTTCATGCAATGTCTTCATGTACTCAGTGAATTTTACTCCTTCAGCACTTCTCTTACTTTCATCAACAATGTCTCTCAAATTAGATATAACTCTTGGTTGTATGCCATTCACAATTTCAAATGGTGTTTTTCTAGTACTCCTATTCACTGAATTATTGTATGCAAACTCTTCTTGTGCCAACATAGAATCCCAATTATTCGGTGTGTCTCCAACTAAACATCTCAAAAGATTTCCCAAACTTCTGTTCACAACTTCAGTCTGTCCATCAGTTTGTGGGTGAAATGTAGAACTATATTTCAACTCAGTGCCAAATTTCTTCCAAAGGGTCTTCCAAAAGTATCCAACAAATTTACTATTTTGGTCAGAGATAATACTCCTTGGTAATCCATGCAATCTGACAATTTCCTTAAAGAAAAGATCTACCACATGTACTACATCTGATGTCTTTCTACTAGGTATACAATGTGTCATCTTAGAAAATCTATCCACAATAACAAATATAGAATCATTACCTCTTACTGTCTTCGATAAGCCAAGAATAAAATCCATAATGATGTCAATCCAAGGTTTCTCAGGTACAACAATTGGTACATACTATCCAGTATTCTGAATTACTCCTTTTGCAACTTGACAAACTTCACAACTTTTCACAAATTTCTGAACATCTTTATACAATTGCGGCCAATAGTATTTCTCCTTAAGCAAGTTCCATGTTTTATCAAAGCCAAAATGTCCAGCCAAACCACTACTATGCTTCTCTTTTATCAGATTAGTTCTCATTACTCCTCTCGGTATACACAACTGAATACTTTTAAACAACATACCTTCTTGAATAAAATATTCATCCCACTTAGTATTTTGTTGATCTTGAATAGGTGTTCTGTAGTTTCTCCATGGCTTAGAAAAATCAGGGTCAATTTCAGACAAATCTTTCATCTCCTCAAAACCAAGAACTTCAATTTTCATCTGGGTCATCAAAGATATTCTTCTACTCAATGCATCAGCAACTCAGTTAGTGACTCCACTCTTATGCTTTATCACAAATGTTTAACTCTACAAATACGCAACCCATTTCATATGTCTCTGATTCAACTTATTCTGACTACCCAAATACTGTACTACCTTATGATTGGTATAAAACACAAATTCACTTGGTATCAAATAATGTCTCCATTTCTTTAGTGCTTGAACAATAGCATAGAATTCTTGATCATACACAAAATATTTCCTTCTAGCATCATTCAAATTTTCACTATAGAAAGGAACATGTTTACCTTCTTGACTCAACACAACTCCAATAGCACTACCACTTGCATCACATTCCACTTGAAATACCTTACTGAAATCAGGCAATGCCAAAATAGGTAATTCAACAACCTTTTTCTTTAGAGTATCAAAACTTCTATTAGCTCCATGTGTCCATTTGAATTCCCTTTTGTCTCCTCTCATAGTCTCAGTCATAGCATTACAAATTGAACTAAAATTCCTTATGAAATTTTGGTGTAGGCCAATTCAAAATAGCTTCAACCTTTTCAGGATCCATCTTCAAACCATCGGTAGAAATCACAAATCCCAAATATACAATCTCCTCTTTCATGAATGAACACTTCTTCAAATTTATCAACAGATTTTCCTCTTTCAATCTCTACAAAACTTGTTTAACATGCAAAAAATGTTCTTCTCTGGCCTTATTGAATATCAAAATATCATCAAGATATACAATCACAAACTTACCCAAGAATTTCTTCAAAACTTCATTCTTCAGCCTCATAAAAGTATTCGGTGCATTAGTTAAACCAAAATGAATAACCAACCACTCATACAAACCTTCTTTTTTCTTGAAAGAAGTCTTCCATTCATCACCTTCTCTGATTCTGATCTGATGATACCCACTTTTCAAATCAATTTTGGTAAAATACTTTTCTCTAGTTAAACAATCCATTATATCATCCATCCTTGGTATAGGAAACCTATACTTCACTGTTATCTTATTGATTGTTCTGGAATCAATACACATTCTCCATTCTCCATTCTTTTTAGGTGCCAATACAAAAGGTAGTACACAAGGAATCAAACTTTCTCTGATCAAACCTTTCTCTAGCAACTCTTGAATTTGTTGGTTCAATTCTTGATTCTCGGTAGGTGTTAACTGATGAGGTTCCTTATTCGGTAAACTAGCTCCAGGGATTAGATCCATACAATGATCAATGCTTCTTTTTGGTGGAAAACCATCAGGTACATTATCAAAAATGATTTCAATATACTCAGTGAGTAACTTATCAATCTCCTCAGGAACACTATCCTCTATTTTCTTACTTAGTTTGCTAGGAATCATAGAAAAACATACATGATTCCTTTTCAAGTCCTTCACAAACTTTCTTCCTTCCATCAAGAAAACTTTCACAGATGTGCAAATATTACTAATAGGTTCTTCCATCAATGGTAAAAATATTTGTTTCTTTCCATCAGCCACAATAGTATACTTATGCAATCTTCCATCATATATAGCATGTCTATCATATTGCCAAGGTCTACCCAACAAAATATGACAACAATCCATACGCATGATATCACATAACACCTTATCATAGTACTTTCCAATCTTCAAATTTACATAACATTGTTCACTTACCAAGAGTTTATGCTCATCCTTGATCCATGAAATTTGATAGGGCTTTGGACATTCCAACCTTTCCAGCTGCAACTTTGTGACCATTTCCTTAGATGCCAGATTCTCTGAGCTACCACTGTCAATGATCACCTTCAAAAATTCATTAGAAACTCTACATCTAGTCTTGAACAAACTTTTCCTTACTGGATCTTCCTTTTTTCTTTCATTCCATAGTGCTCTCCTTACCATCAAGTTATTTTCCTTCTCAGGTTCATTCGGTGATTCTTCTTGCACCAAAGCATTTCTACTACTACCAACCTTCTTACTTGTATGTGTACATTCAAAATATCTATGTCCTTCTTCCCCACAATTGTAACAAGTTCCTCAGAAACTTCCTCTGCTATAACCACCTCGGTGTTTACTACCTCTACCTCTAGATGAACTTTCACCTTTCCAGTCGGTCTTGACTTTGTCCAAATTTGTCTTTTCAGGTTCAGATCTACCATTTTCACCATTAGATCTACCTCTTCCTCTAGGGAATCTACCACCTCTTCCTCTTTGTCTTTTATCATGTCTCTTATTCAATTTCTCCTTGGCCTTCAATGCAAATTGATAAGCCTCTTGAATGTTCTCCAATTTGACCAAACTAATTTCCTCTTGGATGGAAACTCTCAAACCATTTAGGTATCTAGAAATTTTTTCCACATCATCTTCATCATGTCTAGATATGATATCCAATCTATATAATTCCTTAGTATACTCCTTTACCGAGTTATCTTTCTACCTTAGACTTTGCATTCATCGAACTAGGTTAATCTGATAATTACAGGGTAAGAACTTTCCTTTCAATTTATTTACCATCTTATTCCATATCTTGATTTTGTCTTTGCCTTTTCTTTTTCTATCTAACTGTAGATGTTCCCACCATAAGGATGTATGAATTTTCAACTTTGTGCTTGCAATCTTCTCTTTCTTGTCTTTAGGAACGTTTTCATACTCAAAATACTTTTCCATCTTAGTGATCTAGTCCACCAATTCATCAGAATCTAGTTTTCCACCATACTTAGGAGGATTGAAATGTGGTGTAGACTTCAAACTTGTCAAAGCTTTCAAAAATATTTCTTCACCTTGATCCATCATAGGTGTAGGTTCTGCATTCACCTGTTCTTCCCCAACTTCATCATCACTAACATCTTCAAGATGTCTGCCTCTTCTTTGGGCTGTTTCAACAACTTCTAACCTATAAGCAATCTGCCTTAGCATATCTACCAATCTTGGATCTTCATCTTGCCTCCCACAAACCATCTTGACAACCCTTTGCAATTGTAGGTCAGATCGCAATCTGATACCCCACAACAATCAAATAGGGCTTCTCAAGAGGAACCTACAAACCTAGATCTGTAGACCTAGATCAAGATCTCACCTCACTCTGATACCACCTGATGCAAGGTAGAGGGTTAGAAGGGGCCAAACAATGGCACACCCTAATGATCCAGCCTGCTCAACACACATGGAAGCAAATAACAATAATAGTGAGAGAGAGAATGCAAGATCTTTGATATATTTTCATCAAATAGAATGATACATGCCAGGCTGTAAGGCCTTCCCAGTTAGGGCCTGATATTACAATGAATTATAGAATTCCTCAAACAAGTGAGGATCTATCAAAAACCTCCAATTTAATGTCTTCTATCTTCTATCCAAAACTAACTCCCTAAACTACAACCAAACAACTACATTTATACAAGAGGCTACTGAACTGAGTCAGCCTTCAGATCCATAATCAATGGAAGAAATGATCAGATCTAGGACCACACTATTCCCAATGATTGATATCAATATTAAATCTATGACCCATAATGAATGCACAAGTTAGCCTCAATAGAAACTACAAAATAAACTACTCGGCAAAAAAGGATGACCGAGCAAAAGACAAGCATTGCCGAGTGTCAGAGAAACAATCGACCACCTAGGAGATAACCAACCATCTTTGGTAACCAAAGGAAATTGACCAACTACCGACCAACTCGGTCAAAGCAGGAACCAAGCAACATAGACAAACTTCAAATTCTTTTTGGTGACACATAATTGCCAAGGACCCGAGATGTTTCTGCATCATGATTACACTAGGATGATGATTGTAATGTTTTTAAAAGAAAAATTTGATGCATTTCAATTGTTTAAGTGGTATTTGACTAAGGTTGAAAAGGAGACAGGTAGAAAACTGAAATATCTGAGATCTGACCGAGGTGGAGAGTTTATATCAAATGAGTTCCATCTATTCTGCAATGATAGAGGAATCAAGAGATAGATGTCTGCACCTAGAACACCTCCACAAAATGGTATAGCAGAGAGAAGGAACAAATCTTTCATGGATTATGCAAGGACACTAATGATTGAGAAGAATGTTGCACAAAAGTACTGGAAAGAAGCTATAAGTACAACTGTTTATACCTTAAACCGAGTACAAATAAAAAAAGGTACAAATGTTACACCTTATGAATTATGGCATGGTTATGCATCTAATGTAAAATACTTTAGAATTTTTGGGAGAAAATGCTATATACTAAAAGATAATAGGAATGGAAAGTTTGATGCTAAAAGTGATGAGGTCATATTCCTAGGTTATTCCACAAAGAGTAAAGCTTACAAGTGTTTGAACTCTAACACTAACAAAATTGTGGAAAGTGTAAATGTGAAGGTTGATGAATATGCAGAGAAAAATGAACAGGAAAGAAAAAGAGAACCTGAAGATTATAGATCTTTTGTCTATATAGAAGAAGGAGAGTCAAGTAACACACTTGCACCTGATGCAAAGTCTCGAGTAAGAAATGTTGAGCATCAGGGAGATAATACTGAGCATCAAGAGGATGCTGCCGAGTGACAAGAGGATGCTGGCAAGCATCAGGAAGAGGTTTCCAAGCAATTAAAGACTGAATCTGATAATCTTATTGATGAACCTGAAGAGCAAGGAGAAAAGAAAGATGAACCTACTTTGGCACAGTATGTAAGGAGACATCACAAGCCTGAGAAAATCATTGGAGATAAAGAATCTGGAGTTCTAACTAGAAGAAAGTTAAGAGATCCTACATGTTTATTGTGTGAGTTTGAGCCTAAGACAATAAGGGAGGCATTAGAAAATGAAGACTGGATTCAAGCTATGAATGAGGAGATAGACCAAATAGAAAATAATGATACTTGGACTCTGGTGCCTAGACAACAAAACAAAAATATCGTTGGAACAAAATGGGTATTAAAAAATAAGCTTAATGAACATGGAAAAATCACAAGGAACAAAGAAAGGTTGGTATGCAAGGGTTATGCACAAGAAGAGGGAATAAACTATGGGGAGACATTTTCACATGTAGCAAGATTAGAAGGAGTGAGAACTATACTTGCATATGCTGCCTATAGAGATTTCAAGGTATACCAAATGGATGTCAAGTCTACATTTTTGAATGGTATATTAGAAGAAGTGTACATTGAGCAATCTAAATGATTTGTTGATCCAAACAAGAGACACATGGTTTGTAAGCTGAATAAGGCACTATATGGATTGAAGCAAGCCCTAGAGCATGGTATGAGAGGCTGCACAATTACTTGATATAGATTGGATTCTCAAGGAAAAATGACAACAAAAATCTATGCATGAAAGATGAAGAAGGTAAAGGAATCTTGTTAGCTAAGATTTTTGTAGATGATATCATATTTGGAGGACAAGATGCCCTGTGTAAGAAATTTTCAAATGAGATGCAAACTAAGTTTGAAATGTCTATGTTTAGCGAGATAAATTTTTTTGTTGGTTTGCAAGTCTATTAGATGGAGAAAGGTATTTTTATCACACAGTCTAAATATGTCAAAGAGATACTAAATTTTTTTGGTATGGAGGATTCAAGGCCAATAAGTACTCCCATGGCTACTGGACAAAAATTGTCTAAAAATGATGATACTGCTGAAGTAAACAAAACTTTGTATAGATCCATGATTGGAAAGCTGCAATATGTTGTTCACAGCAAACTAGATATTGCTCTAGCAGTTGGGATAGTGGCAAGATTCTCTGCCAATCCTAAGGAAAATCACATGATGGATGTGAAGAGAATAATGAGATATTTGAAAGAGATAGAAGACTATGAGATATTTGAAAACAACATTCCTCTATTGTTTCAATCTCTTATCTTTGGAAGCATAAAATGATCTTATTTGAGATACCACCAATTCAAAATCACCAACCACATTCAAGAACTTGATTCCATGGTTGTGAGATGTTGATCCAATTTCCTGTCATGCCCAAAATCTGAAGAATTTTCCATTTCTTGTGTCATGGTGAAGAATTAGGGTTTATCCATGTGTTGGAGTTAAAAATTTGTCTAAGTCCTTTAAACCCTACCCTCGGTATATTTTTGCATTAAATTTTAGATCACTTAACTAGTTTTAAAGAACATGTCTTAATTTACCATTGGGCGTGGCCATATTCTTCATTAAGTTCTTACTTAGCGGGCTCGGGTTTAATATTTCCTATAGTTCCTAAGTCCCATTGTTTAAATTCATTGCATCGGTAGAACTCTTCCCGATCATCTTGTCGGTGATCGGTGATCTTCATTTTAGGTCATGCGATGTCCATTCCTTCATCACCATATATTTCACTAATGTGTTTTGAACACGGTTAGTTGGCATAAGGTCCACCGATGGTTCTATCAGGTGGAGAAAGGCTTTGAAAAAGATATTTTTTTAGGTGCTCTGATACTTGACTATTTTGTCAAGGTATCCTATAATGATAAATGCTATTGGGAAAAAAGGTGGAGATCGGTAAGGAACAGTTTGGTTCATCCTAATCGATGATGATATTTTGGGATATCTCTTGGCGATAGGGCTATCAGAGGAAAATAGTGACCGGTAGGGAACATTTTGGGTTTCTCGATTGCTGATGAGATTATTGATGGAGCTTGTGGTGATGTTTCATTGTAGTTGGTGGGACCTCGATTGAGAGACAAAGGGGAAAGAGATCAAAGACCAATTTGATCAAACTTGATTTGATGGCAGGCATAATACTAGAATGTAAAGTTGATTCATGGTTAGTGTTCAAGGAATCATGACAATCGTTCGATGGAGTTTTTATAGAGGATGGGCCCAATTGCCAGGTAGATCCAATGTGCTCATTTATGATTGGTCAATTTTCTTAGAACAAAAAGATGAGGTGGAAAATAATAAAGGTTTAAAATTTTAATCTTTTGGCTCAATTTTTATGAATTGGCTGATCTCTCGGGAAGGATTTTTATCGACGTCTATATTTTTAACTTTGGCATTACTCATTATATTTTAAAATTTTGAATATCTACAAAGGGCTTTAAATAGAAAATGAAGTCGGTGAGCTTGGTTTAAACCCTAATCCAATCTGATTCAGTTTGGAATCATAAAGGACAAAGTTGCAAACTTGAAAAGGCCGAAGCAGGTAAAAATTTATTAACCATGGAGATCGAGTTTTTTTCTTTAGTCTAATCCAATCTAACATAGTACAAAGGAATAATTCTAGTGAAGGACTAGTTAATAAATGCAGAGTGGTCAATTTACTAGTGATGATCTTGTTAGCCACCAAAGATGAATTTTAAGAGACACTTGTCTAGGCAAAGGTTATGTTCATGCCATGGATAAATGGATGAAATAGTCATACCATTTATTATACAATCGAAAACAACAGAGGGTATCAATGATGAATTTATTGTCTTTATTATTTACTAGTAGGGTTTGCCTAAACTGAAGATCAGATTGTATCACTTGCTTCAAATTTGGTGGCATGTTTTTCTATAGTCATTGCATGTTATTTTTGGTTGTTGAGGTAACTATTGTGTTTCCTTAATATTTCCCTAAATGACCCTAAGCTTTTAGAAATTCTTGTTCATATAAAAGGATTCCCAAGGTCATTTAGGAGGGTCTTTTTTGGAGAAGTGCTCTTCTTTTGTTGAAAATACCGGTTGGAAACCTAAGTACAACCTCACTCTGATATTTTGTGGCTATTGTTTGAGGAAAATCTATTCCTTTTGAATGTATTTAATCTTGGCATATTATTTAAGGTGTGCTTTTAAGCCCTCTTTTTGGTATTTGATTTGTCTTTATGAGTTTCTTTGAATTCATTGTGAACTAGATTTGTAAGGCTCTTCTTGTTCATTAGTCTGTAAGGAAGATTGTGAAAGGTTACAGGCTACTTTCAAGGAAAGTGTAAGTCCTAGGGATTATTTCTAAGGGTTTGGAAGGGTTCATGAATTTGATCACCTGGTACTGATTTGTTGAAGGTTCTATGTAAGGTATAGATTACTTTTGGTTTTAGATTTACTTTCACTGATATGTTGTATATGTATATTCATCTAGAATATGTGCCGTTTAATAACAACACTGGTCAAAGATAGAAAACCTTTTAATATCAAATCAAATCTTTACTTTATATGTTTTTTATGGAAGATGATTAAATATGTGTTTTAAGATACCTATCCACTGCTTGGTTTGCTTAAGTTTGGTAAACCAATAAGGTACACCCACCTGAGTCTATGGATCTTGAAGTTAAAGGAGGATTCCTATCCTCAACAATGTTCTTCTTTTCCTAGTAGATTTGGAACTGGGTACAGAGACTCAAAGGCATCAATTTCTATATAGTGATCTTCAAGAAAAAGTGACAACAAAAATTGGCGACTCCACTAGGGAATTGAGCATTAAAAGTATTAAAACTTTTAAGAATCTCTCATTTTGTATATTGTTAACTCTATTTTACCAGATTGATTCAACCCATCCATTGTGCATAGTCATATTCAACAAAATTCCAACAAAGGAAACCCATTACATCGACTCAACACTTGAGCCTAGTGGATCATATTCCTTCCAATGTGTGAAAAAAATTATGGTGTGAGATTCCTAGCTTGACATTTCATCCTAGTTAAATCCCCTCATGCAACATTTACTTTCATCATAGTTTGTTTTTATTGCAACATTAGGTGCAACTACAAGATTTAGTAGTTTGATCATATTTTTGTTGTGTATCCTCACTAAATCATTTGCATAAAATACATGCATTTAGAAATACAAATATTTTTGTTCATATATTGGTGGTAATATGATTGTATGGTTCATTAGTAGTTCCTAAACTAATAAATGAGCATCTAGGTGCAATACAACCCTACACAACCTAAAACATGCTTTTATCCCATTGTTTTAATTTTGTGGTGCTTGCTATTTTTTTCCTTGTAGGATAAGTTTCTTTCTTATTTTATTCTTCTCTAGCTCTCCCATTTATCTATTTATCTTTTGGAAAATTTATTGTTAATTATTCATCTTGATTTATTTCTTATAACATTAACTTTATCTAAAGCCTTGTGGGGTTAAAACCCCATACCCAAGAAAGGAAGTATATGTTGAAAAATCCAAATAACTGAGGGGGCGGGGGGTGAATAAATTATTTCCAAACCCCTTAATAATACTTTTACTATATCAGTAAACTCATAAAAAATAATAATACCAAATTCTAATCTATCAGTTAACCACATTAAAAATTCATAATATATGTAAACATGAAAGACCAGAAACACCAACACAAAGAACACCTGAATTTATGTGGAAACCCAAACTAGAAAAAGCCATAGAGAAGCTAACTCATGAAATGAAACACCGGTTAAGGTGATTTTTACAAAGGCTCATTGCTAGTTTTCTCATTGTGGTTGGCTTATTGCTGGTCAGGCTTACTACCCTAAAATATGAATATGGATAATTATTAATACAAAATTTACTAACAAAAGATGAACTGATAGAAATGCATTTAACTATGTATGAAATATTTCATCAATTAAGCTCAATTACCACATCCAACATTAGATCTAATTGCTGATGTTCTCCCTATATACCACTGTTTGATCCACTACAAATCTGTATGCAAATTTCCTTCTTGATCTCTCAGTAGTTTTCCACACTTAGCTTCAACTTGCATATATCACCATCAAGAAATCACTTCAAGACTCCTCTTACAACCCACTTATATTCTTCCACATTCACTATTTCTCATTCACACACACACACACACACACACACATGCCTCAAATACATAATTTTTTTCTTTATTTATATAAATATCCAATCACACACATGCTATCCACACCAAAAGAATGCGTTGGCCTCAAATCAAAAAGATATTATAATTGTGTTTAATGTATTAGCTCCAATCCTAAATCTAGGACACACTTGAAAAAACATTACAACAAGCTACATCAAGACCCAAATATAGGTCACACTTAAGATGTTTACAATGAATATTACATTTAATGAAACTATTAGAATATGAAAATCATGACCATTTTTTGATTACCAAAACTTATGAACTAGCTGGTGGGTGAAACAAGATAGAACATGTTCCAAATACAATACCAGAACCATCTGATGAACTACAAGAAATCCCAGATACCTGTAAAAATAATGTAAGCATAGAAATCACTAGGAACTGACATACAACACTACTTACCCAAGGCATACAAGTGTACCAAAACATGTAGGCCATGAGTAGAACCAAGTAAACCTACCATGAAACACCAAAATTATCCTTACTAAACCTATCCTGTGAATAACTAAAACATCTAATACTTTAACCAACAACCAACATGTACGTAACCAAAACTACCAACAACCAACTGATAGTGCTAGGATGTCAGTATGAATGTTTTGACATCAATGATAGAAATTCCAACAAAAACTCAATATGTTTGAAAATATCCCCCTTTCTCATTGATGGCAAAACACCAAAACAAAAAGGATTCTGAAACCAAATATTGTAATAAAAAACTCCAATCAAAATCTCCCCCTGAGTAGATGCAATATTTCATTTTTTTCCCTCTTTCTCTCCCCCTTTTTTTTGCAATGGAAAAGAGCCAAAAATCATAAGAAATAAATTTCAATGAATAAAATAGATTTTACAGAAAATAATTTCTTATACCTTTGCTTCAAAATTGGAATCTCTTTCTTCCACTCAGCAATAGAATCCCCCATCCAGGCACTCAAACTGTCACACCTAACCATCTTGTCAAAATATTAACTCTAGTCTAAAGACTGAAACATGAAGGTCATAATATTCAACATCTACAAGGATGCCAATAACATGCTTCAACCAGAATTCTACCATGTCTTGAATTCACTAACCAAAATGTTTTTATCAGGTCTTCCCTCTGTATCTATAACAACAACCATTATGTCTGAAACTCACCAATTTTAATCCTTTTTTTTCCCCTTCTTCATCCTTGAAAGGCATCATATGTCTTTCCTGTCTCATTCAATTCCTTCTAAAAAACTTCACTTCTTCCTTTGAAATTGCCTAAAACAACAGGTCACTAAAGACAATACTTGTATAAAATAACAGGTCACTAAAGACAATACTTTTATATATCACAAAATATTCTCAATATCTCAAACCAAATTTTTTGGTAACATACTAAATATAATAGATATCTTAATCCTTTTATTGATTAGATGATCATTCAAAAAATCCATCACCAAAGTCCTATTCACAGATGAACAACCTATCCATATTTTACCAACTTTCTCAAAGTCACCATCATCCAACAAAGTTTGGAACTCATTAGAATCCACATAATTAAATCTTGTTGGAGAAGAAACATCTTTCTCCATCTCTTCTTTCTCTTTTTTCTTCCTTTTCTTGTGCTTCCTAATATTCTTTATATTCTTCTTCTTCATCCTTCAAAATAGTAACTATTTCTTTTCCTTTATCATTGATTTTTATCCTTTTAGGTTTTGAAGGGGAACCTCTGAGAATAACTTCCAATCTCTTCTATCCCAAGGAGGGAGTCTCCTCACCAATACTTATTGGTAAAACACTAGTAACCATCAAAATTGAACCAAAATTCATTTGTAAGGACATAAAGTATGCCTTACAAGCATCTGCTCTATTTTATAACACATCCAAGATCTATAAATTTTCTTATCGATAGGAATGTCGATCCCCAATTCAACATTTTATTTACTAGGTAACGACTACAAGAAATAAAAGACTAAGACATAACCAATGATCCAAATTTAAATGCATATCCACCTTCAACCATCATCTTTGCATTTTCAAGAAAATTATACAACAACAAATTATAAATATCCATCTGAACTTTCTATTTTATAATTTTGTGTGAAATATAAACTACTAATGCAGAAGCTGAACCATCATGATTCTAAAACTAGATCATGTAAGAAACACCATAGGAAACATACCTCGCAATTGGATCTTTAAGACTGTTGATAAAAAATGGACATTGATCCAGATCAATCTTAGTCAAACTTTCTACGTCTTGATAGTTAATAGTCTTCTTTCCAGGTAATTCGCCAATGCTGTATCGACTAGTAATAGCACAAATTACCTCCTTCACTACCACATAGAACATTTTCCCAACACAAGGGTTTCATCTTGAAACTAACTCAACATGAACAAAACAAACTCTCTTTCATCACACTAGGGAAATTATCCCTAAATATCCAATCTAAGATTCTTTATTTTTTTCACATCTTCTATAGGTAACCCAAATTCTAATTGCTTGATTCGGCTATGATCAAATTCATTCAACTCAAATTTATTCATCTTCTTCATCACAAATGCACTGACACTTTGAGATACAATAATCATTCACAAAATTCTCTCATTAAGCTTCCTCTGCAAATTATCAAATTTTCTTGTTACAGTACCAAATGAATTCAAAATTCCACCTTAAAGCCACAAACCATCATAATTAAATTTCTCATTTAAAATTAATTATTGCTAATTCCATCTAGTTGTACTGCGTACATTAATCAATCAATCAAAAACCACAATTATTATCTATCTATCCATCATACCATAGATAAGATAGTTGCAACCAGTATCACCTTAGAAAAACAGAGTGTATATTTTAGCATGTTAATACTCCCAAGCCAAGGAATTTGACTCAGTTGTTGGTAGAGGTAGTACCAGGGTCTAGTACAAAAAGGATCTCTACCAAAAACTTCCTTCCTCTTACATGTCATGTTAGTCTTTTGAGATTCACTTAAAACCAAAATATTATACCATTTCTAGTATTCAGTGGATCATCCCAAAATCTGCATGTGTTAGCATAATGACAATTTTGACCACATTTGAAATAATTAAAATTCCTTCTACTAGATCTCACTGATTGAGTTCTAGATCTGTATTAATTAGCCTTGTGACCATAGTTATGACATACATATCAATTCTCATGAAAGATATTATTCACTCTACTCTTCTTATCCCAATTTGAAACTTGAATCTTGCATTGAATTGCTTTATGACCAAACTTATGACAATTAAAGCATTGAATCTTATTTTCCTTTCTCATCTTATAATCACCTTCCTTATGACCAAAATTATTGCAGATATGACAATAACTGTTAAAAGGTAAGTACCTTTGAGCATTTATTTGTCTTACCAGAGGCCTTCTTGTAGATGCATTCTAATTCCTAACATTCCTTGTCACTTCACTTTTTGCTCCATCTTCAATCACCTTCTCTTTGCCTTTTTACTTCTGATTTGAACGTTCACTAGTAAACCCTAATCCTTCTTTATCTTTGTGACCTTTCTGCATTGCTATTAACTGGTCCAAGCTAGTGCTACTCTCACATTCTTTTTCTTCAGATCTCAGCTTCTTTAATTCCTGATCTAGCCTCTCATTTTCATTTGACTAGATTTTGATAATATTATTGAGATTCTCCTTAGATTTCCTCCATTCCTCCATTACAATTTCTAACTTTTCCTCGATCTTCCTAATTCCTTTCATTTTAAGATTTAGCCCATCTTTGATGAATTTTTCACAGTGTTTTCCTTAACATTCGACATCATCTCCAACTTTTTTACATTTTCTTTTGATTTATTCACTTCTTGTTCTAGGTTTGCTACCTTTTCTTTTGATCCTTCAACTCCCGATTGAATTCCTTATGCCTTGCTGTAGACATATAAAAATGGCCTATTTCTCTAACACAAGGACATTACTAATATTCCTCCTAAATTGTTAAATAATCTTTATTATTTAATTAATTTTGTCATTCTACCATATTCTAACATCAAAATAATCAATTTTCCCTAATTCCATAATTAAGTGATTTTAATTAAAATTACTGTAATGCTTGAACATCTGAACAATTTGTTGGTTCTTGAAAATTTTTTACACTCCATGAGATACCAATATACCTATGACTGATATTAAGGAGGGGTTAGTTCCAAATGTGAGAAATCTATAGGTAACTGGACCAACTATAGGGACAAGACTGCCCTCTTCACTTACAACTCTGCAAAACCAAGGTGGGTACACTTGATCCAACAAGTATATTCTATTCCTGACTTGATACTGGATCTAACAATAGATATCAGTGAGAAAGTACTAAATAACAACCTATTATTCATTGACTCTCCATCACTGGGTAGGATAACTGTTTTAAAATAAATGAATTTAAAATGACTAGTTTGATTATATGTTTCTGATTATAATGGTTTCAATCATTCCTTATAAAATAAAGATAGGTCTGCATAGGCTAGTGCCTTATCCGTTGGGCAAACAATACCAGAAAATAGAGTCAATACAAAGATCTTCAAGATAATTGGTTTATGCACATAAATATAAATACTCCAACCCTTTCCTACTTGTAGGTAATCCTTATGCAAATCAAATGAAGATATATCCCACTTTGAGCAATATTTAATCCAACCCTAGATCATAACTCAAAGCAAAAATACATACATACAAGTCTCTGACAGACTTAGAAAATTCACTGAATGAACACAAAGGAGAGGCTAAGATTTGAAATTTATATTAAGTATAACCTTTGATCATCTGTATACAATATCTGCTGAATAGCAAGCTTGAAAGATAACAGTAGCAACTTGTACTTCTTCTCTATTACTTGATAAGAAATGATACAAACTATTACAATCCTCAACTGAGCGCTAGGGTTTCAAAATTTCTATATTCTAAACACCTAAACTATCAATTCCTAATATGATATGGAAAATCCTTTATATACAAGGAAATGCAACAAGCTACCGATCATATTAGGGTTTAAAAAATTTTACCCTAAAACTTTACAACAACCCTACTGGGTTTACAATAAATGCCTCGATCAGATTTGGATAGATATTTTTCAAGTGAGACACCTTACTTTATGTCTTCAATCTTTTCCTCGGTTTCTTTAAGAAAATCTGATCACCATTCCTCCGTAGTTGCTCCTGCAATAAATTCATTTTACATCTCAACCACTTCCAACCAAAAAGTCACAGTCTTTGTTTGGCTCAAGAAGTAGATGGAGTATCCCCCTTTTCTGCATGGGGAATGTACTGATACCTCCACCTATTGTACACCTCCTCACTCGGGAACTCAAAATTAGCAAATTTAGCTTTCCTGATGGATAACTGTTCCCATTTGTCCTCCATTTGGTTGACCTCCTGCTATATAAAATCAAACTTTGATTTGGCGGTCATTAATAACTTGATGGTACTAATAAAAGAAAAAGTGTCACTTAAAACACCAGTTACTCTTTCTGACAAAAGTGCATCCATCTCCTCTCTCCATTCATACAACTCTTTTAATTCACCATACCCTGTGAGAACACTTGGTATCAATTCACAACTTGAATACAATAACTCCCTTTTTAACATATTAGATTTCCTTATGAAATCATCCAAAAATATACTATATTCCACTATTTTCTTTACAAACTAATGTACTAGCTTGATTAGTGGATGAGGATCAACTTGGGCATTTGACAACCAACAAAACAACTTCACACTTGAAGATCTCTCAATCCATTTATTCAAAATTGGTCCCAACTGTGTCTTATCCTTATTTAAAGCTGCAAACAAAACTTGTAACCTATTAGCATGATCAAACAAAATCGAAGGCTTTAGGTCATGTGCAAACTGCATTATTGCCTCTGTTATTTTCTCCTCATATTTTTGGTTTTCTAGGGATGTAGCCTTCACATGTTCATCCTTTTCCTTTTCAAGCTGCACTCTGATCTCCCTTAACTTATTTTTTTCCTCAGCTAACTGTTGCCTCTCCCAACTGATTCTTGCATCTATGTTTGTTTCTGGGAGTGGTGATGGTGGATATTCACTAATAGGACTGGAAGAAAAGGCCACTACAGGCTTGTCAGCTAACATCAACTGGGGTGACCTATGATCCTGTGGTCCTAACAATTGTGCAATTAATTTGTCTTTCTGGATCAAGTCTATTTTTAACTCATTATAAGATTTAAGGATAGTTTCAAATTTAATCCTTAATTCTTCCTTTTCCTATGCATCTTTCTCTGCTACCCTCACATTGAACATGGCTATTTTAAAAATGATGTTTGAGGCCTCCACACCAGAAGTCTCACCAAATCTCTGCACTAATAAATTTCCAGCATAGTCTGAAGAGGGAGTCTCTCTTTTCCTTGTATTTTCTTCCCTTTTAAGGGACCACATGACCAGAGCTGCATGATCATCAGAGAAAGTAATAACCCTAGCAACCTGTTGTGCTTGTTCTGTAGTAATGAGGGTCTTTAATTTAGTTTTTCTACCTAAATCAAAGATGACTACATCTGTAATATCCCACTTAGGAAGAATCAACACTCCTACAGTATGGATCATAGCCCTTCCTTCCTCCGGGGTAATTTTCTCAAATTTCTTCATCATTTCCATTTTTGTCTCATTTTCAATTTCTGTCATATCCCTATCAGGGAACTCCTCTTTCTTTTTCTCACAAATTTCCTTGAGCTGATTTATTTTCATTCTCCATAAAAATTGAAAAAATGCCCTAGTCTTTACAAACTTATCATCAGAAATAAAAGAATCACTAGCTTGCTTCAAAATTGGGTCTATTTTCTTACCCTCGAACTCTACCACTGTAAGATCCATTTCTATTTCTTTGGGTGCCTCTGGCATTCCCTCTTGTAACTCATCATTGGAAACAAAAATATTTCCCTCATTACTCAATTGTACCAGTTTCTCAACAACTCCATGTTCATCTAATTGTAAGGGGGATTGTGAAGGAGAGTACACATCCTGCTCTAGTCTTAACTCCTCTTGTCTTTGCCTCTTTGGATAGGGCTCCTATGTTATTGTGTCACCTATAGGTCTTTTCCCTTTGGAATTAGATGGAAGATTCTCATCTATTTTTTGAATTGGGAGAAGAACACTATAACCCTTCCTTTGCTGAACAGTATAAGTTCCACTTGAGGTCAACTTTGTGTGCCCAGGCTGGCTCAAAATCCTTTTGGCTCTCTCAGGATCTACCTTGCTCACCAAAGGCCTCTTCTCATTTACTACTTGCATGATTCCCTCAAAGTGTTCTATGAGAGAATCAATTTTCCTTGCCCATGGCTCAAAATTATTCAATGGGTCATAACCCTTCTCAAAGTTCCTTATAAAATCTAAAGTCTTCTTGTAGATTACCCACTTTTATTTCTTAATTTCTTGAGCTTGAAGATCAAACTCATTTCTTATTACATCCTTGGGGAAATTAAATAGGTTCTCAATAAGAGAACACCTTATCTTCTCTTTAAACATCCCAGATAAGAAACCCTCATTATCTGCACATCTGACCACAACTGTAGCCATTCTGTAGGGCTGTAGGACTTGATTCAAATGCACCCAACCCTTCTTGATAATGACATATTGGTGTGCTATTGTAATGTCTGGGAACAAAGTTCCCCTTCCTTTACCAGTGAGGGTTGTTTCTTGTAGATCACCAATCTGCCTCAAAATTTTTGCATACCCTATCTTCAATGGGACTTTGTAGGGCAATATAGATGGTGCCATCTTGCAACCATACACTCTAAAAACTGTAGCAACTAGATATAAGATTATTTCACCAAAATTATGCATTATGGTGATGTCTTTGCAATATTCCTTGGGTCTGATCAACCTCAATAATCCTCTTGGGATTCTAGGATTTTCAAAATATAACAAGGTCCTAAGCCTTGAAGCAAAATTTTTGTCAAAGATAAGAAAACTAGCATCAGTTCTATCCCATGACAAGTCTGTAGTCCACAACTGAATCGACAGTGTTTCTCCATTCTTCTCTTTGACAATATTAATTGTATTGCTGAAAAACTGTTCACCCTTATACAAAAACATATGCATTAGCATAAAATACCACCCAAAGGGCCTTCTTATCTTCATGTTCTTTAATCCTATTAATCCATCATGGATTAAATTTGCAAGGTGAGAGAAAAATTCAAAAATCAATGCCAATTGTGGGTGTAGAGACTGCACCATCATGAACATATAAGGAATTGGCATATGAGTAGCCTCATCATGTCCAAGGATCAAAGTTAGAGATTTTTAGAAACCTTGTGCTTATAAACTGAATAAATCCAACCTGAAAGGCTCAAGTGTACTTGGGATAATCACACACATTGCTCCAATCTGGTCAAGGAAATCCCTCAAGGCCCCTATTCTCAAATAATCCCTCTGTGCTTCATAAATTTTAGTGAACTCCTTAAAATCAATCTTTTCCAACCCAACAGAAGGGTCAATTAATGAGAAAACCTCTCTAATCTCATCCTCTATGATACTTATCAAATAATTATCATTTATATCCTTGACACATCTGGTCACAGGATCATAAAACCTAGTAATTTGAATCAAAAGATCTACATCCATAAATACTCTAGGGACAATTAATTTCCCTATATCAAACTACCATATATTACTAAGAGGAGTACATGACTTCCTCTAAGAGTATGCCCACCTAAATAATACTAGACCATTGTGATCTTTTCCCACCCTATCATCCCTCATCCAGAGCCCTCTATCATAGAGTTTGTCATTTACAGAGTCTCTAGGGTTTCTTGGGACTAATTCTTTCACTCTAGATACCCCATTATCTGAATGTGGGAGTAACTGCATCAAATCTTTGAAAACACCCCTATCATTATACTCTATTTTTCCCAAAAGCTCCCTTTTAGGTGACATCTTAACTAGGGTTTTAAATAAACTTATGAACATGAGAAAAAACTCCAAATATCACAAGATAACAGCAACATGAAATATCAATCACCTAAACTTCCTTTCCTTGAAAATTTGTGCACTGTTAAGTTAAAACTAGCCTACCAGATGCTTGAGAAAATTTTCTTGTCATTGCTCAACTGGAAAAAACCAATCCAGTCGCCAAGATACATGAAAAGAGGTGAAATTTCCAACAATCAAATTAGGGCATATAATATTTTTCCAACCCATTGTAGCTCACCCGCACGAAACTCATTAAGTCAGCCATTACTTAAAATTGGCAGCTTCAACATTCATAGGATGTGAAACAACATCACTAAGAAAAAATTGAAATTGAACCGTTGATCACTACTGTATTACGGTGCATCAGACGACTGGAAAAACTGATGTCATAACACTTTAATACTTTTCCCCAAACTAGTTCTCGACCAATGAGATCACTCCAAATTATGTATGTGTAGAAAGTTACAACTTAACTTTTGATCGACCCAGACATGTGTCAACTTGTTGCTAAAGTGCAAGCATAAAATTTTCAGGATTGTCAGGCTGAGATAAAGTGACAACCATCGATGCTATTCAATCGAATGATCATCACTGATCTACAAAATTTGATCCCACTTCCAACTTCACCAGTTCTCCATCCAATCAGAAATAGCCATGCCATTACCTTTTCTTTCTTGACATCAAACATACTGATAACTGCCACATCATTCTTTATTTCAACCAATAAAAAATGAGCATATCACCATGACCTGGCAACTAAGGACCCACTCCATAGTTTGCATCCTATATGTGAAATCGAACGGTCATCGCTATATCGCAAGCCTTAAACATGAAGCATCTTCTCTTGGCGGTTTAACGACAACCGCAAAATTTTTCAGAACTTTAATCCTCAGAAATTCATGAGCCCACTGTATTACGTCATGTAGAATAGGTGTCACACAAGAAAGCTACTTTAAAAATTGAAAAGTTAGAGCTCTACCTTGTCAATAAGGGTTTAATCGGACGCTTGTCACTAAAGTGCATTGATTACAAAATGGTCAACTCAACCCAATGGTATAACAACAGCCATTGATGCATTCCAAGCTTTAAATGACAATGCACTATTGAAGATGGGCCCGCGTAGATAGATGTCACCTCATCACCATTTTGTATGTCAGAAACTCTAACAATCGAGAGCTTTAAGATACAGTGAGAACCACTAGATCAAAAGAATTGAACGGTTGAGAAATAAATAGGGATCAATGATGTTTGAAGTAAATTTATTAAAAGGAACCTTGCTTGAAAACCTAGCCACATAACATGTGAAGTGGACACTTTATAAAGGTTTATAAGAGCACATGTGTTATTGGAAGTCTTAATGAACAAAAAAATAATTTTAAAAAATAACAAAGCTCATGTTAAACTAGGGTTTTCAGCAACAACACTCAATGCTAGGTTCTAAAACCAATAGTTCACAAAATTTTTGAAGTATGAGAATCAAAATTTTAAAATAGTACTAATAGTGGCTCATACTCAGGGACGTGTATCTCCTGCAGATACAATGAGAAAATTGGAATCTCTTGGAAGAGCAAACCAATTCAAAACTTCAACTGAAAACAAGCAACTGTACACAAAAACCCTAAACCTAAACTTCCCAAGAAGCTAGAAAATCTTTAGGAGAAATAAAATTTTAAGAATTTCCCATGAACTGGAAACTCCATGAGTTCTGCTGTCAAATTTTTTAACAAATATGAACCTGTTCCCCATTTTTCTTCAATGTAAGGGCCTAACCAAATGGGATAAAATTTCCCATGTTTTCCCTTACTTTCCAGTCTTGCATTCCACATCAGGACCAAATCACCATTTCCAAAATCTCTCTGAGTAGTCCTTCTATCATACAGAACCTTACACTGGGCCTAAATCTTCTCATTTTTGGCATGTGCATCACTTCTTACTTCATTCAACTAGATTAGATCATTAATTCTGACAGTCATTTCATCTTCCAGATCATCATCATATGCCTGGATGAATTGGTACATATGTAATAAGTTATTTTGGGGAAACCTTGCACTAATTCCATAGACTAAGTCAAAAGGGGCACAACCTATTTCTTTCTTTATTGTAACCCTGTCAGCCCATAAGGCTTGCAGCAACTTAGAATCCCAAGCCCTTTTATTTTTATTCAATACTCTTTTCAGTATTTTAATCAGGATTTTGTTACTAGATTTAGCTTGGCCATTGCCCTGTGGATGGTAGGGAGATGAGTATGAAATTTTGATACTATTTTCATGACAAACAAAAGTCAACAAACTCCTTTGATCTAAAATACATTACGTTATCAACCACCATGGTTTCTAGACAACCAAACCTAGTAAGGATATTTTGCATCATAAAGTCCATTACTACCTTACTAGTTTCTTTCTTGAAGGGAATTGCTTCAACCCACTTGGTGAAGTAATCTATTGCTACCAATATATAAGAATGTCCACCACTAGACTTATTATGGATCTCTCCAATAAAATCCATACCCCACTTTTGGAAAGGGGCTTGAACTATAATAGGCTTGAGAGGTAGATTTCCACTGAATTTCAACCTCCCAGCAAACCTTTGACAAGGGTCACATTTTTTTACAAACTGGTGGGTATCTTTAAAAAGTGTTGGCCACCAAAAAATTGATCTAATAATCTTGTGAGCTGTAGTCTTTTCCATGTAGTGTCCTCCACAAACTCCATTGTGCATTTCGTTCAGCAAGATTTTGGCTCTATCTTGATCTACACATTTGAGAAAGACATCCTCATTACTTCTCCACCATAGTTCACCACTTATGATTGCATATTTTATGGAATGGAGCCTAATAGTCCTTTTCTTGTTATCATCCAACTCAGGGGGTAAGATAATCTTTTGTAAATACTTGACAATATCCTTGTACCATTCACAATAATCCATATTGAAAACAAAAGGTCTTTGATCTTCTTCCAACACATTTATTTGATTTGCAGCCGAG
This sequence comes from Chamaecyparis obtusa, assembly GCA_027943335.1. Lineage (NCBI taxonomy): Eukaryota > Viridiplantae > Streptophyta > Pinopsida > Cupressales > Cupressaceae > Chamaecyparis > Chamaecyparis obtusa. The sequence goes on along the minus strand of BSBK01004400.1, from coordinate 389,965 downwards.
TTTCTTTGGGCCATTAGTTTTGCAAGGCCCAACCCTCTTACCAACTTTGTAATATGAATATCAATATTGAATTCCTGGATTCTATTGATCCACCTACATCTTCTTCCTGAAACTTCCCGCTAGACCAAAATGTCTTTGACTGCAGCACTTGGGACATAAGTGACCACTGTGGCTCCAACCAAGTAGCACCTAAATGCTTTCATAGCCTTGACCAAGGCATAAGCTTGTTTTTCAACAATGTCATAGTTTAGTTCTGCTGCTTGTAAGGTCTTACTAAAAAGGAAATAGGTTGCTCAAACCCATCTGCATTTTTCTATAACAATACTACTGCAACAATATGGGAAGAAGCAAAAGAAAAAATCTACAGACGTTTGGTGTAATCTGGTGTTTTCAAAACTGGGGCATGCTTAATAGCTCTTTTAATATCATTGAAGGCTTGTACTACTTCAGCATTCCATTCAACCTTTGCTCCCTTTTTCAATATTCTTGATATGGGGATACTAATTTCAGCAAAATTAGTAATAAATCTCCTCAAAAAATTTACTTGTCCTAAAAAGGACTGGATTCCTTTGACATTCCTCAGTTGGGACAACTTGTCAATAGCTTCCACCCTCTTAGGGTCTATTCTTACTCCATCTTTTGAAACAATGTGTCCTAGAAGCTTTCCTTCCACCACACCAAAGGCACATTTCTTTGGGTTCAAAGAAACTCCATATTCTAATGCTTTGATGAAAATCTTTTCCAAGTGTTGGCAATGTTGTTCCTCTTTGGATAAAAATGCTGTAAGGTCATCTTGATACACTACCATAAATCTATCAATGAAATCAGAAAAGGATACATCCATAGCTCTTTGTAAAGTGGCACTAGCATTAGTTAATCCAAAGGGAATTCTTACATAAACATATGTCCCCCATGGGGTTGTAAATGTAGTTTTGAATTGCTCTGATTCTTTAACCATAACCTGATTGTATCCAGAGAAACCATCCATCATGGACATCAACTCTGATCCTATCACCTTTTGCAACATATTTTCCATGTTAGGTAAACCGTAATTATCTTTTAAGGAATTTATGTTGAGGTTCCTAAAGTCAACACAAAGTCTAATATCATGATTCTTCTTCCTGACAAGAACCAAGTTTGAGACCTAAGTAGAATGTCTAATAGGCTTAATTATTCTAGCATCTATCATCTTTTTAAGCTCTCCCTGCATTTTGGGTGCCAAGGTAGGATTAACAGGTCTCAACTTCTATTTGAAAGGTTTAGTGCCCTCCTTTAAGGGGATCTCATGTTGGAATAAGTCCTCTCTATAAGCTTTAAGCTCTTCATAAGACCATGCAAAAACATGCTTGAACTTCCTAAGAAGATCAATCAAATTCTTTCTGGTTTAAGGGGATAAGATTTTACCTATATAAACCCTTTTAGGCACTAATCTTGTGCCCAAATTTATTTCCTCAAGATCATTTGTTTTATCAGTATTAGCGGAATAAGCTTTGTCTTTATTATCAAATGCTCTTTCAAGAGAAACCAATCCCTTGGGAACTCTATTTGACTTCAGCTACAACACTTCCTTTCCAAAAACAAATTTTTTACCATTTACTATATCAACATAGGCACTGAAATCCATTTCCTTATCACCAAAATGAGATTCACATTGCAAAAACCTCAATATGTCCTGATCATTAGAAAAAACTTGCCAATTTTCCACATTATCAGGGATGGAAGGTCTAACCTAAACCTCTATATTTGATATATTTGCAAATGTAATGTCTTCTGGCCTTAAAGCCACATTAGCTAACAAGCCAGCCATTCTTTTTTGACTTCTTTCCATCCAACAAATGTTAAAGGCAATGAACATTTCAATTTCATCCCATACTGCATTTCTATATTGCTTTAATTTCTAATTTTTTGATGCATACTTTGATCTAACTTGGGAGATTACTAACTTAGAATCACCCACCACTCTCAAACACCTTATACCATGCTTTGATGCTAACCTTAGGCCTATCAACAAAGCCTCATACTCTACAACATTATTCATACATGAGAACAACAAAGTGAAAGAAAAATTGAAATTTTTACCATTTGGAGATATAAGCAATACACCAGCTCCAGACCCTTCTTTTGAATTTTCTCCATCAAAATACATGGTCCATAGACTATCAAGGTCAGTCCATCCTTCCTAGCTATCTGATTCTAGGGTAGATTCAACACCCTCTTCTATCTTCTTATCTTGGACTCTGAAAGGATTGATGTCAGTATGTAAAAAATAGTTCATGTTGTCTTCTTCCTCCTCAATCATGTGTGGAGTCCTAGGTTCCCTGGAGACCTTGATATTTTTCCCCTCAAAATTGAAAGTAGAAAATGACAAATCACATTGTATATAGAAGCACTCCACTTTCTTGACAATAACATTCCATATTGAGGAGGAATATCAACCACTAGGACACTCATGGTCAATTGTTTGCCAGGGTATGCTACTAGTTTATAAGGTAGAGCCTTGATAGTACCCACAATTGGTACTTATCTTGAATCCATCACCTGACATCTCCCATGTGGAGTATCCACCTTCAGCCCTAGTGACTTCATAACTTCTGTGGGCATAATAGTGTTTGATGCTCTCGAATCAGTCATGCAATTCTTTAACAACTTTCCATTTATCAGCAGGGTTAAAAAGAAAGGATCAACTGTTCCTGCTATGGTATCGACAACATTTGTATCCGAATAAATTTGAGGAATTTTAGAGACAATTTCCTCATTATGATTTTCATTTTCATCATTCAAAGCTGCTACTTGCTTATCAATCCTTTTTGTCCCCCGGGTATCTATGGATACTACACCATTCACCCAATTTAGGGCCTTTTCCTTATGTTCCTCTATTCTCATCATTTCTAGAAAAGGGACCTTAACAATAATTTGTGATAGTAACTTTCTCATGTCAATGGGAACATATTTTGAATCAAACACATCCTGCTTCATATTTGCAGTTTCTTTATCATCATTCTGTGTGAATGTATTTTGGGTCTCCTTAGTCTGGACTTTAACTTCCTTTTGTAAAAGGGGAATAACCTCCTCTGAGGGTTTAGTATTTATTTTGTAGACAATGCTGGGCTTAACACTTTTCTTCACTTTAATCCTGCTAGCATTTTCAGTCTCCTTTGGTTTGTTTTGGGAAACCTTAACATCTTTTTCTGTCTTCTTAATAAAAATTCCAACATATTTCTGACCTGGATCACCTACTACTCTATTTCTTAAGTTGTAATTTGTTTTAGCCTGAGTAAACACATCTGCTATTATCAAGGCAATTTCTTCATTAGATGGCCTTCTCAAAATAACCGTCTCTTCATCCTTTAGAGAATTGTACTGGACACAATCTATCTTATCATCTTTATCATCTGAAAAAACTTGTTGATGATATGATTCGTTTCTAGTTTGGGAATTCAAGATATCTTGATTTTCATCCTCTTTAGCTGAGTCAATTTCATCCCAAACATGGGAGGAAGTCATGCCACATCCCTAGTCATCATAAGGTTGGTCCTCATTACACTCTTGTTCTCCTTGTGAAGATACACTCTGGGATATGACATAATAATTAGGATCATGTGGCCATTAACACACAACTAACCATGGAAAATCTTCAACCATATTCATTGAATTCCTTTGCAATGGATCAGGGGTCCTGTCATTTGATTTATCTTTCCTTTTTGGGAGAATGGGCTTCCCATCTTTCCAATTTCCTTGAGATTATGCAGTTACTTTCTATGTTTATAGCCAATTTATAAGCTTCTACAAGATTTATTGGATTCTTTTCCCTCAAAAGGTAACCCATTTTAGAATCAAAGGCATTCAAGTAAGTGACAAGATAGACTCTATCATCCAATCTGATGACCTGCAAGAGTTTATGCATAGCCTTTTGAAATCTAATATTAAATTCAATAACATCCTCATTGAAATTCTTATTGATGTTATTAAACTCATTTAATACAAAGCCTTCATTTGTCTTATCACCATACTATTCCTTGCAAAAATGTCTAAGATGATCCCATGAGCCTATGCTACCATGTGGTAAAGCCCTAAACCAATCTCTTGAATCTTCAGTTAAGGATTGTACAAACAACTTCATTATCACATCATCTGGCACAATGTTATAATCATTTATCACGTCCATGAACTTTTTCAAGTGCTCCTCATAGGTGACAACGTTACTACCAGTGAATTAGGGAAGCTTTTTTCTAATCTCCTCAAGGATGGGGTTAGGGTATCCTGGAATGCCTGTAAAGACCAACTGTTTGCATCTTTCATGAATAGGCCTTGTATTAGGTAAACCAACACCATGGGATGTTGAGGCATTAGTATTTGACATAGCAAAAATCCTAAGTCCACCTGGTGGAGGAACAACTGTTGTATGGTTAGCATTATTTGAAATATTTTATCCATGTGTCAAAGTAGAATTAGCAACATTAGTGGGTCCTGCAGACCATTTAAGAAAATCTATCTTCTTTCTCATCTCCAATGCTGAAGCTTCCAATTCTACTTTCTCCAATTCTCCAGCTAGCAATTCCTGCTCTCTTTTAGCTCTCTCAAGGTCTGCTTCCAACCTCAAAGTTTGGTCTATGGGAATATTAGGGCCTACATGCCCATTAATTGAGACTCCTATAGCTTTTTGCTTTCCTCTATCCCTAGGATTTCTTATTTCAAACACCTCTTGGATAAGGGGTTGTTCCTCTATTTGTTCAAGCATAGGAACATAATTTATAGCTTCTAAATCCAATAGTTTCCTTTTCAAATGGTCGTCCCTTATCATAGCATGTCTAATTTTTACTTCCTTTTCCTTTTCTCTTTTTTGCCTAATAGCTTCTTGCTCATGAATTTTTCTTTCTAACTCATATACTTGTTAAAAAATTTCCTCAAAATTTGGTAAAGTTGTTTCAGATTCAACCTGATGTGCTTGAAGCTCTTCTTGCTGATCTTGGGATTCATGGAGACCTTGGGGTAATGAAGAACCAAGGGTGAAAGGAGGGACAAAATCTTGCCTATTTCTACTCTTCCTTCTAGACTTCCTCTCTATTCTATGCCGCTTGCTAGGGACTATTTTCTTATTATAGGGTAACTTTTCACCATCTCTTTCTGAAGAAGAATAATATTCCTAATGTTGGTTTAGACCTAAATCAACAACCTCTTCATATTCTAAGGCATTTCCCTCCTGACTAGGAGGAGCAATACTTTCTTGCCTTGAATATCCCTTCTGCTTCCACGTGAAGGACATATCATTAGTACTCTTTTCTCTTTTGATTTGACCTCATCTAGATGTGTTTGGAATCTCACCTTCCAAAATTTCCTCCAGATGCTCTTTTCTCCAGGACCTTGTATTCTTGAAACTCATTATGACAGAGTAAAACTTTATTTAGCACTAGTTATAGAGATATATTAGAGTCACCACCCAAGTAAATTGGGATTTTTGGTAAAATATTCCCTTTGTAATTTTAAGGCAAGTAGTGGAAAAGGTAGGCAAATTAGGAAAGAAACAACTCTGTGTATTCAATGGTAACTGACTGGCTTAAAATAAGTAGGCCAGGAGTCCAACTCAACTTGTACCTATGTTATTTGACACAACTTTTACAATCTCCCCAATAGAGTCACCATTTTGTTGGTTCTTAAAAAGATTTTACACTCCATGAGATACCAATATACCTATGACTGATATTAAGGAGGGGTTAGTTACAAATGTGAGAAATCTATAGGTAACTGGACCAACTATAGGGACAAGACTGCCCTCTTCACTTCTGGCTCTGCAAAATGAAGGTGGGTACACCTGATCCAACAAGTATAATTTTGTTCCTGACTTGATACTGGATCTAACAATAGATATCAGTGAGAAAGTACTAAATAAAAACCTATTCTTCATTGACTCTCCATCACTGGGTAGGATAACTATTTTAAAATAAATGAATTTAAAATGACTGGTTTGATTATATGTTTCTGATTATAATGGTTTCAATCATTCCTTATAAAATAAAGATAGGTCTGCACAGGCCAGTGCCTTATCCATTGGGCAAACAATACCAGAAAATAGAGTCAATACAAAGATCTTCAAGATAACTGGTCTATGAACATAAATATAAATACTCCAACCCTTTCCTACTTGCAGGTAATCCTTATGCAAATCAAATGAACATATATCCCACTTTGAGCAATATTTAATCCAACCCTAGATCATAACTCAAAGAAAAAATACATACATACAAGTCTCTGACAGACTTAGAAAATTCATTGAATGAACACAAAGGAGAGGCTAAGATTTGAAATTTATATTAAGTATAACCTTTGATTGTTTGTATACAATATCTGTTGAATAGCAAGCTTTCAAGATAACAGTAGCAACCTATACTTCTTCTCTATTACTTGATAAGAAATTATACAAAATATTACAATCCTCAACTGAGGGCTAGGGTTTCAAAATTTCTATATTCTCAACACCTAAACTCTCAATGCTTAATATGATCATGGAAAATCCTTTATATACAAGGAAATGCAACAAGCTATCAATCATATTAGGGTTTAAAAAATTTTACCCTAAAACTTTACAACAACCCTATTAGGGTTACAATAAATGCCTCAATCAGATTTGGATAGATATTTTGCAAGTGAGTCACCTTACTTTATGTCTTCAATCATTTCCTTGGTTTCTTCAAGCAAATCTGGTCACCATTCCTCTGTAGCTGCTCCTGCAATAAATTCATTTTACATCTCAACCACTTCCAAACAAAAAGTCACAGTCTTTGTTTGGGTCAAGAAGTAGATGGGGTATCCCCCTTTTCTTCATGGGGAATGTACTAATACCTCCACCTATTGTACACCTCCTCACTCGAGAACACAAAATTAGAAAATTCAGCTTTCCTGCTAGATAACTATTCCCATTTGTCCTCCATTTGCTTGACCTCCTGCTGTATAAAATCAAACTTTGATTTGGCGGTCATTAATAACTTGATGGTACTAATAAAAGAAAAAGTGTCACTTAAAACACCAGTTACTCTTTCTGACAAAAGTGCATCCATCTCCTCTCTCCATTCATACAACTCTTTTAATTCACCATACCCTATGAGAACACTTGGTATCAATTCACAACTTGAATACATTAACTCCCTTTTTAACATATTAGATTTCCTTATGAAATCATCCAAAAATATACTATATTCCACTACTTTCTTTACAGACTCATGTACTGGCTTGATTAGTGGATCAGGATCAACTTGGGCATTTGACAACCAACGAAACAACTTCACACTTAAAGATCTCTCAATCCATTTATTCAAAATTGGTCCCAACTGTGTCTTATCCTTATTTAAAGCTGCAAACAAAACTTGTAACCTATTAGCATGATCAAACAAAATTGAAGGCTTTAGGTCAAGTGCAAACTACATTATTGCCTCTGTTATTTTCTCCTCATATTTTTGGTTTGCTAGGGATGTAGCCTTCACATGTTCATCCTTTTCCTTTTCAAGCTACACTCTGATCTCCCTTAACTTATTTGTTTCCTCAACCAACTGTTGCTTCTCCCAATTGATTCTTGCATCTATGTTTGTTTCTAGGTGTGGTGACGGTGGAAATTCAATAATAGGACTGGAAGAAAAGGCCACTGCAGGCTTGTTAGCTAACATCAACTAGGGTGACCTATGATCCTATGGTCCTAACAACTGTGCAATTAATTTGTCTTTTTGGATCGTTTCTATTTTTAACTCATTATAAGATTTAAGGATAGTTTCAAACTTAATCCTTAATTCTTCCTTTTCCTATGCATCTTTCTCTACTACCCTCACATTGAACTTGGCTATTTCCAAAATGATGTTTGAGGCCTCCACACCAGAAGTCTCACCAAATCTCTGCACTAATAAATTTCCAACATAGTCTGAAGAGGCAGTCTGTCTTTTCCCTTTATTTGCTTCCATTTTAAGAGACCACATGACCAAAGCTGCATGATAATCAAAGAAAGTAATACCCCTAGTAGCCCGTTGTGCTTGTTCTGCAGTAATGAGGGTCTTTAATTTAGTTTTTCTACCTAAATCAAAGATGACTGCATCTGCAATATCCCACTTGGGAAGAATCAACACTCCTAGAGTATGGATCATAGCCCTTCCTTCCTCTAGGTTAATTTTCTCAAATTTCTTCATCATTTCCATTTTTGTCTCATTTTCAATTTCTATCATATCCCTATCAGGGAACTTCTCTTTCTTTTTCTCACAAATTTTCTTGAACTAATTTATTTTCATTCTCCATAAAAATTTAAAAAATGCCCTAGTCTTTACAAACTTATTATCAAAAATAAAAGAATCACTAGCCTGCTTCAAAATTGGGTCTATTTGCTTACCCTTGAACTCTGCCACTGTAAGATCCATTTCTATTTCTTTGGGTGCCTTTGACATTCCCTCCTATAACTCATCATTGGAAATAAAAATATTTCCCTCATTACTCAATTGTACCAGTTTCTCAGCAACTCCATGTTCATCTAATTGTAAGGAGGATTGTGAAGGAGAGTACACATCCTGCTCTGGTCTTAACTCCTCCTATCTCTACCTCTTTGGAGAGGGCTCCTTTGTTATTGTGTCACCTATAGGTCTTTTCCCTTTGGAAGTAGATGGAAGATTCTCATCTCTTTGTTGAACTGGGAGAAAACTATAACCCTTCCTTTGTTGAATAGTATAAGTTCCCCTTGGGGTCAACTTTGTGTACCCAGGATGGCTCAAAATCCTTTTGGCTCTCTTAGGATTTTCCCTGCTCACCAAAGCCCTCTTCTCATTTACTACTTGCATGATTCCCTCAAAGTGTTCCATGAGAACATCAATTGTCCTTGCCCATGGCTCAAAATTATTAAATGGGTCATAACCCTTATCAAATTTCCTTATAAAATCTACAGTCTTCTTGTAGATTACCCACTTTTCTCTCTTAATTTCTTGAGCTTAAAGATCAAACTCATTTCTTATTAAATTCTTAGGGAAATTAAATTGGTGCTCAATAAGAACACACCTTATCTTCTCTCTAAACAACCCAGATAAGAAACCCTCATTATTTGCACATCTGGCCACAACTGTAGCCATTCTGTAGGGTTGTAGGACTTGATTCAAATGCACCCAACCCTTCTTGATAATGACATACTGGTGTGCTATTGTAATTTCTGGGAACCAAGTTCCCCTTCCTTTACTAGTGAGGGTTTTTTCTTGCAAATCACCAATCTGCCTCAAAATTTCTACATACCCTATCTTCAATGGGACTTGGTAGGGCAATATATATGGTGCCTTCTTGCAACCATACACTCTAAACACTGTAGAAACTGGATATAAGATTATGTCACCAAAATTATGCATCATGGTGATGTCTTTGCAATATTCCTTGGGTCCGATCAACCTCAACAATTCTCTTGAGATTCTAGGATTTTCAAAATATAACAAGGTCCTAAGCCTTGAAGCAAAATTTTTGTCAAAGACAAGAAAATTGGCATCAGTTCTATCCCATGACAAGTCTATAGTCCACAACTGAATTGATAGTGTTTCTCCATTCTTCTCTTTGACAATATTAATTGTATTGCTGAAAAACTGTTCACCCTTATACAAAAACATATGCATTATCATAGAATACCACCCAAAGGGCCTGCTTATCTTCATGTTCTTTATTCCTATTAATCCATCATGGATTAAATCTGCAAGGTGAGAGGCAAAGTCAAAAATCAATGCCAATTTTGGCTGTAGAGATTGCACCATCATGAACATATAAAGAATTGGCATATGAGTAGCCTCATCATGTCCAAGGATCAAAGTTAGAGATTTGTAGAAACCTTGTGCTCTTAAACTGAATAAATCCAACCTAAAAGGCTCAGGTGTACTTGGGCTAATCACACAGATTGCTTCAATCTGGTCAAGGAAATCCCTCAAGGGCCTTGTTCTCAAATAATCCCTCTGTTCCTCATAAATTTTAGTGAACTTAAAATCAATCTTTTCCAACCCAACAGAAGGGTCATTTAATGAGAAAACCTCTCTAATCTCATCCTCTATGATACTTATCAAATCATTTCCATTTAGATCCTTGACACATCTGGTCACAGGATCATAACACCTAGCAATCCGGATCAAAAGATCTGCATCCATAAATACTCCAGGGACAATTAATTTCCCTATATCAAACTACCAGATATTACTAAGAGGAGCACATGAATTCCTCTGAGAGTATGCTGACCTAAATAATACCAAACCATTATGATCTTTTCCCACCCTGGCATCCCTCATCCACAACCCTCTATCATAGAGTCCATCAATTATAAAGTCTCTAGGGTTTCTTCGGAGTAATTCTTTCACTCTAGATGCCCCATTATCTGAATGTGGGAGTAGCTGCATCAAATCTTCAAAAACACCCATATCCTTATACTCTGTTTTTCCCAAAATCTCCCTTTTAGGCGACATCTTAACTAGGGTTTTAAATAAACTTATGAATACAAGAAAAAACCCCAAATATCACAAGATAGTAGCAACAGGAAATATCAATCACCTAAACTTTATTTCCTTGAAAATTTGTGCACTGTTAAGTTAAAATTGGCCTACCAGATGCTTGAGAAAATTCACTTGTCATTGCTCAGCAGGAAAAATCAATCCAATCACCAAGATACATGAAAAGAGGTGAAATCTCTAACAATCAAATTAGGGTATATAATATTTTTCCAACCCGTTGTAGCTCACCCACACGAAACTCATTAAGTCAGCCATTACTGAAAACTAGTGGCTTCAATGTTCACAGGATGCGAAATAATGTCACTGAGCAAAATTTGAAACTGAACCGTTAATCGCTAATGTATTACGGTGCATCAGATGACATGAAAAACCAGTGTCATAACCCTTTAATACTTTTCCCCAAACTAGTTCTTGACCAATGAGATCACTCCAAATTATGCATGTGTAGAAAGTTACAACTTAACTTAACTTTTGATCAACTTGGACATGTGTCAACCTATCGCTAAAGCGCAAGCATAAAATTGTCAGGATTGTCAGGCTGAGATAAAGCGACAACCATTGATGCTATTCAATCGAACGATCATCACTGATCTACAAAATTTGGTCCCACTTCCAACTTTGCTAATTCTCCATCCAATCAGAAATAGCCATGTTGCAAAAACTGGCAAGCAAACCATTACCTTTTCTTTCTCGACATAAAACATACTGATAACTGCCACATCATTCTTTATTTCAACCAATAAAAAACAAACATATCACCATGACCTGACAATTAAGGACCCACTCCACAGTTTGCATCCTACATGTGAAATTGAATGGTCATTGCTATATCGCAAGCCTTAAACACCAAGCATCTTCTCTTAGCGGTATAACGACAACCGTGAGATTTGTCAGAACTTTAATCCTCAAAAATTCCTGACCCCACTGTATTACGTCACCTAGGACAGGTGTCACCACAAGAAAGCTGCTGAAAAGTTAGAGCTCTGCCTCGTTAGTAAGGGTTTAATCAGATGCTTGTCGCTAAAGGACATTGATTAAAAAATGGTCAACTCAACCCAACAGTATAACGACAACCATCGATGCATTCCAAGCTTCAAATGATAACACACTACTAAAGATGGGCCCACCTAGACAGATGTCACCTCATTGACATTTTGCATGTCAGAAAATCCAACAACTAAGAGGTTTAAGATACAACGAGAACCACTAGATCAAAAGAATTGAACAGTTGAGAAATAAACATGGATCAATGATGTTTGAAGTAAATTTATTAAAAAGGACCCCACTTGAAAACCTAGCCACATAACATGTGAAGTGGACACTTTATAAAGGTTTATAATAGCACATGTGTTATTGGAAGTCTTAATGAACAAAAAAGTAACATTCAAAAATAACGAAGCTCATGTCAAACTAGGGTTTTCAGCAACAACGCTCAAAGCTAGGTTCTAATTACAATAGTTCACAAAATTTTTGAAGTATGAGAATCAAATTTTTAAAATAGTACTAACACAATTATTTCATCATCTATTCATCTATAATATAATTAAAGAAATAACCTTATTTAATTATACCTTATCTTATAATAATTGATTAAATAACCAAATTTAATTAATGTTTCCTCCTAATTATTGCATTTATGTAATAATTAAATCAAGTTCCATCTCATGAGTAAATAAATAATATTTATTTAATTAAACTAATTCTTCCCCTCTCATGATTAAATAAATTATATTTATTTAATTACAACTAAAAATCCCTCTAATAAATAAACAAGTAATTATTTATTTATAAAATATCTCCACATGTATAAATACATAATATTTTATTTATTTAAATCATATTTATTCTCCTAAATCTTAACTAACACTCACTTTTAGTTAGCTTTGTTGTAAATTTATTATGGGAAAGTGAGATATTGAGAGGGGGGGTGTTGACATAAACCAACTTGCATAACATAAACATCAAATTTAATACTATAAAAAATCTAATATCCTAATCACCATGCATGAAAATAAAACATAACACAATGATTTTGGTTACTTAGAAACCCTTGAAAGGTAAAACTGGGGTGGGGATGACACCCACAAATCTTCACTATTGCAGTATTAAAGTTTTCCTGTTAGGGCTACAAGTTTGACCATAAAATGATGATCTACCCTGTGAGGGGTCTACCCTGTTAAGAGCTTTTAGACTTATACAATATACCTTGCAAAAGGATTTAAACTTACAAAAAGTTAAGAACCCAGTTAAGAGATTTACTTAGGTCTATTAAAATTACTTTGTTAAGAGATTTTCCCTGATTCACTTGTTAGAATGACTCAGTACCCGATCCTTCAGTTTGCACTATGTTGCTGATAATAGATCTTCTCCTTATAGTATAGATTTGATCTTCTATATCAAATATGTCTTCGTTATGTTCTTCATTGCTCTACTCAGTCACTGAACTCTGTCTCTGATAATCAATAAACTTCTCTATTTTGTATGTATGAAATCCCCTTCATACTCATACTCACCCCTTACACATTTTAGGGTTCAGATCTCATCTTATAAAGACAATAGATCATCTCCATAAATCAAGATCAATGATCTAGATTGTCTTCTTATGCCGCTTAACCATTCCCTAATTCTAATTGGTTCCATGAATTACATAGGGATTAATGATTATAATTCTAAAGAATAATCACCTATGTGATTTCCTCAACAAACAATAAATATGATATAGATGTCGGCCAAAATGGTTTACCTAAGTGTTTGTGTCAATACAAACACATATGTCAAATCTGGCTTGTTCAGTATTTGATATCTCTGGCATTAGGCACTCACTATTCTTCATACACTAGTGCTTGGGACTGACATCTCTACATAACTCAGCATAGGCTTTTCTCAGCTATTACTGAAGTACTCAGTGACCTCTGACTTTCTCGGTAGTAAATATTGCTCGGTAAATGTACAATAGACATGACTTGGCCTATACACAATGACTTGGTCGCAGTGATGACAGATCAACATTGCCTTGAAAATGACCAAGTGTAAGACACTAAGGATCAACAATCTCCCCCTTTGACATTAGTGGAAAAAACACTTTGTCATGACATTTACATTACATTACATGAGTACTTAGTAATAAACAAAACTTCTATAGAATACTCCCCCTAAGACTTGACTCGGTCTTCACAAAATATTTACACACATATACATAAGACTCTCTTTTTTTTGTTTTTCAACAAACAACCAAATATACACATTTGCAAAAATTAGTATGTCATACCATTGATTCTACTATGTCTATTTTCGCTTTCTGCCTTGGCTTTGAATTTTGATATCTCATATCATTTCTGTTTCCCTTGTTCTATGTTTTACCCTTTTTTTTCATGTCATACTATTTCCCCCTTGTTTTTTTCACTTGTAATTCCTGGGGTGTAGGGGTTTTAAAGTACTTGTCCAAAAATGGTTTGTGAAGCTACATTACCATTCCTAATATGTTGTCCCAAACGGACCTTACCGAATTCAAAACCTCAGACTTTATTTCTAGCTTGGTGGCTAGCTCAACTAGGCTCTCGCTAATTGAAAGATGAGGGTCTTTCTGAACTAATTCCTTTGCCATGACTAACTCCCTCTGCATAGCCTCGAGATGAGGTGTCAACACTATTTGGATATAGATTAGTCTAGCCCTTATTTTACCATCATTATCCACCAACTTGGATAATCTACCTTGGGCATGCAATAACCTAGTAAAATGAATAGAGCTAGAACTTGCATCCATGCTCAATGAGTGACCTGTATATTTTAAGTCTATCTGTAATTTATCTATCAGATCTTGATTGTCCTTTGTAAACTCTTCAACATTGCATAATTTGTAGTACAAAGAATGGGCATTCTGTACAACTTCCTCCAAATTTGTTACTAAGGTAGAGAGTTCTACCTATTTCACTGCATTGTCTATTGAGACCGTATTGAGTACCTTGGTCTAAAACTTCCTTTCTGACTACTGCAATAACTTGTCATGGGCCTCACTATCATCATCAGTCACCTTCTTGACAATATGTACAAGTTTCTCCAGAATAGGTGCAGATTCATTTACATCGTCCATCTCAAAAACATCAATGAAAATACCTTTAATTTTATGTAAAAATTGCTTTTGCTGATATTCCCTTCTCATCTCTTCTTGTTTAATCTTCTTCTTCAAGAGATCGTACAAAATTTGCATCTGTTCGTAGGTCGAGTTATTAGTGTCCCACTTAGGAATCACTATAACTTCTTTGAGTGTCACATTTGTGGTAGGAGATTTCTCCTTATTTTGTGACTTCTTCCTAGGTGTGTTTCCACTCAGCATCTGTATCAAAGGTTTTATTGCCTCTTGTTCCTTAGGATCTCACGTGTCCTGATATTTATCTTCCTCAGTCTTTTCATTTTCCTTCTCCTCCACATAAGGACTCACTACTACCAATGTAGACTATTCTTCTTGCTCTTTGCTTGTCTCCTCAGCAAATGTAGGCTTTGGTGTGATTGATGACTTGTCCTGTTTCTTAACATTAGCGCTTTGTGAGACTAGCTAAACAACTATGACTATATGGGGGCTTGCTAGTGTAATCTCAATAGTTGATGTTCTCTTAATCTATGGATAATCTTTTACTTGTAGTAATACCAAATTGATGCTCTATAGAAATTTATCCTTGGCTGCCTCGGCTTGTATATGCTGCTGAATTTCTTCCTCGGTCAATATATTTGTTTTCACTGGAGTGTCCTCAGTGATATCAACAATAGTTATCTCATCCTATTTCTTTCTCTCTTTAACCTTCTGATCTTCTTCCTTCTCAACCTATTGTTCATTGACATCCTCCTTGTTGTCCAATTCTACTCCCTTGGATGTGCTCGGTTGTGGAATCTTATCAATAATTAGTCCAAAAATTATTTTCCATAACCTTGTTCTCTGTTGCACAGTATCTTCAACCTTGTGTAGTAGGATGAAATATGATCAGAGCTTGGGGACACACCCATTTCTATATTGCTCCATGTATTGCTTGATGTAATTAGGAGATAAGTTAGGCATGACTTGAGCAAGAGTGCTCTCCCTAATATGCTTCTCAGTCATCAAGGCATATTCCCATTTCTGAGCTATCCTTTTGTACAATTCATCAGGAATCAAGTTCCCCAATTGAAGTGGTGTCATCTTGAATGTACAAAGCATCTCAAGCATAGCTTGGTCTACCCTCTATTTATCCTCAATGCTCAGTTTTTCAAATTTAATTTATTTAAATCTTGCCAGGCCAACATTGGTCTTGATGTTGTGGCATATTTCATCCATAGTCAGTGATTTCTTTTGTGATGGAGCCTTGTTCTTCACATCCTCATCATTATCAATTTCCTCATCATCCTTTTCCAAGATAAGCTTTCTTCTTGGTTTCTTCCTTATCTAGCTCAACACTACCTTAGCTTGAACTTATTTTCTTTTCCCAGATGCATGGGTCTTATTTTGTGGCTCGATAGCTATAATAATAGAAGCTTATCTAGTTTTAGGTCTAAGTACCAGGGAGGAAATAGGCTATTTTTGCACTGGTTTCTTGATGGGCTCAACAACTGATACCTTCTTGCCTTTCATCATGACTACAGTCTCCTCCTCTTCACTTTCTTCTGACTCACAAGATTTATCTTCTCCTAATCCTTGAGTCAATGTTAGAGGTGCATCTACATCTTCTTCTCCTAACATCTTCTCTAGGTTTTTCACTATCTTCTTTCTTTTCCTCTCCATGGTAGCAGATTTTAATCCCATGGTTATTTTGGTTTTAGCTTCCTCATATGTTCCAAAATATGTAGCCTTCTTGTCAGCTTCTTCAACTAATAGGGTTGTGATTGCTGCTGCTGTCTCATCTATATTCACTTCATAAGGTAATTTCCTTAGCCATGGTACCCTCTATGTAACTACTTGTGCATAAGTAAAGTCGGTATCAAGTAGGAAACAAATGTCTGTGTAGTACTTTTCCCCTAGTGATATTGGGATCCTACTTCTTTTCCTCATTTTCTTCTTAAATTTTACAAAGTAAATATCCATTACACGATCAATAAACTCACTAATATGTAATGTGATAGGTCTATTCTTATCCCGTGATACATCCCCAACAGTAGGAAAAATATTTTGTATGTAGAAAAATAGACAGACAAGTAGAGAACCAGACTTACACATAGAATTATTTTCTTTTTTGATGGATGTGAGGTTCTCACCAAGTTATGTCAGTTGTAGCTCAGCAAGGTCATATGTATGATCCTTTCTCACCATCTTCCAAGCTTGGTCAACTGCAATGCATGAGACATTGTCCAACCGTCTGGGCTAATAAAACTTATGAGCTATCATTCCTTGGTCCATTATAGTTGAAATTGTCATTTCTTGTTTGTTCCACACCGCCTGTGTGTTGACTTGAACAATTTCTTTACTTTGACATCTCATGGTTTTCTTTCCTATGAGGCTAGGGTATCCAGTTACCTGGTGTATCATTTCATTGGTAATCTTGACTAGTCCATCTTCCAGCCAAATTTTCAAGTCATGTACTTGGCTTGGTACAATCTTGATCCATTCAACTTTGAAATTTTGTGGGAAATCGAGAGCATGCACCAACCCTCACTCAGCAACCTTCTGCCGTTCAACCTTCAACACCCTGTTGCTACACAATTTATCATATGCTTCTTTGAGCTCATAGTCTCCAATCTCTTTGATCTTACACATGTATCATGTGTGAATGTCATTGATCATCAAAACCTTTAGAGGGATAGACTATAGGACTCTCGTAAGATCTCCCAATATTGCACTCTAAGGAACAACCTCAAATTTTTGTGGCTTACATGCATCATTCCTTACAAGTTGAACATTGAAAACTTCCTTCCCTTGCTTCTTAACTACAACTGATGATAAAGATTCCATTTCTTCAAATTAAAGGGTTCAATTACTAAAATAGACAACTCGGTAAAATACCTTTCATAAATGGTTCTTAGATGTTTGCCAATGGTACGCTGTGAAGATTTTTGTAAATCACACTTAACACAAATTTATCTGGTTAATCTCTCTAGAATCACTTTGAAAATTTCTCAAATCACTGGTGAAGTGAGAATAAATGGTAACTTCCCACTTTATAAACTTCAAACGGTCGGATTAGGGATTCATTTAATGATCTGTACACTTTCTAGGTAAGATACAACTATTTCAACAATCTCATGTCTACTCGGTAAGCATAAGCTCAGCCAAAACTACCATTTGGTTATAGCTCAGTGTACATCACATCTTAGATACCATAGGAGCTTGACAAACACTAGTGACTCGGTCACTATAGGTTAAAATACTGATGCTTGACATCAAATATACAATGTATCTTCTTACTCAAATATGTCCTAATGCATCTTAGTCTATGCAGATATGGACCTTATCTTATCAAATGTTAGGAATTGATGTAAAGTAAAACATTATAAGATTTAGTTCCACACATATCTCCTTTACTTAGTTTGAAGTAGTGTGATCACCTGATCCATTGGATTGGGTGACCTCTCAGGCTCACTGGCTCCACTACTACTTGCTTCCTCTTTCTTCTTCCATGTCTTGTTCATCTAATTTCTCATATGCTCAATAGTTCCTTCATTCTTGTTTTATTCATTGCTTGGTATATGTGCTCTGCAATGTTTCTTTAAGTGACCAATCTTATTGCATTTGTAACATACCATACTTCCACTCATCCAACTCTTGGATTTACCTCTAAAATGTGTCTTTATACATTTTGCTCCAATATGTCCATACTTTCCATAATAATGACAACTATACCATGTATTGTAGTCCCAATTGTATGTATTACCTTTCTTAGGTGCCTTGGTCTATTGATTGGATGTCCACTCAGCTTTGGATCTACATTCATATGGTCTATGTGCATATTTCTAATAGTTGAAACAATGTCCTTGAAATCTAGGTGATGTAGGTGGATTACTGACCTTTATCCTACATTCATGTGCCTGATGTGCATGTTTTTTTATAGTTAAAATAATATCCATTGAATTTTGGTTTAGGATTAGACTTACCAAATTTGCTTCTGCAGATATTAGCTGTGTGTCCTATCTTTCCACAATGATGGCATGTAGGCTTGTTTTTCTTTGGCTTTGCATTCCTCTCTTCTCCACTCTTTGATGATTCTCCTTCCTCAGTGGATGACAGGTGCTCATCATGTCCAAGTCTAGAAGCATCACTGGATCTTCTAGGTGAGCTTAATAGTTCTTCAAAATATTTCATAGCTTCATTGGGCTTGTTCATCCTTTCATTGAGTTCTTTTTCAGATCTTAGTTCATTCTTTAGTTGGCTATTTTATGATCTCATATTTGTGATCTCCACATCTTTCCTTCTTAGTTATTGATTAGCAAGCAGTAATTGATTTACCATGTCTAGTTGATTGTTTGTCAACCTCTCCATGTCACATGTCCTTTCATCCAGTCTCATAGATAATTGCCTTTTATCTTCTTCAACCATTGTCTTATCTTCTTCTCCTTTATTTTTCTATTCAACAACTTCACAAAATCTTACTGATTGTAATTCTTGTTCTCTCTTCAGATTTCTGATGTCCCTATTCAGTATGTTGTTTTTCTCTAGTAGTTCTTTTATAGCTTTATCACTTTTAGTAGAGTTTCCACTATCAAATAGTCCTTTAGTATCCTCTTCTTGATATTGAGTTTCATTCTATTGTATAGCCAATTCTCTTCTTCTGCTTAAGGATTTCTTCAGTTCACCTCTGGCCGCTTCAAGTTGATGTAGTGCAAGATGAATGTCAATCTTTTGATTCTCTATAATCTTTCCCAACTTACAAACCTCCATCTCAAGATCTTTGTCTCACAAGTGGTTAGACTTCTTCAAGAGACGTAGCTCTGATACCAATTGTTGGAAATCTATTATGAGAAAGTGAGATACTGAGGGGGGGGTGAATCAGATATCAACCAATTTTTCCATTTTGACATAAACTAACTTGCATAACATAAACATCAAATTTAATACTATAACAGATCTAATATCCTAATCATCATCCATGAAAATAAAACATAACATAATGATTTTTGTTACACAAAAACCCTTGAAAGGTAAAACTAGGGTGGGGATGACACCCAAAAATCTTCACTACTATAGTATTAAAGTTTACCTATTAGGGCTACAAGTTTGACCATAAAATAATTATCTACCCTATGAGGGGTCTGCCCTGTAAAGAGATTTTAGACTTATATAATCTACCTTGCAAAAGGATTTAAACTTACAACAAAGTAAGCACTCAGTTAAGAGATTTAATTAGGTATGTTAAAACTACTCTGTTAAGAGATTTACCTTGATTCACCCGTTAGAATGTCTCAGTACCCGATCCTTCAGTTTTCCCTATGTTGCTGATAACAAATCTTCTCCTTCCAATATGGATTTGATCTTCTATATCAAATATGTCTCTGTTCTATCCTTCATTTCTCTACTCAATCACTAAACTCTATCTCTGATAATCAATACACTTCTATATTCTTCATGTATGAAATCCCCTTCATACTCATACTCACCCCTTATATGTTTTAGGGTTTAGATCTCATCTTATAAAGACAATAGATCATCTCCATAAATCAACATTAACAATCTGGATTGTTCTCTTATGCCGCTTAACTATTCCCTAATTCTAATTGGTTCCATGAATTACATAGGGATTAATGATTACAATTCTAAAGAATAATCACCTCTGTGATTTCCTCAAAAAATAATAAATATAATATAGATGTCGGCCAAAATGGTTTACCTAAGTATTTGTGCCAATAAAAATACATATATCAAATCTAGCTTGTTCAACATTTGATATCTCTGGTACTTGACACTCACTGTTCTTCATACCCTAGTTCTCAACACTGACATCTCTACATAACTCAACATAAGATTTGCTCAGCTATTACTTGAGTACTCGACGACCTCTGACTTTCTTGACAGTAACTACTGCTTGATAAATGTACAATATACATGACTTGGCCTATACATGATGACTCGGTCACAGTGATGACTAACCTACATTGCCTAGAAAATCACTAAGTGTAAGACACTAATAGACAACAAAACTTTAGGGATCAAAAGGCTTTTCAATTAGAACTCTTCACTCCACAATTCCTTCTCCTAACTATTCAATCCACATTGTTAATTCCTCCCTCAACAATCAGTTAAGTCTTCCATCAATTAAGTCTTCTAATCCATGCAATCAATTGACTCATCCATGCAATCAATAAACTCATCAGTCTATTCTATTATCTCACCAGTCCATTCAAGTTATCTCTCTAATCTATTTGCTGATAGATCAATCAATCCTGTTAAACCAAGAAATCAACTCAGTTGAACTCTCACTCACTCAGAGTTCAACTCCTCAACCACAGTCAATCAACCATTCAATCATGCTTTCTTTGTTGAAACCCCTAAAATCTTATAAATAGAAATCCAAACATTTGATTTTGGTAACCACAATTTGTTTGAATTCTTATGCTGGCACGATCTTGAGCTTAATTTTGAGAGCCCACATTGTGTGAGAAGGAGAACTACAGGGAAGGATTTTATGGTTTGGATATTTATTTTTTGGATTTATTTCATAATGTTTGATTGATTATGCTTATTATTTGTCTTACATCCATTCTTTAATATTGGGAATACTAATTTCTCTAACAATCTCTTTATGGTTGAGATTTTCTATGTTATTGCAAATTTCTATTAATCCCCTATTACACGATTACACTTGCTTTGAACTTCTAGATTTGATCTCTTAGATTTACAATACATGCATTTTCTAACTTCAGGTTCTCTTTTAGCTCCTCATTCTCTAATTCAGTACTCTTAATGTCTCTCATCATGATCTGCCAATCCTCATCAGCATAGTATTCTCCTTCCTTTTGTTCAACCAAGACCTTGTCTTGATCAACAAAACTTCTGAACCATCCAGTGGGTGATACAAAATAGAACATGTTTAGAATACAATACCAAAACCATTTGATGAATTGGAAGAAAGTCCAGATACTTGGAGCAACAATGTAAGCATAGAAATCTCTAGGAACCAACAAACAACTTCATACAACACTGCTTACCGAAAGCATACAAGTGTACCAAAACATGTAGGGCATGAGTAGAACCAAGTACACCTACCATGAAACACCAAAACTGTCCATACTGAACCTATCCTATGAATAACCAAAACCTCAGATACTTTAACCAATAGCCAACAGGTGCGTAACCAAAACTGCCAACAACTAATCGATACCACCAAGATGTCTATATGAAGGTTTTTATATCAATGAAAATAATACCAACAACAAATCAATATGTCTAACAATATATTAATTGCACAATGTGGAAGCTTCAAAATTTAATTTTTCCTATTATAACTTGGGATACAATATCCCCATGTTCTAGGAGGAGATAGCGAAGAATGTGAAAAAAGGGATGTGACAACTAATTTGATAAAAACATATTTTTTTGCACTATTATCTTTCTTCTCATGATTTTTCTCTACAAAATATATTGGTTTAGCATCTAAGTTGAGCAAAAAACCTCTAAGTCATCCCAAAATTGCTCTTCTTCAATCTCTTCTTTAATTTTTTGCATGAGAGGATTGATTTTGACTTCATGAGCACTCTCTTTTTAAAGTAGAACTTTGGATCTGATATCATCTTCATCTTGACCAACAACCCTATGTATGTTAGCTTCTTCATTTTCAACATAATGTTGTCCTAATTTGCTTCCTCATAACCAACATGTTGTCATGGTTAGAAATTTTGTGATTCAAGAAGTGCTATCTTGCCATTAATACTTCAACAAAATTCTTCTATGATGCTAGAGAAAATATCCCCATTAATTTATAGCTTACTCTCTTCAAGCATATCAATCTACTTCTTCAAACAAGGGTAGACCAACATCCTATCAAATTTATTAGCCTCTTCTTGCTATCCCAAACTTGTTGCTGAATTGGATCCTAGTTAGTGTTCTTCATGGATCCAAAATTTGTTTGTTTACAAATAATTGGATTTTGTAAAATTCATCATAATCCTTGTGTTCTAAATGGAAATTATGATTCTAGAAAAAAAAAACAAAGAGTTTTTTAAAAAGAACCTAGAGACTCTCATAGCTTGACATCGCTAAAAATGAACACTCATTGGAAAATCAAATTTATTTTGAATGGTATGTTTATTATTGATAATATTAAGCAATTATAGATCATTCTAATAAACATTTTTATAAATATATTCAAGGAAATATAAAATACATTAACTTCTAGTTTATTAAGTAAACCTTATTGAGTTTGAACTAATAATTTTCTCATGTATTCACCAATTTTAAGACCATCTTTATGTCATTCATCAACTAATCTCTACTCATCCACACAAAATATTGATTATTAAGTGGTTGTTTGTGTATTAATGAAGTTTGTTGGATAAGAAAGAGTTCCATCTAGAGGATTACATTTGGTTGAGTTCAAATACCAAAAATCATAAGAAATGAGATCGAGTTCAAGTCTACAATAAATTTTATTGAATCCAGTACTTTTAGTATTAAAATATATTGTAAAGGAGATTTTGGTTTTATGGATACATAGAACCATTAAGATATTAAAATTAACTTTAATTAAAAAATAGTAAAAAAAGATTCGTAATCATAATTTTCTTTTTCATATTGCACCATAACTTAAGATGTTTAAATAATTCTTGTCACATAGAATTAATTTATTTTTTAAAGAAAATTAGTAATATAATTTAAATTAATATAAATTTTAAAATACTATAATCTTAAAACTAGATTAAATTTGATTTTAAATATAATTATTTTTCTTCATGTATTTTAGAATAATTGTAAGCCTATGAGCACTATTAGTATGAGGGAAGAATTAAGAATATAATTCATTGCTTTAGGTTTTTTAATATTTAATCTCTTTTAATATTTAATCTTTATTTTTAAAAAATTAATTTTTTTATAAAAAAATTAATTTAAAAAAGTTGTATGTGATCTATAAAATTTGATGTTTTAGATCATATGATATGATATATTATTAGAATAAATATGAAAGACAACATTTATATAGTTGATTTCAGCAAAGTATAAGATTATGTATATTGAATATCTTTTAATAATTAAAAAAATAGTATAATTTATAACTAAATTGTAACACATCAATTTGAAATATTCAAATCATATTTAGACAAGAGCCTTTCTTTAATCTATTAATTTGATGAGTCTTTGATAATCATTCAATCAAATACTTACCTTTGATTAATTTTTGGAGATGTTCCACAATTTCAACACTCCCCATCAAGTGATTGTGAAGAAATGATTTCCCAATACATTATGATCTTGATTTCTTCAATGAAGATATTTATTTGATATAATTGAAGTCTTCTATCAAATCTCTCCACATGATACACATGATAGATATTTGAAACATATTCTTTAACTTTCGTTTGAACATTCCTATCAATTTCAACAATGCAAAGGAATTTATAATAACATTTAATTTTGTTTATCACTTTTAAAATTGAATTTCATGTGATGATTTGAAAATCTTCATATCTTTTCAATAGAATCTTTACTAGAAAAGTGAAATTGATATTCTAACAATTTAAAATTTGAAAATCTAATCAAATATTCTTTAAATGTAAAGAAAAACACCACATAAACAATACATAAATCATCCACAATTTCTTACTTTATTGACATAGGAGATGTCTTTATAACTACTCTTAAATACTAAATTGAAATACCTAATTTTCTAACTCCACATGCTTATTATCACAAATCTTCAAAACATTTTAATAAGACAAGATTTGATGATATAATTTTGACACTTTCTATGTTAAAATTCAAATTATTTATTTAATTTTTAAATGATCCCATCAACTAAATTTGATTAATGCTCACACCAAGTCAAAAGCTCCAATTAATTTATGAATCCAAAAAACTTTACAACCTTTATATCTTCCTAATAATATGAAAACATGTGGTCTTTTCCATTTATAATATACAAATAAAAAAGGATTCTTCAACTATAAAGTCACTCTAAACTAGCATATGCGCGTAAATTTAACGCTAATTTAGATTTTGATAAGGATTACATAGCTTTCCAACAAATATTCCCTAAAAAATTGGGTCTTTAACTTCCTTTCTAAATCATTTGCACATGTCATGATTTTGCCTCTAATATGAGCAGTCTTATCATTGTCTCCTAAGGAGAGGAAGGTCTCTATAGTTTATTTTTATTTATTTTTAAATATATTGAATAAAGGTTAACTTTATAATAAAAAATTAATAGTCAATTTAGAAGAGTCATTATAAAATAGTTATATAAAAAAATTGTTGTTTAGTTAACTGAGTAGAATCATTAGATGTAATTGTATATTATTTGTTTGTATGCTTATTAGTTATATTATTTATTAAGATTCATTTAGGCTCATGCTCTTGTTATGACTTTTAAAAAATGATTTATTTTTTAAATAATTTTTTTTAACCAAAAAAATCAAATAGTTGTAAAACTAAATAAATTGTGTATTTTTTATTATCGGTGATAATTAATATTTTTATTAATTGTATAAAGGATTGACATTTCAAGTATGAAAATAGCTACTGAAACTGAACTTGCTACTATAAAGAAACTATAAACTTTCAAGTAAACTAACCAGCAACCCAAGTATACATACTACCCTTCACCAATCCCTTCTACTCTTCACCAATCCCTATTACACAAAACCAACACACAATTGATGCGATATAAACCATGGACCTGATACTATAAAAACCACCAACCGTCGAGTTCAAATCGACACCTGAAATAAGACCATCTCAAACCAAAACCCACCAAGCCTTGACTAAATGAGACCATTATCCAACATACCGCACCTGCAGACACTCGTGAGAAATGAAAGGCAAAAATGCAAAGATGTCGCCCATGAAACTTGCTCTAGCTAGGGTTTCCTTTTCTTCCCCATAGGCTCATTAAACCAATGATCATTTGGCCCAAATTTCACCTTCTTTCCATTAACCTTTTCTCTCTCAACCTATTCCTTCTCATGCTCCAACTCCTGATCTTGGAGAAAGTCCTTCAAAGAGTCCCAACCTATTTGGGCCTCATCTTTGCATTCCTCCCAGTTACCGCACACACTCCAAACTAGAAAAGATTGCATCGATGGCTTCATGGTGCCAAATTGCGTCAAGTCACCACAATGGGCTTGAAGCCCCACACATGATTCTTCCATTTCTAGAATTATTGTCAAATTGCCACACCATTTAGGCCTTGCACACTCCTTCATTGCCTGCATTGGCTCTTACTTGGAGATCAAATCCAACGCCCATACAAAAAAAAGTTGAGGTAGTGTCGATATTGGAACAATATTTGTGTTTTGTCTTCATAAACTCCTTACCAAGGATGAGGTCTACAATCTTCTAGAAGGTTTCATAAATTTTGAACACCCCAAGCAACCGCTTCTCAAAATTTTTTCCTTGAAATAATAGTAGTTGTTTTGGTGAAACTAGAGTGAAGTTGGCCTCCATTTCTATAAATGTCTGCTCTGTCACTGCCTTCTATCTCATTGAATGATACATGTCAATCTAACCTGATTTAGGTATTTAATTATCTCCACATGTGCTCCACTTTACAACTTGTCACATCACATCATAGTTCTTTCATCCGTTGGCAGACTGAACACCAACTCTTCTCCCTTATTCCCTCTAAAATCTTCAAAAATCTCATCCCCATCATTTCACATTGAAGTCACTGCCACATTTGATAACGTGTTTGCTAACTAGTTTCCGCTCCTTTAATGTAGGCGATTTTAAAATTTTCAAACGTGGTGAGGGTTGATTTTATTATTTTTATAAATTTATTTAAATTCCATGCTTGTAATTCACCTTAAGAAATCACATTCAAAATAATGAGTGAATTTGCTTTCAAGTGAATACAAGATAAATTCTTTTTTTTGCCATCCAAACTGCATTCAAGATTGCCTAAGCTTCTTCCCCATTGTTGGATCCATTGAAGAGGCACTTTGACCCTATATCCAATAGGTTTCCCTTCCAATCAATAACTGCATATCCTGCCCTAGATGGGCTCGAGTTCCCTTTAGATGCTCCATCAAAGTTCTGTGTGGTTAAAAATTGTTACTCAAATTGAAGAAAAAACCAACACTCAATAAGCCATTAGCTCAAGAATTTAGCTATAGGAGGTCATATCAAATGAACCAACTAAATCCCCAAAAAGGGCTTATTGCTTCCTAGTTGAAGCAAGTTTAATCCTTCTCATGATGCTCATTAGATTGGCATAGAGGATTAGTGACTTGACTACTCCAAAATGGAAGATTCATAATGCAAAACTAGAAATGAACTAGAATGCAAGATTTAAACTAGAATGAGAGATTGAGCTAGAATGGATGCAACCAACTAGTATTCTAGAATGAGAATGCAAAATCTATTCTATGAAACAATGCAAGAAAGAAAACTAGATTACCAATTGCAAGATTATGCTAAGAATGAAGTACACTAAGAATGCAAGAGAGATATGAGCATGTAAATGAAAGAAACTAAGAGCTAGGAGTTCAAATAACAAGATTATTCTAAGAGTGCAAGAATGCAAGAATACACAAAAGTTTAAGATTGGGACCCTTGAGCCATGGAAGAGCTTCCTTTTAAAGGAATTGCCTCAAGAATGGAGGGTGGAGATTAAGAGGCAAAAGAATGTGTGATTGATATGAAGAGGAAAAAGGAGAATGAAGGAGATGAAAGGTTAGGTAGAGATGAGTGGTGATGATTACTTGAGGCAAAAGAGATGTTAGGTAAGATAAGACAAAATAACAATTTTGAAAGCACAAATCCCCTTTAATTGCTAATTAATCAAAATTAAGTACGTGCACACATGCGAATGTGTTCTTTTAATAAAAGTGTAGAAACTTTATATTAAAAGAAGTATTATAACAATTAAATAAATATGCAAGCTCTAGAAATTAGACCATAGTATAAGCTTGATATAAGATTTTTTATTTTTGCTTTAATTATGCAAAGGGGATTTTCAGGTTTACTCTACACAATTATGTCTAGCAAATATGCCTTTGAGGTTTAGGATTTTATTTGAGGCAATAGAGAGAATTATGACATTATCCCAGAAGTTCAAATCTGGACACTAACTGAACATGGGTCTGCCAAACATTTAATTTTGAATTTAAATCTTAAACATAAATAGTGACTATATTAAATTAATAAAATAACTTAAATTAATACCAAGGAAGTAGGTTCAACCTGAATCCCTTCAAGAGGTTAATTACACTATACGACTGATTATTTTATTAAAACCCAAATTAATATAAATTTACAACACTTGTAATATAGATGATTCTAGTGTAATAGATCCATTAATTGAATTGATAACTAAAAGACAACATCAATCCCTTAAAATATGGGATGTGATAAATGGTTGATTATCTCATTGCAACATAGATTGCTTAATAATTTAAAATGAATTCTCGCTTTCCTATCAAATAATTAAATTAATAATTAAGTTCAATTAAGACATTTATTAATTTAACCATTAATAGATAACCAATATAAAATAATTAAATCTCTAAGATCATTTAGTCTCAAGTCCTTTAAATAAGTCTTAGGGATACATTAAAACAATCACCAATAATTAATTTTAACCATATTACTATTAACTTACCAATTTAAACAATTAATTTCCCTATATTAAATTATTAAATCTAAATAACTACTAATCTAATCTTCTAGGTTTATTCAAAGCTAGGAGTCAACTAAATGCAATTAATACCTTTGACTAGAACTAAATTAATTTAAATTACAAACAAGGAATATTTTAAATTAATTTAATTAGGAATCCTTCTAGAGTCTTTTAAAAATCCAAGTTAAATTTGACAACCAACAAATTAATCAAATTTGTTAAATAAAAATTTATTTCCTAAAACTTCTAGATGAGTCCTTAAAGTCAAATTTAAACACTATGAGCTAGAAAATAATTTATTTTGAAGTTCATAGGTTTAAACTAATAATATAACCTAAACCTAAAATCTTATAAATAGCCCACCACAAAAAGTAAACCTAAGGGCTAAATCTCTTAGGCTTCTTTTTTAATTTATTTTCTTTTATTTAATATGTTGTATTTTTTAAATTTTTGTTGAAATTTATATTATTAAACAATCTTTTTTTGCAGACCCCAGAAAACACAGGGTCGAGGGCCGAGCAAGGGAGCACACACGAGAGAGAGGAAGCGGCTAGGGGTGACAACTCTATGTTAGCACTACCGCAGTGGGGGAACACAGCCGTGTGGCCCTACGGTGGCTCTTGACGGCTCTTCCCCAATGTGGGTACCATAGTGGTGGTCGAGATGACCGAAGTCAAGCCCGCCACTCACTGTGGTCTCCACAGTGGTGGCCACAGCCTTTGCGGTCGCCCCGACCTGTGGATGCGGGGTCAGGTAGGGTTTCCCCCTCCCGATTCCTGATCCTATATATATATACTGGGATGAAAAATCATTTACATAAATAAAATGATTAATTAGACTTCCACTACTTACACTTTTTAAAGATAGATATCTTTTCTTTAAGGATAATAGTCATTTCATTTTTTTTAAAAGGCTTTATATAGCTCTAAAATACAAAAATAAATGATCTTCAATGGTAAATTTCTATTTTTTTATAGTAATAATTATATATATAATTTGAAATATGCCTTTACTTTCATATTTACTTAGTTTATAGCAAGATGGTAAGGATGTTAACTTTTTATGTTTAAACAATAAGATTAATGTTTATATATTTAAATTTACTAACTTTATGAAATACAAAATAATCTTAATAAATTGTAACATAACTAGGATGTTGTATTCTTCCTAGGTTTATGCTAGTAAACCTCTTCAATTTATTTAATAAAATAAAGTGCCTATTAACTATATAAGAGTAAGCCTTAGTTGTAAAATTTTACGCAATATCTTGATCCTTAACTACTTACATTAACTAGAGATTTCAAAAGTTATATGCTCCATTTTAACCTCAAATAATATAAAATATAAGGTTATTTATAGAAATTTTAATAAGGTAAATTGCACCTAAACTAATATTTGCACAAAGGTAGTATTTCCATCAAGAATTTTTAACAAAATGATCATATAATGAAATCTTCTTCCAAAACTTTATTTATCAAAAGTAAAGAATTGCAATTTACAACTTTCTAAATTCAAATTTACATTGAGGTACTTCTTCCTTTCATAAAGAAACTTACAAGGATAAAACAACTCTATCCCTTAATCTATTTTGTAAGAGCTCATTTCAAAGGGACTAATTTTTTGAAACAAGACCTTCAAAGGTGCAAGGCGACCAAGAGGTCCACCAAAATTCCTACATTGAAATCACTTAGGTTGACCATGGAGGCTCACCTCCCAACCTAGGCCTTTTCAAGGCCACCCCTATGCTAGGGGTTTCAAAAACTAACAGGAGATAAGAAAATCAATACAAGATAACAAGTAGTCATGAACAATAAACATCCCATCCAAGGTTTACTAGGCCAAAAAATAGGACCTATATCTAGGGGTGAAGAGGGCTCACCACATGTGGAGATAGCCAATTCTAATAACAAATGCAACATTTAGAATAGGCCACACATGGTCACTCATTCCATCATTAAAAAATGTGCATAAAAACAACCATGGCTTCAAGCCATCCAAACTTCTTATTACCCCAAATTCCCTTGGCATGATTGGCATCATGGGGACTTGCCCAACCATGCACATCCCTCCACACATGAGAGACTTTGCACATCATGGGAAACCTCTAATCCTTCGCCCCTTCAAGGCTACTCTTCCCTCCCAAGGGTGAGTGTTTCTTGAAGAATCCCACAAAAGTATGCAATAGAAAAATAAAACAACTCACATATCTCCATGGAAAACCCATGGAGTTTGAACAAATAACATGAAAACTTCATTAAAGAATCCTAAAGCTTTTACATGCATAAATATATCTACACTACCTTATGCTAAAGAATTCCAACCTTAAGTCCAAGCTCAAGGTGTAAAATTAAGAATTGAAAGAAGCCTTCTCCCTTTATGCCTTTCTCCTTCTCTGAGTCTCCTTCCAAAACTAGGTGTCTCTAAGAGTAGAGAGTGGGTGAACAACCTTCACTTTCCTCCCTAATCCACCTAAAAAGGCTCTAGCCTAAGAATATCTAATTCTAGCATTAATGAGGAAGCCTCTAGAGTCTTCCTTCTCCTTCCAAGTCAAGACCAGGTAATAAATAGTGTTTATGACTCACATGGGAAGGATGAGTTACTTTGCCCAAAATTTTCAAACTCTCCAATTTTCGCCACTTTGAAGAGAGGATATTTTAGAGGTGTCATAAATGAGTTTAAGGGCTCTTAATGGGTTGAAAATGACCCCTAACCCCTAAGGTACCAAGTAGGCTAGTCAAAACAAACCCTAACTACCTTTTGGAAGCCTATTTGGTCCTCCTAAACTCCACTTGAAGTTAACCTACAAAATTCAACTCTCTTGACCCAATCTAATCTTCCTAAACCTTTGGGTATGCATGGGTACTATGCTAGGTAACTCCTGGGTCATGACTAGGTCTACCCTAGTTACATTTACTAGCCATGCCAACTCACATAGACATAGGTGTCAAGTGATACCACATAATTACATTAGACATGACCCATTTAACATTTACAAAACTAAATTAAATACAACCATGCAATATACTTTCACGAATAAAATACATTACAATGAGGTCCATATCTCTTCATAGACAAGACCTTAGCATCATGGTGAATACACATAGGTTAATTTCTGAAACCCCAAATTTAATACCATGGTCAACTTCTTGCACACTCATTGGACACATCAATAGGTGCAATAAATCCACATGTAACATAAAAAAATACATAATGTAACACACACACCACTTACATCTGCATTCAATTACTCATTGGTAAATTAAACAATATTTGCATCTACTTCATACACAGACTTAATTCTTAATCATTTTGCATTATGATATATCCTAACATGTATATCTCTCACAATGCATCATTAAACTTAACTATAAAGATAAATTGCATAATTAATCATAGGGTATAATTGAATAGGTTCCCATCAAATCAAAATTGTTAATAACATGGTACAAGATCCCACAGATCCTTAAAAATAACACGTTTCAAGAGTCCAAGAGTCTCAAATAGTATCAATTGAAACATAATAGGGAAATAAAGTGCTAAGCTATGACAGGATGGGAGAGGCCTCACATCCACCCCCTCTAGGCATGAACATCCTATTGGAATTCATCAAAGAGGTGAGGGAACTGAGACCTCATATGTGTTGCATCCTCTCATGAAGCTGTGACCTCATCATAAAAATCCCATTAGATACTAACCTAGTCCAGCTCCCTGCCTCAAAGTGCCAGGGTCCGTCGAGCCAATATATGAATGGGCTCTAAACCCAGTTGTCCATTTGACTCTACCTGCAAGGCATCCCAATCTATCATATGAGTCTCATCATAAATATACTTCCTCAAAACTAAAACATGAAACACATCATGGATGTGTGACAGGCTAGGTGGCAACACTAAATGGTAAGAAACAGGTCCTATCCTCTCAAGGATCTCAAAAGGTCCAACAAATCAAGGTGCAAGATTAGAGCCCTTTCCAAAATAGATTGGACTCTTATGCAATCACACCCTCAAAAAGACCTTGTCTCCCACTAAATAGGCTTGATCTATCCTCTTCCCATCAACATACTTCTTCTTCCTATCCGGAGCCTCTTCGAGAGGCTACCTAATCAAGGCTACATGTTGCTCCATATCTCTGACTAGCTCAAGACCAATGGAAAATTTGTCCTCAATCCTATCCCAACTGAGTGGTGCCCTACAAGTTCTATTATGTAAAGAACCTGGTAAGGAGGCATACCCAAGGATGTATGATGCCCGTTGTTATAGGAAAACTCAAATAAATCCAAGTATTCCTGCCACTTGTTTTGATGGTCCACCAGATACATGCATAGCATGTATTCTAACACCTGATTGACCCTTTCGGTTTGTCCATCTATCTTAGGATGATAGGTTGTATTGAAGTTGAGCGTAGCACCCATAGTTGCATGTAGTTCTCTGTAAAAGGATGAAGTGAAGAGAGAATCTCTATCCGAGATGATCTTACGAGGTACTCCATGTAGTTTGACAATATCTTGAAATAACACCTATGCCACTAATAGTGTTGTTAAGGTAGTAGGCACAGGTGAAAAGTGAGCCACCTTGGTCAACTTGTCAACTGTCACCATGATGACATCATGATGGTGAGATAACATAGGAAGACCAACAATGAAGTCCATAGAAATGGTGTCCCACTTCCACATTGGTATCTCATGGGGTTGAAGAAGACAACCTAGATGTCGGTGTTCCACCTTCACCCTTTGGCACTCTAGGCACTTAGCTACCAACTCAATAATCTATGTTCTCATGCTTGGCCAATGACATGACTATCTCAAGTCAACATGCATCTCATTAACTCCAAGATGTGCCGCATAAAGGGATCTATGGGCCTCTAGCATGACAAACTCACACAATCCTCCGGAAGAAGGTATATATATGTGTCCTCTATGACATACGAGTCCATCAGACTCTAATGTAAAATCTGCATACTTCCCCTCAAGGGGTCTTTGAGATCAAATCAACTCACTAACTTTTGCATACATCTCATCTTCATGTAAGTGAAGAACAATGCAATTTCTCAAATCTGTGCCTGTGGACATAGAAGAAACCTCATGTTGTCTCCTAGTCAAGGCATTTGTGACAATGTTCTCTTTCCCCTTGATGTAATGAACATCAAAATCATATTTGCACAAGAGCTCCATCCATCTCCACTATCAAGAATTAAGGTTTGGCTGTGTGAAGATGTACCATAGAATCTAATGGTCTTAATGAAGTTCAAACCAATGTCCTAAGAGGAAATATCACCATCTCACTAAGGCATGCACCACTACTACAAGTTTGAGATCATGGGTAGGGTAGTTGAGCTCACGAGTCTTTAGTTTCTTATACTTGTAGGCTATAGTTTTCCCACCCTTCATAAGAAATACCCCTAAACCATCTAGGGAAGCATTTATGCAAACCAAAAAGTCTGTTGAAGGTTTTGGGACAACAAGAATGGGTGCAATGGTCAGTGCTCTCTTGATCTCCTGAAAGTCTCTATCACACTTCTTTGTCCACTCAAACTTATTTCCCTTTCACTGAAGAGAAGTGATGGGGTCTTCCACTTGAGAGAACCCCTCAACAAACCATATGTAATAACTAGCTAGAGCCATGAAACTTCTCACTTCAGTCACAGTGGTAGATGTTGGCCATTTCATAATGGCATCAATCTTTGATGGATCTACAAAGATCCCATCACCAGATATCACATGACCCAAATATTTGACCTCTGATCTAAAAAATGCACACTTTAATAAGATACCATACAATTAATTATCCCTAAGGAATTGCAAGACTATGTTAGGTTCGCTTTGTTATCTCTCTCATCCTCTGAATAGATTAATATGTCATCAAGGAAAACCACCACAAACTTGTCAAGAAATGTATTAAATACTCCATTCATGAGACTCATAAATACAATTGGAGCATTTGCAAGACCAAATGGAACCACAGTGAACTCATAGTGACCATATCTGGTGTGAAATGTGGTCTTGTGAATATAACTATCCACTATCCTCAACTGGTGATATCCTAACTTAAGGTCTATCTTGGAGAACACTGGGGCACCTTGTAGCTGATCAAATAGGCCGTCAATCCTAGGAAGTGGATACTGATTCTTGATGGTTACTTTGTTCAACTAGCAATAATCCATGCACAACCTAACAAATTTGTCTTTCTTCTTTACGAAGATCATAGATGCACCCCAAGGAGAAACACTAGGACAAATATGTCCTTTCTCTAAAAGTTTCTCAAGCTATAACTTGAGCTCATTAAGCTCATTAGTGGTCATCATGTAAGGTGCTCTAGAAACTAGTTCTACCCCTAGGACAAGATCTATGTGAAAATTCATTTCCCTATGAGGAGGCATACCATGGTAGTTCTAAAGGAAACACATCTACATATTCCTACAAAATGGGATGGTCATCCAGTGAGGCTTCTTGTTTTGCCTTGTCCTCCTTATTGGTGATGGTGATAGAAAATAGATGACATCCCTTCTGCATACTTCTCTTAAGCTGCATAGCGGTGATCACACAAAGGGATACATGCCTTTAGTCTCCAAAAATCAAAGTAACATTGCCATCATCATCCAAGAATTCGATCAAAATTATAAAAATATAGCTTGGCCTTGTGAGCATATAGCCAATCCATTCCAAGAACTAGACTGTAAGATCCAAGCGGTGTAACTCTGATATCTTCTAAGGTGGTTAAGCCACCAATCTAGATCAAAAATCATCTAACCATCATGGTAACATACACTCTATCTCCTGAAGTTAACTCAAATTCCCACCTAATATCTTTCCTAGATGCCACTAGCCCACAACACTCCACAACCAATGGAGAAACTAAGGAGTTAGTAGATCCAGTATCAAATAGGATAGAAACATCACTACCTTTGATCGTACATGTGACCTCAATGATGGTGTCCTGGTGCTCTTCTTGGAAGTTGTCAATTGCTGCAAAAACTATGTGGGACTTGCCCATGCCCCCAACTGTAGGTTTAGACATCATTGCCCACTAACTACCTCCCTGAGGATATTCCCTAGCTATGTATCCCATGGCACCACAAGTATAGCATGGACCACATATCTAAATTTGAATGCCCCAAGGTTTGGAATTCTACAAACCTCCTATCCTAGTAGACCCGTTGTATCCCCCCTTATAGGGTTATTGTGTTTGTGTTGGGGGTGTATAAGGGGTCTGAGATTTTTGGTCCTTCTTAGGACCCTAAGACTACCACTGCTTGGTATTTGAGCCCTACTAACATTGGGGTGGTTTATTTTTCTGATTCTATTGAGACTACTAAGGCTAGTGCTGCTATTGTTGTGGGGTTCTGAATGACCCCAAAGAGTTCCTCTGATTCCCTTTACAAGGGGGCTTATGATAGCCTGAATTAAGGGGTGCAAGATTATGATACTGAGATCCCTTTACAATCTTCTCAGCTACCAAGCCTCTATCATTGGTGAATCGTAAGTCTCCTAGTGGTACTATGCATATCATGCATGTTATAGATGTTGGAGATTTTCCAACAGACTAGTACTGACTATATTTTTGTCATTGATGAGAACACACGGAAAGTAGCATGCATGGAAGTCTTAGTAAGATTTTAGTATATGTAGCATAGACATGATATCAGCATGATATCATGGGTGCAGAGGTTAATTGTTAGTACAGATAGTTATATAGCAGTTGGTGTCAGTAGTGTTCCTGACAGAGTAACAGACAGTGTTTTGTGTATGGTTGTCCATATAGTTATCATGGAGCCTTGTGCGCTTGGATATATGTTGAAGACATGTCAGTGATGTTAAGGTCATGGACACATGGTCTGATGATGAACACAAGTAAAGTTATGCAGTCGCTATTTGCCAGTAGCAGTTTCCAGTGTTTGTTCTGTAGAGCCGACATAGATTTTATTGATTATTGAGTTGTGCCTATCTTGAGGGTATGCACCCTTGGAGTTAAGCTTGGAGAAGTGTTATTTATTTCTGATTAAGAGTGCATGAGTTAATTTAGCTTACAGAGAAAGTTTTAGTTGTTTTGGTAGAGCCGACAATGTGTAGCGTGCATCTACAATTATCTTATTAGATAGGTCCCAGAATGTGTTACGTGCATAGTAGAGCCGACATAATATTTATTGGAGTTTGTTATGGTTTCTCTAATATGATTTAAAGGTGGTTCTAATAGGCCAACTTGATTATATCATTTGGAGGAAGATATTTATAGGCAGTCATTTGTGATTGCTTGAGTGTGGTTCATGGTTGACTAAGCACAGCAGAGCAGAGTGTGTGAAGTGTTGAGCCATCAGAAGGAGGTCTATATGACCAAGTAAAGTACTTGTGCTATTCGTTGGAACTAATCCAGATAACAAGTCAAAGCATAGTTCACCAAGATCTAGATATAGTGTGTATCTATTAATCAAAAGGTTGTAGCCTTCACCCCTTTGAGCAGTGAGCTCTCAGACAGTGCATCCTCTCCCCTAATGGGAACAATTGTAAAAGACTCATAACAGTGTTTGACCCCTGACTAGGTCTACTGTACTTAATATATTGTAAAGCTACTCCTAACAGGGTAAAGGATCCTCTAACAAGGATCATTATACACTAGTATAGAATATTAGTGGGTATCAAGTCCCATCGGGGTTTTTACCTATTTGGGTTTCCACGTAACCAAAATATTGGTGTTGTGTTCATGTGTTCTTTCATTGTTTTTATGATTTATGTTTAAGTATACTTAATTGGATAAAGAATTGAATCTTGTAGATAACTAATTCAACCCCCCCCCTCTTAGGTATCTCTTGGGACTATTCCTAACAATTGGTATCAGAGCCAAGTGCCTCAAAGAGAAAGTATAATAGATTGAGGTTGATCAGATGGTGTACTTCAGGAAAGAAAGTCCTAAGTTCGATGGAGAGAATTATCTTGATTGGAAGAACAAGATGGTGACTCATTTGTAGTGCATTGCTTTTGAAGTTTTTAATATAACTATCAAAGCAACCAAGATTACTACTTTAGAAGACCTTGTAAAAGATGATACTACTGACACACAAAAGGAATTGTTTCATCAGAATGCTATTGCTAACGAAGCCCTTATCAGCACCCTATCTGATGGTGAATTTTCAGAAGTAAAAAAGGTAGATACAACCCATAAAATATGGAAGCACCTACAAGACATATTTGAAGGAGACAAACAAGCAAACGATGTGCACAAAAAGACATGGAAGAAAAGATACAATGCATTAGAGTTGCTTCTTGAAGAAAATATCAGAGCTTACAATCAGAGGATTAATGAAGCAGTTGCTGGAATGAGGAACAATGGTGGAGAGATTTCAAAGGAGGACATTATGGACAAGTTAATGACTACCCTCACTCCTGAATATGAAAGAAAGATCAACATCCTTGATGAGACCATGCAGCTTACATCAAATTTCAAGAGAGAAACCTTGATCAGCAAAATATCAACTTTTGAGATTTCAAGATTGAAGACAGAACCAAAGAGTGAGACAACTTTCAAAGCAACAGTTCATGGTAAGAAATCTGCAAACACTTATGGTAATTTTGATGATGATGATGAAGAGAAAACATTAGATGAATTTTATTGCTATGATTTCAAAAAGAGAAAAGAAAGGAAAAGGAAAATATGAAGGTCAATTACCATTTAAGTGCTTTTCAT
This sequence comes from Chamaecyparis obtusa, assembly GCA_027943335.1. Taxonomy (NCBI): domain Eukaryota; kingdom Viridiplantae; phylum Streptophyta; class Pinopsida; order Cupressales; family Cupressaceae; genus Chamaecyparis; species Chamaecyparis obtusa. Next base: position 352,084 of record BSBK01004400.1, on the reverse strand, counting down.
GTAATAAGATTGGTCACTTTGCATCTAAGTGTCCCACTAGAGCTAGAAAGTTCCAGAAGGATTACAAGCCTAAGTATTCTAAGGAATGCTATTATGCTGGAGATGGAGTTTCAGATAAAGAATCTGGTGAAGAAGAAATTTGATTCATTGTTGTTATAGACAAGATGAATAACAAGACAGTTCATGAAGATAAGAAAGAAAATCAAGAGCTAGCATTGATTTCACAAGCTGACATAAGGATAGACTGGATTATAGATAGTGGATGTTCAAATCACATGACAGGTGATAAAGGTAGGTTTGTTCATTTGGACAAATACAATGGTGGTATGGTTAGATTTGGAGATAACATTCCTAAACCTATAGTTGGTAGAGGAGCCATCACTTTGGATAGAAAGAATAGTACAGATGATGTTCTTTATGTTGATGGTTTGAAACATAACCTTCTTAGTGTTGGACAGTTACTTGGAAAAGGCTATCAGTTGGAGTTCAAAGATGACAAATGCATCATTAACAACAAGGAGGGTGTTATGATTGCATCAGGCTCAAAGACAAGAGGTAATGTTTTTCAACTCAATTTAGAAGCAAGTTATTTTTTGCTAAAGTTGATGACAGTTGGTTATGGCATAAAAGACTATGTCATATCAATTTTGATAACATAGTAAAGATAAGAAATGTTAAGGTAGTAAGAGATCTACCTAGCATAGCAAAGCCAGTTGATACTATATGCAGGGAATGTGTGATGGGAAAGCATGTGAGAAATTCTTTTAGGAGCAATCAGAATTCAGTAGAGAACAAGTTGGATCTAATTCATACAGACCTATGTGGTCCAACTCAAACAAGATAATACTATGGTGAAAGGTATTTCATTTTATTTGTTGATGGTTATACTAGGATGATGTGGGTTGCATTCTTGAAGGACAAGTTAGAAGCATTTGAGAAATTCAAAATATTCAAAGCTAAGGTTGAGAATGAATCTGGACTAAAGATAAAATGTTTGAGATTAGATAGAGGAGGAGAATTCACCTCTGATAGATTCTATGAGTACTACAAAGAACATGGCATAAAGAGATAGTTAAGTGCACCTAGAACCCCTCAGTAGAATGGAATTGTAGAGAGAAGGAATAAGATCATTCTTGATACAGTGCACACCATTATGATAGAAGGAAAAGTTGCACACACCTATTGGAGAGATCTGGTCAATATAGAAGTTTATAACATCAATAGAATTCAATTGAGGCCAGACACTGAAAAAACACCTTATGAGCTATGGTTTGGTAATGTTCCCATAGTAAAATACTTCAAAATCTTTGGAAGCAAGTGCTACATCAAGAGGGATGAAGAAGTAGGCAAGTTTGATGCAAGAAGTGATGAAGGTATTTTTCTTGGTTAATCTACTAAAAGTAAAGCTTATAGATGTTTCAATTTAAGATTGAAAAAGATCATAGAAAGTGCTCATGTAAGGATTGATGAAAAGTTTATGATTCAAGAAAGATATCATGATTACATACCCATGATTGAAGAAGAACCTAGACCCTCCACTAGTGAGATAGTCATTGAGGAAATGTTTGACAATATTGATGTGTTATTCAATGACCCTGAGACAAGTGAAGAAAATAATCCTAAGGTTGATGAGTCAGCATCACCTAAAGTTCCAAATTTTACATCAAGAAATCATTCTAAGGCAGACATCATTGGAGATCAGAGCGGCAAAGTCTTAACAAGGTCACAAGCAAAGAAAATAGCTAGCAATGAAGCGGTATGTTTACTATCTCAGATTGAACCTTTAAGTGTTGAAGATGCTTGTAATGATTTAGATTGGCATGATGCTATGAAAGAAGAACTTGATCATATTATTAAGAATGAAACTTGGGAACTGGTCCTGAGACCTAGTGATAGGAATGTGATTGGAACAAAGTGGATATTTAGAAATAAGATGAATGAATATGGTACATTAGTAAGAAACAAAGAAAGATTAGTATGTAAGGGATATGCGCAAAGAGAAGGCATTGATTATTCAGACACATTTACACCTATGAGCATATTAGAAGCTATTAAGTTGTTTTTAGCCTATGCTATAGTAAAAAACTTCAAAGTTTATCAGATGGATGTCAAGTTAGCATTCCTTAATGGAGACTTAAAAGAAGAAGTATACATTGAGCAGCCAGAAGGATTCACCTTATCAGACAGACCTGATATGGTATGCAGATTGAAGAAGGCCCTCTATGGACTTAAGCAAGCCCCTAGAGCATGGTATGAGAGACTAGATGGATACTTAACAAAGATTGGATTCAAGAAAGGAGCAACAAATTGTAATCTATTCATTAGAGAGACATTTGAAGGTTTACTAATTGTAGCTATATTTGTTGATGACATTATCTTTGGAGGTAATGACAAACTCAGTGCTGAGTTTTCCAAAGAAATGCAGAATGAGTTTGAGATGAGTATGATTGGTCCTATCAAGTACTTTTTGGGACTAAATGTGCAACAGATAGAAAAAGGGATTTTCATAAATAAATCAAAGTATGTGAAAGAGATACTGAAGAAATTCAAGATGGATGATTGCAAGCTAGTAGGAACCCCTATGATCACTGGATGCAAGCTTACTAAAGAAGATGACTCACCAGCGGTAGATATAACATTATATAAGTCTATGATTGGTAAAATCGTATGTCTTACTCAAACTAGACCTAATATTTCTAATGCAGTTGGCATAGTTGGAAGATTTGTAGTAGAACCTAAACAAAGTCACCTCATGGTAGTAAAGAGAATATTCAGATACTTATAGGGCACTATAGATTATGGTCTATGGTATCCTAATTCAGAAAATGTTGAGCTTCATGTATACATTGATGCAGATTGGGCAAGATGTGTTGATGACAGAAAGAGTACTTCAGGTGGAGCAGTGTTTCTTGGTGATAGACTTGTCACTTGAAAAAGAAAGAAACAAAATTTTATCTCTCAATCAACAGTAGAAGCGGAGTATGTTGCAGCAGCCTTGAATTGTTCTACAATTGTTTGGATCAAGCAGATGATAAAAGATTTTAGAATTCAGATTGATTATCCTATTGTTATTCACTATGATAACACTAGCACTATCAATATTTTAAAGAACCCTATGATGCATGCAAAGAAAAAGCACATTGAGATCAAGTATCACTTCCTAAGAGAGAAAGTGGTAGAGAAAGAAGTCAATTTGGACTATGTGAGTACTAAAGATCAGTTGGTAGATATATTCACAAAGCCCTTGCCTAAGGATACCTTTGAGTATCTCAGGAAGAAGTTGGGATTAATTCCTTTCCCTAATTCTTCTTAGAAGAAAGAAGGAAAGGCATTAGTCCTCTGGGATAGATGGAAGGTTGACTACTCTACCTCAGGAGTAGTACCAGTTCTTAAAATGAATGGTGCACTTTTCCATTGATGTCAAAGGGGGAGTAATATATAGAGTCATGAAAAAAATAAACAAAAAGAGGAGTAATATACTAAGGGGGAGCAACATTCAGTTATGACAGAACTACAGTTGAGGAAATGGAGAATATTAGAAAATATTGTAGCTAATAGAGGATTCATCCTTGGGGGAGTTTTGAAGAGGAAATGGAGAATGTTATAAAAGAAATGTTCATTTGGTTTGGTGGTGGTTTTTCATTCCACATGTTTCCATCAATGCCAAAGGGGGAGATTGTTGGAGATTTTCCAGCAGGCCAGTACCGACTATATGTTTGTCATTGATGACAACATATGTAAAGTAGCATGCATGGAAGTATTACATAGTAAGCTTTCAGTATATGTTGCATGGACATGATATCATGGGCGCAGAGGTTAACTGTTAGTATAGACAGTTATATAACTGTCTGTACTAATAGTTAACCTCTACACCCATGATATCATGTTGATATCATGTCCATGCTTCATATACTAAAAGCTTACTATATAAGACTTCCACACATGCTACTTTCCATATGTTGTCATCAATGACAAACATAAAGTCAGTACTGGCCTGCTGGCAAATCTCCAACAATCTCCCCCTTTGGCATTGATGGAAACATGTGGAATGAAAAACCACCACCAACCCAAATGAACATTTCTTTTATAACATTCTCCATTTCCTCATCAAAACTCCCCCAAAGATGAATCCTTCATCTGCTGCAATATTTTTTAATATTCTCTATTTCCTCAACTGTACTGCTGTCAAAATTGAATACTGCTCCCCCTTAGTATATTACACCTCTTTTTACTTTTGTTTTTCATGACTCTATATATTAATCCCCCTTTGAGATCAATGGAAAAGGGTGCCATTCATTTTAAGCACCGGTACTACTCCTGAGGTAGAGTAGTCAACCTTTTGTCAGTCCCTAAGGACTGATGCCTTTCCTTCTTTCTTCTAAACAGAATCAAGGAAGGGAATTACTCCCAACTTCTTCTTGAGATACTCAAAAGTATCCTTAGGCAAGGGCTTTGTGAATATATCTGCCAACTGATCTTTAGTACTCACATAGTCCAACTTGACTTCTTTCTCTACCACTTCTCTCTTAGGAAGTGATACTTGATCTCAATGTGATTTATCTTTGCATGCATCACAGGGTTCTTTGACATATTGATAGTGCTAGTGTTATCACAGTAAATAACAATAGGATAATCAATCTGAATTCCAAAATCCTTTATCATCTGCTTGATCCAAACAATTGTAGAACAATTCAAGGCTTTTGCAACATACTCTGCTTCTGTTGTTGATTGAGAAATACAATTTTGTTTCTTTCTTTTCCAAGTGACAAGTCTATCACCAAGAAACACTACTCCACCTGATGTACTCTTTCTATCATCAACACATCATTCCCAATCTGCATCACTGTACACATGAAGCTCAACATTTTCTAAATTAGGATACCATAGACTAAAATCTATAGTTCCCTACAAGTATCTGAATATTCTTTTTACTACCATGAGGTGACTTTGCTTAGGTTTTGCTACAAATCTTCCAACGACATTGGAAATATCAGGTCTAGTTTGAGTAAGATATATGAGTTTACCAATCATAGACTTATACAATGTTATATCTACTACTGGTGAGTCATCTTCTTTTGTAAGCTTGCATCTAGTGATCATAGGGGTTCCTACTGGCTTGCAATCATCCATCTTGAATTTATTCAGTATCTCTTTCACATATTTTGACTGATTAATAAAAATTCCTTTATCTTTATGTTGCACATTTAGTCCCAAAAAGTATTTGATAGGACCAATCATACTCATCTCAAACTCATTCTGCATTTCTTTGGAAAATCTACCACTGAGTTTGTCATTACCTCCAAAGATAATGTCATCAAAAAATATAGCTACAAGTAGTAAACCTTCAGATGTCTCTCTCATGAATAGATTACAATCTACTACTCCTTTCTTGAATCTAATCTTTCTTAAGTATCCATCTAGTCTCTCATACGATGCTCTAGGGGCTTGCTTAAGTCCATAGAGGGCCTTCTTCAATCTACATACCATATCAGGTATGTCTAATAACGTGAATCCTTCTAGCTGATCAATGTATACTTCTTTCAAATCTCCATTCAGGAATGCTGACTTGACATCCATCTGATAAACTTTGAAGTTTTTGACTATAGCATAGGCTAGAAACAACTTAATAGCTTCTAATCTTCTCACAGGTGCAAATGTGTCTGAATAATCAATGCCTTCTCTTTACACATATCCCTTACATATTAGTCTTTCTTTGTTTCTTACTACTGTACCATCTTCATTCATCTTGTTTTTGACTATCCACTTTGTTCCAATCACATTCTTATCACTAGGTATTGGGACCTATTCCCAACTGTCATTCTTAATAATCTGATCAACTTCTTCTTTCATAGCATCATGCCAATCTAAATCATTACAAGCATCTTCAACACTTAAGGGTTCAATCTGAGATAGTAAACATACCGCTTCACTGCTAGCTGAGTTCTTTGCTTGTGATCTTGTTAAGACTTTGTCGCTCTGATCTCCAATGATGTCTATCTTGGAATGATTTCTTGATGTAAACTTTAGAACTTTAGGTGATGCTGACTTATCAGCTTTAGGGGTACTTTCTTCACTTGTCTTAGGGTCATTGAATAACACATCAATACTATCAAACATTTCTTCAATAACTGTCTCACTAGTGGAGGGTCTAGGTTGTTCTTCAATCATGGGTAAGTAATCATGATATCTTTCTTGAATCATAAAATTTTCATTAATCTTTACATGAGCACTTTCAATGATATTTTTCAATCTCAAATTGAAACATCTATAAGCTTTACTTTTAGTAGAGTAACCAAGAAAAATACCTTCATCACTTCTTTCATCAAACTTGCCTACTGCTTCATCCCTCTTGATGTAGCACTTGCTTCCAAAGATTCTGAAGTATTTTACTATGGGAACATTACCAAACCATAGCTCATATGGTGATTTGTTAGCGCCTGGCCTTAATTGAATTCTATTTCAATGGTATAGACTGTTGTATTGACCGAATCTCTCCAATAGGTGTGTGCAACTTTTCCTTCTATCATAATGGTGCGCGCTGTATCAAGAATGATCCTATTCCTTCTTTCTACAATTCCATTCTGCTGAGGGGTTCTAGGTGCACTTAACTATCTCTTTATGCCATGTTCTTTGCAATACTCATAGAATCTATCAGAGGTGAATTCTCCTCCTCTATCTAATCTCAAACATTTTATCTTTAGTGCAAATTCATTCTCAACCTTAGATTTGAATATTTTGAACTTCTCAAATGCTTCTGACTTATCTTTTAAGAACACAACCCACATCATCCTAGTATAATCGTCAACAAACAAAATTAAATACCTTTCACCATAGTATGATCTTGTTTGAGTTGGACCACATAGGTTTGTATGAATCAGATCCAATTTGTTCTCTGCTGAATTTTGCTTGCTCCTGAATGAATTTCTCACATGCTTCCCCATCACACATTCCCTGCATATATTATCAACTAGTTTTGCTATGCTAGGTAGATCTCTTACTGCCTTAACATTTATTATCTTTACTATGTTATCAAAATTGATATGACATAGTCTTTTATGCCACAACTAACTGTCATCAACTGTAGCAACCAAACAACTTTCTTCTGAATTGAGTTGAAAAACATTACCTCTTGTCTTTGAGCCTGATGCAATCATAACACCATCTTTGTTGTTAATGATGCATTTGTCATCTTTGAACTCCAAGTAATAGCCTTTTCCAAGTAACTGTCCAACACTAAGAAGGTTATGTTTCAAACCATCAACATAAAGAATATCATCAGTACTATTCTTTCCATCGAAAGTGATGGCTCCTCTACCAACTATTGGTTTAGGAGTGTTGTCTCTGAATCTAACCATACCGCCATTGTATTTGTCCAAATGAACAAACCTGCCTTTATCACTTGTCATGTGATGTGAGCAACCACTGTCTATAATCTAGTCTATCCTTATGTTAGCTTGTGAAATCAATGCCAGCTCTTGATTCTCTTTCTTATCTTCATGAACTATCTTATTATTCATTTTGTCTATAATAGAAATGAATCCAATTTCTTCTTCACCGGATTCTTCATCTAAAACTCCATCTCCAACATAGTAGCATTCCTTAGAATACTTAGGCTCGTAATCCTTTTTGAACTTTCTAGGTCTAGTAGGATAGTTAGATGCAAAGTGACCGATCTTATTACATGAAAAGCACTTAAATGGTAATTGACCTTCATATTTTCCTTTTCCTTTCTTTTCTCTTTTGGCAATCATAGCAATGAAATCATCTAATCTTTTCTCTTCATCATCATCATCAAAATTACCAGAAGTGTTTGTAGATTTCTTACCATGATCTGTTGCTTTGAAAGTTGTCTCACTCTTAGGTTCTATCTTCAATCTTGAAATCTCAAAAGCTGAGATTTTGTTGATCAAGGTCTCTCTCTTGAAATTAGATGTAAGCTACATGGTCTCATCAATGATGTTGATCTTGCATTCATATTCAAGAGTGAGAGTAGTCATTAACTTGTCCATGATGTCCTCTAAAATCTCTCCACCATTGTTTCTGATTCCAACAATTGCTTCATTTATTCTTTGATTATAAGCTCTGATGTTTTCCTTATGCAACATCTCTAATGTATTGTATCTTTTCTTCCATGTCTTTCTACATGCATCCTTTGCTTGTTTGTCTCCTTCAAATATGTCTTCTAGGTGCTTCTATAGTTTGTGGGCTATATCTACCTTTTTTATTTATGGAAACTCACCATCAGATAGGGTGCTAATAAGAGCTTCTTTAGCTATAGCATTTTGATGAAATAATTCCTTTTTCCTTTTAGTAGCTTCATCCTTTGCAATGTCTTCTAAGGTGGAAATCTTAGCATCTTTGATAGTTACATCAAAAAATTCAAAAGAAATGCACTGCAAATGGGTCACCATCTTGTTCTTCCAATAAAGATAATTATCTCCATCGAACTTAGGACTTTCTTTCCTAAAGTATGCCATCTGATCAACCTCAAGCTATTAAACTTTCTCTCTGAGGCACTTGGCTCTGATACCAATTGTTAGGAATAGTCCCAAGAGATAACTGAGTGGGGGGGGGGGGTGAATCAGTTATCTACAAGATTCAATTCATTATCCAATTAAGTATACTTAAACATAAAGCATAAAAAAATGAAATAACACATGAACACAACACCAATATTTTAGTTACGATGAAACCCAAATAGGTAAAAACCCCGGTGGGACTTGATACCCACTAATATTCTATACTAGTGTATAATGATCCTTGTTAGAAGATCCTTAACCTTGTTAGGGGTTTCTTTACAATATATTAAGTATAGTAGACCTGGTCAAGGGTCGGACCTTGTTAGGAGTCTTTTACAATTGTCCCTGTTAGGGGAGAGGACACACTATCTAAGAGCTCACTGCTCAAATGGGCAAAGGCTACAACCTTCTGAATAACAAATACACACTATATCTAGATCTTGGTGAACTATGCTTTGACCTGCTATCTGGATCAGTTCCAATGAATAGCACAAGTACTTTAATTGGTCACATAGACCTTCTGATGACTCAACACTTCATACACTCTACTCTGCTTTACTTAATCAACCATGAACCACACTTCAGCAATCACAAATGACTGCCTATAAATATCTTTCCTCCAAATGGTATAATCAAGTTGGCTTGTTAGAACCACCTTGAAATCATATTAGAGAAACCATAACATACTCCAATAAACATTTTGATGGCTCTACTATGCACGCAACACATTCTTGGACTTGTCCAACAAGATAATTGTAGACGCACTCTACACACTGTCGGCTCTTCCAAAATAACTGGATCTTTCTCTGTAAGCTGAATTAACTCATGCACTCTTAACCAAACATCAATAACTCTCCTCCAAGATTAAATCCAAGGGTGCATACCCTAAAGATAGGTGCAACTCAAGAACCAATAAAATCTCTGTCGGCTCTTCTGAATAAACACAGGAGAGTGGTGCTGGTGAATAGTGACTGCATAACTTCACTTCTACTCATCAACAGACTATGCGTCCATAACTAAAACATCACTAATATGTCTTCAACATATATCCAAGCGTGCAAGGCTCCATGATAACTATACAAACAACCATACACAAAACACTGCTTGTTACTCTGTCAGGAACACTGCTGACACCAACTGCTATATAACTGTCTATACTAATAGTTAACCTCTACACCCATGATATCATGCTGATATCTTGTCCATGCTTCATATACTAAAATCTTACTACATAAGACTTCCATGCATTCTATTTTCCATATGGTATCATCAATGAAAAACATATAGTTAGTACTAGCTTGCTAGAAAATCTCCAACACTGAAGACCCACATCCTTCCAATCCTTGTTGCACATTTTATTGTACAACTAGAGGCATCTGGTCAAGGATAATCCCTGCTAGGTTTTGGAATGCTTGCAAAAAATCTACATTTAGATTAGGAGGTGGTGCGGGAGGTGGACCTTGGTCTCCTCCTTGAACTTCTACCTCAGACTGTACCTATTCTCAAGATATAGAGATATGCCTGTGACCTCATCCATGTCCTTGGGCTAGTCAAGTGAGTGCAGGCTATTATCACAGACACCTACTTTATTAGAAAACTTAAGATCATAATTGAAATCACTCTACAAGAAGAAATCAAAGAAAAAGATGTGATGCCCCCATTTGTCAATCTCTAGTCAAGTAGACATCGTCAAATGACCTTAGAAGACACAACAAGCAAAAATCGATAATAACAGATAACACACAAGAAAATAGTTTAGCATATCTCAGTCATTTTTAGTTTTCTAGGATGTAATTTTTGTTGGGTGTTAAGGAACACCTTTGTGCTAATTTCAAAGTGCAAGTGAGTAGTGGATAGTGTAAGATCCGATATGTGTTGATAAACATAGTGATGTATAGATTGGTAGTGTTAAGAAACACTATTGGATTGGGGTGTTGAGAAACACCAAGTAGTGTTAGTGGAAAATTTCTCATCGGGAAGGACTGATAAACTGACTCAGGTTAATCTCAAAAGACTAATCAAGTGATAAAGCACTAACAACTCATATCAGTGTATGATTGCCCCTAGATGACATACAAGAACCAAGGACAAGACTAATACTAGTTCCAACCCATGACGACACAAGGAGACAAAAATTGAGATGTGAAAGAAGTGAGGCTGATGGAAGCACAAGAGCTCAGCCACGCGTTGATAGATGTAGCACTAATTACAAGTGATGTCTTTTTGCCATGTTTTCACCACTTGGGATTATTTTATTTTTTCTACCAAGGCGCCTATTTCCAATTTTTCACCAAGGCACTTTTTGTATTTTTCTAATTTTTTTGTTCTTTTTCATTTTTTTTCATTTTTTTCATTTTTTTTATATTTGATTTTTTTTGTAGATACATCAAGGCACATGTTTCTAGGTTTTCACTAGGATGATCATTTTTTGAGGACATTTTATAATTTTAAAGATTTTTTTTAGGACTTTATATGATTTTTAGAATTTTTTCTAGGATTGTAGATTGTTGTACATGAAAGAAAAATGTCTAGCTATAGAAGTGTTTCAGGTGTAGAGCATTGAGAGGCTCTTTGAGCATATTGCCTTTTGGAGTAGCTAGTTGATAAGCTCCATAACCAAATGCTATAGTAATAACAAAAGGACCTAGCCAATTAGGTTTAATATTTCCCTTTTATTCTCGATGTTGTTGATTCTTTGGGTTCTCTCTCAGAATGAGATCGCCAACTTGAAATTCATGATGTCATACTTTCTTGTTGTAGCTTCTAGACATTTTCTTTTGGTAGACCATTAGATGGTCAAATGTTGCTTTTTGGCATTCATGAAGTAACTCTAGCTCTTGAAGTTGAGAAGCTCTATAGTCATCATCAGTAACGAGCCCATGCAATGATACCCTAAGTGAAGGTATTTTGACATCAATTGGTAGAATAGCTTTATAAAAATAGACCAATGAGAATGGTGTATCCCCTATAGGTGTTCTTATGCTTGTTCTATAAGCCCATAGAGTTGGATTGATTTGCAAGTGCCAATCTCATCCTGATTTGTTGAATTTTCTTTGTAGGATATTTAGGATTGTTTTATTTGATGCTTATGCTTGTCCATTCCCATAAGGATAGTAGATTGAGGAAGAATGGTATGTGATATGAAATCCATCATAGAGCTCATCAATGTCACTATTTTTTAACTTTCCTCCATTGTCAGTAACAATTGAAGATGGAATCCTGTATCTGTAGATAATGTAGTTGAAGATAAACATAGCTATCTTCTTTCCTATTGCATGGATGAGAGGAACAAATTCAACCCATTTGGTAAAATAATCAGTAGCCACAATGATGAACTTGTGGATGTTAGAAGATGAAGGATGGATATGTCCCACAAGGTCAAAATCCCATTGTTGAAATGGCTAGTGCGTGATAAAAGGAAGCAAGTCTCGACCAGGAGCGTAGATTAGATTCCCATGGAATTGATATTTTTGATAGGTCTTAGCAAATTGAAAAACATATTTTTCCATGGTAGGCTAGTAGTATCCATCTCTCAAGAGTTTCTTAGCTAGGGAAATACTATTTGAGTGAGATCCACAAATACCCTCATAGACTTCTCTTAACACTTTGTCGGATTCCTCATGTTCTAGACACCTAAGGAGAGTACCATCTAGACTCCTCTTAAACAAGTTATTAGAGATGAGTACATACCAAGATACACTTCTTATATGGTTTCTTTTTTCATTTTTAGATAATCCTTCAAGGATAGTTTGGTGTTGAAGGTAGTGATAAATTTGGCTATAGCGAGAGGTATTAGAGGAAATGATAGAGTAGACAATTTGGGAATCAAGTGAGTCATAGGAAGGAAATGGGAGTTCTTCCACTAGGAAGTCATAGAAAAACTGATGCTCTTCAAGTTGTAGCATTGAGGCTTAGGTAGCCATGGCATTAGCTTCCATGTTCTCTGCACATAGTAACTACTAAAAAGTGATGAATTCAAAGTATTTCTTTAAATCATCAACCAAATGTTTTTAGGGTGAGAGATTCTCATCTCTAGTTTGTTATTCTTCTGTAACTTGGTTAATGACTAGCTGAGAGTCACCATAAGAATGGAGTTATTTGATTTTCTATTCAATAGCTAGTTTGAATCCATTAGCTAAGCCTTCATATTCTGCCACATTGTGTGTGCATGAGAAGATCATCTTGTATGCGCTAGGGATCTAGTAACCTTGTGGATAAATGAACAAAACACCAACACCAGTGCCTTGTTATGTAAATGAACCATAGAAGTACATCTTCCAGGGATTTTGAGTCAACTGTAAGATGGACTTATTAGGAAACTAAGCTACAAGGGGATGTGTATCTTGTAGAGGCATGTCTGCTAAATGATCTACCAAAACTTTTCCTTTGATAGCTTTCTGATTAACATACATGATGTAAAATTCACTAAGTATCATCACCCATTTAGCTGACCATCCTATTAGTATTTATTTTTTTAGTAAGTACTTGAGAGGATCTATTTTTTCTATCAACTGTGTAGAGTAAGATAGCATATAGTGCCTAAATTTTTAAGAAGCAAACACTATTGATAGATAAGTATTTTCAATTACTGTATAGTTGAGCTCATAGGAGACTAATGTTTGACTGATATAATAGATAGCTCACTCATGTCTGTGAGAATTATATTCTACGAGAAAAGCTCCCAAAGAGGAATCAGTAGCAGATATGTAAAGTAACAAGGGCTTTCTAGGAGTAGGAGCCATTAATACTGGAGGATTGACCAAGTATTCCTTGATTTGTTAAAAATAATTCTCACAATCCTCATTTCATTTGAAATTTACAACCTTATGTAATGTATTAGTGAAGGGTTGTGTCTTGTCAGCTAGCTATGAGATAAATCTTCTGAAAGATTGCAACTTTCCTTGTAATGTCCTCATTTGATTGATGTTTCTTGGGGGTTGTATTTCCATAATAGCTTTGAATTTTGTTGGATCTACCTCAATTCCACATACTGAGACTATATATCCAAGGATCTTTCTAGAGGTGACTCTGAAAGCACACTTTTTGGGATAAATCCTTAACTTGAATTGTTCTATTCTTGTGAATATCTTTTCTAAGTCAGCAAGGTGAATGTCCCTAGTAGCATATTTTTCCAATGTATCATCAACATACTCCTCCATAATTTTATGCATCATGTCATGAAAAATAGTTGTCATATCACATTGGTATGTTGCACCAACATTCTTGAGTCCAAATGGCACGACGCTCCAAAAAAAGATTCCCCATGCACAAGTAAATGTAGTTTTCTCTTGATCTTTAGGTGCAATGCGGATTTGATTGTATCCAAAAAATCTTTCCATCAGATAATACATCTAATAATTAGTAGTGAGGTCCACAATCATGTCAATGTTAGGTAATGGAAAATCATCCTTAGGGAAAGCCTTGTTTAAGTCCCTGAAGTCTGTGCATATGCGAATTGACTTGTCATCTTTTGAGATAGGCACAATATTAGATATCCAGTCAACATAGTCTATAGCCCGAATAAATGTATCTTTCAATAATTTCTCAATTTTTTCTTTAACTAATAATGCAATATGTGGATGCATCTTTCATAGATTCTATTTAACTAGTTTGATTCCTAGAGCAATAGACAAATGATGCATACAAATATTTGTATCTAAGCCCAACATATCAGAATATGACCATGCAAAATTGATTTTCTTTTCTATGAAGAACTGGATAGACCATGATGGGCAACAAAAAATGTGGTTAAAAATTGGTACTAAAATTGAGGAAAAAACTAACACTCAATAAGCCATTAGCTCAAGAATTTAGCTATATGAGGTCATATCAAATGAACCAACTAAATCCCCAAAAGTGGCTTATTGCTTCCTAGTTGAAGTGAGTTAAATCCTTCTCATGATGCTCATCAAATTGGCATAAGGATTAGTGACTTGGCTACTAAAAAATGGAAGATTCAATATGCAATGTAAAACTAGAAATGAACTAGAAAGCAAGATTTAAGCTAGAATGAGAGATTAAGATAGAATGGATTCAAACAAATAGTATCTAGAATGAGAATGCAAAATCTATTCTATGAAAAAATGCAAGAAAGAAAACTAGATTACCAAATGCAAGATTATGCTAAGAATGAAGTACACTATGAATGCAAGAGAGCTATGAGCATGTAAATGAAAGGAACTAAGAGATAAGAATTCAAATAACAAGAAGATTGGGAACCCTTGAGCCATGGAAGAACTTCCTTTTAAAATAATTGCCTCAAGAATGGAGGGTGGGCATTAAGAGGCAAAAGAGATGTTAGGTAAGATAAGACAAAATAGAAATTTTGAAAGCACAAATCCCCTTTAATTGCTAATTAATTAGGATTAAGTATGTACACACATGTGCATGTGTTCTTTTAATAAAAGTGTAGAAAATTTATATTAAAAACAATATTATAGCAATTAAATAAATATGCAAGCTCTAGACATTAGACCATAGTATAAGCTTGATATAAGATTTTTGTTTTTCATTTAATTATGCAAAGGGGATTTTTAGGGTTACTTTGCACAATTATGTCTAGTAAATATTCCTTTGAGATTTAGGATTTTATTTGAGGTAATTTGATCAAAATTAGGGGCTTAGGTTCTATTAGCCAAATTTTAGGTGATTAAAAGTTCAACTTCATCCATCCCGGTTCTAGGAATTCCAAACACACCTTCATAGCTTCACTACAATATGAATCTACCCCACAAGGCCCATTGGTGGGCCTAAATAAATTGAGTATTAAAATAAATTAAAAGAGTAAATTAGTAATCAAACTCTTCGCTTACAAGAGTGGTGATATTTATATTCAAATGCATCATTGTTCGATAGTTTGATGGATGGATTATTAACTCTGTTAAGTTGATGTTTATTATAAAAAGTAGAAAAAATTAATATAGTAGATCATATCACATGTATCTAAAATAAAACTCAAATTTTAATTTGTAGTTACACGATTTCTTATTTTTTTGAGTGACACTCTATGTTCTCACCTGAATCGCCTATTGTTGGGATTGAATTTATTTGTTGGACCTTGGACATGGTTCTAGATTTCACATCTCTAATAACTTGTAATGATATAAGAAATAACAAATGGATAGTGATATATAAGGGGAGGGGTGTTAGAACACAAAAGAACTAAGACCTCAACATAGTCCTTTGGTCCCAAGTCCATCTATATAGACTTGCAACCTACAAAGGACTTAGAAAAGATCACAAAAATAAGTTGGGATTTAGGGTTTTAGGGAAAACTAAAACCACATGACCTAATGTATAGGTCTGGACTCAATGTGAAATCCCACAACCTGATAAGGGCCTCCACATACAAAAAATATAATTTTATTGAAGAATTGGTTATTAAATAAGAAAAAATAATTTGGATTTTTTTTGGATTGGTTATCAATGGAAGATCGATTTGTGTTATTAAATTGAGTCATAACATTGGTTGTGGTTGGGAACATGCATAACTTGTTGGTACACTAAGAATCTATCTATCTTTAGGAGTAGAATAAAAAAAGGGAGGGATGAGGAGGGAAGGGAGTGAGAAAAAAAAATAATGTATGCACAAGATGAAATACAAATAGGAAAAATAAATAAGGCAACACATACAACCAATGCAATGAGGGCATATAAACATTGATAAATATTGATGTAGACAAAACCTACAAACTTTTATAGGTCCGACCTCACAAATTTTCTCCATGACACACAACTGTGGAAACTATGTTAAAAACACCTATCTTTGTCAAAGATAAGCCTACTAAAGAAGTTGAACTCTCTCACCCTAGTATTGCAACCATCTCCTAGTTGCAATGAAATTTGATTCTTGTATGTATGCACATTTACACTACCACTTGTTGATGAGGGTGTTTGTACTTCACCAACATAGAATAAAATATATTGAATATATTACATATTCTCTCTTGTTAAGGAAACCTTATTTGTATTCATTTTGATATAAAAGGATAACCTCAAGGTTCCTAAAGTTAGGTTTTAATCATTACTTGGATAACTTAGTCAAATTATGTGATTTTTCTAGTCATCACAAAGGGACTTATGAAATTATTCTTGGAGTTCTCTCTTTAATAGATGATTCTTTGATATATTCTCAGACTTCAACACTTAAAATTTATCAATTCAAATAAACTTCAAAAGGATAAGGGTTTAGAAGACTAACTAAGATATATTTCCAACTCTACTCTAATAAAAATTTGTTATCATTGATAGATGAAATTAAAAAAATTAATTTTGCTTTGCCAGATAAACACAACTCAGTCAAAGAAAATACAATCTTCAATGGTTACACTTTAGATGTTTAGACTATAGACCATTCATCAAAACCATAAAAAAATGTAAAGTGATGAACAACTCAATTATTGAGCTTAATTTTAGAAATATTTTCAGACTAACCATGCATTGAAACATACAATCAATAAATTTCAAATGGTATGAACAATAATTTCATGAACATCAACTCAAATGATTCTTCATAACCTAATCTAACAAAAAAAAAACATTTGGTAAGGATAAAACCATGCAACTCACCAAGTGAACACAAAAATTTACTAAAATAATGACCCTTGATTATTAATTCTGCTAGTATAACTACAACAATTATCAAAATCCTTCTTACAAAATAATGTGAAGCCTTGCCCTTTTATATTTTTTACATTTTGAATCAATGGATACGATTAAATATTTTCAAGGCCAAGATTTATCTTCTAGAATTCCTAAGATGGTTTACATTTAATGTTTTTTATCAACTCCCACAAAATGATAAAACTCTACACGTCTTGAGATAGAAAGAGACAAAATAGCTACAACTTTTGACACTAAAATTTCATTAATATGGCCAAAAATGTTATTATTACATCATATAATAAAATATCATTTATTCAAAATGGATGATCAACTTCTCATGCTTAGGAAGATCATTCTTGATGCTGTCAAATGAATTCTCTTTTAGGGCATATGGAATAATACCATTTCCTTGCCAAATTCAATTGATCTTCATCTACAACCTTCTCCAGTTACCAAAATTTTATTATTATTTTCTAACAAAGCCTCTGGACAAATCATCACCCGCTCAGAGAAAGCATTGAATTTCCTACAATTGGCTGCTATATTGTGGAGTTTTTGCAAAGTGGTTTTCAATGGACTTGTACTCTATTAGGAGATATTTGAGAATATCATATCCTTTTTTCACCAAATTGTGTGACCACTTCTTAGTCTAAGTCTCCACATTGTTTCAAATTTCATAGAATATTATTCATAATCTATTAATCCAAAATCTACTCAAATTTTAGTTATCAATCTTCTATTAAAGCACATAAATAGGTAAGTTCTCATCCAAAGTACATAAATTCTTAGGGTCCATTTGGTTGGTGGAATTAAATAACGCTGAAATTGTCAAATTCTAGAGTTTGACAATTCTGGAAGTTTTAAATCCGGAAAATGGTTTTTGGAAGATGGTTGGAACTGTTTGGTTCACCTAGAATTCACAATTAGAAGATGGAAAATGTTGTTTGTATATGGATTTCAAAATATCATAAATTTTCCTTTACCCACAATTCACTTTCCCTACTCATAGTGAAGACCTCGTGAGGGAATACATTCATAGGTGTGATGGGAATAGCTAATCAAAACAATTTTTGTGAATCAAATCAAATTGGATAACAAGTTCAATGAAAATGTCAAATATCTTTACTTTGGGGTACTTTTCATACATGTTCTACTCTAAATGTTGATATTTCACATATTAAATTATTATCCATTACCAATAGACTCATGTTATTATTGTGTGTGTGTGTGCGCACGAAAGAGAGAGAGAGAGAGAGAGAGAGAGAGAGAGAGAGAGAGAGAGAGAGAGAGAGAGAGAGAGAGAGAGAGAGAGAGAGAGAGAGAGAGAGAGAGAGAGAGAGAGAGAGAGAGAGAGAGAGATTTTTACTGTGCATATTCTATGATCCTAGAAAGCAATGAAAACCAAATAATGTTATCCCACATAATTTGATCATTTTGAGTTTAGGTCTAAGTGCCACCCATTAATATGGACAGTTCAATTACTCTCCATGTAATGGTTTGATTACTCTACACGTAGTGCAGATTGCTTGTTATAAAGCTTGATTATTTCTTACCCAAAAAAATAATGGGTGAAGTTCTTTCTAGTTAATGTATTAACAAGAACATAAGTGTAGGGTGATACTTAGGTATGATGTATAACATATAGCATAGAATTTAATTCCCCCAAAGTGTTTTTAGTAGTAAGCTATGTTGCTTTGTACATTTCAAATTAATACCCATACAATTTTAACCCTTCTTTTGTAGTGAGATGAAATTTCTATTGAAACTTAACAACTCTCACCAAAATTATTTGTATCCATGAATAAAATTTTAAATAAAAATATCAAGCTATCCTAAACTGTATATACATTGTTTCACTTTAATATTCATTTAAAATTATTAATAAAATACCTTATACTCAATTTCAACCAATTTTTTTAGTATAAATTGAGATATTATGGTAGAATCAAATTTTTTTTTGATATTTTTTTATTCAATTCATAATATTTTATAAAAATATAATGAAAAATACAAGTAATTTTTTTTTTCATATTTTAACCTAACTTTTTTTAATATATAATAAAAATCATTTTTTAAAAAGGTGAAAGAAAACTTAAAAATAATAATATATTTTTCTACTTGAATATTTATAATATGAGTAAAACATTTTAAAAGTGAAAGAAAATTTGAAAATATTAATATATTATAGTCTTTATTAAATACAAATATTTTTAAAATTACATCAATATATAAATAATTTTGATAAAATAATTCTTTTAATGATAATATAAAAATATTATATTCTATTCTTTATAATTGAAAAAAATTAAAAAATAATATGTAATTTTTAATATAAATCTAAAATCTCACACATATATAATTTGAAATAATTCAATTTTTTTTATAAAAGTGGTAAAAGCCACTAAAGTAAAATTTTATTAATAATAAGAATTTTACGTTGTCCTTATTCAAGAGAACATAATGACATGAAAGAACTAGGAGAAGAAAACTTCTGGTTGTAGCTCTTGATGCAAACCTAATATCTAAGACATTTTTACAATAATACGACAAAATGCCACACCCCAATACAATTTTAGATATTACACCCAATCCAAGCCCCAAACAAAAAGATACCCAAAATTGTAGCCCAAAACTACCCCCAATACATGTTATCAATATCCCAAATTGTCCCAAGCAGAAGAGGAAAAGGCATTATCCTAAGGAGCAAGAGGTTTGCGATCATCAACTATAGAAGCAGTATCTTGAGTTGAAATAGTAACTCACAATGGTAGAACAAGCAAAATGTCATCACCCATAAACTAGTCACCATGGATCAAACTAGTACAAATGACTAGGAAACAATCTAGAGCTAGAGAAGTCACCGAGGAGTCCATTGATTTAATAGATTTTCCAATATCTAAAATTATGTCATTGATGCCACCAATGTACATAGCATTCTAAACTAGTCACCATGGATCAAACTAGTACAAATGACTAGGAAACAATCTAGAGCTAGAGAAGTCACTGAGGAGTCCATTGATTTAATAGATTTTCCAATATCTAAAATTATTTCATTGATGCCACCAATGTACATAGCATTCTAAACTATAACGAACACATCTTAGAAACAAATATTACCCATGAAAGAGTGAGAGTCCATAATTCAC
Organism: Chamaecyparis obtusa; assembly: GCA_027943335.1. Taxonomy (NCBI): domain Eukaryota; kingdom Viridiplantae; phylum Streptophyta; class Pinopsida; order Cupressales; family Cupressaceae; genus Chamaecyparis; species Chamaecyparis obtusa. The sequence goes on along the minus strand of BSBK01004400.1, from coordinate 331,815 downwards.
ACTATTCGAAAGAAACCATGTTGTAATTTGTGAGATTGTAAGAGAAAATCTAAAATATCATCATCATAAATGTCAAGAATTAAGAATTAGATAGATAGATTCATCACAAAATCCACATCTATAACAAGATCCATCACAATAGTAAGAAACCCAGAATCTACTTCAGTAGGCAATGCATAAGGATGGCTAGAAAGCCAGTCAAAACCAACTACGAAAACTAGATAAAGGGGAGATAAAGACTATAAGAAAGAAAATAAAAAACCAAAAAGATGATAAGAAGATGGTGAAAAAAGTCATGAAATCCCAAATAAATAGTTGTTGTAGTCAAAGAATGAAATCAGAGGTCAATGAACATGATTGATATGAGAAACAAGAAAATATGTAAGTGTACTTCAAATCTTTCCCTTCCAAGGTCAAGTGAATTAAGAAAACAACATTCACATTTCTCATATGGGCCCAGGATAGTACTTCAACCCAATTTGGATCAGAAATTACCTTAATACTCTTGGCTCCTGCGACCAGTACACAAACTAAATCACATGTCAACAAGACATTTTTTCATGCTTAACACAACCTTATGACGAAAGCATCAAATCAAACCATCAAAAACAACTTTTTAAAAGGAAATAAAATAAAAACTTGCAAAAAAATGCCTCCATATCATTTGAAACAAAATAACTCCAAATCATGTCAACAATCAGTCACACCGAATAAAAAAGAACTAGGATTCACATTATAAAGCCACATCCAAATTAGAAATAATTAATTAAAAATATATGTTTTTCTATAATCCTTCTCATATAAAGCCTAAATCCTTTCAAATATATTTTTTCTCATGAAGCAAGCTAATTAAGAACTTGAATCTTTTCAAACATTTTCAATAAATAAACCAATTTTCACAATTTTGAGGATGTGTTAAAATAGGGGAGATTTTATGAAGCTGGAAAATTACTCTACATGGAAATTAAATCAATTTTTTGGATGCAATAACTAACATAAAATATTCAAAATTATATTTTTGATATGTTGAAAAGGTCTGATTATAGAATGGTGCACTTATTGTGTTGTTTTTGATGACATTCCCAATGAAAAACCTTGTTTTCTTTCACAATGTAATGAAATGGAGAACTAAAAAACTTTATAAATTCATATGTAGAAATACCATAGCTTTCTCTTTTAATGAGTAGTAATGTTTAGTATAAAATTCATTCTTTCAAAACTATTTTTTTATAAACTAATCTTCAATATACTATTAAGTATTTTAATTTATATCTTTCATTGTTCATAGTGATCTAGACCTTTATAAGGTTTCCTAAATAAGAATCCATACTAACTTGAAACTAATGATAGTGTGATGGAAGATGATTACAAACTTTCTAGAGGAACATGGGCTGAATATTTTAGCAGACAAGGGGAGGAACAATCTAATCTTATTCCATAAAAATAAAATAAAATCCACTTAAAAGACCAAGAAAATGAAGTGTAAATCAAGTAGAAAGACAGGTAGAAGAGATGACCATGGTATCAAAATTAGTAAAACTTCTTTTATTGATTTATTAATCTAGTTGTTGGTGTGAGCAAGGTGAGTGAGATGACAATAGAGTACGACAGAGATTGTCTCCACTATCCACTGGAAAATAAATTTGACTTAATGTATGTCAATCATGCAGTTAGTCAAAAGAGGAAAAAGTGAAAAAATTGATGAAAAAGATCCAATGGCTATACACATTGAAATCGTCTTGCATTGTCTATCTATCAATGTCAACCATTGATCTTGAAATCTAGCCAACATGTTTTATATAATAAAGCAACTTTGATGTAAAAATATTTTGGTCTAAATTTAAGCCTGAGTGAGATATATATAAAAGTTAAGAATAAATATTATATATAGACATTTATTTATAATTACGAAGAGGTCTATTGAGTTTCTATTGTAAATATAAATCAATTACTACATTAATAATTATTATTGTATAAGTAGAAAAATTATAATTATCATATAATGTTAATGCTTATGAAAGTGAATAAGATGTAATGTCCCATGTGCAGGTGGTGTTCCCCATAGCCACGTGTCTGGGGTCTATGTAATTGGGGGTGATCCCCACCCTTAGATGCTCCAATGATGGGAGATGTTCCCCACACCCTTAACACCCTAGGTAGCTGCCCTTACCACTAGACCAGTCTTTTGGTGTAGTGGTTGGGCCTTCGTGGTATCAAAGCCAAGGTCTCAAGGTTGAGAACCTCAGAGCGTGGTGGGCTATAATGTCCCATGTGCAGGTGGTGTTCCCCGTAGCCACATTTCTAGGGTCAACGTAATTGGGGGTGGTCCCCACCCTCAAATGCTCTGGTAATGGGAGATGTTCCCCACACCCTTAACACCTTGGGTAGCTGCCCTTACCACCAGGTTGGTGTTTTGGTATATTGGTTGGGCCTTAGTTAGTGGTATCAGAGCTGAGGTCTCAAGGTTGAGACCTGCAAAGTGTGGTGGGGTGTAATGTCCTATGTGTAGGTGGTTTTCCCCGCAGTCATTTGTCTAGGGTCTGCATAATTGGGGTGGTCCCCACCCTCAGATGCTTTATTAATGGGAGATGTTCCCCACACCCTTAACACCCTGGGTAGCTGCCCTTACCACTAGGCTAGTATTTTGCTATAGTGGTTGGGCCTTAGTGGTATCAGAGCCAAGGTATCAAGGTCAAGACCCACTAAGAGTGGTGGGCTGTAATGTCCCGTGTGTAGGTGGTGTTCCTTGTAGCCACGTGTCTGAGGTCTACATAATTGGGGGTGGTCCCCACCCTCAGATGCTCTGATGATGGGAGATGTTCCCCATACCCTTAACACCTTGGGTAGCCACCCATACCACTAGGCTGGTCTTTTGGTGTAGTGGTTGGGCCTTAGTGGTATTAGAGATGAGGTCTTGAGGTTAAGACTCACGGAGTGTGGTGGGCTATAATGTCCCATGTGTAGGTGGTGTTCCTTGTAGCCACGTGTCTAGGGTTTGTATATAATTGGGGGTGTTCCCCACCCTTATATGTTCTAGTGATGGGAGATGTTCTCCACACCCTTAACACCTTGGGTATCTGCCCTTACCACCAGGATGATCTTTTGGTGTAGTGGTTGAGCCTTAGTGGTATCAGAGCTGAGGTCTCAAGGTTGAGACCCACGAAGCGTGGTAGGATATAAGGTCCCATGTGCTGGAGGTATTCCCCATAGACACATGTCTAAGGTCTACATAATTAGGGGTGGTCCCCACCCTTAGATGCTCTAGTGATGGGAGATGTTCCCCACACCCTTAACACCCTAGGTAGCTGGCCTTACCACCAAGCTGGTCTTTTGGTGTAGTGGTTGGGCCTTAGTGGTATCAGAGTTGAGGTCTTGAGGTTGAGACCCCCAGAGCATGGTATGTCATGAGCCCTAATCAGTGTATGGAATACAAATATATTCCTAAATACATACTAATTAATATAGTCCTAATTAATATTACTAATTAATTAATATGATATTAGTCACTAATATTGATATTAATATATTAAAATTAATAAGTATACAAATGATATGTCAATATAATAGTATTAAGCAATATATGATTGATCAATATAATATTAACTAATATTATCAATTTATGGTATTAATATAAGATCATTTACACTAATCAAATTAGTAGTTGTTAAAGATAATGTTGATATTAATTAGTGTCGATTAATATTTAATGTTATCAATTAATAATAACAATAATACAATACTAATAATAATATTAACAATAATCGATTATCATAACCTATTAATCAAGTATATAATTAATATTACTGATTAATTAAATCCATCACAAGTCAACTAAATAGAATAATCATTATAATATATATAATCAATCATCTAAATCTATTAATGAATTATTAATAGATTACTAATATTAAATCATATTAATATTAATCAAAATAATATAATGTCAAATAAACTCCTTTGGAATCATCAAATTATACCAAACGGGAGAGTGACGAATAAACAAAGACTCGTGTATGGTTAGAAGAGTATATTAGCCATCAAACAAGACAATTAGATAACAGTCTAAGCCGCCATGTACCATTAACATATGAGGCTACAAACATATGATTCCATATTATAATGACAGTTGACGTGAAGATAGTATGGGAAGAGTAAACAGGATCAAAAAGAAGAAAATACGATTAGGATCCACGTTCTCATACTTTACAAAATAATATCCAAAATTGTATTGACTGAGAAGTTGCTAACAAACCAAACAATGATGCTGTTAATGATAATCGGTCATCAACTACACAAGTAGTAAAGACTGCAATTATCATTATCGAAGAGGTGCAATGTGAATAGGCACAATAACTTCCAAGTAATGAATGGATGCGATCCATTCACCCACATGAATATAAGAAGACAGTCGATGTGTCTTCCAAAGACATTCAGGAATATACACAGCAGTCAAATCGGTAGCAAAAGGATCATATCAAAGACAATAACTAACTAAGATCACAGTATATCACAGATGATATACACATTGTAGAAGTCAACAGATATACATACGAAGTCAGAGTATATATTACATAATATATATATCGTAGAATATATATTGAGATTGATTGCAGTATATATATTGAGATTGATTACAGATTGTCACATATATTTGTAGTCGTCAAGCATATATATATATATTAAATAGTGACTTGGTATTGCAGTGATCATATACTCAGGAAGATCCCTATATCCTATATGAAGAGATCTAAATATCAAATCTAACCTATGAGCTTTAATAGTTGCATTTCATAATAGTAATGGTTAACATAGGGTATTCTAATAGTTTTAAGATGATTTCCTAATCTACACCTAACCTGCACTAGTTTGTAGAACTCAAGTCTAGCGATAGGAAAAGGGGTCATTACATGGTAGGCTATAATGTCCTATGTGCATGTGGTGTTCCCCACAGCTATGTGTCTGGGGTCTCAGTAATTGGGGGTGGTCCCCACCCTTAGATGCTCTGGTAATGGGAGATGTTCCCCACACCCTTAACACCCTAGGTAGCCACCCTTACCACTAGGTCAGTCTTTTGGTGTAGTGGTTGGTCCTTAGGTATCAGAGTGGCACAATGGAAGTGTGGTGGGATCATAACCCATAGATCCCAGGATCAAAACCTGGCTCTGATGCCACTATCAAGAACCCAACTGGCTCTCTATGTCAAATTGGCTATTTTCTCAATTTTAATTGCAATTTCTTTTTTGATTTTAGAACATACATTAATTTAAAAAATTTATTCAATAACCATATAACAAGAGAACAAAAATTTAATTTTCAAATGCCTTTTTATTTCTCACCAATTCAAATACTAACCAAGATTAAGTTTAATCAAAAGCATTACATTAACAAGAAATAGACTTGGCACCTTTAATTGTAAATTATGTCTGTTGTATATGAATCGTAGCCCATATGGAATTGATGCCAATAATTTAAATACTTTCCCTCTGCAATGGTAAAAAGAAAATGGAGCGAGAGAGAGAGTTGGATGTGGAGAAAGAGTGGGAGGTAGTTTTTTTAATTTGAGCACGGGTGGGAAGTTGGGAAATGAAGGATCAGCTGCAGGATCTACGATAGGGGATGCGGGAATTGATGTGAGATCATCATCCAGTGATAAAGAAAATGCTGGTAGGTCTACTCTGGCACCGACTAGTAAGGACAATAGTCCTATCATGGGACCAGAGGTGGAAAAGGTTAAAAATTCCAAGACAAATGAAGGGTCAACTAAACCTCTAGAAGACATATCACATGGTACTCCTTCACACTGAGGTAAGAGGAAATGGTCAAGTCTATTTGGCATTAAACCATCTGGGAAATCTTCCTTTCCAAAGGTGAACATCATTTTTGATCTTCTTAAGGGAGATAATGGTATTTTCATTCTTTACCCAATTATGGATCATACTATTTCAATCATGGCTTCTACTCTGGTTAGAAATTTTATGGGTCCTCAACTGAACATAGACTTAGTGAGATCTTATGTGGATAAGAAATGGAAGCTCAAAGGATAGGTAAACATTGCGGCCATGCCAAAAGGTTTTTTCTCTTTTGAGTTCTCCAATGGGGAAGATCTATCAAAAGTGTTGTGTGGAGGTCCGTGGATAATGGGTAAATCATCTTTATCTCTACAAAAATGGATGATAAATTTAGACTATAATGATAGTTTTTTACTGCTTCTCTAGTGTGGGTACGTGTTCCTGGTTTGCCTATGGAGTACTGGCATGAGGATATATTTGTTAGGAATAGTCCCAAGAGATAACTGAGAGGGGGGGGGGTGAATCATTTATCTACAAGATTCAATTCTTTATCCAATTAAGTATAGAAGAGCATAAGCATAAACACAACATAAGAACACTTAACACAACACCAAAATTTTGGTTACGGGGAAACCCAAATAGGTAAAAACCCCGATGGGAACTAGCACCCACTATGAAATGCACTAGAATATAATGATCCATGTTAGAAGATCTTACAACCTTGTTAGCAATTAATCTTTACAATGCATTAAGTATAGTGCCCTAGTAAAATTTTGACCCATGTTAGGAGTCTTTTATAATTAACCCTGTTAAGGGTGAGGACACACTATCCAGGAGCACACTGCTCAAAGGGGTGAAGGCTACAACCTTTTATTTAACATATACGCACTATATCTGGATCTTGGTGAACTCTGAGTTAGACCTATTGTCTGGATCAATTCCAATGAATAGAATACACTTCCTTCTTAGTCACATAGACCTTCAACTGATGGCGTAATACTTCACACCTTCTGCTCTGGTCTTGTCTTTCAACTATTTGCCATACCTAGAGATCACAACTTGACCAGCTATAAGTATCTTTCTCTAAATGATATAATCAAGTCATCCTATTAGAACTTCCTTGAAATCATATTAGAGAAACAATATAACTCTCCAACAACATCTCCAATGGCTATACCAAGCACACAACACAAATCAGGAATGCGCAACTCCATATGAGTAGACGCGTCGCTTCACACTATCGGCTCTACCAAATTAATTGAATCTTTCTTCTCATGCTGAGATATGTTATGCACTCTTAACAAAACATCCTTAACTCTTCTCCAAAAAAAATACAAAGCATGCATATCATAATGATAGGCACAACTACTACAACAATATAAACAATGTCAGCTATGTCAGATAAACTCAAGAAATTGTAACTAGCAACTGGAAACATCATAATGCAACCTGTACTACACAAATGACTCTACATCCATGAACATAGCTTCACTAACATGTCTAAAACATAAATATAAATGTGCAAGGCTCCATAAAAACCATTCTGCAAATCACATACATAACTCTTCCTGGGACCTATCAGGAACACTACTGAAACAAACAACTGTATAACTGTCTTTACTCAGAGTCAACCTTTGTGCTTATGATATCATGCTGATAACATACCTAGGAACCATATGCTTAATGATCTCTCCATCAGGCTTCCATGTATGATGCTTACCATATGTTGTCATCAATGAAAAACATATAGTCAACACTGGCTTGCTGGGAAATCTCCAAGAATCTCCCCCTTTGGCATTGATGGCAACATATGGAATGAAAAACACCACCAATCCAAATGTACAATTCTTTTATAACATTCTCTATTTCCTCATAAAAACTCCCCCAAGGATGAATCTTCCATCTACTGCTGAATGCTCTGAATATCAACTGATGTATCTCCTTGTTGTATACTCCCCCTTACTTCTTACTCCTCAACTGTATAAATTCCCCCTAACTATTTTATTTTTCATGACTATATACTCACTCCCCCTTTGACATTAATGGCAAAGGGCACTGAAATAAATAAGCATTGGTACTACTCCTAAAGTAGAGTAGTAAACTGTTCATCAGTCATTGAGGATTGATGCACTCTTGCAAACTCTAATCAGATTCAGGAAAGGGAATTAATCCCAGCTTCTCCCTGAGATACTCAAATGTATCCTTTGGTAAAGGCTTTCTGAATATGTCTTCTAACTGATCTTTTGTACTCGCATAGTCCAATTTTACTTATTTTTCTATAACTTTCTCTCTTAGGAAGTGATATTTTATCTCAATGTGTTTTTTCTTTGCATGCATCACAGGTTTCTTTGACATATTGATAGTGATAGTGTTATCACAATGAATAACAATAGGATAATCAATCTGAATTCCAAAATCTTTTATCATCTACTTGATCCAAACAATTGGTGAACAATTTAATACTACTACTACATACTCTGCTTCTATTGTGGACTAAGAGATACAATTTTGCTTCTTTCTTGTCCAAGTAACAAGCCTATCTCCAAGAAATACTACTCATCTTGAGGTACTCTTTCTATCATCCATGCATCCTGCCCAATCTGCATTTGTATACACATGAAGTTCTACATTTTCTAAATTAGGATACCGTAAACCATAGTCTATATTTCCTTTCAAATATTTGAATATCCTCTTTACTTCCATAAGATGACTTTGTTTAGGTTCAGCTACAAATCTTCCAACTATGACAACTACATTAGAGATATCAGGTCTAGATTGAATAAGATAGATTAGTTTACCAATCATAGACTTATACAAGGTCATGTCTACTACTGCTGAATCATCTTCTTTTGAAAGCTTGCATCATGTTATCATAGGGGTACTTACTGGCTTGCAATCATCCATCTTAAACTTCTTCAATATCTCTTTCACATACTTAGATTGATTAATGGAAATACCTTTCTTTGTTTGCTACACATTTAGTCCCAAAAAGTACTTGATAGGTACAATCATGCTCATTTCAAATCCACTCTGCATCTCTTTAGTAGATTCTGAACTAAGCTTGTCATTACCACCAAAAATAATGTCATAAAAAAATATAGCAACCAACAATAATCCATCAGGTGTCTCTCTTATGAATAAGTTACAATCTGTTGCTCCTTTCTTGAATCCAATCTTTGTCAAGTATCCATCAAGTCTTTCATACCATGCTCTAGGGGCTTGCTTAAGTTCATAGAGGGATTTCTTTAGTCTACATACCATATCAGGTCTATCTAATAAAGTAAATCCTTTAGGCTACTCTATGTATACTTCTTCCTTTAACTCTCCATTCAAGAATGCTGACTTGACATCCATCTGATATACCTTAAAGTCTTTGAATGTAGAAAATGCTAGAAATAAATTTATGGCTTCCAATCTACTTACAGGGGAAAATGTATCAGAATAATCAATTCCTTCTCTTTGCGCATATCATTTACATACTATTCTTTCTTTGTTTCTTATCACTGTACCATCTTCATTCATCTTGTTTTTGAATATCCACTTGGTTCCAATCACATTCTTGTCACTAGGTCTAGGGACCAGTTCCCATGTATCATTCTTAATTATCTGATCTAGCTCTTCTTTTATTGCTTCATGCCAATCTAGATCATTTCATGCATCTTCAACACTTAAGGGTTCAATTTTTTAAAGTAAACATATCAGTTCATCACCTGTTGAACTCTTTTCTTTTGATCTCATCATGAATTTGTTGTTCTGATCTCCAATGATGTCTTCTTTTGAATGGTATCTAGATGTGAATTTTGTAACATTAGTTGTGACTCTCTCATCTGAATTTTGTGTTTCTTTTGCACTTATTTCAGGTTCATTGAATAAAACATCAATGTTGTCAAACATTTGCTCAACAATTACTTCATTACTAGTAGGTCTAGGTTCTTCTTAAATCATAAGTGCATAATCATGATATCTTTCTCGAATCATAAACTTTTCATCAATCTTTACATGAGAACTTTAAATCATCTTCTTCAATCTCAAGTTAAAACATCTATAAGCTTTTCTTTTAGTAGAGTAACCAAAAAAAATACCTTCATCACTTCTTGCATCAAATTTGTCAATAGCTTCATCTCTCTTGATGTAGCACTTTCTTCCAAAGATTCTGAAGTATTTCACTATAGGTACATTACCAAACCATAGCTCATAAGGTGTCTTGTCTATGCCTAGCCTCAATTGAATTCTATTGATAGTATAGACTGTTTTATTGACCACATCTCTCCAATAGGTGTGTGCAACTTTTCCTTCTATCATGATGGTGCGCACTGTATCAAGTATGATCCTATTTCTCCTTTCTGTAATTCCATTCCGCTGAAGGGTTCTAGGTGCACTTAGCTGTCTCTTTATCCCATGTTCTTCACAATACTCATAAAATCTGTCAAAGGTGAATTCTCCTCCTCTATTTGATCTTAGACATTTTATCTTTAATCTAGACTCATTTTCAACCTTATCTTTGAATATTTTGAACTTATCAAATGCTTCATATTTTTCTTTTAAGAACGCAACCCACATCATTCTCGAGTAATCATCAAAAAACAAAATAAAGTACCTTTCACCATAGTATGGTCTTGTTTGAGTTGGTCCACATAAGTCTGTATGTATTAGATCCAACTTATTCTCTGCTGAATTGTTCTTGCTTCTTAATGAATTCCTCACATGCTTTCCCATCACACATTACCTGCATATTGTATCAACTAGTTTTGCAATACTAGGGAGGTCTCTTACTATCTTTACATTGCTTATCTTTACAAAACAAATTGCTTCTGAATTAAGCTGAAAAAAATTACCTTTAGTCTTTGATCCTAATGCAATCATTTCACCTTCTTTGTTATTAATGATGCACTTATTGTCTTTGAATTCCAACTGATATCCTTTGTCAAGAAACTATCCTACACTAAGTAGGTTATGCTAAAAACCATCAACATATAAAACATCATCAGTGTTATTCTTTCCATTCAAAGTGATAGCTTATCTACCTAGGATAGGTTTAGGAGCGTTCTCTCCAAATCTAACCATTCCTCCTTTGTATCTATCCAAATGAACAAATCTGTCCTTGCACAACTATCATGTGATGTGAACAACCACTATCAATGATCTAATCAGTCCTGATGTATGCTTGTTAAATCAAGGCTAGCTCTTGTGCTTTCCTCTCATCTTCATTAGCCATTTCATCAAACATTTTTTCCATCTCTTCAATAGAAATGAATCCTATTTCATCCTCTACTAAATCTTCATCAGATACTCCATCTTCAACATAGTAACATTCTTTATACTTAGGCTTGTAATTTTTGTATTTCTTAACTCTTGTCGGACATTTAGATGCAAAATGACCAATCTTGTTACATGAGAAACATTTGAATGGCAACTGACCTACAAATTTTCCTTTGCCTTTTATTTCTTTCTTAGAAATCATGGCAATGAAATCATCTAATTCTTTATCATCATCTTCATCACCAAAATTACCAGAAGTGTTCAAAGTTTTCTTACCATGGACTGAGGCTTTGAATGTTGTCTCACTCTTAGGTGTTGTCTTCAATATTGATATCTCAAATGCTGAAATATTTCTGATTAAGGTCTCTATTTTTAAGTCCTTTGTGGACTACATAGTTTCATCAAGGATGTTTATCTTGTTGTCATATTCTGGTGTCAAGGTAGTCATCAATTTATCCATTATATCTTCTTTCAAAATCTCTCCACCATTATTTCTGATTCCTGCAATTGCTTCGTTAATCCTTTGATTTTAAGCTCTGATGTTCTCTTTAGGTAGCATCTCCAATGTATTGTATATTTTTTCCATGTCTTTTTGTGTGCATTTTTGGCTTGAATATCTCCTTCAAACATGTCTTTTAGATACTTCCATATCTTATAGGCTTTATCTACTTTCTTGATTTCTGAAAACTCATTGTCAGATAGGGCATTGATAAGGGCTTCTTTGGCAATAGCATTTTGAGTGAACATCTCCTTTTTCTTAAGATTTACATCTTCCTTTTCAAGAACTGACAAAGAGGGAATCTGAACTTCTTTGGTAGCTACTTCAAAAATCTCAAAGGCAATGCACTGCAAATGTGTCATCATTTTGTTCTTCCAATCTAGATAGTTCTCTCCATCAAACTTAGCACTTTATTTTCTAAAGAATGCCATCTAATCAACCTCAAGCTGTTAAACTTTCTCTCTGAGGCACTTGGCTTTGATACCAATTGTTAGGAATAGTCCTAAGAGATAACTGAGAGGGGGGGGGGGGGTGAATCACTTATCTACAAGATTCAATTCTTTATCCAATTAAGTATAGAAGAACATTAAGCATAAACACAATATAAGAACACTTAACACAACACCATAATTTTGGTTATGGGGAAACCCAAATAGGTAAAAACCCTAGTGGGAATTAGCACCCACTATGAACTACACTAAAGTATAATGATCCCTGTTAGAAGATCTTACAACACAGTTAGGATTTGATCTTTACAATGCATTAAGTACAATGACCTAGTCAAAGGTCAGACCCTGTTAGGAGTCTTTTATAATTAACCCTGTTAGGGGTGAGGACACACTGTCTAAGAGCATACTTCTCAAAGGGGTGAAGGCTGCAACTTTCTGTTTAACAAATACACACTATATCTGGATCTTGGTGAACTATGAGTTATACATGCTATCTGGATCAATTCCAATGAATATCATACACTTCTTAGTCACATAGACCTTCTATCGATGGCTCAATACATCGCACCTTATGCTCTACTCTTATCTTTCAACTATCTACCATACCTAGCAATCACAATTTGATTGGCTATAAGTATCTTTCTCTAAATGATATAATCAAGTCAACCTGATAGAACTTCCTTGAAATCATATTAGAGAAACAATATAACTCTCCAACAACATCTCCAATGGTTATACTAAGCATGCAACACAAATTAGGACCGTGCAACTCCATATGAGTAGATGCATCGCTTCACACTGTCAGCTCTACCAAATTAATTGAATCTTTCTTCTCATGCTGAGATACATTATGCGCTCTTAACCAAACATCCTTAACTATTATCCAAACATAATAAAAAAGCACGCATATCATAATGATAGGTGAAACTACTACAATAATATAAACAATGTTGATTCTGTCAGATAAACTCAGGAAATTGCAACTGGCGATTGGAAACATCATAACGCAACCTATACTGCACAACTGACTCTGCATCCATGAACATAGCTTCATTAACATGTTTAAAACATAAATATAAATGTGCAAGGCTCCATAACAACCATTCTGCAAATCACATATAGAACTCTTCCTGGGACCTGTCAGGAACACTACTGAAACAAACAACTGTATAATTATCTTTACTTAGAATTAACCTCTGTGCTTATGATATCATGCTAATAACATACCTAGGAATCATATGCTCAAGGCTCTCTCTGTCAAGCTTCCACACATGCTACAAACCATATATTGTCATCAATGAAAAATATATAGTCAATAATGGCTTGATGGAAAATCTCCAACAATATTTGTGGCTATTGCATGTTCTTTTAGTGAGCTTCTCATGATAGACCCTATGATAGTAGCCCGAACTAGACAAGTGTATGCAACAATTTGTGTAAACATCTAGCAGACTGCTGATCTTCCACAAGTTATCATGCTGAAATTGAAGTTGGCTAAATGGATACAAGAAGTTGAATATGAATCTATGCCCTTTGCATGTTTCATATGAAAGAAATCTGGTCACTGGGTGAAATAATGTCCTTAGAAACCCCAACAGGATAAAAAGGAGCAAGAGCAAAAAAGAGCCCAGAGAATGGAGTGGAAGAAAAAAATAGAGGAAGAAACTCTTCCCCAAAAGACATCCCATGAGGATAGTCATCAGAAGAAACCTTGCAACTCTAAAGAGAACAATGTGCTTCATCAAGAAGATAAAATAGGTGAAACCCAAATGAATAAAGATCAAAAGGAAGAAAAACAATTATCAGAAGAAAGTGCTAATGAGATGAAAAGTTTGAAAAACAAAATAGAAGAAAGTGTGATCTCTCACTGGAAAAGAAACACTAATGATCTCAAGGGTGGAAGATATCATGGGATCTCTCAAAGGAGAAGAAACAATAATGGACTCAGGGTGGAAGATTCCTTGAAAGGACAAGAATCTATTTCACCTCTTCAAGGGACTGAGGATTGCCAGACAGATAATAGAAAAGATGATCAGAACAACAACAAATCAATCAATGGGAATAATAAGGAATCACCTTTAACATGAGTTGGGCTCTGAGGAAACCAAGAAAAAAAGGAAGTAATAGATCTAGATGAGAAGGAAAATCCCTAGATTGAGGTGGGGGGTTTAAAGAAAAATACAGGCAAGAAAGTATTTGGATCCCCACAAGGAAATGTTACTTTGAATGATCAGAACAAAAATTTAGGGAAGAGAAATGAAAGTTCTTCGATGGGGAGCTCCATTCTTAGAACAATAAAAAAAAATGGAACTTAGAAGAAAGGAGGAGTCCAAACAAGAGGACAACATAAATCTGATACTAGAACACCAAAGAAAGATAGAGGAATGAAATCCGATAGAGCTCAGAGGGATCTAGAAGTGAAACAGAACATAGAAGATGGTAAACAACTCACCATCCACTATTTTTGTTCCCCAACCCTCAAATGAAGATTATCTCGTGGAACATTCAAGGACTTAATGGTCCTCATAAGAAAGATGTAGTTAGGAATTTAGTGAGAGACTCTAAGCCTGATATCTTAATGATTCAAGAAACTAAGATGTTAAAAGAAGAGTTTAAGAAAACTTATTTGATTAAAAATGGGGGTAGTATAGGATGCATTTCTGAAGGGGCATCGGGAGGAATGGCTATCTTTTGGAATCAATTTAGCTTTAAATGCTAGCTTATGAAAGAAAAAAAAACTAGCTGAAAAAGTCTGCAGCCTCAAGGAAAATTTCTCTTGGATTCTCATAAATGTTTATACCCCAAACACAAAGTCTGGAAGACTTAAACTTTGGAAGAGGTTACATGAATTAAGGGAGTCTAGCACCTAGGACCACTAGATGATTATGGGTGATTTCAATACACCTCTAAAGGAAAAAGACAAAATAGGAGGGAATACCACTCAAGTGGAGAGTAGGGTTGATCTTATGGAATTCATTAGTAATGAAGGATCACTGGATGTTGATTTGGAAGGCATAAATTATACCTGGTCCAACAAAAGAGTAGGTGTTGATCTTATACAAGTCAAGCTTGATAGGGTGCTCATTTCCCTAGACTGGTATACAAAGTTCTCTTGCTCTCTTTCTTCTCTCTCCAGAATTGGATCGGACCATCTCCCTATATCTTTTTCTGCTAGATCTTTTAATGGAAAAAGAAATGCCCCCTTCAAATTTGAAAAGATGTGGCTTTCTCACCCTGATCTAGAGAACAAAGTCAGGGATTGGTGGAACATTAAAGTGGATGGTATAGCTATGTTCAAAGTGGCTAAGAAAATGGAAAATGTTAAATCTAAAGTGAGACAATGGAACAAGGATGTTTATGGGGATATCTTTCAATCCAAAAGTAAAATTCAAATGTATTTGAAAGATACTCAAGATGAAATTCAAAGAACTAAACTAACTGAAGATCTGAAAAGATATGAGAATCAAGTTCTTGCTGACTACCACAACATAATAGCTAAAGAAGAGACTTTCTGGAGGTAGAGATCAAGATCTCTATGGCTGAAGTTGGGAGACAAAAACACTAGATTTTTTCATCTCATAGCCCTTAAACATAAGGCTATAAATAGAATTCACTCCTTATCTTCCACACGAGGGACCATCACTAAAGAAGAGGAGATAAGGGAAGAAATGATGGGATAATTTTCTATCCTATTATTGAGGGATTCTAATCTTAATTTGGAGGATCATATAAAACTGTTGGAATCAATTCCTAGAAAAATGAACATTAAGGCTAATGAATTCTTAAAAGCTATTCCTAAGGATGAGGAAATAAAAAAGGCGGTCTTCTCTTTTGAAGGAGAAAAATCCCTAGGGCCGGATGGTTTTCAGATGTTCTTCTTTTAGATTTTTTGGAGTATAACAGGCAAAGATGTGTTCTCTACTGTTAAAGAGTTTTTCAGTACTAAATCTATCCTTAAGGAACTCAATTCTACCTTGATAGCTCTCATCCCAAAGAAACCTGGAGCAAACACAGCTGATGGATTCAGGCCAATAAGCCTTTGTAATTCATTATATAAGATCATGTTTAAGGTTCTTACTTCTAGAATCCTAAAAATTTTACCCTCTTTTATATCTCCCCAATAGAATGGCTTTTTTCTAGGGAGACAACTCTAGAATTCTATTATAGTTGTGCATGAGAATATTCATTCATTAGAAGTGTCCAAAAAAAAAGGCTTCTTGATGAAGTCAGACTTGTCTAAAGCTTATCATAGATTTGATTGGGATTTCCTCTCCAAAATTATCCTAGCTTTTGAATTTGATATGGGGGTGGTCGGATTGATTATACAATTGGTTACTATAGTCTCTTCCTCTATCATTGTTAATGGAGGTTCCTTCAACCTTCTTCCTCAAGATAGAAGTTCTCACATGAATAATCTGTTGATGACACCATTATGATGGGGGAGGCCTCTGTTAAAGAAGAAAGGAATATGAAAAAGGCTCTCAATATCTATACCAATGCTTCGGTTCAATTCATAAATTGGGAGAAAAGATCATTATATTTTAGCAATACTCCTGAAGAAAGACAAAGAAAAATATCCTCTATCTTATTTTGTAAGATAGGGGTGTTCCCTGCCTCTTACTTGGGTTTTCTCTTATGCCTGAAACCTGATATCTCTTTCTGGAATGACATCTTAGACATATTTCACCACAAAATGGCAAGGTGGAAAGGAACAACGTTGAGTCAAGTAGGAAAAGTCTAGCTGCTCAAGGTTACTCTTCAAAATCTTCCAGTTTATGCCCTTAGTTTGTTAAAAATCCCACAGAAGTATGCTGATTTGATAGAGAAAATTCAAAAAAGGTTTCTTTGGTCTAGGGTTGAAGAGAAGAAAAGGCTCAGCCTTGTGGCTTGAGAAAAGGTTTGTAAACCTAAGAAATTTGGGGGGTTGGGAATAAGAAGCATTAAAAACACTAATAAGGCTCTGCTGGAAAAATAATACTGGAGGATCTTTGAAGAGGATAAGGAATGGAACTCAATCTTAAAAATTAAATATCATCTCAACTCCTTAGATGAAACCTTAAAGTCTCAAGTGGATATCTAGGGATCCCTTATCTAGAATAGTATTAGTAAAGACAAGAATCTCATTAGAAAAGGAGTAAGATGGAAGCTGGGAGATGGAAGGAAGATAATTTTTTGGAATGAAAACTGGCTGAAGGAAAGGCCCCTAAATGAGAACTAAGAGTGGTTAAATACAATTCAAGTATGTAAAGAGACTATTGGGGAGATGGTGTTTGACTACTGGATCAATGATGATTGGGTTGACTTAGGACTTAATGATGAAAACCTTAAAATTGTGAAAAAACAACTCAACAACTGGTTCATAAGAGAGAATGTGCAGGATGCTTTGATCCGGGGTCCTAAACCTAATGGAAAATTCTTTGTTTCTTCGTCCTCTGCTCTTCTCTTTTCTTAGGAAGATCATCCTTTTTGTTCTTAGGTATGGAATCAAAATCTTATTCTTAAAATTAACATATTTTTCTAGTTGTTAGTTCTGAACAAAATCCTTATAGTGGATAAACTTTGTAAAAGGGGCTTCAACATGCCCAATAGATGTTTTATGTGTTGGGATGAGGTTGAATCTTGTAATCACATGATGATACATGTCTCCTAGACTAGAGATGTGTGGGATTCAATATTCAAAAAGATTCATTTGGAATGGGTAAAACCTCAAAAAATTTAGGATTTAGTTAAACAATGGTCTTGTCCTTTCCCTGGCAAAGAAATAAAAACCCTATCAAATTTGATTCTCCCTCACTTCACCTAGAGAATCTGGAAGGAGAGAAACAATAGAGTGTTGAGAGATAAACATACTCCTAATGAGAAGGTTGCAAACCTAGTTTGTAGAAGTTTAATGGAAAATTTTAGAAGTACTATTCTGAGAGATTCTCAGCTAAGGAACAACTCTCAGGATATTAAAGATATTCTCAATTGGGACTTACAAGGTAAAATAACTAAAGACCCCAATTCTAGATACAACATCATATGGACTACTCCTCTGAAGGGATAATTTTCAAGAAAGGTGAGAGAAAATTATTACAGAGTTTATTCCACGCAGATTGTGGGTAATTTTAAGAAAATCAACTTGTAGAAGCCAAAAGAAAACTTTTTTATTGTTTACTGGAATCTTGAGAATTCAGCAAAGCTCTGAAAAAATGGGAGGAGATCTAAGAAGGGAGGAGCCGCTGGATTGCGAGAAATGGAGATAGGAGAAAAAGGTCTGGAGAAAGCTGAAGTGTGGTGGTGTTACTCCGTACATGGAAAGGCTGCATGGTTTCGATAAAGAGGTAACTAAAAAATTTGCAGCGGGATGCACTAATGGCAAGGTTAATTTGTGGGGTAAATCTTTCTTGCTTACTTTGAATCTAGTTTCTGAGATTATAGGGATGCCTCTAGAAGGCATGAATTCTATAGGGATAACAAACATATGGGGTCAGAAGCTTTCAATATTTTCCCCAAAAATGCAGACAAAGAAGCTCTTCTGAGTAAAGGGTTAGGGGATTATGCCGACATTGTGAAAATTAAGAGTATCTGGGCTAAGATTCTGAAGGTTATGATAGACTATTTTTCTCTAGATGGACACTTTTCAAAGATTTACAACCTTCATTTTATTTTGGTTAATCATTTTAGGCATAACAAAAAAGTTCCATTTCCTTATTTTCTGCTAAGCTCTCTGAACACCAGCATAATAGAGAATGGGAAAAAATCTAGCAACCCTTTTTTGCATGAAGGGATGATCATGCTCATTGTGGACTATTCTAGGGAAAAGATCCTAGAACCCATACCTAAAAGGGTTATTGGGAAGAAGAAGAAAATGAAGATGGAAGAGAAAAAGGAAGACACCCATAAGAGGGGAAGGAAAAAGAAGAGTACCCATGACAGTGGAGAGGAAATTGATGACCATAACCCTTCTTCTCAAGGAAAGGAAGAGGAAATTATCTCAGAGGATAATAATGTTGAGGATCCTTTGAATGAGCTGGAGGCCTCGGATACTAAGGGCTCAAGCTTAGAGGAAAATGAAAAAGAGGAGAATAATGAGGATCTTGATAATGCGAGAAGAGAGGAAGAAGATAAGGAGATGGAAAAAGAAGAAGAAATGGAAAAGGATAAGGAAGAAGATAAAGAAGAAGAAATATCTAAGGAAAAGGAAGATGAGAGAAATGAAAAGGAAGACCCATATGGGAAGCATATACTCAGGGTTGGGGAAAGAAATCAGAAAAGGAAGAGAAGAGAAAAAGATAAGGAGGTCACTATCGGATTTGAAATTAAGGAACAAATTCTAGAAGAGGTTAAGAGAAAGGAGGGCCATGAAATCAACATGGAGAAGTGGATCAGCCATGATATGAAAGAGGTGAGGCATCACTTGAAGGTTATGGAAGATACTATGGAGCCCCTAAAAGTTAAACTTGAAAAGCTGGAAAAGGAGTTTCTTATGAAGGTAGGTAACAACAATTTGAATGAGGACCCGACTTCCAGAATCAAAGCTATTGTGGATGAGAAGCCAAAAGACCTAAATGAAAAAATAAGTTATAATGGGCACATCATAAGTGAAATTATGAAGAACAACAATGAGGGACTTAAAGTCTTAGTGATGAACCTTAAGGCTTTGTATAATTACCTGGAGACTAGCATGCTAGAGAAGACTACTATCACGGTGGAAGATGATGTTGGGAGCTCAAGGCCAGGTACTAGAACAAGAAGAAGCCTCAAAAGGAAGCTACTAGAAACACCTAAGGAGCTAAAATGTCTCAAAGACTCCATTCAAAAAATGGAGGAAATGCAGAAAGAGGTGGAGAAGGCCATGAAAATTAAAATGTAGTTCCTCCTGGTCTGTTGCTTGAAGTTTGTTGGTTGTTGTGCTGGTGAATGTTTTTTGGTTTTATATTTTAACTTATTTTGGGTTGGTTGGGGTCTTGATTTTTGTTGTATAGCAGGCATTCAATGTTTGTATGGGCTTTATTGAATATCTTTTATATTAAGTTGTAAATGGTTTTGGGGTCCATTCAAAACCTGTATTTACCTTTATCAAAAACTTTAATAATTCATCCAAGGTATAACGACAGTCAACTCAAAGTAGCAATAACCCTGACAAAACCCTCAATCTTGCAACCAAAAATTTGTAAAAGTATGACCCTGCCATGTCCGTACAATAGCCTAAATTAAATAAGTATGGCAGTCCATAGATTCTTTGCCTTAAACAACAATAATCTGCAATCTCATTGATATTTCATCCAACTTGAACACACAAAAATTTAGTTGAGGTTTGATGCTTTCTCCGAGATGAAGACCAAAAACAAATCAAGTCCGTACGATAATCACAATGTGTAGAATAAAATAAATTAAATCACTTCTAGCCAAGGCAAATACTGATTCAAACCAGCTTTGCAACCCAACAATGTATTGGATGTTTTCTCCAAAATTTGAAGACTAAACATTCAAAACCCCTGCACTCCTCAAGAAATTTCAAATTTCTTCACAAGTCAAGACTTCTCCAACTTTTCAATTTTATAAAATGAACAAAAGGTGAATTAAAAATCTCTTCATGTTTTATTTATAATCTTTTAATGAAGGCTTCTCATTTACACTTTTCACTTAAGAGCCTTCTTCAACACACCATTGAATTATAACATATAATTGCATAGTTATTAAATTAAAGTAGACTTAATTTAATAACTTCAAATATAATGTAATGTTATAACAACTTATGACCATAACATCTTGAAGTCTGACATAGCATCTAAATCATACACTACCCTACCATAAATAGTCATATGGCCAAAATAGACTTACTATAAATAGTAAGTCTCTCAAACTAGAGAATCTGAATAAGGAACTCTGAATCATCTGAAACCCCTACCTAGGTGCTTTGCCAAACATAGAAATACTTGAAATACCACTTACTATAAGTATTAAGTCATCCAATCTAACCCGAAAAAAGAGCAGACCTGGCAACTAGAACCTCCAGAGTGGAATCCAACTACTGGCTCTGCCAAATGACCCCCTCTGATAACCTAATTATCTTACGAAGGTCACCGAACGAAGCTAATCCAAAGAGTCTAAAAAATGGGGACATTATAGTCCTCCCTTCCCAAGATTTCTTGTCCTCAAGCAATTAGGAAAAACAAGCAACATTATAGCCCACCTGGATCCCAAGGATGGTCATGTATAATGTCCCTATCATCACCATACTCCTGTGAAGAAATCATCAGCATCAATAGTACAAACAACAACATCTGAGATACTGCACTCAACACCCAAACCAAATATGTTGTAATAGGAACACCACGCAGGAGAAACTCAACCGAGAGTAACTCACACATGAGTAACTCAACCAACAAACTAGACTTTCCCCCAGTCTTTGTGCCAACCAAACCATCATACCAGTCATCAAATGGATGCACTGATGAACTCTACAACTATTAGATGTCCTAAAAATGAGGATCAAAAGTGAAACTATAAGCACTCCTCACTGTGTACACCCCTGTAAACTGCTCAGTTAGGCTTGACTGGCCTCTTGTAAAATCTACCTGATAAATAGGTGTACTAATAGGATTCCAAACATTATCATCATCATCATTGTACAACACCTGAAAGGGATCATCACTAAGCTCAAACAATGGATTATCATAAGTCATAGTGATATCCATATCAAATAAAGGATTTTTCACAAAGTGAACTTATCTCATATATTTGATAATCCTCACTATCTACTGCACAAAAGGACATCGTGCAAAGACTCCCCTCAGCAAGACCTGACAAAACATACTCTCTGCCCTGATACCCAAATTTCATCTGCATTGAGCTCAAGCTAAGGAAAAACTCCTTAATCTCCTATATCCACTGCATCCCCAAAACTACATCCATCTCTCCCAAATCAAGCACATAGAAATCAGATATTAGCTCTTAATCACCAAGAAACAAAGAGAGATGACTGATGCACCTGGTACATGTAAGGTTGTAGCTATCTATTACCCTAACTCTAAACCTTGCAAACTCCTCTACCTAAAGCCCACACTGACTAGCAACTCTCTCAAGAATGAAGTTGTGTGTGGCTCCAGTGTCCAACATAGAAACATAGAGTTTTCCTTCCACTAATCCCCTCAATCTAAAGGCAGAGCGAAGTGGTATAGAGGTGGACAACACAATCAGATATAGTTTGGCATCAAGACCAAACTCTAGAGTGACTCTCTACTCCTCTAAATATAAACCAACTAACTGATGAGAAGACTCAGCCTCACTCTCACTAGAATAAACCCACATAGAGCGATTTTCCCTACCCTTAGGCCTCATAAGACAAGAATTATCTCTGTCATAAGGCTCTTAGCCCCAATATAAAATTTTCCTCCTCCTCAAATCCTCTCAGGTAGCATCATCAAGTCTACCTATAGATTTCTTCCTGTCATAAACTGGTGGAGGTACCTCTCCTGCAAGAGGGATAATAGGACTAGGAGTAGACTTGCCTCATGAAATAGAAGGCTCAAAATACCTTTCCTTCTTCATATCATCTTGCAAAGTAGGTGGATCCAAAGACTTAACTCACCCCCTGTATGGATTAGACAAACCCTCTATGAAAAGCACAACTCTCCTCCCCTCGGAGATGTCATAAACCATAACTGATAGGTGCTGAAACTCACTGATAAAGGCCTCAAGGCCACCTGTCTACCTCAATTAAGCTAACTCTCTGAAGTAAGTCTCAAGATCCTTCCTATCAAACTACTCTATCATCCTATCAAAAAACTCCTGGTACCCAACAATCTGATCATGATGCAGAGATACTAACCCATGATACCACCTATCATGAGCTACTCCATATAATTAAATGAAGCATGAAAAATTGTATAACATCCTCTTCAAACATAGGATGAATTGATAAGTACGTATCCAGCTTGTGGACCCATGCTATGGTTGTCGTCTTCCTACGTCCATCAAAGTGAGCTAGTGTCAACTTGTTAGTTGCCTGCTTGAGATCATTCTGCCTAGGCCTCTACCTCATGTCAGGAGTTTTTTTGTCTATGGCATGCTCTCTCTTCTATGTTAGGTACTTGTCAAAATTCAAATTCCTTTTTATTGCATTTGGAAGAGCATCCCACTCTATTAAATGTGCCACCATGTCATCAATGAATGGTGTCATCTCTATCTCTACACTAACTGCATCCACCTCAAGCCTCAAGAAAGTAGGATGAAGAGGCCTATCACAAATACTTGTATGGTCAGCTCTATAATCATGTATGTAATCTTCTCATAACCTGTGTGAGCTAACTGAAACACTTTGCACACCTCTGTCCCTAGTACAATCACCTAGTAATGTGATACACTGAAGAGTGTCTAAAATCTGTTGCAATACATTTTCAGCATGATGTTGATCATCTACTAAATTCCTAAAGGAATTTTTGTCCTCCCTGTCAACATCATTCCCAATGTTATTCCTATTCCTATCTCCTTCCTATTCAATCTATGAGCCTTGTTCATTTCCTTCTAGCGGGGGTGAAGCTCTACCCCTGCAAACATAATGCATGCTAGACACAAACTTGTTTGCCATAGCTAAGCCCTCATAACCTCCAGGATGGCAAGATCAATGCTCTGATACCACTAAGGCCCAACCACTACACCAAAAGACTTGCCTGGTGGTAAGGGAGACTAGCAAGGGTGTTAAGGGTGTGGGTAACATCTCCCATCATTGGAGAATCTAAGGGTGGGGACCACCCCCAATTACACAAACCCCAAAAATGTGGCTGCGGGGAACACCACCTACACACAAGACATTACAGCCCACCATGCTTCATGGGTCTCAACCTTGAGACTTTAGCTCTAATACCACTACGGTCCAACCACTACACCAAAAGACCAGCCTGGTGGTAAGGGAGGCTACCCAAGGTGTTAAGGGTGTGGGGAACATCTCCCATCACCGCAACATCTAAGGGTGGGGACCACCCCTAATTACTCAGACCCCAGACATGTGGTTGTGGGGAACACCACCTGCACATGAGACATTACATAAGATAGATTATTTACCTTTAGTTCCTTGTTTGATCTTCCCACCAAACCCAACACAAAAGTAGAATATCCAAATAATCATAATAATAGATACATCATCCATACATGAATGATATTGGCTCAATAATGAATGACCAATGAAACTATCTCCTCTTTAGTTTTTGAGGATAAAGACAATAAGATCCTCTAGCTCAAGTAGAATGATGTTTGATACATGTTCACTAAAATACGTAAACATTATGTGTAGTTACTCATAGTATAAATAGATGAAGAACATGAACATACATGATAACAAACAATGAATGAGAACAAGACATCATGTAGATCTCATGAATGAGTGACTACAACTTTGTCTCACTTTGTACAAACACATCAGGCATTATCCTTAATAATTATATGACCATAGCAGTGAAAAACATCTTTTTTATATTAACTTTATATTTACATTAAATATTCCTTTTAAATATAAAGTATTAAAATACTCATTTCTAGCAATATGAGCATATATCAGTAAAATTATCCATTAAAATACCAAACAACATATAAGGCACTGTAATACCCTCTCCTATGGTGATACTTGGACTTTCTGATTTGGACATTCTATTATGATGGTTAGAACTATACATTTACATTTATGTTTTGTGGATGATGATATGTTTATCAGATGATTGATATGCTCATTTATGTTTATCATTTATATGTTTATGAGATTAGAAAATCATCTATTTTTATATGTTTTATGGAGCTAACCCAAAGATTTGAATCTAACCATTATCATGATGTTTTATGTTTCATATATATGTGTCTGATGTGTTTTCATGACTCAGGATGAAGTCGTAGTTACTCACTTAGTTGAGGTCCACACGATGTATTGATCCTGGTCATCTATTTTCATATATCTAATTTGTATGTATATCCATATGTATATATGCATCTCTTCTTGGTGATGCAAGATTGCAGGTACCGGGTATCATCTCCACCTAGCTTCACAGGTCTAAGCTATCTCTCAAAATCCTCGATCATTGTTGTTGTTATGGAGATATCACTAAGTTCCACAGGAAGGAACTCTACCTCTAATCCTTTTACCTTTAGGTGGGGAGTTCCTGAGTCAGTCCCTTGTGTGGATGATGTATTTATGTGCTCTCTTAGTTTGTTGGTTTTGTGGATATTGTAGCTGGTTTCTTGTCTGTTGCATTTTTTGAGAATGAGGTTTTGAGTATGGTAGCTCTAATTGTCTTCATGGTATATTCAATTTTTTTAGTAGATTATTGATGTGAATTATTGTTCATTTGACAGTATAGTTTAGTAATTTATCTTTATTAGTAGCTACTTATGTACAAGCGTATCTTGTTAGAAATGAGTTAGCATGTGATTTTAATATCAATAATAAAGGATTTTATGGTATTAATGATATTTTATAATACTCATAATAACAAAATGTCTATGGCAATAATAGTAATAAATATTTTAATAATAGTGGTATGTTTCATCTTATATATCACTATTATATTCTGTAAAGAATATGGATTAGTGTATGAATAAATAATATGTTTTATGATAATAATATTATGTTTGCAATAATATTTATAATAATAATAATATATGTACACATAGGCATATGGGTGCACACATATGCATATCCATACATATATTTATATAATTATTGGTGAGTAAGTAATTATTGCATTATATTAATAAATAATTAAATAAGTTAATGATTTGGTAAATGTGTTGTAAATAATAAATACTATTACCGTCCTTAGATAAAAGAAACATAAATTAGATTTTGGTAATAAGTAAATATAATTATATCTCTTCTGCAAAAGGCTTTAACAATATTATTTAAGCCTAACTATTAACTGATGGATAGTTGGGATGGTTACATTGGTTGGATTACCCATGCAACCACCTCCTCCATTCTATATACAGGAAAGATTTCCTATGTGAAAGGGTGCTGGATAGAAGTTCATTTGAGAGGAAACAATAGTAAGATTGCAGGAAAATTATTTGTTTTTGGTGAGGAGAGAATCCATTATTTGAGATTGGCATTTTGTTGCTTTGGGTAGAGGTTGGAAGATTGCAAGTAGAGGGATTTAAAGGAGTGCAGGAAAATTTTGAGAGGATTGGATCCTTCTTCATCAACCGAATCCACGCAGGACTCCAGGTTGGAATCCATCCTGTGAAATAACTCTCTTTTTTGATATGTATTAATTAAATGTTTTCTCTGTGTGTTTTGTTGTCTACGTAAATTTCATAATGTTTATGCTATAATAAACAAATGTTTAATGTTTAATGTTTATGCTATAATAAACAAATGTTAGATGTTTAATGTTTATGCTAAATTATTGTATTCTATTAGAAATTTAAATTTTATGCCATATTATTGTCTGCCATTTATAGAAATATAATATCAATACATTATACCAACCGTTTATAGAAATATAATATCAAGACATTATACCAGACATTTATAGAAATATAATATCAAGACATTATACCAGCTGTTTATAGAAATATAATATCTTTATATTATGCCAGCCATTTTTTTACAAGTATAACATTTGCACAGTATTTATAGTTTAATATTCTGTCATTAAACCATACGCATGTTTAATATTTTGTCATTAAACCATACACATGTTTAATATTCTATCATTAAACCATACGCGTATTTAATATTCTATCATAAAATACTTTAATATTCTGGCATGAAACATTACGTGTAATATACATGTTAATATTATGTCTATAAACAATACGCGTAGAGATTAGGGTTTAGGATTGTCTAGGAGGATCAAGACCATTCTAGCTCTCCCTAAACGTTTCTAATTTTCCTAAACATCCCTAAACTATCTTATTATTTTCTATTCTTTGATGTAGTTCTCAAATGTGTTTATGATGTGTTTTTACTACATGTATGATGTATTTGTGGTGTGTGGGTTAAGGGTAGAAAACCTAAAAACACCAAGTGAGTGGCTCTTAGTGCAGGGTCGGGGCCTTAAGTGGCTAGTACCAGGATAATTGACTGAGAGTTGTTTTAACAAGTGATAATGTAATTAAAACTTATGGGAATGGGTTCAAACACTAAAAAGATTAATATATGCCTCGCCCATGCCATTCGTGCTAGTAAAGGCTATGGATGGGAGTGGGAGAAGGTGCCTATGTGTAGGTATGATCAAATGACACTTGTCTATATGAAAGGCATTCAGTTCCGCATGTGCCTACTTGGGGGCCGAGGCCGGGAGTGGCTAGTGCCAAGACAACCCAAGGGGTGAGGGCCATGTGATGACACTCACTTAGGTTGTTCCTTAGAGTTTCTACCAAGCCTTAGAACCTTTGGGAAAAGATTTATACTTTGATCTTCTTTCTATTTGCTATTTGGGAAAGGTTACCCAACCCTAGATATGGCCTAGATATCCCTTCTTTGTGGACCTTGGTGTTTATCTCCTAGCATGGGGAGTGGGCCTTTTGGTATCCACATGGTTCGGTGGTAAATCTTTTTATCGAGGTATCTTTTGTGGAAGCAGTGCTTATGGATTCATGCTTGCATAGTGTTCCAGTTTGGAAGAATGAAGACTTGTATTTATCTTTCATGATGTAAATTTATTGTTACCTCCCCAGAGGAGATGAATGTAATGTAATCATTAATGTATTTCAAAATGATGTATTTGGAATGGGTAGACTTAGGAAAAAGGAAAAGGGAAAGCACAAACTTCATGTATATGATGTATGTTGGAAAAGAAAAGGATTTTGTAACATTTCAAGTAAAGTAGTATGTTTCTCATTATTGTTGATTTAATGAAAAGCTATTGAAAAACAAATGTATTATTTGCAATGTATCAAATGGTTAGATTATTCTATTATATGGTATTAATGCTTTAAATGTTATATTGTTCATAAAGGATACTTAGGAAAATAGATGGTTTTAAATGGAAAATTGAAATGAAAGTACTTTGTATTTCTTTATAAAAAATCTTCTAATGATATGATGTAGTTTGTTTTGAGAAGTAAATCTTGTTGTTAGTTTACTTAATGGACTTAAATGAATTGTACATTAAATGAAAAGGGAACCTTGGAGGAATCTAAGTTAATCTATGTTTTCTTTATAGAATTCTTTTAAAAATTCAAAAAATTTCATAAATCATTACTTAAGTTTTCTTTTACAAAGAGAATCTTTGTTCTCTTCCCCGGTTCCCTTGCAGGGCATGATAGGCACAATATAATAGAAATTAATGATGATCATCATAAAAGAACCATCATACATATATGATAGAAATGGTGATAACAACATAATCTAATAATTAAATCAGAATGATATTGTAACCAAAATAATGTACGGTAATCAAATGCATCACACAATGCAACCACCTCATCACATCATATGGATAATCACAAAATAACATCCTGATACAAATATAATGATTTCCAATCCAGATAAAATCTAACCCAAATAATATCATAATTCAGTAGAAATTGACACATATGTTAGAGGAACTATCACTCACATCATAAGCCATATAATTAACAATGCTTCATAAGCCAAGCACCATCATGACCATAGTAGTAATCTCATAATGAACACAAGAAGAAATTGAATTGGGTTCATCTCATCATGCCAGTATAAAATCATAACATGGGATTAGTTATCAAATCACATAAATAAGTCAAGCTCAAATCAAAACACCAAGAACACAATGAGTCCTCAAAAATCGTAATAAAGGCCTCTGAAGGTCTAGCATCATGAATCAGGTATACAACCAGCCACAACACAATAGTTTTCACAACTAGGCATAAGGGCATAAACAAAACATCGATTTAACAACATAAATAAGATCACCCCAAATGTATAAACCTATCATGGTTCCAACATGATCACACAACACAAACATATATAACCATTGAATCATAAGATCATATCATCTAGTCACATAGGAGAAATAGTAAAGCATCCAGAGCCTAAAGTAAGACATCACCAATATCTCATCCAACTACACATAAGAATACATAAAGTCAAGATGCATCCATTAGGATTTCATGTAGAATACAAATGAGAGAGGCACTACATTTTTGTAGTCAATCTAAAATTAAATTATCCCTTGGCATGCTCTATCTTACTATTTTAAAGCTAAAGGATGCCATCTAAACTACAAGTCAATTTGTTTAAGGTAATAAATTTAGTTGGTTCCTATATCCCCACATCTAAGTTAATACAATTTAAATCTTAGTTATTAGAGACCAAAACCATCAAGCTTGGAAAAGATACATGTCAAATGTGAGGGTGAAAGGCTCATTAGATGGGACGTACCCTTGACCCTAGATCCAATTTTGACATATTCTATGAGTGTCAATGGTAGTATACAATTAGAATGGACTTGAAGAGAAATAAATTAAGGTGGAAATAAGTCAAAAATATATACTATATAATTTATACCACATTTATCAAAGTATGTGATAGAATTAAATTGAGCTCCATTTAAATGAGATTTGAGTTAGAAGAGAGAAAGTTAAACACATTTAATCTTTTTATATCTAACAAGTTAAACCAAATTAAAAGTACCATATAACAATGATTACCAAAACTCTAATTGACATTATTAATCAACATAACATCAAATAAACAATAAAAAATAATAACCAAAAATTCATCACAATCTAATGTAGGAGCATCTCGGG
Organism: Chamaecyparis obtusa; assembly: GCA_027943335.1. Taxonomy (NCBI): domain Eukaryota; kingdom Viridiplantae; phylum Streptophyta; class Pinopsida; order Cupressales; family Cupressaceae; genus Chamaecyparis; species Chamaecyparis obtusa. The sequence goes on along the minus strand of BSBK01004400.1, from coordinate 302,116 downwards.
TCCTTGGCAATCTTGTGTCACCAAAACATATTTGATTTTGTCTGTGTTGCTCGGTTCCTTCTTTGACCAGGTTGGTTCGGTGTTTCTCGGTTTCCTTTGTTCGTCGGTGTTGGTTGGTTATCTCTCTGGCACTCGGTGAATTTCCATGGCGCTCGATGATGCTTATCCGGCACTTGATTTCCTTTCTTACTGAGTTGTTTGTTTTGGATTTCTTTTGAGGCTGACTTGTGCATTTAATTTGGGTCATGAATTTAATGTTGGTATCCATCATTGGGAAGCATGTGGACCTAGATCTAGTCATCCTTTCCGTTGATTGCGGATCTGAAGGTCGACTTGGCTCAGTAGCCTCTTGTATAAATGTAGTTGCTGGGTTAGAGTTTAGGAAGGAGTTTTGGGGATAGAAGATAGAAAATTAGAGATTGTTGGCAGATCCTCAATGTTGGAGGACTTGTGTACTTGATTGTAATATCTAGCCTAAACTGGGAAGGCCTTACAACCCAGCATGTATGAATCAATTTGAAGATAATATATGAAAGCATCTGCATTCTCTCTCTCACTATTGTGTGTTGTTGCTTCCTCATGTTGTTCTACAAGGTAGATCTAGTTAGGGTGTGCCATTGGCCCCTCTCCCCATCCTCCCTTGCGTCACAATCCTATTTGACTACATCAAGAAAATCTAATAGACCACACAAACACCTCTACTACCATCCATGAAATTCTACTTATACATGAAGTAAACAACCTGTGAGTATAACCCCCAAGAAATTAACTATTTCCATGAAAGAATGAGTGATTCAATAGTTGTTAATCACTCATTCTCTCATGGAAATAGTTAATTCTTTGGGGGTTATACTCATTGGTTGTTCACTTCATGTATACATATCATTTCATGGATGGTAGTAGAGGTGTTGATGTTGCCTATTGGATTTTCTTGATGAGGTTATATGAGATTGTGGATGATTTTTTGGTTACTATTTTTATTATTTATTTGATACAATGTCATTTAAAGATATCAATTAGAGTTCTAGTAGTTGTTGTTATATGAACAAGAACATAACCTGTAATTTTTTTAACTTGTTAGCTATAATAAGATGAAATGTATTGAACCTTCTCTCTTCTAACTCAACTAGATCCTCTAGAAGTGTAAGTTCCCTAGCTAAAAATTACTCTTTTTGAAATCTTTAATTTTTTAAATTTTATTATTGAATCAAGAACTCCTTATATTAGTTACTCTTGATCATTCTCTTTTTCAGAAATCTATTTGGTAGGAAGTGTCTCCAAAATCTTATTTAAGATTTCATTTGTAAGTTCAATCTATTTTACTTTGGGACACATCTAACATGAGATTTGAGTGAGGAAGAAGAGAGAAAAATAGAGGCAAACACATTTTCATTGTTTACAAATATGATTACATATTGAGTAAATTTGACTATAATATTTAAAAATAAATAAAGATCATCAAAAAATATTTTTTTCTCCATACACTAGATTTCCAATAGTGATCAAATAAAAAATTTAAATTTGAACTTTTTGTGACATCCCATTGACCCCATTTTTTTCAAATTTTTTATCAATTAAAACAACTCTCTTAAATTTTAAAAAAATAAAAATTATATATGTACAATAAATTAAAAGTTATGCATTTTATTAATTTATACAATTTTAAGATTAAAAAATAAATGTTACTTTTTAGGTGGTCCAAGTTGAAAACTTATCATCTTTTAATAAAGTGTGATGTAGTATGAATTTTATTCCCAAGAATTTTGAAAGCTTCATTAGATATGAAAGAGACTTGCAAATATTATGAGCATAAGAATATTATTGATGGAGGCTACAATTCTAGGGTCTTAATTCTCTATATCTAAATCATTATCCTCCATTGGAATCAAGGGAATAGAGAATAGAGAGATAAAATTCCTAGTAAAATAAAATAAAATAAAAAAGCCTTCTTGAATGCCAAGACAAGAGTGTACTTGCAAGCACAATAATGTGTTTCATTATTTTATTTTTTTTAATTTTTTTTGCCTATCAAGGATTCCAAAAATATATATATTTTTATCTATGTCAATTACCAAGCACAAAAGGTCATACATTTAAAGATAGTATAAACTAAGAGTTGTGGTATTTTTTTATATTCAAACTACAAATTTCTTAATTTTTTTAATAACTTTACTCTTTTTCTATTATTTTTTTAAGTGACATTACTCACTAAAGTATAACTTTCACTACAAAATTTAAAAAAAGTGATCTATTGGAACTATATCATTAGCCTGAGTATCTAGCATATGGATATTTTTATTTTTTAATATTTTATTTGTTATTAATTTTTGAATTAGTACTAACACAAATTTTATAACTATTTTAATTTGTATCTTATTTCTCATAGTATATTTGTCAAATTAAATCTATATTTATTCATTGAAATAAGGACATTTGTATGATTGTGGAGTGTAGTAAATTTTTAAGCTTCTTGATCATGGAGAAATAATTGGGCGAAGACAATAAATTTTATGGATAAATGGCTATTTAGATTCAAGTGGAGAAGATAATTAGTCAAAGGAAGAGACAACTCAACTAGGACTTTAAAGAAATATTAATGACAAGAAAAATGGTTGTAAAATGGAAAAAAATAAAGTAATTACACATCCACCAACCATGATAAAGGTACGTCTTTCAAGGGACAAGGACTATTTACCTAGGTGACCTTACAACTTGTAGCATCCTAAATTGTAAGCAATTACAATTTGGGTCCTTAGTTAGGCCCTATTTTAGTTTCCAAGGCTTCTATGCCCATTATTCTTGATCACACCTCGATTTCACGCACATTTTTTGAATCTTCATATCAAATTTGGCTCTTGATTGAAATTTGAGCCTCTGTTTCCTTGCAAAGGTTGACATGGGAAATATGGTGCAACCCAAGTCACCCCTTACATCAAGAGGTGCCCCTTACACACTAATTTAGGCCCAATTTTGAATTAAAGGTCATTATTTTGATTTTGAGTAGGATTTCAAATTCTTGTTGAACTCTGACTTTTTAGCCCCAAAATGGCTAGAAGAGGTATAAATACAAGGCTACCTCCCTCATTTTGGGATACATAAACATCTACAATCAATCAACCAATAAACAAATTCTTGTAATTCAAGCACTCAAGCATTCAAGGAGAAATCAAGTTCAATTCAATCTACAAGAATGGAAGATATGGAGTAATGTCTAGATCCTAGAATGTGTGAAGGCATTCATATTCTTCCTATGCTAGATCCAAGCTCAAGACTATCAAGAAAATATTCAAGAATCTTCATGAACAATTCAACACTTGTGAAGGTATAATGTATTGTCAAGTCTTTACTGCCGACAAAATGTTGTTTCCTTTATGAAATTTTAAGGTTAATTACTATACATAGGTTTGACTAAGGAAAACTTATTTTCCCCAATATTTTACCCATTTTCTATGTGTAGGTGATTGGTGGAAACATTTTGGATTTGGATTCAAGAAGATTAGATGGTACACGCTACAACTTATGTTTTCTGTTCAAATTGGCAGGCTTGAGTTAAGAGAGAATGTCTGAGTTTGCATGTAAAGAGTTTGTCAGAAATGCATATTGCTTTTTTTTTTGCTTTTCTTTTTTAAGACTCTTAGATAAGATTTCATATTATAATTTTATTTATACCTATTTTTTGCTGGCTATTTTTACTGAAATTAAGTTATCCATGTAAATAGTATGTCAGTTCATTAATGCATGTCACATAAATCATAATGATTAATTTTTTATTTAATAAATTTCCAGCTCTTCAGATTAAACACAATTAACTAATCTAATCTAATCTAATTGATCATTGCCATTTGTTAACTAATCTAATCTAATCTAATTGATCATGGCAATTTTGGTACAAGTGTTATTTCACTTCATACATTTTACATTAAATCTTTAACATTAAATTCTTTAAATTCTTAGTAAGAAACAAAACTATACAAATATTATGGAAGAATAATATTTCCTCAATAGTAGGGATGTTTACTTTAGTATTGAATATTTAGAAGCTGTCCAGGTTCTTTTTTCAAACTCTTTAGGAGTCACCTTTTCTATGGCATTGTTTTAAATTTTATATGCACTACAATACTTTGTAGGCACTAATTTGTATGGTACACGCTACAACTTTATGCGTAGGTGCTACAAAAATCTTAAAAATACAACTATGTACTATACATGCTAAATCAATCTATCCTACATGCTATAAAAAAATTTGGTGCCCTAACCTAAGTGCTATTTTGAAGTGGGTTACGCACTAAATATTTATGTGAACACACTACAAGAATGATCCTATGCACTAAAACTAAGGAAAAAAACAAAAATAAAAGGAAAGGTGTGCTTACAATCATTAATCTAGCTACAAAATCCAAAAATTGACACACTAGGAGGGAAATCAACACATACTGAAGGCCCATAGTTAGCTGGGTGCTGGAATATCCAACCTCACTTGAACTTATGCTCTTGAATCAGCACAACCATGACTACAGCTGGGGACTGAAAAGGGCTCTGAGAGGGTAAAAGTGAAAGTGAAAATGAGTAAAATGGCATGGTAAAAAGTGATTTTAACCTTTATATACTGAAAGTGACTTTTTTAAAAGGGATATTTTTACCACATTTTTAAAATCAAAGATTTTTTCATCAAATTTATTTTAAACCGAGGCATTTTTCTAATTGATTTTATCAAGAAACAAATCGAAAGTGGAATTCACTCAAAATTTTGAAAAATCATTAAAATTTTGAAAGTCAACCAAATATTTAAAAATTAATTTTGATTCATTTCTCAAGGGGACATCAATCATTATGGTACAAAATTATCTCAATTGGGGCAATTTTTGTGATGCAGGAGCATCTCAGGCTTAGAGCAATCTTGCATCAACCAAAAATATTCCCTGTTTTCTTTTGTTTGCATTTTAATCTTTTCATTTGATGGTTTCATGTTGTGTGAAGCTTAAATGATGTTGAGGACCTATTTGGGAACCTTCTCCTATGAGCACATAAAGATTGGATGGATAGTTTGAAAGTTACAGTTGTTTTACTTGCTGTCGGAACAATATTTTCCTGTAGTTTTGGAGCTGATTGTGAGATTTTGTGACCTTGATTCGTAATGAATAAGACTTTGTGCACTTAGGGACTTATAGAGGACCTAAATTAATATCTTTTACCAAAGGCACATATCCCAATTCATTATGAGTCAAAAGTTATGGCCATTTTGGCACAGGACCTATTTTCTACCAGTTTCACGTCAGAGCCGTTCCTGCAGTTTTGGTGCTGATTGTTCTTGTTGGAGACCTTGATCCATAAGGAATTTTATTTTGCACACTTAATTATTTTTAGAGGACCTAAAGTACTATCATTTCCCAAGTTCACAAACTCCAATTCATTATGAGTAAAAAGTTATGCTTGTTTTGCCCCGGGAACTATTTCCTGGCAGTTTTCGGGTGAAATGTGTGGTGTTTCTTCTTGCAATGTTCCATGTGATCAAATGGTACCTTTCACACTTAAAGGCATGTTATTGGGTCATTTTAGGACCTAAATCCAAATGCGCATCAATTTATATTCATTCTAGCATTAGTTTTGGTTTAAATCTTCCAGACTGGACCTATAATGTAATTAAAGCCTAGCTGGCCGACCTGTGGCTTAGCTGGCTATATATCGAGAGCTTGGGTAGATGTTTGGTATTCAATGGGATGGTAGATGGGTAGTGGCATGAGATTAGAAGCATAATTGGATCCTGTGAGATCTTGTAGATCAGATGTTTTGTTTGATATTGTAATAGCAGAGCTAGTGGTTTGCATACTTGGAGACAAGGAGATTGCTTGGAGGCTTGCGAGCTCAAGTTCAGATCTGCCTTAGTGTTTCCATCAGTTACTGATGTGTCTCAAAGCTGGACTAGCTAGGAGATTACTGAGATACTTTGTTATTTCATTGTAATAGGCCAAAACCCGGAAGGCCTTATAGCTGGGCATGTTGAATGAAATTCTATTTTGAATCATTATCTTATTGTATTACACTGTAATTGTTGTTGTTATAATTGGCATTTGTAGGCTTGGATCATCCATTATTGGATCCTCCATCCCTGCCCTGCGTCATTTTGAAATTAGGAACACCGAGCATTAAAAATTTGAAATCATCAATGGGGCATCAAAATCAGTTTAAATTTTCCATCAAGGACTCGTATCGAGATTGCATTATTATCAAAGCATTACGATATCATTATCAACATTAGTTATCTGATTGACATCAGGCATCATGAATCCAACATCATCTATTCTTTAAACCAACGTGCTTCACACATTGATTCAAAGAGAAACATTTGTATACACTTAAAAATTGTTAAAGCAAGTCAAAGCCATCAATTAATTAAATATAAACCATTTGGATTAATTAAATACAAAAATTTAATAACTATATAATTGATTTAATCAATTAATTATATAGTTCATTCAATAATTAAATCCAACCCATGTAATTTGCATACATGGCTAAATCAATTAATTGTTTGAATAAATAAATCCTAATTTTCCTCACATACCACATAGAAACATCAATCCAACCAATTAGCAAAGAGGATTTGGAGCACATGGATTACTCACTTGGCTTGGCTATATTGGCCCTTGAAATTAAATGGTTCAATCTTGTCCCTTCATTTGACACATCTCAACAAACACAACTGAACCTTGTCTCTAACCTTGGGTTAGCTCAACTCACATCAAACTCACCCCCCACCCTTGGGAAATCCTATAAATAGGAGGCACTTTTAGTGTGATTCATATCTAGTTCATTTTGCACCATTTCTATAGGCATTTAGCATATCTTTGCATCCACTATCTTTGGAGGAAAATATCATTTTAGAAAATTACAACATTATAATGGAAAACCTAAATGAATTTAAACATTTAAAATAGATCATTTAACTTAATTTGTATATAATCTAGCATAATTGTACATCATTTAGCATAAATCATCATTCTCATTCTAAGGATTGTTTCTTTAGGAGTGTTTGTAACTGAGAGCATGAATTTAGTCTTCTTAGTTAGAGAACCATAGGATGTTCTTGATATTTTCAATTCAAAGTTGTTCAATAGTATAGATCTTTGCATTTTGAATTGATATTTTGGTTAAACTAATCCTATGAAGGTGTTTCTTATACACAAATACCATGTTAGAAATAAGAAATATTATGCAATATTTCTTCTACAAGAAATAAAATGCATATAAGAGGATAAATTTACAATAAGTGCAATACATGAGAATTTTCATCACTGAATTAGAAATTAAGATAATAAATACATCCATAGTTGTCAAGAATAGAAAAAGTGAAAAATAATAAAGAAAATATTATCCTAACTAAATAAAACATTAAAGAAATTCCTAACTTATGATAATGTGAATATAGTGAGTAGATTTCCACAATCCATGACAAATATTTGAGTATCACTTCTAGATTTGACTATGTGAGTATTTTTTCATCAACATTTTGAATCACACTCCATGATCTGAAACATTGATGAAAAAATACCTGCATAATCAAATCCAGAAACAACACTCAAATAAATGAGAATATAATTTTACACTAACAAATGCTAGGAGGAGCAAGGAGACTATCATCAACTTGGAAAATATAAAGAATTTACAATTCCCACAAGTGGGTTGTGAATTTGATTACACAATTATCATTGAAATGTGATGTTTAACCTATGTCGTTTTAGGCACTTGTAGTCACATAAAAAATAAGCATCTTTAATATTTTTAGGAAGTCAAGTTTACTTGGTTTCTTTGATAGTGACTCACTTGATGACCCGCTCATTGTCATATTATAGGATTTATTTTGAGTATTTCATACAAATACTTCTTATTCTCATTCTTAAATTGCTTGAAGGAATGAGTTTACATCGTTGTCTAGTTTATCAATATCAACATTATAACATTGAATTTTTCATTATCTTTCTAGAAGATTCTTTGTTCTAATGAGGCTATGAGGTGAATTTGACACAATCAACCCCCTAAAAGGGTTGAATTTATGACATTGGGAAAGTATTAGTAGATAGTAAGTAGACATGCAAGTGACCTAGATGCAATTTATTCAAATGCATTCTTCTTAGCGCTCCTATAATTGACACTCCTTCTAATGGAAATAATCTAGGGTTATTCTTAAATATATTTACGTGCATAAATAGATATATTTAAATACCTATACATAATGAATATTTGAACCAATATGCATCAAGTTAGCTCCCAATGGCTAATGGAAAGAAATCTTATAAGGACAAGGGTGAACGTATATAAGCATGTGTGAATGGAGATGACTAAAAGGATAGAGCAATTAACCAAATTAAGTACAAGAGTATGTCACTTGTTGCTATGTATTTTACTAAGACATTCTATCACAATAGGTCCAACACTAAGTGAGATTTTATATAAGCATTACAATTTTATAATTACGTTAGTAAATGTAGGGACATAAGAGGCCACTTGTCATCTCTTATCAATTTATATAAGTCTCATTATCTTAGCAAACAAATTAAAATGTTATATAACATAATATAAATTTCAAACTTTACATAGAAATCTCAAAGCTTGATTGAATTCCAATCTACTGCATATGCATTACCAAAAACAAACATGTAATTAGACAATCTTATCATTCTAATGAAAATACTGAAAAATAAAATTCATATATAAATAACACTTACATCATTGAAATTTATGTTAAATTCATAAATTAAAATATAAACATATTTTAGTTTAAAAATATTAATAAAAATAAAATAATATAAATGACTAAATAATATGTAAAACAAAATTTTCAATATTTTTTAAAGATTAAAACCTAGAATAGAAGGCCTTTTAATTTATAACCATTTGTACTTTACAATATCTTTAAGATTTCACTTCTCCTTCCCTTGTTTCCACACTCCGTAATATCATGACCTTTTCATTCTCTCATTAAACTATAGTTATTTTTTTGTCAACGATATTTTGACTATTCAAGCCTTTCTAGTGAAGAACGATGGACTAATATTTATAAGTGGCTTTGAAGGAATAAATTCTACAATAAATAAATTCCTTGTAACTTCTTTTTTAAGAAAAGGTAAATAATTATCCATTGAATTAAATGAATTAAAATCTTAGAATTTATATATCTTTAAGATAAAGATAATTATCCATTGAAAAGGTAAATAATTATCCATTGAATTAAATGAATTAAAATCTTATAATTTATATTATCTTTAAGATAAAGATAACATAAAAATAGAATTTTTAATTGGTAATATAAAAGGATAAATTTTTAATTGAGAGAAGAATTGATATGAATTGCTTTTAGACTTGATTGCAATATTTTCTTTAATTGAAAAAAAAAATCTTATCAAATGTCATGATCTATAATTATGAATGAAAAAAATAAGAGTACAAAATAAATGATTATTGAGTAAAATTCATATATTTAAATTTAAAAATAATTTATTTCAATATTATAGAGTGTAAATTATATGTTCATTTAGTACTTGATAAGTATGTACAATAAATTATGATGTTTTATGATAATTTAATTGTGTTGTTGTTTAATCAAATTTATTAATTCTTATTTGTGGTGGACATAAATCTATTTCATATCAATAGGATTGGTACAATAAACACTAGTCAAGTGATGCTCATAAGGATGGAACATTGTAAAGTATGAAGATTTTTTTTGAGAGGTTGTCATATTGTACTAGGGGAAGTGTACCAATAGTTCTTATAGCTAACTTCATGTACTCATAGAGCCTAAACTATATGTCACATTTTGATTTTTGTTTGGTCTACATATGTGAGTTGGCAACTTAAAAATTATTTTTTGGCTTATGGGTATTAACAGAGCTTCTTGTGGAGAACGGTAAGCGTCAAAGGGCAAAAAAGTGGTCATTTCAAAGTGTCACTCGGAACATGACCTCTTTTGCGCCAAAAATTGTTTGATTAAACAACCAAAAGTTTACACAATTGATTCAATACTTTTACACAAATACCCTAAATAATCATGCAACTTTTGCAAAAATGCCCTAATAATAGTGCACTATTAGTACCAATAAACTTGCACTATTGATCTAATTGCTAACTTTTTCCTAAAAATTGAGTTGTTATTAGATCACACATAATTTTCTATTGGAATTTTAATTTGTGAAACGTAGTGCATGATTATTGGAACTGTCTTAGTTACTGGTGCTCTTCCCCTACTCACTCATATATTCTTACTATAGAATTTTCCCAATAAGGGAAAGTACCCAATAGTCATTAGGGGGTCCAATAACCGTGACATTTTTGTCATACTTGGCCCCCCAAAAAAATTATGTTGACAGCCATTTCCTACAAAATAAAAGTGCCAAAAGTAATTACTTACATACCCAATAACTGTTTGCCGTGTCACTAATAAATAAACACTACAAGTGCACAACTATTGCTGCAATAATGTTTCTAATACACATCAACTTGCACAAAAAAGGTTACATTGTTATTAAAGAAAAAAGTGCATTGTTTACAATTACAATTACAATGGATTGCTCCCACAATATAAATATATTCTATTTATGTACAACACATATTCAATTTATGTACCCACATGCACAACTATTAGTGCATGACATTTTGAGTCACCTACATACATGCACAACTATTAGTGCATAATATGTTTTAATACAAATACATTTGAACTTGCAATGCTCTAATATGCACAATCACCCAAAACTACAATGACATCCTGAAGCAATAACTCTAGTTGTAATTTGTACTTGCATGGATAGCTAATGATGTAAGGCTCACCAATAGAGAAAACAAGCAATGAAAATAAAATATACAACTTTGAATTCATGAAGCCATCGTATGAATTACAAATTTAATGCAAAGCAAGTGTAAATCAAGTGCAAGTGCTTCCTGAAGTGATCGATCCTTTCCCACCCTAATTTTAATTCAAATTGACCAACCACAAAATTTATGAAGTGTTTCCTATAATTAGAAAATTCCTCTATCTTTTTCACAACAAATTCCATGTTTGTGCGTTGTTCATTCTCTATAGTCTGAGTTGAGTTCGTTATTCTCTACAGAATCTAGAGCTCCTTTGGAACATTCTAGTCTTGCTTAGGTTGGTACCATTTATTTAGTGCTTTTTTTCCCTTTTCTCTACTTAATAATGTATGTTAGGTTTTATTTTTAACTATTTTCATTACTAATTTACGTTAGTTTTGTGTATTTATGTTTTTAGTTAGTTACGTGCATTCAAAGTTTACTATTTTCATTTATTAAGGTGTTCATTTCTATTTTTGTCTCCATAATGTATGTATGTATCTATTTTAAACTATTTTTATTACTAATTTACGTGTTCACACATTACACTTTTTAGTTACTAATTTCATGTTTTCTTATATTGATCAAGAGTTTACTGTATGCATTAGCTAGACACATTCAAATTTAAATCATACTATTTTTAGTTATTTATTTCATGCTTTCAAAATTCAAGCTAGGGTTCAATGGATGCATTACTTATGTTAGTTCAGTTTATTCATGTTTTCAGTTACTTACGTGGACTCAAATTTTACTGTTTTTAGTTACTGAGGTGTTCTTTCCATTTTTGTCTGCTTATTGTATGTTCATATCTATTTTTAATTGTTGTTTTGAGCTACTGAGGTGTTCATTTCCATTTTTGTCTACATAATGTATGTTCATATCTATTTTTAACTATTTTCATTACTAATTTACATGTTCTCACATTACACTTCTCAGTTGCTAATTTTAAGTTTTCATATACCAATCTAGTGTTTAATATATGCATTAGTTAGTCGCATTCAAATTCAAATTATACTATTTTTAGTTACTTATATCATGCTTTCAAAAATCAAGCTAGGGTTCAATGTATGTGTTACTTACGTTAGTTCAGTGTAGTCATGTTTTCACTTAGTTACGTGCATTCAAAGTTAGTTCACTATATTCATGTTTTATATTACTTATGTGCATTCTAAGTTTATTATTTTCAATTACTAAGGTGTCCATAGTCTACATTATTCTAACTGCATTCATAATTCATTTTCTCACAATACATTATAGTCATATAAGTCCAAGAAAAAAATAATAAGACCCCAATTACTAAAAAAGTAGTCATATATAATTATAAGATATTTTAAATGTGAGTCCGCTCACTACAAAACATTATCTTTTTATATATCTTTTTAACGTAACCATTTGGATCATTGCATTAATCAAGAGCCCATATAATATTACCCTATGGAGGACCCTATAAAATCATCGCAAACCCAATAACTAACTGTCGTAACATGTTACTTGCTCGTCATCTACCACGTAACCGCCCAAACTCAAGCCATTACCTACCCACACATAGTCATTACCTAATCATTCTCTTGAAACTTCATCTCACGTGAAGACTTCCTGCCAACTTCATTTCTTTGCATGCAATGAGGGTTTTAGTCCACCACTCTCATTTGAAAAGCTTACATTGACTGTATGTATTCTTAATTTGTCATTAAATTGTTTGTGACATTGATTCTACTCATTTTCTAGCCTTACATTAACTATATGCATTCTTCAGTTGTCATTGAATAGTTTCACAATGACTCTATGCATTCTTAAGTTGTCATTGAACTGTATTACATGGAATGTCTTTGCATTGACAAGACTATAATAACTTAAAATTTTCTCTTTACCCATTCAGTCTATGCATTTCTTTGTAATCATTGAATGTATGCATGTTGCTAAGATTAAATTGAGTGAATTGAGCGAATGCATTATAAAGTTGACATTGATTTATTTATCTCCGTAATTACTTTTTGCATTCTTAAGTTGACATTGACTGTATGCATTTGTCTTTTATTAAACTATGACATCACTGCATGAAATATCATTACATCTGCTAGTTGAATCATGAAAAGTTATTATGTTTATTTTCTTTATTTTAAACTCAAGTCATTACCTACCTACATCTAGCCCTAAAACTGCGTTTATTTCACCTTATTTCCATCATTTTCTTGAAACTTCATCTTATTTGCTAAGCTTGCATTCACAATTTGGCATTGAATTGTTTGTCACAGTGATTGTACTCATTTGCTAAGATTTTATTGACTGTATGCATTCTTAAGTTGAATGAATTGTTTGTCATACTATTTGTACTCATTTTCTAAGCCTACAATGACTGTATGCATTTTGAAGTTGTCACTGAATTATTTGTCACACTTATTATAGTGACATTATTACATGGAATATCAAAGAAATAGGGTACATTTTTTATAATATGATTAAATCTTCTACTTTAATCATGAAATGTTATTGTATTCATATGTTTTTACGGTTTCCTATTTGTTTCAACCATTTTTCTATATTCAATCAAGGGTTTCACTCAGTCCATTAGTATTTTGAATCGTACTATCAAATTATTATAGGGAATGTCTCCGCATTGATAAGTTAACAATTGACTTTATGACTTTCTCTTTACTTGTTCACTCTATGCATTCTCAAGCTTGCATTGATTATATGCTTTATAAGTTTACATTGACTGAATATAAATTTGTGGTTTTAAGTACACAGTCACACACATAGATACATACATGTGCACATATGCGTATGTCTTTGCACACATACATACATAAATATCCAGCTGTGTACTTATAGCCGCAAATATTTGCATACACACATCAATATCTGTAATTGATTTAATATGAACTCTTAATTTTAAAAAAGTAAACCCATGTATGTGGTAATTGGTTTACAAAGTGGTTGCAAGCTTAAGTCAAAACAATGGAAACCAAATGAAAGTCAAAGAGAGTAAACATTGGGGGTAGAAGTATAAGAGTCACTCGTGGAGTTCACTTTACAAACACAGAGGTGAATACAAAGGTTAATGCAAAATAAGTTTTGGTTGATGATCTTGTTGTCAATGCAGAAGAAGTTTTAATTGATTCCCCTGCTATCAATAATGAAGAGGTGAATCCAAAAGAATGCAATGGAGGGGAGTTGGACTCAACTAACTAGGCCCCTCTAGCCCTAATTAGATGGTATAAAATTGAGGACATGAATGTTATAGTTAGAAATATTGAAAAAGGAGAGATATTAGTCAAGGTTGCAGTGAAGAAGTGGAACATACTTCCTTCCATCTTGTAGGTGTGGTTGATGGGAACAATAGTCACCAAGAGGAGGGGCCCAAAAACAATTTTAAGTTATGAAGATGAGGCATAAGTGGTGCAACGGTGCAAGGACATGGCAGATATTGGGCATGGCCTCCAAGTGTCTTAATTGTAGTCAATTGTTTCTCAAATTACTGTGGGAAGGGTTAACCCATTTAATGATGGCTTGCTAGGGAAATCTTGGTGGAATGGTTTCAAACATCACCACCCTGGCTTGACAATTAGAACTACAGAAGGAGTGGACATGAACATGGCTATAATGGTTTTTCCTAGCATTATAGCCTATTTTTTTGAGAACATGGAAACTGTATACAACCTCAACCACTATGATTCTAGAAGGATTTGGAATTGCAGTGAAACAAGTGTGCAAGATGGAAGGAACTATGATATGAGAGTAATTGAACAATTGTGAGATAGAAACATCTTGGCTCCAGTCTTAAAAAGAAGGGAATGATCACTTTTCTTGCATGTGTGAGAACAGCTGGCTCGAGCATACCTAGGTTTTACTTGTTCAAATTGATGAGGCATATAAAAAATTACATTGTCAATTACAAGCCATGGACGTGCATGGAAATACAAGAACATGTATGGATGACGAAGGAGTTTTTTATCAAATGGCTAGAACACTTTTCTAGAGGCATCCTTGGTGGGGTATCTCTTGCAAACAAGGCGCTACTCATAATTGATAGTCACAGAAGCTATGTAGTGTGGAAGACAATTGAAGAAGCAAGATGTGGAAATAGACCTGCTAACACTTCCTGCACATACTAGCCACAAGTTGAAACCATTGGATGTGAGTATGTTTGTGCCTTTCAAAATATACTTCAAACAAAATAGGAATTTGTGGATGGAAAACAACCCTCAGATAGATATTGGACAGGAAGAGTTAGCAACTCTGGCCAGCAAAGCATTCAAGATGGCATTAACCTTGAGAAATGTAATGAGTGGTTTCCACAAGACAAACATTTCTCCTTTGAACCAGACTGCCTTAGTAAATGATACGAGGCCAAGTGAGGGTTTTGTTGTTGAACAAGATGGTGATGGACCACAATCATATGAGCCTCAACTGAAGTTAGGTGGTGCTATGTAAATTTAGTTCAAGGCGAGGAAGAGGTTATTGTAGTGGAGGAATTTATGCAAATGAATGGCCATGGAAGAGATGTCATTGATAATTTTGTGAGAAGGTACAATGATACCAATCAAGAGACAACAGACGATGCATCAGAGGATCTCAATTTATGTCCACAACCATCTCAACCTGCAACAAATAATGAGAAGGAAATCAACAACGATGCAAAGGCCAGTGCATATGGTTTGAGTTTGCTAGCTCAAGCATCACAACCTGATTGGTTGCAAGAGGTAACCACTAATATCATTCAGTCCATAAATAGTGTGAAGGAGGATGTGTCCCTTTCAATTCCCTCACCACCACATGACGACCCAATTAAGGTGGTTCACTACTTTACAAATACCTCAAATTGTGATGAACCAAACACTTAAGTGTGTGATGATGAACTTGACACAAGTGACCATGATGCTGACTTTGTGCCATGCAGACCGTATGAAAATGAACAACTAGCTAGAAATGAGAGTAGATTCGACATACTTCCCATGAAAAGAACACAACAATCTACATGTGGAGCTCATTCAGGGTTACTTCATCTACGTAGAAAATCATAGATATTCACATCTGATGAGTACATTGCACAAATTAATAAATAGAAATAGTTGAAGAAGCAACTGGAGGATAACACATAACACAAGAAGGAGCAGATGAGGGTGAGGAAAGATAAAAGAGAGGCAAATGCGACATCATCATAAATACTAAGGGTATCTAGATGCAAGAACAAAGAGTGAGAGAATCTATGGAGAGAGAAAAATAGGTAGAGGAGAAGGTACATCAAAAGGAACAACTCATGCTAGAAAGAGAAGAAAACATGAATATGCCTAAGAGACATAGAAGCATGAAGGGAAAAATAGCCACTACCCCTGCCAAAACTATAGTCCTAACCATAGCATAAAACATAGACATTACACCTTCCCTGAATATGGTCAGGAGGCCTACCACACCTCTTCCCACACAATACCCAACCCTTCTTGACATGTTGAGTAGTTGTGTCCCTGCCTTTGGAAATATTAATGCACATCAAGTGCAAGCCCCTCAATCCTCATCACAAATGGAAACTAATGTTGAACATAACAACACATTGCTTTCTTAGCTAGTCAATCTCATCAAGAAAATCCTAATCAACTGACATCTCCAGCAAGTGGAGGAGAGGGTACTATCAATGGGAGTGAGACTCCTACTCCATTTTTGGGATTTATAGATAACTAAGGTCGATTGTAGGCACTAAATTTTTTTTATTGATGTGGCTTCTCTTTTTTAGCTCTACGGTAGTTAATTTCAATCATCTACCTTTAAGTACACTACAACTATGTTTTTGTTTATTGATAACCAAGGTGGTATTGTAGACTTTGTCAAAATTTTAAGGTTGTGGCAGTACAATTTTTTTGTCTGTTGTACTTCAGTGTAAATGATGTAAGTAATTCCATATGATAATGCCATACAATGTAAGTTTTGTGTCATATGATATAAGTAACAATTTAATGTTGTTGTAGTTGTTATACTTGCAATCTAATTAGTACTTCTTGTGCATCCTTGTCTATATGTTATGAAATGCATACAATCAATTTTGAAGAGAAATGCATATAGTGAATGTTAAAGAGAAATGCATACAGTCAATGTCACTATTTTCTTATACTCAATAACAACTTAAGAATGCATATAGTCAATGTTTAAAGAGAAAGGCATACAATCAATGCCAACTTTACAATGCATATGGTCAAATGTCCCCATGCTCTTATACTCAATAATGTAACTTAAGAATGCATATAGTTGATGGAAAGCTAAGAATGAAAATTTGAGTACAAAAAATGAATTTTTGAATAAGTTACATATGAGGACAACAATAAACAAAATAAACAATTTCCAATTGGAATACAAAATTGAGTTGATTAAGCCATGTATTTCATAATTATGCAGATTTCCTCACCCACGAAGGTGTCGAGAGGACAAATAAGGGAGCATGCAACATGATTAGGGAAAAGGTTTTTTTTTTATGGTCACATAATAGGATATAGAGGATACAACCATAATCTACATTATCATCAATTTGTAAACTATGATCAACAACACATAAAATTTGGATGTGTGAGTAGATGACTTGCCCAAGAATAGATCATGTTCTATTATTGTCCACAAAAAAGTAATGAAGAAGTTAAAAATTATTTGGGAAACATCTATGGATAAAATCAACCACCTCTACTAGAAGCCACTCTCTCACAAGAATGGAGTGTAGCTATACAGGGAGCCACTTCTATCTAAAATGAAGAGGAATGGTTGAATAATCATGCAGCAACTATTACATGTCTCTTTTAGGGACCATTTCTAGTTGAATATTATGAATTTCCTACTGATTTTAGTTATTGTTAATTTCTTTTTAAAGTGGTAATTTTGTCCACTCAAAATTATCTAATCAATCAATGGTTTGTGAGACAGTTTAGTCCATGTAAACCAAATAATATTTATAAACTTGAATGGTTACGTGCTTGGACAAGGAAATGTCAGCCAATATGGATCTTTACAAGGTTTCAAGAAACTATCAAAGGACAACTTTCACTCAACTCACCTCGTCGACCAATTCTACATGTTCGACAAGCTCTCTATTGGAGAGAAGAGCCACCTTAATCATCAGTTGATGCTCTATCTGCATATTTAGATATTGGACAACGAGACAACACATTAGACATAGAGGAAGGAGAATATGATCCTGAATGTGAATCTCCCTAAGGGAAGCTATTGATTATATGAATGATATAATGGAAGTAGTTGTTATGATTCAAACCTAATTTGTAGTTGTTCTATACCCATGTCTATTTTTAAGAGAGACTTGGATACACATTGTCTTTTGTATTGGATGCTACCTATTGTTCATATGATATACAATGCTGATAATGGAAGTGGATATTATAATTGAAACCCGATTTGTAGTTGTGTTCTAGCCTTATCTATTTGTTGGAGACATTGATGCTACATACCTATTGATGCAAGGATTGTAATTATTGATGATAGAAGGAGTTGTTATAATAAGCTTAGACTTATGTTTTCATATGTGTAATAGATGAATATGGGCAATAGATAAATAATTAATTTAGATTTATGTTTTCATATGGGCAATAGATAAATATTGGTAAGTGAAACTTGTAGCTATTTGAAGACTTGTCTGGCTAGGAGCCATCCTAAAATAAAATGTGGGGGCTATTTTCAATTTTCATTTGAAGCCCTTAAGAGGAGACTTCTAGCTTCAAAAATATTGATTTAAATTAAAAAGAAAATACATTTGAAAATGGCACATACAATTAGAAGGAAGTTCACTTATAAGATTTGATTGATTGGGTGATTTGGACTAGTACTTGATTTGATTGATTAGGTGAATTTGACTAATAAGACCTTGTTAATAAGGTAAATCTTCCTAACCCTAGCCCATCCTCTCCTTGAGACTTATAGAATTTGTACTTATAAACTTGGTCCCCAATAACAAGCACACCTTGTGGCTGATTCTAAATTATCTAGGTGTTCTATTAATTGTCCAAAAGAGACAAGGTGCTTCTACCTAGCTACAATGATTTTGAAGATTATTACCATATACAATGCAATAATACTACTTATATAATTAAATAACTAGTTTCAAAGTTATAGTCTCCATGTTTGACACCTCAGCACATTGTGGGGATGCATTTTTATTTTATGGATGTTTCTCTTATTGGCTCATTAAAAAAGTTATGACAAACAGTTTATATATAATTATTATATCACCTATTTTCCTTTAAAAATATAAAAATAAAAATAAAACCAACAAATCTAATGGATGTCAAGAAGATTTAGACATACACAATGAATCAATTTCATAAATATTTCGTTGTTTCAATATCAGAAATATGATTAATAAATAGTAAGCTAATATTTAAAAACATTCAAATGAAGTTGACAACAAAATTAGAAATATATAAAATGAATATGACAACATGAACTAACAATGTTACCGAGATAATAATATTTAAAAATATATGAAATCTACATTTTAAAAAACCATTAAAAAAAACAATACATCGGGTCACAGCCTTAATAAACTCAATTAAGACTTTACTTGCATGTGACTAGTGTCTTCTATGCAATAGTTGTAATGTGTTACACCTATACCTTCCAATCAGGAAGTGATGGAAGCATGAAATAAAGTCGTACATGTCTATTATGACATAAAAGAAAATAATATAACACTTTGAGATCAATATTTCCCAATTAAAATTGGAGTTTCATAAACACAGTTAATGGATATGATGTCATCAACACACCAAGCTAAACATTTAATCCCTCCCATACCTGCAAAATAAGTTGTAACTATCGGTGCCTCATATCATTAATACTACATAGATGTGGAATGTGCCTACCACTACACATTACACCCAAGTTTGCATCATGGTTTACTTCCTAATGACCCACATGGACAAATGATGTGCAAGGTCAACCTATATGTGTGAACCACCTCAGAAAATCTCTCATCCATTTGGGCCTTGACACACCATTTGTTCATATGGGTGGTTAGCCATGAACTATGAGAAATTCAGGTGTAATGATCATGTGGTGCACACTGCACCCTTTCATTTTAATCATGTTTAACACTACATAATTGTGCGCTATTCACAAATAAAAATAATTTAAATTGGAGTGTTGAGAAATACAATTGCATGGACCCGATATCATCCGCACACCTTGTTCAAGTCTTCAATACTACCTCGCATAACTACAAAATCTTGTAACAACTAGTGGAAGTAATAATCTTACAGAAATTTATCATTGTAATAATGCATGCATGACATTGTAAGACAATATTAAAGCACTTGATGTATCACACAAAACAGAGTGGAAAAGAATCAATCATTTCATACTGCACGTGATTTGCATTTTTTTTTTTTTCATATGATGGTTTAATCAATTCAATTTTGTATCTCAAATTTTCATTGTTTATTTCATGATTAAAGTAGCATATTAAACTATAAGCAAACATCATTAGAATGATAAAACCTGCAAAATCATTGCTACTCGTGAGGGGATGAAGGAATCCTTCACCTGCGAAGTGGTCATTGCATGTAGAGAAAACCTCGTTGCACGTAGGGAACCTTCTGTGGGAAGCCTTCATGAGAGATGAAGTTTCAAGAAAATTATGAAAAGAAGGTAAAATAAACATGGTTTTAGGGCTAGTTATGGGTAGCTAGTGACTTGAGTTTGAGTGGTTACTTGGAAGATGACAACCAAGTAATGTGTTACCGTGGTTAGTTACTGGGTCGTCGATGATTTAGTAGGGTCCTTTGTGGGGTAACATACACTAAACCGTATCTTGATTATTGAAAGCATGTTACAAGTAACTAAGAACAATATAATTTGAATTTGAATGTGTCTAGCTAATGCATACATTAAACTCTTGATTGATATATGAAAAGATGAAATTAGTATTCGACATCCCTAAATGTCAGACACTTTCGATGCCTTCTTTGAACAATATTCAAATATGATTAAACAAGCAGATTTTATAATGTTGATCATTAAAGATCCCACCAAACTTAATTGAAAATGATTAAACTAGCACATTCAATAATGTTAATCCTTAAAGATCCGACTAAACATAGCCCATTTATTAAAAATTCATCTTGTATATGTTAGTTGTGCAATCTACACCTGTGGAGTGCGAATGTTTCGAATGATATAGCAACAATCCAATTGCTTTAGAAATTCTCTCTAATTCTTCACAAAAGTGTTGTGGCACTCTCTTCCCATGCCTAGCAAATACATTGTCATTTTTTTCCTCCTCATTATATACTATATCATGCATAACAACTTTCAATACGATTCTCATTTCTTTTTTTTCTTTCACCATTGATTGGGGGACAATTTTTTCCATAAATGCCTCCCCACTATATAGGTCACATATGACTTGATGGCCTCCTTCAAAGTATCCACTGGAAGGAATTCTTTGCCAATATAATACTTTATAATTTGTCTTAGGTCACCGTTGGAATGCAACAAGTCCATGCACTGTGATAGAAAGATAGATACAATCTGTGAAAGAAATATGCATTGCCTCTCCACATAAAAAAGGTCTTTCCCAATGACTTCCACAATAGCATCTTGAACATTCATGTAATGCGTGTCTTTAAACCAATTCATGGCATATTCCTCAAGTAGAACAAAGTCTATAGGTTTTTCCCCTTCCAGAATAGGGATTTTATACGGTAGTTTCTGGGGTTCAAATCCATGGATCCAAAGAATTAACCCTATAAACATGATTGATAATTAGTAAACCACATCTACCCTATCAATGCAGAGACATTCCATGCAATAATTTGATAGTTGAAACACATAGGAAATTGTAAAAGAAAATGAATACAATAATAGTTCATGATTAAAGTATTAGATGGATACTACTTTCATGTTATAATAGATGCATTCAAATTCAAATTATAGATGCATACTAATTTCATGTTACTAATTTCAAATTAGTAACATGAATACTACTTTCATGAAATTAGTATATGTGCAAACATGAAATTTGTAAATGTTTCAAATTAGTAACATGAATACTACTTTCATGTTATGAATACAGAGACATGATTGAAACAAACAGGAAACCATAAAAGTGTCACTAGATTAATATAAGATAAATGCATACAATCAATGTCAACTTAAGAATGCATACAGACAATGTAAGATTAGAAAACGAGTAGAATCAGTGTGAGAACCTATTCAATGACAACTTAAGAATGCACGAGTCATTGTAGGTTTATCAAATGAGTACAACCAGTGTGACAAACAATTCAATGTCAACTTAAGAATGCATATAGTCAATGTAAGCTTAGAAAATGAGTACAATCACTATGACAAACAATTCCATGACAAATTGTGAATGTACACAATCAATGTAAGCTTAGCAAATGAGATGGAGTTTAGATAAAATGATGGAAAGAAGGCGAAATAAATGTAGTTTTAGGGCTAGCTATGGGTAGGTAATGACTTGAGTTTGGGCAGTAACATGGTAGATTGCCAAAGAAAATAAATACAATAACTTTTCATGATTAAAATAGTAGATGTAATGATATTAATGACAATGTCCCCTATTTATTAGACAATTCATGCAATAATCTTATTGACAGAAACCCTTGATTCAATACAGAAAAAGGGTTGAAATGAAAAGGAACCTGTAAAAACAAATGAAACCCTAATTATTTGACATTGTACCCTAATTCTTGGACATTCTTATTGATCCTAATACTTTGACATTACATGCAATTGACCCTAATTCTTTAATAATAGAAAAGCCCTCATGAGAAACCCTCATTGCACGCAGAGAACCCTCGGCAGGAAGCCTTTACAGGAGATGAAGTTTCGAGAAATGAAAATAAACAAACAAGAAACTATAAGAGGAGATGAATACCCTAAAAACAAACAGGAAACAATAGAAAACAAACAAGAAATAATAAGAGCAAATGAATACAATATATTTTCATAATTAAACTAGTAGCCCAAATCATAATATCGACAATGTACCCTATTTCTTTGACATTTCATGCAATAATTTCATAGGAACATATGCAAATTGATTAAATCGTAAAAGAAAATGACAACAACAACATTTCATGATTAAAGTAGTAGATTTAATCGTAAGAAAACATCATTAGAGTGATAAAACCTGCAAAATCATGGCTACTCGTGAGGGGATGAGGAATCCCTCACCTGTGAAGTGTATGTCACAAGCAGAGAACCTTCGGTGAGAAGCCTTCGCGGGAGATGAAGTTTCAAGAAAATGATGGAAAGAAGGTAAAATACATGCATTTTTAGGGCTAGCTGTGGTAGGTAGTGACTTGAGTTTGGGCAGTTACTTAGTAGACGACGACCAAGTAACGTGTTACCGTGGTTAGTTACTAGGTCGCCGATGATTTAGTGGGGTCCTTCATGGGGTAACATTATATGGGCCCTTGCTTAACGCAATGGCCCAAATGGTCACATTAAAAAGATATATAAAAAGTTAATGTTTTATAGTGAGCGGCCCCACATTTAAAACATCTTATAATTATATGACTACATGCTTAGTAATTGGGGCCTTATTTTTTTTATGGGTATATCATTGTCGACTATTGGGGGTCTAGGTGTTGGGTGTTGGGCGACATTTTGAAAATGCAATTTTTTGACCACTTGGTGTTCGACAATCTCTACACAGAGATTTGTGAATACCCAAAAGTTGGAACCTTAGCTTTAAGCTCTTAACTCACCTACGAAGCTACACCCAAAAAATATTCAAAATCTGACTTACGATTTAGGAGTTCTAGGTGTGTGAAGTTAGCCTAGGTACTTTCCCCTATTAATAAATTTTTAATATCATTTTTTTAACACTCATTCAATTTTTCCACTCAATACTTAGTGGGGTAAGGGCCCAATAGCCAACCATGTTTGAATGACTGTTCACTCTTGCTTACCCAACCCCCAATCACTAACTTTAAAGAAACCAAAAAAATGATAACTAAAAGCCCATTGATAAAATTTCATATGTACCAACAACGGCCACTTTTACCTATAGTAGTTAGAATTTGTGGACTTTAATTTGAGGAGTTGTGCAACTTTATTGGTACCCATAATGGACGACTACTAGGGCATTTGTGCATTAGTATTGACAAATTTTGAGGTGGTTGTAGTGCACGATTATTAGGCGCATCTCTAAGTAGGTATCGGGTAACACTTTGAAATGACCAATTTTTTAAAAAATTGTTTATTTTCATTTTTTTAATTATTTTTTTGAAATGAACACTTTTTGACCCTTGCATGCATTGTGGATCCTACAATGTGCATTGTTATTACCTGAAGCCTCAAAAATAGCTCTAAAGAGTTGTGTATGGAGACAACAACAAAAAAATCATTAAAATCTAATGTACCAACTAGAATATATAGATGTGCAAAGTTAACTATAACGACTACTAGTACTCTTCCTCTATCTCATAATTTATCATAATTGAAAAACACTCTCAATAACTATCATAAAGCATTAAATTATTATAATCTTATAATTTAAGAAAAAAAACAAGAATAACAAGAAGTCTCTATTCCATCCTATACACCAAATGATTACAATTTTATATGGTAAAAAAATGAAAATATCTTGCAAATATCTTACATCAAATATCTTGCATCAAATACATTACATCAAATATCTTGCAAATTCCATAAGCATATTTAAACAATATTCTTAGTCAAACCCCCACCCCTAGCCTCATAGACCATAGCCTCAGCCTAGTGAGTTAAAGTTCAACACCTCTTGCTGGCACGCAAGTCAGCAAAACAAAACAAAAAATATTATTTTTTAATTGGTTCAAACTTTGAAAAATTAGCTTTCACAACCATCCAAAAAATCTAACGATCTTTTGATCAATAATTAATTAAACAAAAAATAAACTCACTCTTTCTCATTCAAGGTTTACTAGTCCTCCACTACATTAAAAAAATATTAAATTGGACTCGAACAAAATCAAATTTGAGTCCATTACGGAAGTGTCTCATAATTACTAGCCACGTGTTTGACACCAGAGTGCCACGTAGGACACGACACGCGCTAGGCATACGCCGACTTAACGCGTCTACGAAAAAATGTCAACGCCGACCAGAGGTCGGTTCGCCAGGAAATTTTCCCGTCAGTTGACAGAAAATGAACAGATAAAAGGTGAAATAGAAAATGTGTAGATAGAAAGGGGAAGTAAAGGCGAGGGAGATGGGAAAGGAGTAGAACGGCTTCACGGAAACGGAACTGGAAAAAAGCGCGTCAAATGAAGGTTAGTTAAATTCTGTCGTTTTCTTCAGTTCTGGGCCCTCCCAGGTCACAGCAAACCCCAAAAATCCAAACTTTGAAAGGCTTTAAAATGAATTTCTTTTCGTTTTCTGACGGATTGCGAGGCATTTATTGTGTAAGGTTCGATCTGGAACCAAACTTTGCGGGCTTTTTGGGAAAGGGAGGAAATTAATAGGTACAGCTTAACTTTTATCGTAACGAGGCGTTGATTTGCTTAGTTTGTGGTGGAAAATGCAATTTATGAGTATTTAAATTTAGAGCTTTCTGAGTACAGAGTATGTGTGTTCAGTTTGCTGTTTGTTATTTCGTTTTTCCTTTTATGTCAGGCGTGACAGTTAATTCACAGGAGTAAAGCCGTCTTTGGAGACACGGCACAAAGTTTCCGGTTTTCTTTATGAATTTGCGTTTGGAAGGAGTTTTCGGTTTTACTTGGAAAACAATTCGGTTTTACTTGAATTTGTCAGGCTTTGCTGTTGATTGGAGTAAAGAAAACAGTAATTAGTAGACATAGCTCGCAAGAATCGGGGAGTTTTTTTCTTTTTAATTTGTTAAGACCGTGATTTTGTACGGGAAGGCAAATTTTATGATATTTCTGGGAAGTGGACGGTTGCTTTGGGCCCGTGCAAAGTCTGGAGGTTTGGGCCGATAATTTTTGCTATCTTTATCCTTAACCTGGCAGAGGATATCTTTAGTGGAAATTTGTGAATTTTATACGAGGAGCTTCGAGAAAATTTGTCGGTAAAGTGGGAGGTAGGAAGAGATTTTTATACTGCTTGAAAGCCGGAGTGAATCTTTATACTGTGGGAGAAGGTGAAGAATATTTGTAGCATCGGAAAGGAGTGTTAGCGAGAATCATATGTCTTGTCGCCTTAGTTGCTTTGAGGGTTATTGAAATTATTAAAGCAGGACAAACGATCAAATCTGAACGTGTTGTCATTTCTGGATCTGGTCAGCAATTGGTATTGAAGAAATTTGTTGTTTCTTTCATATTGGGAAATTTTCTGGAAAATTTAATTCTTCGAATTCATGGCAACAGCGAGTAATTTGGGAAAGGAGAAGGCTGCTTTTGAGCGGAGTAGGAATATTTGCTGTTGAGAGAGACGTGGTCTAGCTGAATTGCAAGAAATGTTTGGAGGTTTTCGTCTTTTGATGGATACTGGAGCTGTAATCTTTGGAGGATGCACAAGTTTCTGACAACAAAGTGACATCCCCTTCTGTGAGTGAATTCTTCTGTCTGCGTTGTTTTCAAGTGTAAATATCTGTAGGATTGCCAAGCTTAGTTGTGTTATTGGGGAGCTTTATTTGATCCTCCTGTTGAGCTTGAAAGCAGAAATTTGTGTCTATTTGAAGCATTTGCAAAAAAAATTGTAGCTATAATTTGGCGTTTATTTTGATAAGTATGCTTGGCCCTTCCCAATTCGAATTGGAACGGTTTTTTCTGATGCTTGTTACATTTGAGATTTGGGCTTTTGATCCGGATACACAGCTTACATGCCGCATTTTCAATCCTATTTTCTTTATTTGGTTAAGGTTCAGGGTCAGAAACTGTGTAGTTTTATTAGGATGCCTGAATTCAACCTTAGCTGCTGGAGAATTCTCCAGCAAGGTAGACAGACCTGGGGATTATGCTAATCACATCCCGAAGGCCTTTGGTTGTTTTCAATGAAAAAAGCTGAGCTGCAATTGTTGTCTTTCTTGTTTATTATACAGAAATCTTTGTTACTGTGTTTGGCTGCTTGATTTACCATTCGATGTGGAGAACAATGTCCCAAATGATTTTTTCGTAAATGAAAACCAAACCCCCTGCCAAACGGCTGATGTTTTCTTGCATTTACTTGTTTTTCAGACGGCCACTCTTGTAGATTATACAAGTTCCTCTGTTTGGTAATTCAATCGCATCTTATGGCATCTAATTGCATCGGCCTGTGATTAATATGCAGGAACCATTAAATCCTCTGGTTCTAGATCACCTACAAAATGTATAATGCTCAATCATTTACTGTTGGCGCGAACTCACCATCAACTAGTCTTGGTCGCTCCTCTTCAAATGGAAGACAAATGGTTTTCTCACAGGGAAGTACAGATTTCCAGAAGGCGCAACAAATGTTTCAGCAGTTAAGAAAACAAGAGTTAAACGAATTTGATTGCAAGCCCTCTGATTGTAATGCTTCTGGCTCGGGTTCGATAATACCTTCAGTAGGGTGTTGCATGCCAGAAAATTTCCAGGCATCAACAGGGTTGATGCGCTATCATTCAGCCCCTGGCTCATTTCTTGCAACACTACCAAAAAATGGTAATGATGCTATGCCTCATGTTTCTGGATCCAGACTTAACAATGAGTTGTCCCAAATCCTCTCCAATGATTCAGCGCTTACATCAGAATCCAACTCTGGAGTAATGAAGCACAAGGATTCTAGCCAATCTAGCAATATACAACAAGACATGCACTCAAAAAACCAAGATGATTACTCGAGAATGACCGTTCATAATTCCTCTCACCTGAGTAGGAGTACAAGTAATGTTGCAGAGGAGAATATGAGCAAAAACAGTCAACTTGCTACAATACTTGAGAATGGGATAGATGTCTCCAGAAACAGCTTTTGTGGCTCTCCGAGGTCAATAATGCGCCAAGCACAAGGAACTCAGCCTGGAGAGCAGCTTGTAAATGCTACTTATAAATGTGATCCGCTTCTCTATGACAGTCTCAATTCATCTGCTGAAACACCAGGTAGCCTAACTTCAGTGGCAAGAAATAACCTAGTTCGGCACAGTAGCTCACCTGCAGGAGCTCTGTCTCAGGTTACTTCTAATGCATCGCTTATGGCTGAAAGTGGTAAGAAATGCATGCTCTGCTAGTAATTTCTATCTTTTCAAAAGAAGAAAATATTTATTTTCAATGCTACGGTAGTGCTAAAAAATTTCTTTAACAAGTGAGTCATTTTACAGGTTATTTGGAAAGAGCAGTGACAGGCAGTAACATGGGAATGCCAGCGCTTGCTTCTGTAAACAGCTCATGTGGTAATTTGGTTGCACCAAATAGGCTGAGTCACCACATGAACTTTCTGCGACAAAGTAGTTCTCCTGCACAGCTACTGAATCAGTTAACCATGGATATGGATATCCCAGAAATTGTGGACAAATTCAGCATGAATGTTGATGGGTCTTCTGCAGAGTGCCTTGTTAGATGTAGCTCAGATTCTTCCAGATTAAGCAATGCAGGAAGAAGCCAAGGATATATTCCAAGCATATCAACTGGATTTTGGGAGAATGGAACAATGCTTTCTGGAAACTATGAAGGTATTCAAAATAATGGAAGGAAGCGGGGAAGGGATATAGACGAGAAAATGATAAGTGGTCTTCATTTACCAGAAAAACTAGTAAGGTTTCTTTCATTTGAATTAACCAATAGTACTGTATAATCTGTTTATTAGGTTTTGCATTTCCTTGTATTCTCACACTAACTCTGTTCTTTTATTGCTTATGTTAGAAGGGTGAGGCTGGGAGTCATTCTGTCTCACCATTAGGCAATCATCATTTTGGCTTATTCAAATCAACATCTGCAGAAATGGCCATGGAGAAACTTCTGGAAGACTCTGTTCCTTGCAGGATCAGAGCAAAGCGAGGATGTGCAACACACCCACGAAGTATTGCAGAGAGGGTTAGTATTAAGGATTGCTTTAGGAAAATAAAATTCTCCATAGAAGAGATGTTGTAATTCTGATAATGGTTTAGTGTTTCTTAAAGTCTTTGTGAGTCATCATAGGCTGCAACTGAAATGGCATTTTACAGGTGAGAAGAACACGTATCAGTGACCGAATGAGAAAATTGCAGGAGCTTGTGCCAAATATGGACAAAGTAAGAAATTTGGAGTGTGAAAATCTAAAATGCATGGGGCCAATGTTGTGCACGTTTTCTTGTATTTTAGGAGGTTACCAGATTAAGGCTTGGCATACCAAACTGAACTGCTCCTAATAGAAACTGCTTTCCACTTTTGAATTTGTTGTAGCAAACAAACACTGCAGACATGCTCGATGAGGCTGTTGAATATGTCAAGCTCCTTCAGAAGCAGGTTCAGGTACGTCTCTGGCAGTTCATCTATATTTCCTGGCTTTGTCAACCTTGTAGATTCTGATGACTCAAATCTATATTTTATTCACTAAAATTTAATGCTTCAACCTCAGAAATCCAGTCTAACAGATTTTATCTTTGCAGGAACTCTCTGAGAAACAGAAAAAATGTGACTGTGCCTCCAGAAAAGAGCATATGGTAACAAAACATGGGCTTGTTGAAGAGGAAGGAGTTTAGATCTGAGCAGTAGCCCTAGTAATGCATCCTTGCCCATATCCAGGCTGGTGTAATCCCCTATTTATTAATGAGTCTCCATTATACTTTCTACTGATGCTTAAGAGGGCACCTATAGAAGTATATTTCCCTTGATGTATAGAGTTTTCATTGTCACTCTGGATATCTACGTGGACAAGTTCTTTGGATTTCCTTGAACAAATTTCTGGAGTGCCTCTACATCTAAAGTATGCCTTGTCTTTAATATCACACTTCAATTCACAAGGTTCTCTATTCTGTATGGTCCAAGCTTACATTCTCATGTAGACACAAGTTCTTGCACATGCAGGCTGTATAATTCTTCCAATGTTATTAGCATATCCTTATCCTTTTGTGGCAGAAATCAGCTTGTCTTGACTCTTCCAATCCATTTGCTCACACATTGGTAAATATTATCAGGTTTCAGACCAAAGATGTTGTCAGTATATGCTGACAATTTCTTTAGCCTCTTTACTAATAACGAAACTGTACACTATTATTATCTCAAGTGATCAGATACAGCTTTGGATGTAAGGTTTACAGATATCGATTGGATATCAATTCCCCTGAGGTTCCATATGGATCTGTCAATGAAGTGGGTGCAGTAAATTGTCGAAATTTCCATATGGGGAATACTTTCAAATTGAAGATATGTAATGTATACATGCTATAAAGCTACCTATCAATATATGGTAGCGACAGGACTAATTCACCTCGTGAGGTTCTGCTTTGGCAGTGCACTAAATTGTAAAGTTTAGTCTACATTGAAGAAAGCTTTTCAATATTCTATATTATTTACAGCTATCACGCCCATGGTAATCCATGTGCTTGTACAGATAATTTTCTTTTGGAAATAGTTTAAGAAAAGCGTTTGTCAATCTGTGCAGAGCTTTACTGAGCAGGAACTATTTTACATTTTGTTAACTCTGGTCTGTTACCTAGATGACAAAATAGCCTGGACCAGGCTGTCAACGTTGTCCTGTGGTCCATTAAAGTTAGGATTGCAGTTACTTTTTAAATTAAAGGCATTTTCAAAGTCCCTTGAGCATTTCATCGTTTGTTTATGACATCATTAAAATTACTCTAGCGATCATTGGATACCATATTTCTGTTGTTTAATTTATTTTATGTGTCACAAAAATAGAAAGAATAAAAAGTTAAATTTCAAGCTTTGTTCTGACATCATAAAAGACAAGGTCAGATTGTTGTCTAGAATGGACACTCCTCAATTCTTGACTCTTAGTTTAAGAAGTTCAACAAAGGCTTGCGCTTCTGTATCCGATAGCTAAAAATTACTTTTGTGAATAAAAAATCTTCCATGAAAAAAAAATTGAAAACATTTTTATTTGATACAGTCCCAAGAATTGGTGGCCACCCTTTCCTCTAGACCTTCACATAAAATTTGGGAATAGCCAATCTGTCAGTTTGTTCAAAGTCCCATTTAGATGCAATGTAGAAACTAAAGGCAATAATTAAAAAGAATCTAGCAGATCATAGAGTGAAGTGACCATATTTTAGATTGCTTGACAGAATCTAAAAACCTTGATGTTCTACTAAATCAAATTCTTTTCTTAGACTTTAAGAATCATGGACTCGATGTAGATTATGATACTATAACCAACATATGCCATGTCTTGATTCATGATACCCACTTTAGACAAGAAGTGCCTAAAGTGCTCATTTATACCCACTTTAGCCCTTGCTTTAGGATAACATTCAAATCGACAGGTATGACTGTTTTTGTGTACGTTCCAATACCAATTCCACAATTATCAATTTCATCCTTGTCCTCCTTTTGCGCATGTTCAAATGGTCATGAAGGGCAAAAGAAAATCGAAAGGGAATGCAATCAGCAGCAATAATTACTTTGCACGCATCTAGCCATAGAAATTACAGTAGTAACAATAGCCCCAAATGAAGACACAAAATCTCCATGACTATACTTGTTAAGCTGCATTGACACAAGCTCATATAGATACTACCTCAATCACTACGGCATCTTGTATTTTCCTAGGTCAATACAATCTTGATCAAAATATTTTGCATCTTATCTATCACAAAATATCTCTAAAGTATCTTTTGATTCAGTTTTCCCCAAATACATATGAAGTAGAGATATATGAAGTAGAGATATTAGAGTTTCTGGATTTTGGAAATCTCCCAATCAAAAACTGCAATTCTAAAGCAAAATAACATTATTTTAATATTTTAATTGGTTTTAATTGTTTTAAATTCAACAATCTAGAGAATTTGTTCTTCACAAATAGGGAGGTAAAAAGCGAGTTATATAGCCCCTCCTACCCTTAAACCTTTGGAGATTATTCTAAAGCATCGTCTTCATCATGAACACAACATGCAATTTCTTCAACCATGGTAGAAGGAAAAATTTCAGATTGAGACATGCAATAATCTCCTATAATCCTTTTAGGATAAATGTCTACTTTCTCCAAAATCTATTGCAAAGTGTTGCAAGATCATTTAGCATTTGAGACCACCTTGTTGTTAAGCTTCGACTTTGTGACTCACCTAAATAATGAAGTCAATCGCTGATGCAGGAACATCCTAGGATAGTTGGCAATCCTACATGTTGGTGTGTTTTTGTGTACTCAATTGCAGCTTTGACTGAGGGGCTCGGTCGCTGAAGGGAACTCGGTAAACTTTTGACACTCGATAGAACTTGTGCTCAGCGATGCTTGGGGTGCTCGGTCGACGTGCTTGCTCGGTGATGTCTTGTTGGCTCGATTTTTTTTGTTGACGCTCGGTAGTTTGGCTTACCGACTGGAGTTCTTGGAGATTTGGTTGGCCGACTTGATGTATTTAATATGGGTAGCATGTGTTACATTCTCCTACGTGGATCTTGAGGCTGACATAGAGAATTAATTTATTGTTAGGCTATTTTAGAGCTGACTAGTATTGCATTTAATATTTGTTTGTTTTAGGAGCCGACTTGGGCTTAGTAGTTATTTATTTCTTTCAGCCGACTTGTGGTTGAAGAAGTGTATTTAAGGAAGGTTTGGGGTAGTTGTTTAGGCAGTGGAGTCAGAAAGGAGGATAGTATTTGGATCCTGCGAGATCTTGCAGATCAGATTGTTTGTTGGATATTTGTAATAGCAGAGCTAGTGGTTTGCATGCTTGGAGACAAGGAGATTTCTTGGTGGCTTGCGAGCTCAAGTTTAGATCTGCCTTAGTGTTTCTACCAATTGCTGATGTGTCACATAGTTGGACTAGCTAGAGGATTGCAGAATTATTGTTGTAATTGTTTGTATTTGGCCCTAACCCGGAAGACCTTACAACCGGGCATGTTGAATGAAATTCTATTTGAGTATTTTCTTATTGTGTTTTTGTTGTATTGTTGTTGCTAGTGTAGATTTGGACTATCCATGCTTGGATTTTCCAAGTGGCACTGCGTCAATAACATTTTGGACAATATATTAGAGCAACTTTGTGGAGTGGTATGATACATTACAATGTCCTTGGTAGTGCCTTCGCTAATTTTAGGGTTCTTGTTGAATGTCAATAAGGGTTAATCTTTTGCTTTAACATGAAACCTTAAACTTCTAATGGATTTGACACCTTTTTAAATTATTTTGTTGACGTGCTTGGCCAATTGCTATATTAATAAGTTATTTTGTCGAAGCCTTTTTTATCATTTATTAACCAACCCTCCTTCCTAGTGATTCAAAGTTTTTTTTTTTTAAAAGTATATGTTTGCAAGTTTATGGAATCCAATGAAGTAGTTTTCTGATTGATGCTTTCAGATTTCACTCATTATAAATAACATACACAAAGCATGATACATTTGCAACATAGTATAGAAAACACTAAGCTGTGACAATTAGACTTCATACAAACTTCATTGAACTTATTCAATTATGATTATGATTTGGATTAAAAGCCTTTAAAAATGAATTTTTAGAATTGTTTATGTAGACATCTAAAATATTTTCATGAAATCAAGAAAATTAATCTATTAAGTAAATAAATATTTATTATTTTTTCTATTATTTAAATAAGTTTTTATATTTGTTTATCTAATTCACTAAACGCTTTTTATCCTATAATTAAATAAAGTTCAATTTATTTAATTTCTCATTTACCACTTCTTTTTTCTCCTATTTATGGAATAAATACCTTTATTTATTTTATAAACTCACTAGTCCTCCTCTTTTCATCTCCAACAATCACCTTCTATCACACAGACCACATCACAAATTTTGAGCTTGTGAAAAATGACACGTGTCTCTTCATTTGACTTTTCCTCCTTCACATGACCAAATATCTTAGAAAGTCAATATTTCCTACTCACCACTTTATCTCAACCACTCATTTCCTAATGCCTCTTAATCTCCTTAATCCTCCATATCTTGTCACCTACTCTTCAATCCTAGCTACTCTCCTAGCACATTTTAATCCTAGCCCTTGATTTTCATGAGACTTCTATAAAATATGATATTCTCCTCATTTGAGCATGGACCTTGTGCAATTTGTGATCTTACTTGAGCTTTCTGGAAACTTATGCCCCATTGTAATCTTTGAGAGCTCATATCTTGCCATATCATAGCCTTCATACACTTGTTTTCGTAGCTTTGCATCAATCAACCATCTTCATTCTCTTGTAACCTTTTGTGCACATGCTTACAAATCTAAGAGCACCAACATTTCACATATACGATCTTGGAAGATAGGAGGAAAATGGAGTTAACCATCTCTTGAGTGCATGGTATATTTGATTTGGTTTATTTCATGTTTGTGCATTCTTGGGGAAGAGCTCTATTGGATGATGTCAATTTCATTTGTGTACCTAGGGCTTAGTGGCTCTGTAAAATAGGTTTTTCAATTTCATCATTATCTTGGGATGTATAGAGGGAATCTCCCATTTTACTAATCATATGTTCTTTTTGGAAGTGCTCTATGAAGTTGTAGGTCCAAAATTATCGAAATTACTCTGTGCACTTGCCACTTAGAATTGTGTAGTTGACCCTTTTGTCCTACAAATTTACTTTCTATTTTTTGTGTTTTATGAAAGTTGCATATTTGTGGCTTAAAGTTGTGCAATAGCTATGTAAGTTGCAGACTTGCTATGTGTTTTGTGTAGTTTCTCTAGGGTTTTTGGATTTTTTAATCTTTTAGGCTAACATTTAAACTAACAAGTGGTGTAACTTGTTTTTGTGGGTCCAATACTTAGAAGAAGACTACTAATGCTTTGTGGATATAGATTTGGATTTTTTTTCATAGATTGGCTCACACTTTGTTTTCTAATGGTGAGTGAACCATCTTACTTGTCTTAGATTAGCTCACATTTAGTTTTGGTTCTCTTAAAAGAATCAAATGTTTGATGTGTTTAGTGTAGTTGCACACTTTGTGTTAAGTAGATCCCAAAATAATGCATGAGTATCATTTCCCCTTTCCTTCATGGATCTTGTGTGTAAGAGAAAGTGTACCTATCTTCTTTTCTTTTTAGAGGGTCTGCCTTGGAGAAAAATGTACTCACCCAAGGGAACAACTCAAAGTGGTGCTTTCCTACGGTCAACTATATAAATGAGTGTTGAGGTGAAAATTGAGACTATTTGGTGATTGGTACTATGTCGATAGTTCCCTTAGTACCCACATTTGTGCGAGGTATATCAAACCCTTTGTTCCTATAAGGAACATTTATAGGTGTTGGGAGAGTCTCTTTAGTGAGTCACTACTGAATGTGTAGACATGAAGCCCTTGAATTGTGACTAAACGACTAGGATTAGAAACCACATTTTTTTCCCTATGATGGTGTCATCCTTGAATTTGCTGACCATTTGTGTTCCCTTAAATAAGATAGATGTATCCTCTACTTTTTATAAGCTATTTATAGCTTTCTGAGGAGAGGGTAGTTGCTACTTGAATGAGGGTACCATATTTATCATTATCCTTTCATAACAAGATTGCAATATACCCCCCTCACAAGGGTTGAAATTTTGAGTTAGATGAAACATCGAGATTGAAATGTAAGTTTCATGTATGTGAGCCCAATTGATGTCACATTGTAATCCAATGACCTTAGGTAGAATAGGCTTTACTTGAAGTGTCATCAAATTGTGATGGACCCATAAAAATCGGGTTTTGAGCAACCTTTGAACATACACATTATGCTTATTCTATCTTCAATCAGACTTTTTGACATCATTTTCTTGTGTTTTCTTATCACAATTGGTCACAAACATCAATCAAGCCTGGTCAAAACATGCAAACATTCAAAAAAATAGTCATTTTCACCATACCTACACACTTGATCAATGTACATGCATGCTTGCACTCTACACCTACATATTTGCATCCAATTCTTGTGCAATTATTCTTTTTTGTTGCACATTTAACCATATACACGTGAATTTTTCCTCTATACTCATGCACTTGAGCTTTATAACTGCACATTTGAAATATAGAGCAGTTAGATTTTTCTATCTAGACTTTTCTCTTCAACTTAGATATTTAGGTTCGCATTTCATTAGTCATTTCACTCTCAAGCATCATTAATTAGTCTGCATACTTGCATTGACCCATCATTGGTCCAGCTAAGTCTTTAGCATGCACCCAAGTTACTCTCTTATGGTATAGAATCAAACATTTCTACTCTAATCACCCTTATTGCTTAAGGTTTATCATTCTTGAGTAGGGAATCTATCAATATCCTCAGGTAGAGTGACATGTTTGGAGTACATCATATCCTACTAAGAATACCCTCTCTTGATCACTGTTCTTGTGTCTATCCATCATAGCACAAGTTAATCTTCCCAGTACTATTATTTTCAAACCAAGAGTTACTTTGGTTAGATTCAAATTTATCCTTCATCATAGCAATCATATGGGCTTATCCTTTGTCTTCATATCACATTTGGAGACTATCTTTGAATCATATCCTAGATTCATATCATATCCTAGTTGCATATCATATCCTAGAGTTTTTATTGAATCATAACCTACAGTTTCATATCATTTATCATTCACTTGTCCTAGGTCTAAGATCAAGAAGTTATCACACACCCATGGCTACCTTGGCTCAAAAAATTCAATATCTCAAGAGGAAAATATATGACATTCAATTCCAACAAAGGGAACCAATTGTTGGAATACCTCATCCCACTAAGAGGGGGGGGGGGAGGGGGGGTGAATCAATAGTCTATAAAACTTTTAAACTCATTTAACAAATAAATAATTAATCATAACAAAACCACATGTTATTAGTTCATTAAGCACCAAAGTCATAACACAAACTTAACAACACTTTAACTTTAAACCTTAGATTTGATAGATAAACAATCAAGCACAAATCCGTAACACATCAAGAACACATAACACCAATATTTTGTGTGGAAACCTGGTCAAGGGAAAAACCATGGTGGGGATGAACCCACAAGATGATGTACTCTATTAAAAGCACTATACCTTGTTTGAAGTATTACAATGAGAATGAACATGCATTAAGGAACACTACCTAGAGTTCACTACTCAAATACAAAAGGGAATGGTCACCACATTACAACAATCTGGATTATAGCCATCCACATTTCATGAATTAGATAATAGCATTTTAAACATGCCAGGGTCAGTTCTATTGAAGTACATATGCAACTTTATTTTCTACACCATATCTCTGCCTTCACAAGATGTATACCTTCAGTACATTCACATCTACACTATCCACACAATCTCACTTGCACATCCACATGATTTCAAGATCATTACATTTATACAATTCATCAAGCTTGGAAAGAAAAACAAGGTCAACTAAACTCTCACCACCTAATTATAAAATTACAATCATATGCAACATAATAATTAATACGAACCAATCCATGTCAGCTAATACATAGCTCAAATCATTAACACCATTCTCAAACACACTAAGCATCCAAAAATCATGCCTCGAACATCCGCAACACACTACATCACCAAGTCAGCCAAGAACATGAAGATCATGAACTCACCAAACAAAATCACCAAATGCAAGCACCATGGTCAATGTGAACCAACAAGACAATAAAAAAAAATCTAGAGACATCCACAAGCATCATGAATAACCTCAGGAATATCCACATCAACTCAAATCTCTAAAATCATCAACATATCTAAACCGAGCCTCAAGAACACAACAATAATGATTGTCAATCAAGAAAAATAGCTTGTGAACCTCCAAATCATGAACCAATTGAGTTGAGGACACACATCAATGTGCTAAATATGCCTCATAGATCCACATATGAAAATTATAATGTTGAACCATAATGAACCAAATAATGTCACACTATCACCACTGAATAACTTAAAATGCCACTCTCAACATAGAAATCCATAACTCACTCAAATCATCATGTGCACCTATGAGATTTTAATTGCATAAACTGCAGACATCCTACAACACACTAATACCATCCATATATTCCAATCTTCAATAAACACCGCACCGAACCAAACATCTCACCGAACATCACAAGAATATTTTCTCAAACAATAGAAATATGTTGACATCAATGACAAAACGTCAATGACAACATATATATGTATATTATTCCAAAAATATCACCATTTGGCATTGATGGAAATATAGGATGTGAAACACAACCAATGCACAAATAAATCAAGTCAACAATACTACCAACAATATCCAACATATCTTTCAAAGTCTCTCTACAACTCCTCTCATAAGTAGTTGAATCTCTAGCCAATACTGTAACTTTCTGCCCCTTTATTTTTCACATGCTTAGCTCTCCCCCTTTGACATCAATGAAAAATGCACATATATGCGCTTGACCATAGAAGCCAAAAATCTAAAATTCTAACTCACAAGACTAACTACTCCCTATAATGCCCCACCAGGAAACCTAAGAGGAATTAACCTAAAACATGTTACTTTTATAAAATAATTTTTTTCGTAAAAGTTCACAAAACAATAATGATAACAATGCGGAATAAATACAACATAAGATATAAAAAAGTACATAAGTACAACTTAATTACAATGAACAACTCTCAAGGGTTCCATGACATAGAATTACTTTTTAATTAACTAATCTATTAAGAACAATCATAAGTACACAACCTCATATATGCTAAAAAAATAATAAGTATGTCATCATATAAATATGTAACATAGATACAACTGATACAACATAGGACACATAACAAACCATCATCCAATGCACAAGTCGCAGGGTATGTAATAAAAAATCATATACAAAGTACATATATAACATCCTAAAAGATCTCTCACCTGATACACTAAGACAAGATACAAATATAAACATCATAGGATAGATATGAACAAGCCTCCAATGAAGAACAAGAAGAAGGTAATAGTAACAAGGATCATTCATCCATGGTTCAAGAATGTCAAAATCTCAAATGGTAAAAGAATCACTACCACTTGACCACGTGGAACCAAAAAGTCTACTCCCACCGTGCTAAGGAGATAACATCAGGACCACACAAAACACAAGATAGGCTAAAGCAAAGGTACAAGTATGTAAGGTTCAAAGTTGATAAATAAGTATGATCAAGACACACTATAGGTCATAGGTCAACACAAGGGTATAAAAATCAAAGATGAAGAACAAATAAGAAAAATACCAAACATCAAATACCAACCACTAAACACATAATAAATACCAACAAAAATATCGAATAATAGAGAATGGATACCAAACACCCAAACACCAACGACCAAATGTAAATGTAGAAACTACGGAGGAGACTTAAGCTACATAATATGGGAGTGTCATCACATGGTCATCTTGAGTTACCTTAGACTAGTCTCTCTAGACTCCAGACCCTCAAGCATCGCCTAGTTGAGTTACCCTAGATAGGTCTCTCAAGACCCCATACCCTTAATTGGAACCATGTGGAGCCAGAATACCCTCTCATGAAGAAGAATAATTCTAATCATACCTACTCTCTATTTATCATCTCACTCCCATCCTTAGCCTATACAAGCACTCAAGGCATGGGCGAGGCATCATAACTAATCCCGTCTTTAATGTTATCCCCAAATTTTATTATTAAGTTATCACTTATTAATCACTTACGATAGGTTACCCTGGTACTGACCACTTTGGACTCCATACCCCTACTGTAAGCCACTCCTCTAAGATGCACTTATTTAACCTCTCCTAGGCTCATAAGTCACCAATAATCACATAAGTCTCATAAAATCATAATGATCAAATCTTAGTTCCACAAATAATAAGGAACATCAACTATCTCTCAAAACTATAGCAGTAAAATGATAATAATGACCCTCAAATTAGTTCCTTAGTACAACAGGAACACACACTGGTCCTCAAACCATAACATCATAAATCCATACTGGTCCTCAAACCATAACATCACAATAACATACTCTCTCAAAGAGTTCACAAAATAATGATCTTAAGAAATAAGGTTGGATAAAATAAACATGACCAAGTCAACATCAGAAATAGACTGAAAATACACATGTCACAAAGACAACGAAACCTCCAAGTCTCTGGTGTATCACTCCTAAAGCCAATGTAATTCTTATATGAACAATGCCAAATAAAGTAATAAATACACCCAACAGACAAATCACAATATAAGCCTCAAATGCATAAAACAATCAATTTATTTACTAAAGTCCCAATTTGACTTATAAAAATATTCATATAAAATCTCATGCATATATACTTTTTAAATAAATAAGTATTTAAATAAAATTTCTATGCATATCAAAACACCATGTATTTAATAATAAAATTATGATATTAATTTTCCTAATATAAATAAAAATATTAATATTAAAACCCACATGTATAAAAAAATCAATTAATATTTATTTATTAATTTTTAATTTTTGAAATAAATAATAATTAATAGTTTATAAAATTATGAAATAAATAAATAAATAATTATTTTTTAAAAATAAAATTTTTAAAAATAAAATACCACTGCATGCAATTAAATATATCTTTTTAAAATATATGTAAGTGAATATATCTTTCCTAAATAACAAGCAACTGAATATATCTTTCCTAAATAACATACAATTAAATATGTCTTCCTTAAGTAACATGCAATTGAATATGTCTTTCCTAAATAACATGCAATTGAATATATCTTCTATAAATAACATGCAAGTGAATATATCTTTTCTAAATAACATGCAAGTGAATATGTCTTCCTTAAATAATATGCAAGTGAATATATCTTTCTTATTTTTTTTAATTCTATAAAAAGATTATACCCATATGCAAATCAATATATGTATGTTCATATGCATAGTTATATATATATATATATATATATCATTTAATTTTCTCCAAAAGGATATATTCTCAACTAAAGATATAGGGTTTAACAACTATTAACATAAACAAGAATTTCTCCTCACACAAAAAATCTAAAAAGTCTTTCAAATCCAAAACCACAAATAATAGAAACCATGAAACAATTAATTCAAAAACCATTCAACAATTTGGTAAACATGATGTAAACAATCATTTCAAAAGAAAATTACAAAGGGATTTCAAAACCCTACCTTAATCCACTGATGCTATGAAACCACAAAGACCAATTTCAACCCAAAAATCCAAGCTTTCAAATTTTTTTTCAATTCCAAGTCCAAAGCCAAAGCCTGTTATTCTTTAAACCTGTCTCCCAAATAATGACCAAAAGAAATTCTAATATAGAAAATCCAACAACCAAGATAAAAATATGCAACTCCAAAAACAAGATGAACCCAGCTTTAAAAATAATATAAGAATTACTTAACTAAAAATTATAGAAATAAGAATTGAACTGCAACCTCATTTTATCAACTTTAATTTATTAAAAAAATTACTTTTTTAATTTCCTCAACTTAAATCACTTTAACTCAACTTGATTTTAAAAGGTTAAGTTCTAATTTTTATAATAAGGTGTTTTTTAAGTTGCATTATTTATTTTAATTAATTTAAAATATGCAACCCAACTAATAACCACTTAACTCAAAAATGCACATTTAAATTTAATTTTTATTTAATAATTATTAAATTTTTTAATTAATTAATTTTCATTTTATAAGTAAATTATTTATTAAACATAGATAATTAATTAATTAACCTTATATTTAGTATTTTAATGTATCATTAGTTTTAATTATTTAATCTCATAATTAATCTTATTTAATTTCTCAAACCATTTTAACACCATAACCACATCAAACCACATGACATGCAACAAGATAGAAATTGATTGAATCAAAATGCAATAATCAAGCTCAAAGGAAGGGTTCAAAAATTCACGTCACCTTCACAAATTCAAAGGGTTAACCAATTAGATATTTATCCACTATTTCAGAATAATAAATGGCTCAAGTTGGGATTTGGACCTGTATGTTATCTCCCCTCTCTTACCATTGAGATGTTGCGATAGGGCATGCTCATCTTGATAATTCAGAGAAGTTGATGTCTGATACTTGAAATCCTGCATAAAAAGATGAGCATATATATATATAATGGTAGGGATCGACCGATCATGTGGATCTCGCAAGCAAGTAACTACGACTATGTCCCTCAACCACATCTGACACATCAGACATAAATATAAAACATACACACAATCCACACACATATAGGTATGAGATCAATAAAACATAAATATACATAGCATCAAATTTATCTAAAGATGTAACACACACATGAAAGGTGTGTTGGCAAGTTGTCTATACTGAAGTATATGACTTGATATAGTGTTGTCATTATGGCAACAAAGTCATATAGCAGTTTGGAGTCAGCGCACTTAGTGTAAAGATCAGAATTTTGTTAAATGTTGAAGACTGGACAATGTATAGAGTTCCTGCAACTCAGAGCATCAACGCACGTGTGTACGAATGAATTATGGTATGCACCCTGGAAGTTAAGTTAGACTATACTTATGCTTAGTCTATGAGTGCATAAGTAGATATGCAAAGATGTGAAAGTTACAGTCAGTTGAAGTTGCACAGCCAGTGTGTGCCAGCAGAGAACAGAACATGGAGCCGACAGTTAGCATTTTGGTTTGCGATTATAATTTAATGTTGTAAAGGCCATGCGCCCATTGTATTTAGGTTGCTGACATGTTTATATGTATAAATGTAAGTACGCTTAAGCCAATTCATTTGGAAGCGTTGTTTGTAATTAGTTATAGGGCCGACCTAACAGTTTTGTTTATATGAGCATATAAATATAAGATGTGCCCATTGTATTCAGTATAGAAGTTGTAATAGAGTTGTGATAAGCAGAGCAGAGGTATGCAAAGATATCATAAAATGTATTAGAGCTTTGTTAGAGGTCAAAGCATCAGCGCACCAAAGGAACTGATCTGACAAGCAGTGTCACAGTGAACAGTTCACCTGCAGATATAGTGTGTATCTAAAATTAGAAGGTTGTAGCCTTCACCATTTGAGCAGTGAGCTCTAGGACAGTGAGTCCACTCCCCTAACAGGGATCATTGTAAAAGACTTCTAATAGGGTTTGACCCTTAACAAGGTCTACTGTACTTAAAGCATTGTAAAGCTACTCCTAACAGGGTAAAGGATCTTCTAACAAGGATCACAAAACATTAGTGCAGAATATTAGTGGGTATCAAGTCCCACCGGGGTTTTTACCTATTTGGGTTTCCCTGTAACCATATTGCTATCATGTGTTGATTTCATGTTTCATGTTTATGTGAATGTTTAAATTCATTACTTAAGCATTTAAGTTAAGCATAAAGATTAAAGTAAAAAGTTGAATTACAGTGAACATTGATTCAACCCCCCCCCCCCTCTCAGTGTTCTCATTCCTAAAAATTGGTATCAAAGCTCTGGTCCTCAGCAAAGAAGTTTAACCACTTGAGGAGATCATGGACAAAGTAGATATGAAACATCTAAAGAAAAATCTTGAAGCCACTCTTGAAGACCTAGACAATTCAGAAAGAGAAATTGAAGAACTAAAAGAAAAAGTCAGTGATGCTCAATTAGTTATCAAAAGACTAAGAAAGGATTAGAAAGGATGCTCTAACAGTGATCTTGAAGAAAAAGTCAAGAAGTTGAGTGAAGAAAATGCATCCTTATTAAGTCAGCTTGAAGAATTTGATGACAGACTGATGAACAATCAAGATGTCTACAATGAACAAGTCAAGGAGAATCTTCAACTCAATGAGGAACTAAGGGAAGCTAACTTAGAAATCTTGGAGCTAAAGAATATCAAAGAAAGCTTGGAATCTGAATTGAAAAAGGCAAAGGATCATAATGAAAAATTACACACCAGTGCTAATTTAGTAGAATCTCAGTTGTATGCAAGAAGAATCAAATGAGACACTAGCTGTATTGGATACAATGAAGCACAAAATCAGATTGACAATATGCGAGCAAGAAATGATTCACAAAGAACTCTACTAATGATGAAAAGACTAAAGATCAAACCAAAGACAATGGTGGTCCTCCTAAGAATGAGCGCAAGCCTGTAGAACACACCTATTTTGCATGTAACATGCATGGGCACATTGCAAGGAACTATACAGAGGTAAGACCTTTTAATGGCCACTATTATTCATGCAATAGATTTGGTCATAAAGCTATGAATTGCAAGACTAGTAAGAAGAAAAGGACTCAACATGATCAAAGAAATCAGAATCAGATAAATATAAG
Source organism: Chamaecyparis obtusa (assembly GCA_027943335.1). Classification (NCBI taxonomy): domain Eukaryota; kingdom Viridiplantae; phylum Streptophyta; class Pinopsida; order Cupressales; family Cupressaceae; genus Chamaecyparis; species Chamaecyparis obtusa. The sequence continues at coordinate 258,026 of BSBK01004400.1, read as the reverse complement.
AAGTTCTCAAAATGTTACATGCTAGATATGTAACTATAATGGTCACTCAACAAAACAGTGCAGAATGGTGACTCATGTCAATGCATCGAGGAATAATAGACCTCCAGTCATTTGTCACTCTTGTAACAAGGCTGGACATATCTCAAGGTTTTGTAGATCAAGGACGCAAGGTCAGGAAAGCCCTAAAAAGACTGAAGAACCAGTATTGGATCTTGAAGCATAAGTCAAGTTTGTGAAAGCCTCAGAGGATGCGAGCTTGATTTGGTCAGAAGGAAAGAAGGACAAAGCTTATGAGAATGTATTGGATGCATCCCTAGTGGATGCACCCTCTACATCTACATGAATGGCCCTCAGGGTCATAGGGGGAGCTAATTTAGCTCTAGACCCCTGCGTGGCTGGTATACTCATCCTCAGAGTATGCACCTTTGGACTTAAGATTTTGGAGTGTATAGGAACCTTCGTGCAAGAGCACACATGCTAATTGTTAGTAGAGCTTGAGTTTGAAATTTTGAAGTGACAGCCTGGTTTACGCGACGAGCATTAATGGTGGATTTTTCACTTTAAAGTACACAGAAGTCATTTGATTGCTCATTGCATTCAAATTCAGAGCAATAGGAGAGCAGAAAGAGCCTTGGAAGTTGTTGTGAAGTCTTGGAGATTGAATCTATCAGATATTTGTTGCAATTATTAGTGCATTTGATTGGTTGCAGAAACCCTAGCTTGTTGCGCCAATTTGAAAGCCGTCAGATCATCTCTAAGTTTAGTTGGAAAGCAACTAACAAGTAAATCATGGCCACTCCCATTGTTTATGATGTCGCTGAGAAGAAAATATATGTTTTCAAGAGGCACCCATTTAAATCCACCCTAGATGATTTAGGGGGAGCTTTCTCCCACATGCCTATGGGCATCATGCATGTGAAAGACATAAGGACTTACATCTACTATAAGAAACAACTTGTTGGACTAGATAGGTTAAGGGCGCACATGGATACCATGTTGAAACATGATAAAACATTCATGGATGAATACGCCAAATGGAATGATCACCCTATTATTGAGTATGCTATGGTATATGAATTCTATGAGACATAATGTATAAAGATCTTATTGAGCAGAATCCATGATGATCTATTTTGGACTGGAGATGTTCCATTAAGAATCACAAATGATCTGATACATGAGATGACAGGCCTTTCTAGGACAAATGTCATCCTTCCAGTGGGCAAGGATGTTAGGGAAATGGTAGAACAAGTATGTAAGTCAAGGAGCGATAGGCGCATCATGACTATTGAGATGATTGAGCAAGAAGACATCAAATTGATGTTAATGATACTGGGTTACAAATTTCATCACACCACTAGGGTGAATAGTGTGTCTGTGGGCACTATTCTAGCTGCCATCAGACTAGTAAAGGAATATGGAGAGTTCAACTTGTGTGAAATCTTGCGCGCACAGTTGATAGATAACATCAAAGCTATCAAACATGACAAAACAAAGATGTTCAGGTTTGGGTCCCTAATCATCTATATGTACCTTCATATAGTTGGAAGAGTTTCAGATTTGTATTTGGACAAGTCCATTCCAATAATGACTTAGATATCCAACAAAGCATCCACATAAAGCACACTAAGAGATTACATTACTTTGGAATTGAAGAACTTTAGGGTCAAGATGCAGATGAGGTATAGGATTCCAGAAAGCATTGTAGAGAAATATAAGGATACAATATGTTTTATGGTAGAGACTGATACTACATGTATGGAAGCTGTTGAACCAAGAACTAAGTGGATTCATCCACTTGGCTATGAGGTAGAAGAACATGTCCTTGAAGCATATGCATAGGTACTTTTGACAGCCCCCAAAGATCCTAATGAACCTAGGTGGGGAACCTATGAGGAAAAGACCAGAGAAGTTGATGCAAAACTTAACAGTGCAACAACTAAAAGAAAGGTTGCAAAGGTCACTTCTAAGATCTTGAGAATACATGGTGTGTCTCAAGAAGACCTTGATAAAGTAAGTGATGAAAAGATTTCCTTAGAATTAAAAAGCACAACAACAGAGGAAGAACAAGAAGATCCTAAGTTGAAGAAGATGAAAACTAAATTAGATGATAGTCAAAAGGGTAAAGAACATAATACTCCTTCTGCGCCCATAGATACTATTAATCTTACCACTCCTCTGGAGTATAAGCCTATAGTCAAGAGGAAGAAAGAAGCTAGCACTAGTCATCCATCCTCGCGAGCAATAAGAAGCATGAAAAACATTCAAGCACCTCCTAAGGCAAAATTCAGACCAAGCCTTAAAGTTTTGAATGCAAGAATTGTTGATGAGGGCAGAATTGATCAAGTTGAGAAGCATTATGATACATACAGTGAGATTGACAAATCAGAAATACATAGTATGATTGTCAAACATAGGATCAAGTTCAAGAAGATAGTCCTTGAGTTGAAAACCTCTATTCCAGATAAAGTATGGGATATTTTAGAAAACCTAAAGAGACAAGAAAATGAAGAGGATCTAAGGATCAGAGAAAAGGTATTACAAGATACTCTCCTAGTATGTTCTAAAGAAGAAGAGGTACTGATATTAAATTTAGTGAAGCTGCACTTAAGGACAAAAATGAGAACTCTTCATATTATGAACAAAGACTATGAGCTGATAATGAAGGAAATAGAGAAGGCTTTTGAAAAGGTATTATTAGAACAACAGATAAAACCACCTACTGTGCCCATCACTAATGCACCTAGTATGCAAGAAAAAGAAGTAGAGACCTTCAATGTACCTGTGACAGGTCCTTAGGACTTAGCACCCATAGCAGAAACTCAAATAGAGGTAGACAAGTCTGCGCCCATCTCAGAATCACACGAAGGTAGCACTATTATCATAGATAATGTGGAGATAGCCATGGCGACTACTGATAAGGATTTGGACAAGTTTGAGGAAGCATTTTTTAGTACTGAAGAAGCTTAAATCTTATGCAACAATACACCTCCAACTTAGCAAGAAGAAGCACTCATAGAAGATGTATCTGATAAGAAAGAAGAAGAAGAGGTAGAAAAGAAAGAAGAAGATACTTTTGTTGATCTTACAAAGGTAAAACTAGAAGTGATGGATAGCACTCCCATCACTCCCTCCTCAGCATTGTTGTCAAGTTTGACACCTGACACAAATAGTTTGGACTCTTGGAAAGAAGAAGACCTGATTAAGTTTAGCGTCCTGGCTATGGAGAAGGAAAAGGAGAAACAAGTTATGAGGAATCCTCTCTTGATAGAATTAGTGAATATTTTGAACAGTTTGCTACTAGAAGATAATAAAGTGCTAAAAGTACATTCGGTTGATGATGTGAGTTCAGTCCTCTCACAGTTAAAAAACAATTTTTTTAGGCTAGAAGAATCTGCGTCCATAGTAGTAGAAGAGAAGTACTTAAAGAAGAGATTGAATGAGTTGATGAGAAACTTTGCACTAGACTTGAATTCTCTTAAGTCTAGTCAAGCATCCTTGAAAGAATTTGCTGATGAAGGAAGAAAGATCATTGCAACATGCATGGATCAAGACAAGCTCACCGATGCCAACTTCAAGAAGATAAAAGAGGTAGAAGCAATGATTGAGTAGGTAAATAATTTAGTGTTAGACACATCCACTGATGTGAACATGTGCAACAATGTCTACCAAGGATAGTTAGACAAGATTGAGAAGGAAGAAATAGAGATAACAAGGATAAGGTCTAGATAGACTCAATTGAGGAATGGTCTTGCGCCCTCTTTAGACATCCTCAATCAGAATATAAAGGAGATTGATGCCACCATGGTAACTTATGATCATGGTCCCATCAGTGACTTGGAGAAGATGGAGAAGCTTCAATATGCATTATGCGCCATCTCCAAATAGTTAACTCTCTGATAACCTTTTGGAAGGAGATCCAGAACCTCAAGATTGCATATTTAGATGTTTTCCCTCAGTGAGTATATGTAGATACAATTTTTTGATACACCTTTGTCATTAATGTCAAAGGGGGAGTTTTGTATATAATATGGAGTATATATATGTATAGGAAGATATAAGATTATGTATAGAATTGTATAGAAGACAAAAGTTTTTATGTAAAGGAACAGTTAGCAACTTGGCCATATTCCTTTGTTGCCATCAATGAAAAAGGGGGAGATTGTTGGAAAGTTGTCTATATTGAAGTATATGACTTGATATAGTGTTTTCATTATGGAAACAAAGTCATATAGCAGTTTGGAGTTAGCGCACTTAGTGTAAAGATCATAATTCTGTTAAGTGTTGAAGACTGGAGAGTGTACAGAGTTCCTGCAGCTCAGAGCATCAGCGCACGTGTGTATGGATGAATTATGGTATGTGCCCTAGAAGTTAAGTTTTTTAGACTATACTTATGCTTAGTCTATGAGCGCATAAGTAGATAAGAAAAGATGTGAAAGTTACAGTTAGTTGAAGTTGCACAGCCAGTGTGTGCCAGCAAAGAACAGAACATGGAGCCGATAGTTAGCATTTTGGTTTGGGATTATAATTTAATGTTGTAAAGGCCATGCACCCATTGTATTTAGGTTTCCAACATGTTTATATGTATAATTGTAAGCACGCTTAAGCCAATTCATTTGGAAGCGTTGTTTGTAATTAGTTATAGGGCTGACCTAATAGTTTTGTTTATATGAGCGTATAAATATAAGATGCGCCCATTGTATTCAACATGAAAGTTGTAATAGAGTTGTGATAAGTAGATTAGAGGTATGCAAAGACAACATAAGATGTATTAGAGCTTTGCTAGAGGTCAAAGCATTAGCGCACCAAAGGAACTGATCTAACAAGCAGTGTCACAGTGAATAGTTCACCTGTAGATATAGTGTGTATCTAAAATCAGAAGGTTGTAGCCTTCACCATTTGAGCAGTGAGATCTAGGATAGTGAGTCCACTCCCCTAATAGGGATCATTGTAATAAACTCCTAACAGGGTTCGACCCTTAACAAGGTCTACTGTATTTAAAGCATTGTAAATCTACTCCTAACAGGTTAAAGGATCTTCTAACAAGGATCACAAAACATTAGTGCATAATATTAGTGGGTATCAAGTCCCACTGGGGTTTTTACCTATTTGGGTTTCCCTGTAACCATATTGGTGTCATGTGTTGATTTCATGTTTCATGTTTATGTGAATGTTTAAATTCAGTACTTAAGCATTTAAGTTAAGCATAAAGATTAAAGTAAAAAGTTGAATTACAGTGAACATTGATTCACCCCCCCCTCTCAGTGTTCCCATTCCTAACAAGGTCATGTAAAAGAGTCAGCCCATATAAACTAAAATGTAAACTATGCGAGGGGCATTACATCCACCTCCCCTAGAATTAGGCTTACTCCTAGAAGTCTATAAATAGATGATGCACATGAATTCTAGGGTATTCCATGAATCTACATAGAGGTGTGTTGTTTTGGTTTTGTGGTACTCAGTTGCTGCTTTAACCGATGGTCTCGGTTATTGAAGGAAGCTCGGTCGCTAAAGGGAACTTAGTGAAGCTTCTGGTGCTAGGCAGAACTTGTACTCGGTGATGCTTATGGTGCTTGGTCGACATACTTGCTCGGTGATGCCTAGCTGGCTCGGTTGTTTCTCTAGCACTTGGTAGTCCTAGTTTACCGACTGGAGTTCTTGGTGATTTGGTTGGCCGACTTGGTGTATTTATTGTTGGTATCTTTTGTTGTATTCTCCTATGTGGATCTAGAGGCTGACATAGAGAATTAAATGTTTGTAAGGCTATTTGAGAGCTGACTATTGTTGCATTTAATATTTTCTTGTAATAGGAGACAACTTGGCATAGGAATTAATTGTTTCATCCAGTCGATTTGTGGCTGAAGATTAATATTTAAGGAGTGTTTGGGATAGTTGTTTAGTATCATATTTAGAAGGTAGAAGTTAGATCTGGATCTTGCAAGATCTTGAAGATTAGATTGTTATCTGATAGTTTGTAATAGCAGAGCTATTGATTGCATGCTTGGAGACAAGGAGATTTCTTAGAGGCTTGCGAGACCAAGTTTAGATTTGCCTTAGGGTTTCCATCAATTTTTGATTTGTTTTAGGACTGGACTAGCTAGAGTTGGATTGGATCTTGTTGATCTTGCAGAGCTGTTTCTGACTATAATTGGCCCTAAACTAGAAGGCCTTACAGCCAGGCATGTTAATGAAAATTTAGTTTAAACAATTGTTGTGTTGTGTTATTCCATATTGTGGTGTTTGGCTGCTTGTGGGGACATCCTTAATTGGATCCTCTTTGCTTGTCATGCATCAGGTGGTATCAAAGCTTGAAGATCTTGAGTGTGTAAACCAGTTGAGGTTGTTTTACACTAGGACCTTGTTGGTGACTTATTGCTTGGGTTTTTGAAATCTTGAAGGATGCCTCCAAGATGATTGGACCCTAGAGAGATTGTGGATCTTTGTGATGCTATGGAATCGAAGATTATAGAGAAGGTGAAATCTGATTTCAGATCTAAGATGGAATTGATGAAGAATGACATGATCACTGAGATAATGAGGGCTATGACTGGTGTACCTCAGAATGTTGGTACTGAAGATGGTTATGAGGAATTTGCTGAAGACTTTGAAGCTATTGGATCTAGTGGAGATGACTAGAGAGACATATCTGGTGAAGATAGAACTAGTTAGTTGCATAGATCTGGAGCTCGGTTAAGTAATAGTTACCGAATGGAAGTTTTGTTAGAAAGTAAAGTCCACCAATATAACTGAGAGGTGGGGGGGGGTGTGAATCAATTAACAAATAATTATAACTTTTATCAACTTCAACAACATTAAACCATGTAAGCAATATAATTACTAACCATAGAAAGATATTCATACACAATAACACAATGACACAAGATATGTTGACTAGGGAACCTCTTGATCAAAGAGTAAACCCCAGTGGGAATGATGCCCAAAAAAGATTTACTAATATGAATATTCCTTGTGAAAGGATGGAATTTTTTAGGAGTCTTATGAAATACATTCAGTACATATGAATCCCTATTAAAAGATTCTAACCCTATTAAGAGTTACAGAAGACAGAAGGACCCACTGCCCAAACAACTTCAGGGTAAGATAACTGAACACACTATCCAAATAATCTTTGTATTACTCAATAGAATAATATATTACCTCTTCTCTAACTATGCCAAACCGCACTCACTGTTACATCATATCTCAATTTCAGATCTCTGTACTTCGCATGCCTTCCTTCTCAAATTCGCTTTCACATTTAGCTCTTTTCTTCACTTCATGCATACATCATCACATCCAACCATATTCAACCATATTACAACATGTTACAACAAGGAAACACATTCCTTCATTTATACCACACTCAAATAATTACAAATGACTCGACATACAATTACAAAATAAAAGTTTCCACACGCTACATCAAAATTATAAAAAAACTGTCGACTTCCAACTACAATAATTCTCCACTTGTGTGACCTCAAATTTTTCCCTTTCATCCATGTCACAATCAATGTGTCTTCAAATTCCCTTTAACTGTGCAAAACTAGATTCCATCCTGATTAGGAGATATCATCCGATTTCCACAAACTGCTGCTCAAGAACACTGCCTGAATACTGCTTCCACCAAAATGTTCATAAATTCCATGAATAAATGAATTACTATTTATGGTATTAACCATAGACATATAACATATCAAATATTATATCCTCAACATCACATAGCTCCAACTATAATATCCCACGTGCGCTAATCCAAACTCTATCTACTTCTCTGCAAGTCTCTGGTAAATCACTGTGTTGACATCAATGACAATCATAATCATGAATGCAACAACTGCTACAAAAGGACTGCCAAACATTTAGCATTCATTCCTAACAATCTCCCCCATTGGAATTGATGGCAACATAGATGAAAAAACATCCAATGTTCCAAAAATCCAATACTGCAACACTGCTGCTCCAAATCCTCTTCATCAATCAAATCTTGCTTTGTTATCCTATTCAGTTCTCTCCAACAGATGTCTCAAATGGTTTTTCATGTATACTTCTCCCCCATTGACATCAATCATAAAAATTTCATCATTATGTCAACAACAACTCTAATGTCAAAAGACATTATTCAAAAAATACATCCACTAGAGTCCTCATGACTCAGCTTAGATACACATACTCCCCCATAGAGGAAGTACCAACATCCAGTCCAGAAGAAAGATAAGGCTCATATACCACTGGACAGATGCAACCAACTACATCACTTGTCAAAAGTAGGCTGGGGCATAACCCCAAGCATACCTCTCATATACTCAAATGTATCCTTAGGCAAAGGCTTTGTGAATATATCTGCTATCTTCTCCTTTTTACTTATGTACTCAAGTTTGACTTCTTTCTCAGCAAATTTCTCTCTTACAACATGACACTTGATCTCTATATGCTTTGTCTTAGAATGTAATACAGGATTCTTAGACATACTAACTGTGCTGGTGTTGTCACAATGTATGACAACAGGTTCAACAAATTTTATTCCAATATCCTTCAGCATTTTCTTCATCCAAATTATCTAGTTACAATTATTTGCTACTGCTACATATTCTGCTTCTGCTATGCTTTGTGAGATACAATTCTTCTTCTTGCTTAGCCAAGAAACCAATCTTCCTCCAAGGAAAAATGCTCCACCGCTGGTGCTTTTCTTATCATCAACACTGCCTCCCTAATTAGCATCTGAGGGTGCATGTCCAAACCATAATTCATAAGGTGTCTTGTCTATGTCTGCTCTGATTTGTACTCTATTCATTGTATACACTACTATGTTCACTGCTTCTCTCTAGAATATCTTCACCAAATCATTCTCAAATAACATAGCTCTTGCTGCTTCAGTTACTGATTTGTTTCTTCTTTCTGCAATACCATTTTGTTCAGGTGTTCTAGGGGCTGAGAACTATCTCTTAATGCCATTTTCTTCACAAAAGGTGTTAAACTCTCTAGAAGTAAATTCTCCACCTCTATCAGATCTCAAAAATTTAATCTTCATTCCAGATTCATTCTCAACTTTAGTCTTAACGATCTTAAACTTATCAAATGCTTCAGATTTTTCTTTAAGAAATGTAATCCACATCATTCTTGTAAAATCATCAACAAGAATCATAAAATACCTTTCTCCATAGAATCCTCTAGTCCTCGTAGGACCGCTCAAATCTGTATGAACAATTTCCATCTTTTCTGGAGATGTAAACTTCTTACTGGGAAAATAACTTCTTTTCTATTTAGCCATCACACATTCTTTGCAAATAATGTTAGTAGGCTTCATAATTTTAGGCAAATCTCTTATTGCAAGTGTAGTACTTACTTTCACAATGTTGTCAAAGTTTATATGACAAAACCTTCTATGCCATAACCAACTGTAATCAATTTTAGTAATCAAACATGTCATCTCAGTAGGATTCAACTGAAATACATTACCTCTCATTCTAGATCCAGTTCCAATCAAATTTCCATCTTTATCCTTTATCACACAAGTTTTCTCAGTAAACCAAACTTGATATCCCTTATCAACTAATTGTCCAACACTCAAAAGATTATGTTTCAATCCATCCAAAAAATAAACATCATCAGTATTAGTCTTTCCATCAAGAGTAATAGATCCTATACCTTTAATCAAACAAGGTGCATCGTTTCCAACTCTAACAACTCCTCCATCATATTCATTAAACTTTATGAAATTTTTCATGTCTCTAGTCATATGATGTGAACAACCACTATCTATAATCCAATCAGCTTTCTTTTCAACTTGAGAAACTAAGGCTTTTTCTTCCTTAACATCAGTTTTAGGATTTTCTTCTTTAATTGCTACAAATCCTATGTCATCATTATTCTCAGTATCACTTTCACTTGGACTTCTTTCTATACTAGCTTCAAGATCTTCATCATTAGCATAATAACATTCCTTAGATCTTCTAGGTTTGAAATTGTTTCTGTACTTTTTAACTCTCTTAGGACATTTAGATACAAAATGACCATATTATTGACAAGTCCAACATTTAAATATTTTCTTACTGTCTGGTTCTCTCTTCACAAGCAAGGCAATACCTTCTTCAATCTTCTTGTCTTCTTCATTTCTAGATCTACTGCCACTAGAATAATCTCCACTCACACTGATGCTTCTTGACAAAGTAGGGTGAACACTAAGAGCACTAAATGCTATCTCCATTCTAGGTAAGTCTCTTGATAACCTCAAGTTCATTTCTACTGCTTCCAATCTTCCAAGAAGAGTCTCTCTCGTAAAGTTTGTAGTACAAGGTATAACTTGTTCAATCATCTATGTTGTCTACTTAAATATAGGAGTTAATGTCCTCAAAATTTTCCATATCACTTCATTCTCTATCTTTGTTCCTCCACAAGATTTTATGCTTGTAATAATTTCTGACATTCTACCAATATAGCTTCTAATAGATTCATCTTCCAACATTCTTATATCTTCAAATGCACATATCCAATTATGTAATCTAACTCTTTTTGCATCTTCACCACCTTCAAAAGTAGAGTGTAAAGCTTTCCAAATTTCATGAGATTTTTTCAAACATTTTACCTGACTGTACTCATTCTCTGGAAGAGCTGTCAAAAGTGCTTCTCTTGCAAGTATGTTACACATGAATAGATCTCTCTCATCAGTAGTACATGTTTCAAGATTTTCCTCTTCAATGATAGTCTTATCATTCTTTGTAATCAACCAATAACCTAGTCCTAAACATAGTAGGTGTGTCTTCATCTTTTCTTTCCAGTTGTCAAAATTTACTCCATCAAACTTAGGGCTTTATTTCTTGAAATTCACCATGGATCTCCTTAAGCTGTTAAACTTCTTTTTCAAGGACCTGCCGCTCTGATACCAATTGTTAGAAAGTAAAGTCCACCAAGATAACTAAGAGGGGGGGTGAATCAGTTAACAGATAATTATAACTTTTATGAACTTCAACAGCATTAAACCATGTAAGCAATATAATTACCAACCATAGAAAGATATTCATACACAATAACACAATGACACAAGATATGTTGACTAGGGAACCTCTTGATCAAAGAGTAAACCCCGGTGGGAATGATGCCCATAAAAGATGCACTAATATGAATATTCCTTGTGAAAGGATGGAATCTATTAGGAGTCTTATGAAATACATTTAGTACATATGAATCCCTGTTAGGAGATTTTGAATCCCTTTTAAAAGATTCTAACCCTATTAAGAGTTATGGAAGACAGAAGGACCCATTGCCCAAACAACTTCAGGGTAAGATCACTGAACACAATGTCCAAATAATATTTTTATTAATCAATAGAATAATATGTTACCTCTTCTCTGACTGTGCCAAACTGCACTCACTGTTACATCATATCTCAATTTCAAATCTCTGTACTTCACATGTCTTCCTTCTCAAATTCGCTTTCACATTTAGCTCTTTTCTTCACTTCATGCATACATCATCACATACAACCATATTCGACCATATTAGAACATGTTACAACAAGGAAAAAAATTCCTTTCTTTATACCACACTTAAATAATTACAAACGACTCGACATACAATTACAAAATAAAAGTTTCCACATGCTACATCAAAATTACACAAAACTGTCGGCTTCCAACTACAATAATTATCCACTCGTGTGACCTCAAAGTTTTCACTATCATCCACATCAAAATAAATGTGTCTTCAACTTCCCTTTAACTATGCAAAACCAGATTCCATCCTGATTAGGAGATATCATTCGATTTCCACAAACCGCTGCTCAGGAACACTGCCTGAATACTGCTTCCACCAAAATGCTCATAACTTCCATGAATAAATGAATCACTATTTGGGATATTAACCATATAAATATAACATATCAAAGAGTATATCATCAACATCGCATAGCTCCAACTACAATATCCTACGTGCGCTAATCCAAACTCTGTTTGCTTCTCTGTAAGTCTCTGGTAAATCACTGTGTTGACATCAATGACAATCATAGTCATGAATGCAACAAAAACTACTACAAAATGATTGAAAAACATTTAGCATTCATTCCTAACAAGTTTCTACTTTCTCTAGTACTTTGAAACCCAAAAACTTGATTGATTGGATTGGTGAATTAGAAAACTTCTTTGAGCTTGAAGAAATTGAAGATCCTCTTCGAGTGAGATTGGCATGGACTAAGTTGAAAGGAAATGCTACTCTTTGCTGGAAAGAATTACAAAGAGATAGAGAAGATGAATGTGGAATGAAGATCAATCGGTGGAGGTTGATGGTGATGAAATTGAAAGCTAAGTTCATACATGCTGACTATGAGCCTGAATTGTTTAAGAAGTTGCAGAATCTAAAGCAAAAAGATTTGACTATTGAAGATTATACCGAAGTGTTCTACAAACTTACTATTCAGTTTGGACATAGAGAACTTGGTAAGGAAAATGTAGCTCGGTAGATTGATGGTTTGAGATTCAATATTTAGGATGAGCTTGGTATGCTGAAGATTGATTCTATTGAAAATGCTTATCAATATGCTCTGAAGGCAGAAGATAAGTTAAAAAGGAAACAACATAGTAATCCCCAAGGGAAGGAAAATATTGATCACTCAGTGAAGGATAAACCAACTGCAGAGGATGAACAAAAAATTATAGAAATGAAGAAGAAGACATGTAGAGTTATCTTTAAGGGTACTTGTTATAATTGTGGTGAAGGACACCGTTCTTTTGAGTATGCACAGAAAAAGCTTGGTGACCGAAGGAATTCTGTAGTAAATGAGAACATTTAGAATGAACCTAAATTTGAGAACTTGCTGGTTCGAAGAACATTTCTCAGTGAAAAGGAGGAACCTTGTCAGAGGAGTAACTTGTTTAGGACTCGGTGCAAGTCTAGAGGTAAACTTTGTGATGTAATTGTTGACAGTGGTAGTAATGATAACCTTGTTGCCGAGGATATGGTTCGGAAACTTGGTTTGAATAGAATGAAACATCCTCATCCTTATAGGATTGGATGGTTACAAAATGATCATGCTCTGGAAGTGAGGGAGCAGTGCTTTGTTGATGTTCAGATTGGCCAGTATAAGGATCTTGTGTTATGTGATATTGTGGAGATGAATAGTTATGATATATTGCTCGGTAGACCTTAGCAATATGATTATAGAGCTATGTATGATTGTGTCAAGAATATGTTTATTGTTGAGAAGGATGACATGAAGTTTTCCTTGATGCCTTTACTGGATACAACACTCGGTAGGAGTAGCCTGAGTATTGGTAGCCGAGTTGAGTTAGTGGATCTTGAAGGTATGGATGATCAGTATGGAGAATAGACCTATGTGTTATCAAGGAAAGACTTGAAGAGACAGAGGAAACATAAGTGGAAGAGTATGCAAGATGAAAAGTTGGAGGACTTGTATGTGAAGAACTAGTTCAAGGTTTATGTGCTGAATCCTGGAAGATGTTCTTCAAGCATATGAACATCTTTTTGAACCTAGGGTGTCTGATGCAGGGGCATTCTAGGTTACTCCATGAATTTTCATAGAGGTGTGTTGTTTTAGTTTTGTGGTACTCAGTTGTAGCTTTAACCGATGGTCTTAGTTATTGAAGGAAGCTTGGTCGCTAAAGGGAACTCGGTGAAGCTTCTGGTGCTAAGAAGAACTTATACTCAATGATGCTTATGGTGCTCGGTCGACATACTTTCTCAGCGATGCCTAGCTAGCTCGGTTGTTTCTTTGGTGCTTGGTAGTCTTGGTTTACTGACTAGAGTTCTTGGTGATTTGGTTGGTTGACTTGGTGCATTTATTGTTAGTAACTTTTTTTGTATTCTCCTATGTGGATCTAGAGGCTGACATAGAGAATTAAATGTTTGTAAGGCTATTTGAGAGCCGACTGTTGTTGCATTTAATATTTGTTTGTAATAGGAGCTGACTTGGCTTAAGAGTTAATTGTTTCATCCAACTGACTTGTGGCTAAAGATTAGTATTTAAGGAGTATTTGGGGTAGTTATTTAGTATCAGATTTAGAAGTTAGAAGTTAGATCTAGCTCCTGCGAGATCTTGAAGATCAGATTATTATCTGATAGTTTGTAATAGCAGAGCTAGTGGTTGCATGCTTGGAGACAAGGAGATTTCTTGGAGGCTTGCGAGACTAAGTTCAGATCTGCCTTAGGGTTTCCATCAGCTGCTGATTTATTTCAAGATTGGACTAGCTAGAGTTGGATTGGATCTTGTTGATCTTGTAGAGCTATTTTTGATTATAATTGGCCCTAACTTGGAAGGCCTTATAGCTGGGCATGTTAATGAAAATTCAATTTAAACAATTGTTGTGTTATTTCACATTGTGATGTTTGGCTGCTTGTGAGGACTATCCTTAATTGGATCCTCTTTGCTTGTCCTGTGTCAATAGATAAGGATATGCATCCCTCAAACATAAAGTATTCTACTAAGATAAAAGAAAAAACAATATCTCAGAACAAGCCAGAAAACAAGGACGTGATCTATAGCCACCAAGAGCAATATAATTCTGGTTTAAGCATAAACCAAAAATCACATTGATTAGTCATTAATTATTTAATAATTTAAATTGATAGATCTTTACTAATTCATCATTATAGAAAACATCTAGTAATCATTTGTATAAATAACATATTCGTATCTACATCAAATAATAAGTTGAGAAGTTCATGCAAACCTAGTTAATGCAACACTCCTATAAAATCTAATTTGAACATACAAATATAATATCATACCTCTAGAGTAATAAATAATAGTCTAAAATACAAGAGAGTTATATGTCTAAGATTTGTTTTCAAATTTTAACTACTAGACATCTAATGGGCATACAAAATTCCTAGAGTTTCCAGTGTAGAAACTCAAGCACTAATACCAAGTGTAATGCCCCACCAGGGAACCTAGGAGAAATTAGCCTAAAACATGTTACTATGTTTACAAAATAATTTTTTCTTAAGAGTTTACAAAACAATAATGATAATAATGTGGAAGAAATACAACACAG
The DNA here is from genome assembly GCA_027943335.1 of Chamaecyparis obtusa. NCBI lineage: Eukaryota > Viridiplantae > Streptophyta > Pinopsida > Cupressales > Cupressaceae > Chamaecyparis > Chamaecyparis obtusa. The sequence continues at coordinate 243,021 of BSBK01004400.1, read as the reverse complement.
GATATAAACAAGTACATAAGTACAACTCAATTATAGTTAAAAATTGTCAAGGGTTCCATGACATAGAATTACTTTTAAATTAATTAATCTATTAAGAAGAACCATAAGTGCACAATCTCATATATGCTAAAAAATAACAAGTATGTCATCATATAAATACAACATAGAGATAACTAATACAACATAGGACATATAACAAACCATCATCCACTACAAAAGTCGTAGGGTATGTAATACCAAATCATATGCAATGTACATATACAACATCCTAAAAGATCTCTCATCTGATATACTAATACAAGACAAAATATAAACATCATAAGATAGATATGAACAAGCCTCTAATGAAGAACAAGAAGAAGGTAACAGTGACAAGGATCATCTAGCCATGGTTTACGAATGTCAAAATCTTAAATGGTAAAAGAATCACTACCACCTAACCATGTGGAACCAAAAATTCCACTCCCACCATGTTGAGAAGATAACATTAGGCCCACACAAAACAAAAGATAGGATAAAGAAAAGGTACAAGGATGTAAGGTTCAAAGTTGATAAATAAGTTTGATCGAAACACACTATAGGTCATAGGTCAACACAAGGGTATACAAATCAAAGATAAAGAAGAAATGTCCAAAATAACAAAACATCAAATGACAACCACCAAACACATAACAAATACCAACCAAAATATCAAATAATAGAGAATGGATACCAAATACCCAAACACCAACCACCAGATGTAAATGCAAAAACTAAGGAGGAAACTTATGCTACATACCATGAGAGTATAATCACATGGTCATCTTGATTTACCCTGGACTAGCCTCTTTGGGCCCCAGATCCTCAAGCATCACCTAGTTGAGTTACCCTAGATTGGTCTCTCTAGACCCTAGACCCTCAACTAGAACTATGCGGAGCCATAATACCTTCTCATGAAGATGGGGAATTATAATCATACCTACTCTCTAGGTACCATCCCATTCTCATCCTTAGCCTATACAAGCGCTCGAGGCATGGGCGAGGCATCATAACTAATCTTATCTTTAATGTTATCCCCAAACTTTATTATTAAGTTATCACTTATTAATCACTTATGATAGGCTATCATAGTACTGACCACTTTGGGCCCCGAACCCCTATTATAATCCACTTCCCTAAGATGCATCTATTTAACATCCCCTTGACTCATAAATCATCAATAATCACATAAGTCTCATCAAAACATAATGATTAAATCTCAGTTCTACAAATCATAAGGAACAACAACTAGCTCTTAAAACCATAACATTAAAATGATAATAATGAACCTCAAATCAGTTCCTTAGTACAACAAGAATGCACATTGGTCCTTAAATCATAACATCATAAATTCATACTGGTCCTCAAACCATAACATCACAATAACATACTCTCTCAAAGAGTTCACAAAATAACGAGCTTAATAAATAAGGTTGGGTAAAATAATCATGACCAAGTCAACATCACAAATACACATGTCACAAAGACAACAAAACCCTCAAGCATATAGTGTACCACTCCTAAAGCCAACACAATTCTCATATGAATAACACTAAATAAAACAATAAATACACCAACCGACAAATCACAATATAAGTCTCAAATGTATAAAACAATCAATTTGTTTACTAAAGTCTAGTTTGACTTATAAAAATATTCATATAAAATCTCATGCATATATACTTTTTAAATAAATAAGTATTTAAATAAAATCTACATGCATATCAAAACACTACATATTTAAAAATAAAATAATGATATTAATTTTTCAAATATAAATATAAATATTAATATTAAAACCCACATGTATACAAAAATTAATTATATTTATTTATTTATTTTTAATTTTTGAAATAAATAATAATTAGTTTTTTTAATTTTTGAAATAAATAAATAATTAATTTTTTTAAAAAAATAGAATACCACTACACACAATTAAATATATCTTTCTTAAATAATATGTAAATGAATATATCTTTCCTAAATAACATGCAATTGAATATATTTTTCCTAAATAACATGCAACTGAATATATCTTTCATCAATAACATGCAACTAAATATATCTTCCTTAAGTAACATGCAATTGAATATATCTTTCCTAAATAACATGCAACTAAATATATCTTCCTTAAATAACATGCAAGTGAATATATATTTTCTAAATAACATGCAACTGAATATATCTTCCTTAAACAACATGCAAGTGAATATATCTCTCCTATTTTCTTTTAATTATATACAAAGATTATACCCATATGCAAATCAATATATATATATGCTCATATACATAATAACATTTAAAAAAATAAATTAATCTTCTCCAAAAGATTATATTCCCAACTAAAGATTTAGGGTTTAACAACTATTAACATAAACAAGAATTTATCCTCACACAACAAAATCTAAAAAGTATTTCAAATCTAAAACCTCAAACAATAGAAATTGTGAAACAATCATTTCAAAAATCATTCAACAATCTAAAAAACATAATATAAACAATCTTTTCGAAAGAAAATTGCAAAGGCATTTCAAAACCCTACCTTAATCCACTGATGCTATGAAGCCACAAAGACCAATCTCAACCCAAAAATCCAAGCTTTCAGAAATTCCTTCAATTCCAAATCTAGAGCCAAAACTTATAATTCTTAAAACCTGTTTCCCAAATAATGACCAAAAGAAATTCTAATATAGAAAACCAAGCTACCAGGACTGAAACATGCAACTCCAAAAACAAGACGAACCCAACTTCAAAAATAATTAAAGAATTACATAACTCAAAATCATATAAATAAGAACTCAACTACAACCTCATTTTTATCATCTTTAATTTATTAAAAGAATTATTTATTTAATTTCCTCAACTTAAATCACTTTAACTCAACTTGATTTTAAAAGGTTAAGTTTTGATTTTTATAATAAGGTGCTTTTTAAGTTGCATTATTTATTTTAATTAATTTACAATATGCAACTCAACTAATAACCACTTAACTAAAAAATGCACATTAAAATTTAATTTTTATTTAATAATTATTAAATTCTTCAATTAATTAATTTTAATTTTGCAATCAAATTATTTATTAAACATAGGTAATTAATTTTTTTTATTAATTAATTAATCTTATATTTAATATTTTAATGTCTAATACGTTATAACTATTTAATCTCATAATTAATCTTATTTAGTTTCTCAAACCATTTTAACACCATAACCAATCAAGCCACATGACATGCAACAAGATAGAAACCAACTAAATCAAAATGCAATAATCAAGCTCAAAAGAAGGGTTCACAAACTTACGTCACCTTGACAAATTTGGAGGGTTATTCAATCATACACTTTTCCACTATTTCAAGATAATAATTGACTCAAGTTGGGATTTGAACTTGTCTATTATCTCTCTTCTCTTACCATTGAGATGTTACAATAGGGCACACTCATCTTGGAAATTCAGGGAAGTCGATGCCCGATACCTAAAATCCTACATAAAAAGATGAGCATGTACATACACGTATATATATAAATAGACAATGGTGGGGATTAGCTGATCATGTGGATCTTGCAAGAAAGTAACTATGACTTCATCCCTCAACCACATCCGACACATCAAACAAAAATATAAAACATACACACAATATATACACATGCAAGTATTGGGTCGGTAAAACATAAACATACATAGCATCAAATTTATTTGAGGATTTAACAAACACATGAAAAGTGTCCTAAAAGGGTCTGACCATATAAACTAAAAGGTAAACTATGGGAGGGGTATTATACTCCCCTTGAGGAGTAGCCACCACTCATTAGTCTAGATAAAAGATATCTCTATAAATGCATTGGACTAATGCACATCAATGCACCTTAGTTTTGATCAGTAGGGGAAATCACCCCTAGCTTACCTCTAAGATACTCAAAAGTTTCCTTAGGCAATGGATTTCTAAAAATATCTGTAATCTGTTCCATACTATGCACATACTCCAATCTGACTTCTTTCTCATTAACCTTCTCTCTCAAACAATGAAACTTGATAGATATATGATTTGTCTTTGAATGCATATTACACCATTCTATTGTGGGGTGTGTGGAGTAGACATTTTTCTCTTTATTCCATGATCTTTACAAAATTTATTAAACTCACCAGATGTGAAGTCACCACCTCTGTCAAATCTCAGACATTTCAACTTAAATATTTTCTATGTCTCAATCACAGCTTTAAAAATCTTGAATTTCTCTAGGGTCTCAAATATCTCCCTGAAGAAAGTAACCCATGCCATCCTTGAATAGTCATCAATCAACAATGTGAAATATCTATCACATTGAAAAATTCTAGTTCTAGATGGACCACATAAATGTGTATGCACAAGATCTAACAATCCTTTAGAAGAATAAGTTTTTCTCTTGAAAGTAGATCTAGTTTGTTTACCCATCTAACATTCCTTATACATAGCATTAGTGGGTTTCAACAATTTAGGAAGATCTCTAAAAAATTTAGTATAACTTATCTTCACAATGTTATCAAGATTCAGATTACACAACCTCTTATGCCACAACAAATTGTCACCAACCTGAGTAATCAAGCATGATCTATTATCAAAACTATTCAAATGAAGGACATTACCTTTAGTTTTTGTACCTGATGCAATCTCAATAGCATAAATTCCCAAGATTCTACATATTCCATTCTTGAATTGCAGATAATAACCCATGTCAACTAACTATCCAACACTCAACAGGTTATGCTTAAGATCTTTAACATATAAGATATCATTAGTATTATTCTTACCATCCAGAGTAATGGATCTTCTATCATGGATCAGACAAAGAGTGTCATCACTGAGTCTTACAACACCACCATCATAACTTTCCAATTTCAAAAACTTTCTCTTATCACCTTTCATATGATCTGAGCATCCATTTTCAATAACCCATTCATCTTTCTCCTCAATATGTGTAGCCAAAGCTCTTTCAACATTCATGTAACTAGTAGATTTAGGATCATATTCATCCTTTATAACAATAAACACCCATTCATCTTATTTTGAACAACCTTCATTAGACTCATCATCTGTCACCTCTTCATCAACAACATAATAAAATTTCTTCTGATATCTAGGTTGGAATTTCTAGGGTTTATACTTAGTAACTCTTTCAGGACATCTTAAAGAAAAATGACCAATATTATTTCAAGAAAAACATTTAAGAGGAAAGTTTCCTTCATACTTACCAACACCTTTAGGAAATCTCTTGGCAATAATGTCTTCAAGTTCTTCAAGGTTTCTCTCTTCTTCTTCAAATTATTCCATCTCCTTTACATATTTGGATACTCTTGTATAAATTTATCCCAAATCATATCTCTTCTTGTTCTTAGAAATAGTAGCATTGATTCCAATTCACTTTTATGAAGGGAATCATCAAGTTCACTCATCTAAAAAGCTAAAAGCTTACCCATCAACATATCTTTTGTAACATTTTTCACAATCTTGATCTCCTCAATAGAAAAAACTTTGTGTTTTAAGGAAGGCGGTAAGGACCTAAGTATTTTTTCTACAATCTCTATTTCATCCAACATCTCACTAGCACATCTACTACGGCAAACAATTTCATTGACCTTCTGTATGTAGGAATAAACATTATCATATTCACTCATCTTTAATGTCTCATACTTTCCTTTTAGAGTCTGCAACTTAGCTAGTTTTACATATGTGTCACTTTCATACAATTTATCCAACTTCTTCTAAATCTCATGTGCATAGTTTAATTCCATAATATTTGTGTACTCTTCATCTGACAAGGCACTCAATAATGCTTCCTTATCTCTAATGTTGTATTAAACCTTCTTCTCATTGGAAGTAGTAATAGAAAGACTTGTAGGAGGAACACATGTTGTCTCATTAATTTCCCAATACTCTTCACCAATGCATCTCAAATGTGTTTCCATGCAACCTTTCCACAGAGAGTATTTAGTGTTGAACAAGATGAATAACTAAGAGGGGGGATGGTGCATCAGTTATTCCCACACAATTTATAAAACTTTCTCTATGTTGTTTAACTCATAAACAACAATATTAGCACTTTTATATTTTTTGATTAAGCACATCAAACATTCACATAAAATGTAAGCATTAAGAACACAAAAATATTGACATAGAGAATACCAAGATTTATGTGGAAACCAAAGATGGGAAAAACATGGAGAAGATAATTCTCATGAAATGTAAAAATACCTGTTAAGGTTATTTTTACGAAGGCTCACTATCAAGTACACGAGGTTCACTATTAATACATAATAAGGCTCATTGCTGATATAGAAAGGCTCATTGCAGATATACAAAGGCTTACTATTGATACAAATAGACTCACTTCCAAAGTATTTGAAATAAGATTGAATCCACCACTGAGATCACTTTGCATACAAGAAAAACATAAGCCACTTCTCTTGTTCCAAACAATATTCCTCACCCTTCTTATACTAGTTGATGCCACCAACTATGTTAGTCAAATGAAATTTGAAATAAGTCACACCAAGACATTCTTGAGGTGGTAAGGAATGAGATGTAGACCACCTCGAATAATACAACTTACCTCGCACATGCCAACACATAACACCATCTCCAAAGCCTTCAGTTCCAATGGTCATGATGAACATGTTACATAACAACATTTGGGACCAAAATGAACACACTCCAAAAAGGATTGACCCAAACAAATCCACCAAATATTGCACACAAAGTAGAACTACCACCAAAAGAGAAATCTACTAGTGAACACTTATGTCAAGATATACGTCCTATTGGTACAACAACTGATACCACTAGGGGTGTCAACAAGAATTTCAGTCCACTTTTTGGCTGAAAGGTTGAACTTTTTCCACTATTTTTAAGAATTCATCCCAATTGACCTAGATATTTGAAGCAATTAAAAGTTGAATCTTTAAAAAATTCAATAATAAGAAACATAATATTGAAAGTCTAGTTTCTAAATATGTAATTTATATTAATACCTAAATAAAAAAATTGATTTTCACTAAGTGTTTCCAAAAATCATTGTTTAAAAGTCACCTTTTCAGGACCTCCCATGCCTATGTACAACAACCATAATTGGACCTAAATGAAATTGTTTTTTTGATTCCTTACGAGATATGAATTTTAAGACACATAAGAATGCTTAACATGTTTTTTTGTAATTTTTTTGAATATATTTTTTCTACTATTTTTTTATTGGGTGTGATTTTTGTTTTGAAAACCCCTTGTGTACGACAAATATAAGTTGACCTAAACTCATCAAATTTTCAAATTTTATTTTTTTAAAGTGAAAATAATTGTCTTTAGTTTGATGTCATATAATTTTTTTTTCAAAAATGTGAAAAAATTAAAGTTATTTTAAACATAAGAAAACCTATTATTTTACGCTTATGTACCTATTTTATTAGAAATTATTTAAAAAATAAAAAAAAACTCCAACTAAACCAAAAATTTATATTTTAAATTTATGCAATTATATCTATAATGGGTTTTAATTTTGGGAAAAAAATTCCTACAAAACATCTTCCACCAAAAGTGGGTTTCCCACGCAAAAAGTTCTAGAAGTGAACTCAACTTCTCCCACTTACCCGCAAAACTATTGATACACAACAACCCATACAACCAAAACATGAACATGCATAGGATTTTTTGACATTAATGAAAACCATTAATGACAACAACATGAATAGAATCAACTTCACATTCTAACAATCTTCCCCTTTGTCATTGATGGAAACATTCATCAATAACAAAGCAAACAACTCCAAATAATATCAGCAACAAATTTCCATCTTATTATGAATTTCTCCCCCTTTGACAATAATGAAAAAGGGTCAAACTCCCCTAAGAAACACACTCTGCTCCCCCTGAGAGGAAGCCACCAGGCACTAACCCAGAAAGAAATAATCATCCAACCATGTTGGACCAATGCACACACTAGTGCATTCTAGTAAATGCTAGGAAGGAGCAGAACACCCAACTTCACCCTTAGATACTTGAAAGTATCCTTGCACATAAGTTTTGTGAATATGTCTTCTATCTAATCCTTTGTAGGCACATATTCAAGTTTTACTTCACCATCCAACACCTTCTCCCTGATAAAATGATACCTAATAGATATATGCTTTATTTTGCAATGTTGTACTGGATTTTGGCATGCTTATTGCATTGGTATTATCACACATGATCAAAATTGGTTCTTTAAATGTAACTCCTATATCCTTCAAAGGTTGTTTCATCCATAATACTTGAGTAAAAAATGAGGATGTTGCAATGTCTTCCAATTTAGTAGTTGATAAAGTTATAGAATCTTGCTTCTTTCTTGACCAAGCAACTAACCAAGAGCCAAGAAAGTAAGCTCCACCACTAGTACTTATTTGATTATCCAAACATCCTACCCAATTTTTATTGGTATAGGCTATCAATGTGAAATATGGACCTTTTGGATACCACAAACCAAACTCTTATGTTCCTTTCGAATATATGAATATCCTTTTCACCACCATAACATGTGATTTTTTCAGTTCTTGCTAAAATATGGCTGTTAGGCATACTACATACATAATATATGGTCTGGTAGTAGTCGGATACAACAATCTACCAATCATTGATCTATATTTATTTGCATCTACTTTTGGTGACTCATCTTCCTTAGTTAGCTTATAACTGGTAACAATTGGAGAATATACCGGCTTGGAATTCTCCAACCTAAACTTTTTTATCAATTCCTTGACACACTTGGATTGAGAAATGAAAAATATTTTTCTTCTCTGAATTACTGACACAAGGGTAGGACAAGAGGGGCCAAATGATGGCACACCCTACCAATCCAACCCTGCTCAATAACTCGTGGAAGCAACAACAAGCATACAGTGAGAGAGAGAGAAAGCAGGATCATTCATATATTAACTTCTTTCAAATAGATTCATACATGCCAAGCTGTAAGGCCTTCCCGGTTAGGGCTAAATATTACAATGAATTAAAGAAGTCCTCAACATGCAAGGATCTGCCACAATCTCTATTCTCTTATCTTCTATCTTCTACCAAAACTGACTCTTAAACTCTAACCAAACAACTGTACTTATACAAGAGGCTACAGAACTGAGTCGACCTTCAGATCCATAATAAATGGAAGGAATGGTCAAATCTAGGACCACACGCTTCCCAATGATGGATACCAACATTAAATCCATGACCCATAATCAATGCACAAGTCGGCCTTGAAGAAACTCAAAATAAACTACTCGGTAAGCAAGGATGACCGAGCAACAAACAAGCATCGCCGAGCACCAGTGAAACAATCGACTACCCAGGAGATAACCAACCATACTCGGTAACCAAAGGAGACTGACCAACTATCGACCAACTCGGTCAAAGAAGGAACCGAGCAACACAGACAAACTTTAAATCTTTTTGGTGACACAGGATTGCCAAGGACCCAAGATGCTCCTGCATCAATTACCTACAGTCCAAGAAAGAGATTCAATTATCCTTTCATAGACATCTCAAATTCCTTTTGTATCTCTTCTAAAAATATTTTTCACAAGTTATCCTTGCCTCTGAAAATAATACCATCAACATGCACAAAAACAATTTGAATCTAATCTCAATATTTTTTGTAATACATATTTTTTTTACAAAACCTTTTTGAAACTTCAATCCAATCAAATATCTATCCAATCTTCTATACCATACTCTCCTTTCTTTCTTCAATCCATACAATTCCTTCTTTAGTCTACGTAATGCTTCTAGTTTTTCTTTTGATACGAAGCCTTCTAGCTACTCAATGTAAACTTCTTCCTTCATATCTCCTTTCAAAAATGTTGACTTCACATCAATCTGATAAACCTTGAAATCCTTATGTGCTACAAATTCCATAAATATTCTGATCACCTCCATCTAAGCAACATGAGCATAAGTCTCCTCAAAATCAATCCCTTCAATCTGAGTATATCCTCTGTAAACTATTCTTGCCTTGTTTCTTATCAATTTTCCATTCTCATCCAACTTGTTTTGGTACACACACTTAGTACCAATCACATTCTTATTTGTTAGTCTAGACAAAAGTTCCCAGGTTTGATTCTTCTCAATTTGATCAAGTTCTTCCTTTATAGCATTTACCTAATTTAGATCATTGCGTGCTTCTTCTATAGATTTAGGTTTAAATTCTTAAAGTAGACACTACACAACATAAAAGGATTTATGTTATTTAATCATTTGTTTGCAACAAGGACCACCTTGATAGGAATTAAAAAAACATGTAAATCCCATAACTAGCCAAGATCAGTGTCTCATCTAGTAGCAAACAAAGTCATCAGAAGTACAACATTATATCACAGAGTTTCATCAATAGCCTAAGATCTAAGAATATTTCCTTATAATATTCCTTAACAGTAATTCCAACCCATCCTACTTTTCAAAATCCCTGCACAATGCCAATAAGTTTGTAACTCCTGTCAAGAATATTAATCAACTCTTTGAATTAAAGCATGAAAGAAAGTTAAATATCTCATAAAAAGACACTAAATGGGATAAATCTTTGTTTTATTACATTTAAAACTTGACTAAGTCATACACTTGAGAGATATGAAACATTATTGTATTTCATTGAAAAAACTAAGCTACCTTTGTCATATAACATAGATACAACTAAAAACACCCAAAAAAAAAAAAAGGATTCAACCCTAATTCATAAAAGACTTGTTCTTTGGAAGATTTAAAAAATGTTCCTACCTAAGAAAACCTTCTACTAGGACCCTCAAGGGAAACTAAAAATGGAACCCAAAAGAAGAATCTGTATATCATGGACTTGATTACCCTTTTATAGGAACAAGGGTAGCTGTTGGAAACTACAATTGAAACAATTGTTATATTGTCATTGATGTCAAACCTTAACTTGTAAGATAGTTTCTATCTAGGATAGTACCATATCTATTGATTGATGAAGAGGATTTGGAAATGAGATAACAAGAGAACCTAAGGAAAGGTTGAGTTATTTGAAACTTCAATGGGTACTTGATTAATTAGCATGTTGATAAGATAATGTATTGTTTATCTAAGTAAGAAGAAAGACTGGAAAGGTAGGCTTAACCAAGAAAAAGTGAAGAAATCTAATTTAAGCCGAGTGATGTTAGTGTCGACCGAGCACTGGTATATGCCGAGTAAATCTAGTGTTGACCGAACACCAGTAATTATCGAGCGATAGGAAATTACTGAGCAAAGATAGTGTTTACTGAGGAAGAGATTTTGTAGTGATGACCGAGATACACAGTGATGACTGAGGAGAAGAACACAGTATTGACCGAGTGTCAGTAAATTACATTTGGAGAAAGAATTAAGATTCCCAGCCGACATAGTTGAATTCTTGGGATATGTAAAACATGTTGACATTATTAATGAATTGTATGGAGCATTAAATGCATGGTAAATCATTTTCTTATGGATTCAAAGAGAATTTTGGAGATGTATCTAGAAGGAAGGATGAAGAACATAATGATGGAAGGATTAGATGAATCTGACCTAAACCTAAGATCTATAGAGGAGATTAAGTGGAAAAAGACTAATCTACCTGATCGAAGAGGTATAAAGAAAAACCTAATTGTGAGGTTATGTAGAATGAAGAGGAGGTTGATGTTATTGACTGATAAGTCTAAGTAGAAGGCTAGAGGTGAAATTGTGAAGGAGTTGAAAAAAGTTGTGATTGCTTGAAGAGAATTCTGAGAAGATTAGAGATGGAGATGGAAATGAAGATCAGTCAGTAAATCAACATATATGTGCAAAGTGGATCTATATTTGCAAATTGAGTTGTATGTTTTTCAAATCAGAAACTACTGTTACTTTCTAACTATTGTATCAGTCTAAATCCTTTAATCAAGGTTGACCTAATAGTCATTGTATAAATCCTTTAATCAAGGTGACATTCTAATGGGATGTTCTTAAGTCCTCTAACCAGGCCACTTTTGACAGAGTGTTTTAAATCTTTTAATAGGGTCACACCTGGCAGTGTGTTTGTAAACCTTTAACAGGGTTGGCTTTTCACAGAGCTCACTTCAGAAGAGTGAAAATTAGTAGCATGTTACAAAGTGGTTTTTCCTAGATTGGGTTTCCACTATAAATCATGATGTTATACTTATGTAATGTTTTGATGTGAATGTTTTTATATTATACAAGTTAATTACTTCTAGACAGTGGACTACATGTTATATGTTTTTGATATATGCTATAGAGACAGAGTTGAATTGCTGATTAGATCTGAGATTGTTGAAGTATTGAAAAGTTCAATTGGTACATCAGGACCCAAGAATAACTGATTCACCCCCTATCAGTTATTCTAAATCATTCTAACAATTGGTATCAAATTTGTTGGTGCTTACAGAGAAAATTTTTAAGGTACTTGAAGCTAATGATCAAGATGTATAAAAAGAAGGTACCAAAGTTAAACAAAGAGAACTTCCCTACATGGAAAAGTCTAATGAAATTGCATCTAGCTAGTATTGGTGATTCGATGAAGTACTATGTGGAACATGATTATGTCATACCTGTTGCACCTTTGACTGCTGAGGAGATGAAAGAAAAACAAGAACAAAATCAAGCAATGTCAGAGATTGCATCTGCTCTAAGCTATCCTGAATTTGAAGATATCAAAGACTACACTACTACAAAGAAAATGTGATACTCTTGCAACTATCTATGGTGGAGATACAAATGTACTGAGAGAAAAATCTAAAAGTTTGAGAGGTAAGTTTGATGAAATGAAAATGCAAGAAGGTGAAAATATTTCTCAGTACTATGGTAGAATTAAGGAGGTAGTGAATGCTATCAGAGGAGCTAATGGAAACATTGATGATGAAACTGTTATTGGTAAAGAATTGAGAACTTTGATTCCTATCTATGCTATCAAAATTTCTGCAATATAAGAATCAAGATGTAACCCTGGTAATGTTCTAACTTTGGAAAGTCTTGTTGGAAAGATTATTGCTTTTGAGCGATCTAAATATGATAACTACACTGTTCCTAATGTTGAATCTACATTCAAGTCACAAATGGTACTGCATAAGTCTAAGAAGGAAAAAGAAAAGTGTATGAAAAGTGATAGTGACAGTGATAGTGATAGTAACACTTTTGATGAGGAACTAGATGATCTTGAAGCACTCACGGCTAGAAGACTACAAAGAGGAAAAGGGAAATATAAAGGTAAACTTCCTATAATCTATTTTTTATGTAACAAAGTTGGCCATATTGCAGCAAGATGCCCTGACAGGACTGACAAGGATGAGAGAAGGGAAAACAATTACAAAGACAAGAGAAATGACAAAGATCACCAAAGGTATAGAGACTACAAAGACAAAGATAATAAATCCTACTATATTGTTGAAGAGGAAATTGGAAGTGACACTAGTGAATCTGATGAATGTGATATTGAAGTTGTTTATGTTGGTATGAAAGATGATTATGATGATGAGAAAATTGCACTTATTTATTATGTGAGTAAAGGTGATAAATTGATTATTGATAGTGGTTTCTCACGTCACATGATTGGTGATAAAAGTAAATTTGAAACCCTAGATCATTACAAAGGTAGAAGTGTTAAGTTTGGTAATGATGCACCATGTCCTATGAGAGGTAAAAGATCAATTAAGTTGACTGATAAGATCACATGTGAAAATACTTATTGGGTTGAAGGTCTTTACTATAATTTTCTGAGTGTTGCACAGTTGAACATTATTGGTTATCGAGTGGAATTTCATCACAGAAAGGATAAAATATTTGATGCCACTGGTGAGCTAATTGGAAGTGGAGAATAGACAAGAGGTAACTTGTTCTATCTAGAACTATATGAAGAAACATGTTCGTTTGCACAATTTGATGATGTATGGTTATGGCATAAGAGGTTGTGTCATGTGAATTTTGACAATCTAGTAACTATTAGTAAAAAGAAGAAAGTTAGAGGTTTGCCAAGATTGAAGAAACCTGATAATGTGATGTGTAAATGGTGTCAATTGGGAAAAATGACAAAGTCTAGTTTTAAGAGCAAGACATATACTTCTGAAAATATTTTGGAATTGGTTCATACTGACCTTTGTGGACCTATGGGTGTACAAAGTTATTGTGGTGATAATTATTTTATTCTATTTGTTGATGACTACACTAGGATGATGACTGTAATGTTTTTAAATGAGAAATCTGACACATTTTAGTTGTTGAAGTGGTATTTGGAAAAAGTTGAAAAAGAAACAGGTAGAAGCTTGAAATGTTTGAGATTTGACTGAGGTGGAGAGTTTATATCAAATGAGTTCAATCTATTCTGCACTGATAGAGGAATCAAAAGAAAGATGCCTCCACCAAGACCACCTCCACAGAATGGCATAGAAGAGAGAAGAAACAGGTCAATTATGGATTGTGCTAGAACACTGATGATTTAAAATAATGTTGCACAAAAATACTAGAGATAATTTGTAAGTACAAATGTTTATACCTTAAATCAAGTACAAATCAAGAAAGGTACACATGATACACCTTTTGAGTTATGGCATGGTTATGCACCTAATGTGAATTATTTTAGAGTCTTTGGGAGTAAATGTTATATATTGAAAGATAATAGGAATGGAAATTTTGATACAAAAAGTGATGAAGGCATATTCCTAGGTTATTCCACTAAGAGAAAAGCTTATAAGTGTTTGAATTCTAACACAAACAAAGTTGTGGAAAGTGAAAATGTTAGAGTTGATGAATATGCAGGATATAATGAATTGGAGGGAAAACAAGAACCTAAAGATTATAGATCTGTTGTTTACATGGAAGAAGGAGATGCAAGTAATACAGCTAAACCGGATGCAGAGTCACATATAAGTAATGCTGAGCATTAGGAGGATGCTTCCAAACATTAGGAAGGTAATGCCGAGCATCAAGAGGATGCCACTGAGAATCAAGAAGGGATGCCAAGCAATAAGAAGAAGAAGCATATAACTTGCAAGATGAATTTGAAGATCAAGAAAAAGGAGAAAATAAATCCAAACCTACATTGGCACAATATGTAAGAAGACATCATAAGCATGAACAAATAATTGGAGATAAAGAGTCTGGAATCTTGACAATAAGTAAGTTGAAAGATCATACATGCTTATTATGTGAGTTTGAGCCTAAAACTGTAAAAGATGCTTTAGAGAATGATGATTGGATACAAACCATGAATGAAGAAATTGATCAAATAGAAAAGAATGATACTTGGACTCTGGTGCCGAGACCAAAAGACAAGAATGTTATTGAAACAAAATAGACATTTAGAAATAAGTTAAATGAATATGGAGAGGTCACAAGAAACAAGGCAAGATTGGTATGCAAGGGGTATGCACAAGAAGAAGGAATTGACTATGGAGAGACATTTTCCCCTGTTGCAAGATTAGAAAGAGTGAGGACTCTACTTACATATGTTAAATTTAAAGGTTTCAAAGTATATCAGATGGATGTCAAATCTGCATTTTTGAATGGTATATTGGAAGAAGAGGTATACATTGAACAACTTGAAGGATTTGTTGATCAGAGCAAGAAAAATATGGTTTGCAAGTTGAACAAGGCGCTGTATGGATTGAAACAAGCCCCTAGAGCATGGTATGAGAGAATACATAATTATTTGATAAAGATTAGATTTGCAAGGAAAAATGACAACAGTAATCTATATATGAAGATAGAGAAAGGTAAAGGAATTTGTTAGCTGAAAATTTTCTTGATTATATCATATTTGGAGGATGAGATGCCCTATGTTAGAATTTTTCAAATGAGATGTAAACTAAGTTTGAAATGTCTATGTTTGGAGAGATCAAATTATTTGTTGGTTTGCAAGCTTATCAAATGGAGAAAGGTATCTACATTACTCAATCTAAATATGTTAAAGATATATGGTATGGAAGACTCCAAACTAGTGAGCACTCCTATGGCTACTAGATAGAAACTATCCAAAACTGATGATACTACTGAAGTGAATCAAACCTTATATAGATCTATGATTGAAAAGCTACAATATGTTGTTCACAGTAGACTAGATATTGCCCTAGAAGTTGGGATTGTGGCAATATTTTCTTCCAATCCTAAGGATAATCATATAATGGCAGTGAAAAGAATCTTGAGATATTCGAAAGGAACTGAGGATTATGGATTATACTACAAGAAGAATGAAAAATTTGAACTGAGAGTTTACACTAATGTAGATTGGGTTGGAAATGTTGATAATAGAAAAAGTACAAGTGGTGGAGCATTCATTCTAGGAAAGAGATTAGTCTCCTGGACAAGCAAGAAATAGAACTGCATTTCCCAATCTACAACAGAAGCTGAATATGTAGCAACAATAGTGAATTTTTGAAATTTAGTGTGGATTAAGCAATTGTTAAAAGGAATGAAAGAGGAAATCATTGAGCCAGTTTTTATTTTCTGTGATAACACAAGTGCTATTAATATATCAAAGAATCCAATGATGCACACAAAGACTAAGCATAATGCTATCAAGTATCATTACTTGAGAGAGCTGGTTCAAGACAAAGAAGTGATAATGGAATATGTGAATACAAAGGAACAATTAGAAGATATATTCACAAAAGTTTTACCTAAGGATGCTCATGAATATCTTAGAGGTAAACTAGGGGCGATTCCCCTACCTGAGGCTTCCTAGTCAACTAGGAGCACTACATAAAATGTGCTAAACAAAATATTTGACAAATTGATGTAGAAGAGGTCACACTTTAGGAGTTGCCTAGAGTTGTGAGAAGTGAAGCAGAGATGATAATCAGTAATAAGAAAGATCACAGAAGAAGAATACACCATACAAAATAGACATGAAGACATCTACATGTGGAAGATGGAAGTGATAGATACAAATTTGGCATTGTTATCAAAGAGGGAGAGATTCAGATGAAAACATAGAGGGAGAAGATTCAATGGAACCTTAGAGATTGATATAGAAAAGATTTAGAGGGAGTAATTGAGTAAGCGGTCAAGCAAAAGAAAGTTGTGAATCAAAATGAAGCTAAGGATATTATAAAAATATGATGCACAAAGATTTTGGATTGTTTGGTAAGTCATGCGTTATTCATATGGTGTTTCCATCAATGCCAAAGAGGGAGATTGTTAGAAAATACAATTAAAATAATTGTTATATTGTCATTGATGTCAAACCTTAACTGGTAAGATAGTTGCTATCTATAATAGTACCATATCTATTGATTGATGAAGAGGATTTGAGAAAGGAGATAACAAGAGAACCTAAGGAAAGGTTGAGTTATTTGACACTTTAATGGGTACTTGACTAGTTGGCACATTGATAAGATAATGTATGTATCATCATAAAATGGAAGCACTTCCATTTAGGACTGGTTTATCCCTTTGAGTAAGTGGTTTGGGGTCATGTCAAATCCCTTGAATGGGTCTTTGACTTGGATCTAGTTTTTTTCCTGTCCTGCCCTATTTTCCACTTCTTTCCTACCTATTTATGGTATCTTGCTCTAAGATTTTGAGGTTCTTGACCTCTGGGTCAAGGTCAAACTTCTGGGTCAAGGTTGACCTTGACCCTAACCTAGGTTAGGGTCAACCTCAACCTTGACCCAGGGTCCAAATTTCAAATTCCAAATATTTTCGGATGTCGGGGTTTGGAAAGAATTCTTTCCCTCTTCTGGGTTGGCTGCTTCAGGCTTCGAAATGTTGACTCTTAAAAGAAATTTAATATAGGTCCACTTCTAAGGGTATGAGCCTAATGAGAATTTATTTCTCATATGTCATCCTCTCTAGAAGTTGGTGTCCTAGACTAGTATATAAGGAAGCTTTCTCCTGTCATTTAACGAAGGAAAAGAGAAGGGAAGAAAAGGGAGGATCATCTATGCATAATTTATCAAAGTGAGAATTCAAGCACTCAAGCATTCGAGCATTCAAGCATTCAAGTGTTCAAGCATTCAAGATTCAATTCATCAAGGAGATCTATTGGTAGCCATTGAAGGATTCAAGCTCTATGGAGCCCTGTTGTTGAAGATTTCTCCATCCATATCCTTTAAAGCTTCTTCTTATTCCAAGCTCCATTCAAGATTGGTGTTGAAGATCTAAAGACAAGTGATTTGAGACATCCTACAATTCTACATCCATTTGGAGCATCCATACTTGTGGATTCAATGATTTAAATCCTTCACAAGGATTTCAACATAAACAAGGTGAATTGTTCTATTTACTTTATTTATTACTGCAATTTCAATTCTATTTCAAGGTTAATTTCAAAACTAGGGTTTGACCAAGGCAAACCCCTCCCCCAACAAACAAAACTATTTTTCTTGCAAGAACAGGTACGAAACAACAAATTACATAGCAGATTTGGATACCCTTTTCGGAAAACTTTCAGGATCTGCGAATAGATTTTCCATTGGAACAATGCAGGTCAAGGTCGACATAAAGGGGCATAATTGTGCCCTCGTATTTGGGTCAAGGTCGACCTAACTCATAAAATAAAAATATTTCTAGGTTTTCTCTGTCTCTGTGTTTCCAGGCTAGGGTAGGTTGTAGAATTTTCAGAAACTCGGTATAGACACTAGAAAATAATAATTTTTAGATTTTCTACATTTCAAGATAAGTGTTTCATTTTATCCTAATCTTTCTAATTTATTGTTTTACTTTATAATTAAGAAATTAGACCCCCTTTCCTTGTTTATCCATAACCAGTTGATTCCTTTTTGCATTGATCGTCTCCTTTCGGTTAATCAATTGGGATCTTCTTGTCTTGGATTAGGAGGTAATATATATCTACAACATTTTCAACACACCCCACCCACAAACATATTATATATATATATATATATATATATATATATATATATATATATATATATATATATATATATATATATATATATATATATATATATATATATATATCTTACATTTTGGTGAACCCGCGATAGACAACTCTTTCTTTTTGGTGTTGGATGCTTTGCTTCTTTTCCTTAAGACTAGCTTAGATTAGTTTTCTTTTATGCTCTTGCATTTTAAAATATAAAAATAAAAATAAAAAATCTACATACTCATCAAAATAAAAAATATTTCTTGCATTTCATTCACTATGAAGATCCTTAAGATGCTTTGGTGTGTGGTTATTGTATGCACCCTAAAATGGTCACCTAGACTTTGGGCCCCCATTCATCAATTTATCATTTCCTAAATCAATGTCTTGCAATATTTTTAATTTAAATCAATTTCCTTGATCAAATCGTAATTAATTCAATTATTTTAATATTTTCTAAGGTTTGATCATTTTATCCTAAGTTTTATTTAATTAAGAGAACATGCTTCCTTTTAATTAAATAAAAAAAACTTTTAATTAAATAATTTTTTTTTAATTAAATAATAAAATTACTTTATCCTAAGCCACATTTAATTAAAAAAATAAATCTCTTTTAAATAAATAAAAAATCTTTTAATTAAATAATAGAAACCACTTTGCTAAAAATCATAAATAAATAATAAAATAAAAATAAAAATAAAAAGACTTTTTATCTACACATTGAATGCACACTTTCCAAGATTAGTGGAATCTCCTTTGGCCTCTTAATCTCTTCCACACATCTTTTTGCCTCTTAACCATGCTCATTGATTTTGCTTCTTGAGAATTTTGAGCACATGGATCAACCAAGATTTAATCTCCACCATTGCTCATTTCTTTTTGCCTTTTAATCTTGACTGTCTATTCATTTCTAAATTCTTTATAAGGAGCCCTCTCCTTCTCATTTTATGCATGAAGATTTTAGAGATCCAGATTTTATGTTATTGTTATATAGGTTTGGAGAGCGATTTTGGAGGAGAATTTGAGCACTTGAGCTTGAACATTTCAACTTATCTTTTCTTGTCTTCTTCTCTCATGCCTCCATGAAAATCCATTTACATTACTCTTGCACTTGCATATGAGATTAGATTCATATTTCTTTTCATAGAATAATCTTGCATAAGCATTTCCTTTCATAGATTAGTTTGCTTTCATGCATTGTTATCATATATAATAGCTTTCATTTTCATTTGCATGCATACTTGATGATCATGGAGACTAGCATTCTTGATTTTCCTCTTTGAATCTCTCATTTTATGGTGTACTTGCATGGGCACAAACTAGGTCTAAACTAATGGCCTCCATCATAAGCCCTTGCACTCCATTAAGTGTGTTGCCATTTGAGACCTCATTCTTGAGCAATCTTGGATATAATGACTCATAGAAGTGTATCAACATTTTAGCACACATTTTTTGTGCCTACCGTGGGGCAACCCACCTTTACATGTTGGTTTTGGTTATTTTTGGAGCTAACCCCCTTGTGCAGATTTGCTTGGAGACTAAAACCCTAAATTTTTAAATATTTGATCATATCTCCCAAACGGCTTGGAGTTTCGATTTGAATTTTTTTTATAGTTTGGCGACATATCCAAGAAGATTTAGTAAAAAATTCAAAATTTTCTGAGGTATTTTGATTTTTTTATAATTTTTTCTTTAGTTTTCATAAAAAATTAATGTTTGGCGCAAATCAACATATTTTTGAAATATTTACATTTTTAGAAAGATCTTTAAATTATATAGGGGGTCTATTTTTTTTGTTTCAAATTTGGATGCAATCTCATAGCTCAAATAGTCGATTTATAAAAATTGGTCTGTTTTGGTAAAATGGGTCTCTAGGGCACAAATGAAGAGATTTTTCTAAAAAAATTTCATTTTTGGAAAGCTCTCTATTTTTTAGCAGGCGTCTTTTTTTTGCATTTCTATTTTTGTGTCTGAAATCATATCAAAAAAATCAGATCTTGTTGACTAGGTCAAGTGCAAAAAAAATAAAATTTTGTGATGAGTATGTACTTATTTTTCATGGTTCAATGCATGATATGACTTGTCATTTGGATTATTTTATGGTTATTATTGCTCCTAAAAATTGATTTTCATATCTAACCCTAAGGTTTGCATAAGTTGAATATACATTTCATATCTTGTTTGCTTGTTTGCTTATTGGAGAGTACGTGGCTTGCTTAAAAATAAGGTAAAATCTACTAAGCGTGTTGCTTTGGACTTGAGGTGTTTTGTTGCATCTCTATAACATTTGGATTTTGGGAATAAAATGAATCTCTCATATTTTTGGCTTGAGTGTTTATTGCTTTCATAGATCACATTTCAATTTTGCTATAAAGGAGACAATGAATCTAGATTTGATTTCTTGCATATATGTCTCACATAGTAATTAGGCCCTATGAACACTATTTATGGCTTTCTTGAGAGAGTGAGATTCATTCAATTATCTTACATGTGAAGCTCTTCTTGATGATAGAACCCCTTGTAGATAGGGAATGAAGTTATTATCTCATGGTCTTACTTGGTTTAGTCCTCAACTTTGATTGGTATGTTCTCTCTTGGACCTGCTTAAAGAGATTGGTAGACATTGTTGTTGACGTATGAACCTTGGTGAGGTGATTTCAATTTTAGCGTGTAAATGAATTTTCTTGCTATGTTTGGGTAAGGTGAGTCTTTCTTATTAGAGAGGGTTAACCATAGTGGACATTCCATTTATTGGGTCAACCACGTGGATGGAACCTCAAGTGGTAATAGCCATTTTCGTCGTGGTAGCGACAACCGCTATATAAATATCTTTGTGGAGGAAATCTCTACGGGTGTAGTTTTTTGTTGGGCTGTCAGATCTCCTCAACATCTTTGATTGATTAAATTCTCATAATGTGTCAAAACCCCAGTGCACCTGGATTGGAGTTCACCCTCTTGAAATTGCAAAAGTTGCAGAGTTGACCATTACTACGGGTGACCCCACAATAGTGGGTTACACTTTTTTAGACATGCTGATTTTGGCTGAAATAACACATTTTTAATAAAATATGATAATTTGAGCCTTGAGAGGTTCCATTTGATAGAATTAATTACAAATGATTAGCTTAAAGCCTCTTAGATAAAAAAAAGTATTGATATAACATTTATACTCTAATTCATACCTACAATGGAGTCTCCTTCACACCTTTTAAAATGCTGACAAAAAATCACGTCGACTTTATCTTTTTGCAGATCAAATGAATCCATTTGAAAAATCTATCTATGTAGTAAGTTACTACTAAGAAAAATCTTTCCAATGATTATAATGTTAATATATATTAACTTTATTATGACTTTGTATTTTTAGTTTTACTAAACATAGATTTTTCACCGTATGTCTACATCTATGTTTGAAGCTTATAGAAAAATAGTAAATGAGAGGAAAAAATTTCTAAAAAATATCTATGCCCTAGGTATTGAATTTATCTTTCTATCAAAAAAATAAAAATAAAAATGGACAAATACAGGACAAGTTATAAGCTATGTAGTCAAGGTATGTCAAAATTACAGTTTAGTCAACTTCAAACATTAATAAAATATGTAATATTCATGATAATGTCATCAAACCAATTGCATGCCCTACATATGGGTGTTACAAAACTAAATTAGAAATAATCACATTGATATCTAATTTAGAAAAAAAGTTATGCTCTATGAAAATAATGTAACTCTTTGAAAATGACATTTTCAACAACATACCAGTTTTCGTGGGAGAAAGAAAAAACTATTCAAATCAATTCAAAAATAAAAATAAAAAATATATTTAGAATATAGACAAAATTTTTTAAAAGACTCTAATTTACTTCATGTTCTGATTTCAAACGGTTTATTGAAAAAATGGATCTGAATCTGATTTTTTTTTTCAAAATATAGAGTCCAATGTCCATTCAGGCAAAAAAGTGTAACCCACTATTGTGGGTTCAACCACAAACCATAGTGCAACCAAATTTTTCTTTGCTAGGACTATGTGCATGACTGAAAAACATTTTGAGAACATACACAAGTAGAATCTTTAGGGAGTAGAATACTATGTCACTATTCTTGTTCATGCGCAAGGTTTCTTTGTCCCTTGCTCATTGTTTGAAGACAATTATTTGCTTGAACTCCCTGATTGCTGTCTTGCGTCCCTAATTAATGATAAAAATATGTTGATGCATCTAGTTGGTCATTTAAAATGAAAAAAAAATGAGTTCTTGAGTAAAAAAAACTAGTTTTTTACAACTTTCTTGATTTGCTATCATATCATTTCCAGTCTTCCTCGATCGATCTGGATCAGATCAGGTCACTTACCCTGCTGTTAGAAGCCTGTTTGTACCTTGGATTCTTGCATTTTGACCTCTTGAAATAGTAATATTTGATTTTATGAGTGACCTTGCTTAGAATCAGTGAGCTAGAAATCATCCTTGTTGAGAAGATCAACCTTTGGATCCCTTGATAACATGCTTGGAGAGTTTTAGTAATCTCTTGTCCATTCACTTCCATCCAAATTCAAATTCAATCAATATAACTTGGGTAAATCATCCTCCTGATCCATATGTGTTAGGGTATTCACCCATTCATTGGGCACCTCTGTGGTAGTGTTGGTTTATGCCTCTTGCAAAATTTCTATCTTATCATCTCTCTTTTTGGACAAGTGAGTGCTTTTACTATCCTAGTTTGGTACCAATGTTTCTTAGGGTCATCCTATCACCTAGTTCCCTTTCTTTCATTTTGGTTACAACAAGATATCAAGTAAATCAAGGAAAGAGACCCCAAGTAGTCTTTAACCAATTACCCTTAGTTCAAACTCACCAAAAATATAAAGGAAAATAATCCGTATTTGATCAATCACCTAGGAACAACTTGGAAGTTTGGTTTGATCCCAAGAGTAACCTTAGTGATTTGAGTACACCCTTAGCATATTCTCACTTAGACATGGATATGAGTTACATAATGACTCGATTAGAGAGGGAAGAAATGGAGAAAAACCTAGATAACATATTTGAAATGCATAAAGATACCATTCTGTTTGGCAATTCCTCTCATGAAAATCGACAGTCTCACCCCTTATCTCAACTAGATATTTGGATGCACACCAAAGGGCTAAAAGAGATAAGAAGAAATCCTATCAAGAAGAGAAATCACAACATGAAAGCCAATATGATGAACCTTATGAAACTCATGTGAATGCAACATACACCAATGAATTGTTTAGATATTCAAGACCAAGTTCACCGCTCAAAACAACTTCAAGATACACAAGCAAAAGACTTAAGAGAATTGAGCATGAAAAGAAAGCCTTCCTAGATGAACAAGTTGAAAAGGAAGAGAAATTTAGACTCCTAGAGTTGGAGAGACAAGCCTAGTTGGAGATAGAATGGAGAGCCTCACAAGAAGAGCAAGATAGAATCTTGGCTCAACAACTTAATGACCAATTCAACAACATGTGTGTTGCTGGTGGAAACAACTCTCCTCCATCCACCCCTCCTAAGACTCCATGAAGTGGAAGACGTTCAAGAACACCTTCATGATCTCCTAGTCCTAGAGGAAGAAGGGCTTCACAACATGATCATTATAGGAGATGAACACCTCCTAAGAAATCAAGACAACCTTTACAACATGCTCACCACGGTTCACAATATGGGGGTAGTAGTTCAAGTTTTGACCTCAACTCCCAAGAATTCATGAAGATACAACAAGAACCACTCTTCCAACAGTATGTGAAGAGATACCTAGAGAAAAAACAAAGACAAGTTCTTAGAGAGTTTAATCAACAAAGGTGCCAAAGTCCCATATAACTTTGATGTGGACAAGAAGATCAAGAAGCAAGGTCCATCTCAGGAAGAAGAAATCAAACAACTTAAGAGTATGATGGAAAAGATGTTGGCACCCAAGAGTTCATTCTCACTTGAATCAATTTGTCCTAATCCTTTTGGAAAAAGTGTTAGCATGAAGGAATTTCCTAGAAAGGTTGAGATCCCCCAATATGACAAGTATGATGGGAATGGAGATCCACATGATCATGTGCATCAATTCTATATCATGAGTTTTGAGTTCCATCAAGATGACTCGTACCTCATGAGATTGTTCCCAATGAGTCTTAAGGGTCAAGCAATGGAATGGTTCACCAACATAACTCCCCCCGTTAAGACTTTCAAAGAGCTCATCCATAGATTTGTCCAACACTTTGCATACAACCTTTCAAGATCTATCACCATGCTGGACTTATGCAACTTAAAGAAAAATCAAGGGGAATCCTTTGTCACTTTCTTGCAAAGGTGGAGATGACAATGCTCTCGCTACTCTAGGACCATTCCTAAAAATGAGAAGATTGACATCCTTGTTAGCAACTTGGTTCCTGAAATGTGGTATGAAGTTAGGAAGATGGTTTTTGATTCCTTTGACACCATGGTTGAAACCGCATGTAGGATTGAGGATGTTTTGAGAGAACAAGGAATTTTGACCAAACATGGAAACAACAACAATAATAATGGTCAAAATAACAACAACACTAACACGGATAAAGGGAAAAACTCACATTGGAATAGGAACAAACAAGTGGTCAATGATGGAGTTGTGGACTCCTCTCAACCTAAAGATCAAGCTGTTCTCCACTTGTCTAGTGTTGTTCAAGCCATGAAACTCAATGCATCTCATCAACAAGAGAGCAAGCCAAGATACAAAGATAAGCCTAAGAAAGAGAGACGTCAGTTTTCAAAACTTGGTGATTCATATGAGGATGTCTTGAAAAAACTCATTGCCAACAATCTTGTGCATTCTATTGGGACTAAAAATGCAACATGGGTTTTGAGTACCATATTAAAATTTCATAGTTTGAAGCCCTTTAAATACTTTTCATGCATATGTACTCAGTTGTCATTTTGAAGCCTATCTTTGCCTGATTGCCAAGTGCACCCTGTTATTTTTCATGAGCCCTAATTGTGGAATTATACTCTCTGTATGACAAAGAATCAATGCCCCTATTTTTGAATCCTGATGTCATGTTTGGCCTAGTTTCAAAAGCCATTTCCAAATTAGATTTCTATGATTTTCACTATTTTATATCCTGATTTTTACTAACAAGCTGACTTTGGTGATTAATTGCAATTGTCCATTTCATTATTTTGGTGAATTGATTTTGGATTCATAATCCTTGTATGGAGGCGATTCAATGTCCAAGTTGCCAATTTATGGAAGTTTCAATTGGTCAGTTTTAAAAGCCAGTTCCAGAGCCAACTTATATGATTTCGAGCGGTGCAGACATAATTTATTTATAAATGGCTATATTTGATCAGGTGTATCTTTGGGCTTGAATATTCTAGGAGGGTCTCCTTTGGCTGGCACATTGTGATGTTGGAATTCAACTCATCTCTCTGATGGCATTCTCCTACAAGGTCATTTGGTAGTTTTATAAAGGATGTAAAGAATGAGTTATGTGATCAATTTTTCACATCTCAGTCTCACGAAGGAAGGTGTGCATCAAATGTGATGCCTCGTGCTTAGTGTCTTCAAGAGGATGTGTGTATGCTTAGCATAGACAAAATGAAAAGTGACCAAGGATGCCAATGTCATTGCCTGTTTGAATGTAATGAAAGTCATCAAGGAATTGATTACTGTGTCAATGCATATTGGTTTGATAGAGGGACATGAGTGTGAATTATATCTCCTTTCAGTGGTTATAAAAAGACAAGGAAATGGAACCCAAATGAACATTGAAGGAAAATGACCATGATTGAGAGGTTACCAGTTTTAATATGGATATATAAATGCTTGCATGTTTAATTAGTATGCATATTTGTTGTGGGCTATGTGGTCCCTTCATAACACACCAAACAATAAAGGGGGACTTTGTTGTTATTTTTGCAATCAAACACACATTTTGAAGAATTGATGGGTGCACATAAGAAAAGCATTGAAATCCATCAGTGACACGGAAAAATTTGAGATCCTCTCATCACAAGTACCTTTTGAAGGATCATCTATTGATAACGAGACTAGTGTGGAAAATGTTGTCCATGAACACTTCCAGGTAGCAGAAAAAGCATATGAAGGGATTGAATCAAAAATTCTGAGAGTCTGATGAGGAGTGCATGTGCAATAAACTAAAAGGATATGCATCGACTGTTTCTTGTAGTCATTCAAGTCTTTTGGTAAAAAGGGATGAGTTGACCCGTGAGGATATTAAGTAGTTCTATGTCAATGTTGACAAGGAGGAATACAAATTCGATACACTCTGTGATCTCTATGAGAATCTTGCTATTACACAAAGTGTTATCTTTGTGAATACCAAATGAAAAGTTGATTGGCTGACTGATAAAATGAGAGCATGTGATCACACAGTCTTAGCTACTCATGGTGATATGGTTCAGAATACTAGGGACATTGTTCTGAGGGAGTTCCATTAAGGATCTTCACGTGTTCTAATTACGACTAACCTGTTGGCCCGTGGCATTGATATGCAACAAGTATCATCGGTTATCAACTATGATCTTCCTACTCAGCCAAAGAACTACCTCCTTAGAATCGGTCTTAGTGAAAGATTTGGAAGGAAGGTGTCACAATCAATTTCATTGCAAGCGATGATGAGAGAATGTTAGTAGGCATTCAAAGGTTCTATAATATGACTATTGAAGAGCTTCCTTTGAGTGTTGCTGATCTTCTATGAGGCTCAATGCCGTGGGATTTGAAGCATGGCATATGCTAGCGTAGGTGACATTTTGAACGGCCTACACATGATAAAGGAAATGTAAAGGGAGTAGGCCTACCCTACATCAAACAAAGCATGCCTTGTGTATGAGAGTGGGAGCTACAGATGAGGGGCTACTCATACATTAATATAGACAATGCCAGCTTCTCACACCAAGTGCCAAGCTGGAGACTCAAGCATATGAAAGAGAAGCCCTGCACAAAAACCTTGAAATGCCTCGCACTTTTATATGGGGGGCCCATGTAAGAACAAGGTAAATGGAGGGAGGTGCTTACTGTGTAGAAGGCCCCAATGCAATGAAGGAGTGGATGCTAGTGTGTATGGGGATTTCCTATGTGAGAGAAAGGAGGCTCACATTTTTAAAGAGGTCCTCTTAAACAGCCAAGGGAGTAATAGCCTGTGCACTATAAAATGGGGAGCCCAGCACCTCTAGTAGGATTGCACGATGTACAAAAGAGGGTTTTGTTTGTGTTTCTGTGCAATAAGCATTGTCCCACATGCAGCAAGAAATGAGACTTTTGAATGTTTTTATGTGCAAACACTCTCATACATTGTAAACAAAGAAGCCCAGGAGCTTCTTGGCGGGTTCCTTGGTTGTAGGTGTGTAGTGTGGTGGTGGGCCCAATATTTTGACCGAAAGTGCATAGGAGCCTTTAAAATCTCAAAAAACAATGTCCCACATTCATGCCATAGTAGGAATTTGAGTGTTTAAATACAACACAACAAACACATAAAATAGATTGAAGGCTGGAGGAAGCTCTGCTCACGTGAGCTTGAACGTGCCTTGATTTTCATGCCCACATAGGTAAGGTTATTTTGTAGGAATGTGACGGAGCTGATGAGGTGGACAAGTGGACACATGTCAAGTGCATGCAAATTTGCCAAATGAAACCTGACAGTTGCCAAAAATTTGGAGATCTGGAGGTGGCAGTTAGCTAACTGCCAGTCACCAAGTTGCTGAATGCTAGTGGTTAGGGGCCCACCATTCAAAGATTTGGAGATAAGCCAGTTGCGCGGTTGTTAGAAAATTGGTGGTTTAGGACTAACATTCTGAGATTGTGAGAGCCCACAGTCGCTAGTTCTCCAAGTCATGGCAGTTAAGGCAAATGCATTCAAAGAATTGGAGAATGGGCTTAGTCGCCCATTCTCCAAATGTTAACCATGGTCAAAGTTGAATTCTGAGAGTTGGAGAATGGAGCATTCGCTAAATTGCTAGGTTTAACCACAGTTAGTGAATTGATTCAGAGACCTAGAGAATATATGTGGTCACTACTTCTCCAAGTGAGGTGGTCAGCTTTGAGTTAAGTCCAAGCATGCAATGAGATGGTGACAAGTGTCAAGTTTTGGTGCATTCTTGTGGCTAAGTGTAGAGAATAGTATAAATTTGCAGATTATAAAAGAATTTAAGAAAATGACATAGTTTGGACTATTGGAATTAATTCAAAAATTTAAAATGAGGAGTTGCTCATAGATTAATGTCCTGGGAGTTCATTTTTTGGCCAAACATATAAGTGTTATATGTTTCCGAAAATAGAAAGGAACAAGGAATCTCATGGTGATGATGATTTTCAGTTTCATTGATGTGGATGAGAGCAGTTTAGGTTCAAAATCCAAGGATTAGAATTGGAATCAGATCAGTTTGGGCATGATTGTAGATAGTGGATTAGTTGAAGGAATCAGTTGCAAGACAAAGTGTGGGAAGAGCTTGAAGATATTTTCATGTCTAAGATGGACAACTGTCAGTTAGTTTTTGAACTGACTCTCATTTGCTATATCTTAGGATTTTCTCTCATTTTGTAATGGTTGTTGAAAATTTTATGCTCTTAGGCAATATTCAGGCCTTTTTCTTGTTTTCTCTATGTTTCTTTGTCTTGTCAATATGTTGAACCAGAAATTTTTTAATAAAAACAATGGAATCCCTATTCAGTTCTTGTTGATGTCTTTGTGTATCTGGTCTTAGTTCTTGTGTGTCAGTTTGTAAGGCATTTTGATGCACTGGCTATAAGGTAGCTGTGATCTTGTTTTCAAGTTTCTTTCAAGGAGAGAGTCAATCTTGAGTGCAGGTTCTGAGAATTTAAGATTTATATATGAATTTGATGTCCAGGTACTGAAATGAGAAGAATGGTTTGCAATGCATTTCATTTGAGTTTCTGAGTTTGGGGTTATAGTTTTCTGGGAATGCATGTTCATTTGACTCTGATGCCCAATAAACAAGGCATTGGTCTCCTGCTTGTCCTGCAGTTTCATCATCAAATCTTTAATTCAAATCCATCTTTAATTTCATGTTTGAGAGCATTCATGTTTATAACTTGTGTTTCCTAAATACAAGTGTTGTTAGTGATTCTTTGAAGAAATGAATCCATGGGTTAGCCTGCCTGAGCTCAAAGCTCAAAGAGAAGAAGGATTTTATCCTTGTTGTCACATTGGCCATTTTCCTAGTTCTTAGTAGATCATACAGGTGGGATCCTGTATAAGACTGGTTGAATTGGAACTCCCATATTTTATAAGTCTGAGAACTATCCATGGTCACATTTGCATAATGAGGTTTAGCTAGTGAGTTATATGTATGTAGATTTTATCATGTTTTAGGTGCACCCGCTTGAGTGTGTGGAACTTGAAGTAGAAGGAGGATCAAATCCACATTAATTAGTCTTTTCTTGCCCCTCAATTTGTATGAACAAGTGGGATTGCGTAACTAGACAAAGATCCCCAGGTCTGGTTTTCATATTTCTCTTTTAGAGTTGAGGGATACAAGAAAAATAGCTAGCACATCCTCAAGATCCCACAAATTATTATATACCTAATGTTAAGCCACATTGGTGGGATGAGAAAGCCTTTTGCAAATTTCACAATGGCATTGGACATGATATTGAAAACTGCTGGAAACTCAAACATATCATCCAAGATCTCATTGAGAGTGGCAAACTTAAGGTGGATGGATTGAACACCAACATTGATCATAAGACATTCAAAGAACCTTTGCCCAAGTATGAGAAGGGGGAAACCTCTAAACCTAAGAATGGCAAGGCTGAGATCAATTACACTTACACAGCTGCAGAGAATGTTGTCAAAATGCTTGAAGTTGTAGAAGAAAATGTCAACATGATGAGGAATAAAGATCCCTATGGTTATGATCTAGACATGGACTCTCCTCCTATCTTTGATGAAGAACCTATCATGGTGCTAAGGGGTCCTAATTGTAGAATGTCATCCCAAGCTCTCAATGCTGTCACACGAAGTCAAGGTCCCATTGTCATTAGAGGACCCAGTTCAAGTCAACCAAGTAAACCAAAGCAAGTGGCATCCAAGAATGTCACCTCAAAACTAGTAGTCAATCCTAAGTTGAGCTATAATCTCATCAATTAGTTGCAAAGAACCCCAGCTCAGATTTCAATCTTTGAGCTCTTAGAGTTGTCCCTAAGACACAAGCAAGTCCTTAAGGATGCTTTGTGTGCAACGAACATCCCTAATAACTTAGACATTGATCAATTCCAGAACATGGTTCACCATATTTCCAGCCCTCGTTCCTTACCTTTTCAAAGGACGATGATAAAGATTTGAGCCACTCACACAATCTCACCCTTCATAATGAAGTCATGATCCACAAAAACTATGTTAGGTGTGTGTTGATAGATGGGGGTGCTGGGCTTAATATTTTTTCCTTGAGTCTTTTAAAGACATTGGGTTATTTTGAACAAGTCATATATACTAGAAATAAGACCACTATTAAAACCTATGATGAGGTAAAAAGAAGTTCCAAGGGGTTGGCCATCCTTCCTGTTAGGATTGGCCCTATTGAAAAGGATATTTTATTTCAAATTGGTTATGTTGGTCCCCTTGCGTACAATATCTTACTTGGTAGACCATGGACTCATGATCTGTAAGTAGTGCCATCTACCTATCATTAGTGTGTTAAGTTCCCCTACAATGGAGTAGAGATTTGTATACCTGGGGATAGCACTTTATCTGTCAACTTAGTTTCAGTGAGTGCTCATGTTCCCCTCAATAGAGAAGCATAAGACTTCAATGCAACCTTAGCAGAATGTAAAGACTAGCTCAAGTTAGTAGACCTTGGCATGGGGGGGTATGAACTCAACTCCTTCATAGAACTACTAGTTTCACCTAGGTCTTATGGAAATCCTTCACAAGAAATGAGACCTTCCTCTTCAGCTATGACTTTATTTGGAAAATTTGTAGAGTCCTTAGTGCCTATTCAAGATGAGAAAGAAGAGGTGGTTGTTAAAGATTGGATTTATAGAGAAGAGAAATACATGCACAATGAGAATTTCTCTCCCTCCCCTAAGGCTTATGGAAGAGGGTATAATTTTGTCAAACAGATGGGCTATCCTGGACATGGCCCTCTCAGTCATAGATTGGATGCTAGAGCTGAACCTCTTGATCATGCTCTTTTTGGATGCAATTCTAAGAAGACAATTGGCCTAGGATTTGCGAATCATAACAAGAACATTGCTCCTATTATTGATGAGTTGAATAGTAAAGATGAACCAGTATACATACCTAATTTGAAAAATCAAAAAGATATGTGTGAAGATTGGGTCCCTTCCACTAATCCCCTTTGGGGATATTCAGATAGTCTAGTCACTCATGAGACAGTTGCAACCTTAGAACAAGATGAATCAGATGTAGAAGATCCCATCAAAGAATGTCAACACAAGAATATTGTTCATTTGATGGAGAGAGAAGGTGTTACCCTTGATGACATTAGAGCTTCCACATCAAGACGTCCCAAACCTTTATGGTGTAAACATCCTAGTTGAAGTTCAGACACAAGTTCATATGAGTATGAATGGGACTCCTTCTCAGAGCCTTCTACAGTTGACATGGATGTTGATGTCATCCACACTTATAGTTCTCAACCTGAGGTAGCTAACAAGTCACATGTAGGATTAGAGGATTTGAACCCACATGTTGCCTTAGTGGATGATTCTTCACTTGTTAGGACAAATCCCAATTTGGGTAGCTTAGAAGGATACTTGACGGACTTCAACTCTTTGGTCACCAGAGATGATATCATTCACATTCACAACCTTGAACCAGTCATTGACTTATCTCTTGTTCATCCTAACCTCATTGGTTGGTCCCAATGCTATCAAGAACCTCAGCTCTTAATGTTCCAAAATGATTATGAGATAACCTATTACTTGAATGCTATTGAACCCATAGTCTCTTCCACTAGTGAACTGACTACCAGCATGATAGAGCCAGACATCAAGTACCTTAGTCACAAAATACAAAGAAAAGAAAATCAAAAGAATAAGAGTTGTGATGGTGAAAACCACTGTGTGGTGGTGGTAGAACCAAAAGAAGTAAAAAGAAATGACGTATCCAAGGGTGAAAACCTCTTTGAGGCACCTAAGAATGAGGTACTTGATTGGCTCCCTAGCTACTTTCAAGATAGATCTTCAATGCTTATTGAACCAACACAAACATTCAATTTGGGTACAGATGAGGCTCCATAGATAGTGCACTTGGCTCAGTCCTTTTCACCTCAAGAAAAAGAAGCTTACACTAAGTTCTTACAAAAAAAGAAGATCAATTTTGCATGGACTTATTCATATATGCCAGGGTTGGACACTAATCTTATCATGCATCACTTGTCCATATCTCTGGGTGTCAAACCAGTTAAACAGAAATTGAGAAAGATGCATCCTCACATAGCTCTCCTAGTCAGAGAAGAATTAGAGAAACTCCTTGGTGCAGGATTCATAAGAGCTATTAACTATGCTAAATGGATATCAAACATTGTACCAGTTTCCAAACATGACAAATCCATTCGAATTTGCATAGATTTTAGAGATGTCAATAGAGCATGCTCAAAGGATGATTTTCGACTTCCCAATATAGACATGATAGTGGACATGACTGTGGGTTATGAGATTTATTCCTTGATGGATGGTTTTTCTAGATACAATCAGATTAAGATAGCTCCTAAAGATCAAGAAAAGACTACATATACCTATGCATGGGGTACCTATTGTTGGAATGTTATGCATTTTGGAGTAAAAAATGCAGGAGCCACCTATCAATGAGCTATGAAAACCATTTTTCATGACATGATGCATAAAAACATGGAAGATTATGTGGATGACACCTTGGCCAAGTTTAAGAAAAGAGACACACACTTAGATGATTTAGAAGTCATTCTAGATCGCATGGAAAAATTTCAACTAAGTTTAAATCCTAAAAAGTGTGTATTTGGTGTCACCTCTGAAAAAAATCTAGGATTTATTATTTCAGTAAAACCAATAGAGGTAGACCTTGAAAAGGTCCAAGCAATCATAGATATGCCACCTCCTAAAATCATTAGTCAAATGAGGAGTCTTCAAGGACATCTTCAATCCATAAGGAGGTTCATTTCACAGTTGGTAGATAGAGCTCAACCTTTTAACAAGAACTTACACAAATGAGTCAAATGTGTTTGGAAAGAGGATTTCCAAAGGAGCATGGATCAAATCAAGAAATATTTGGAAAATCCTCCCATTTTAATGCCTCCTATCCCAGGGAAACCACTTATTTTATACATTTCAATGACAAAATCTTCCTTGGGGGCATTACTAGCTCAACTTGATAAACATGGTAAAGAAAGAGAAATATACTACATTAGCCGCACTCTTGTTTCATATGAGGTTAACTACACTAGCATTGAGAAAGCTTTCCTTGTAGTGGTGTTTGCTTCCCAAAAGTTGTGACATTACATGCTTGCACACACTATACACCTCATAGAAAAAATAGATCCACTCAAATATTTACTAGGTAAGGCTACCCTCATAGGTAGACTTGCTAAATGGATGATGATCCTTTCAAAGTTTGACATAGAGTACATTGAGTGTAAAGAAATCAAAGGATAAGAAATAATAGGTCAATTAGCTGATTTCCCAATACAAGATAATGCACCTATTCAAGTTGACTTCCTAGATGAACACCTCATGTATGTGATTGAAAGAAAATGGAAGATGTTCTTTGATTGATCCTTTATGCAAAATGGTTCGAGAGCTGGTGTGTTGTTTGTTTCTCCTCATGGGTACATGATTCCTAAGTCTTACAAGTTATTGTTCCCATGTACAAACAATATTGCTGAGTATGAAGCTTTAACAAATGGACTTAAGATGGCCATAGAATGAAAAATCACAGAGTTACACATCTATGGGGATTCACAGCTGATCATCAACCAAGTCAATGATGAATATCAAATGAAAGATGAGAAATTGGTACCTTATAAGAAAATGGTTGATTCCTTGAAAAGATACTTCACATTTTTCACGTTTTAGCAAATTCCTAGAGCAGAAAATAAAGTAGCTGATGCTATGGCTACACTTGCTTCACTTCTTCAGTTAGGGGAACATGAATCTGGATTCAAATTCCTTGTGGAAGAGCTACATCACCCTATCTATGACTTCCAAGAAAGTCATGTCATTTGTACCCTTGTTGGTCATGGGCCATCCCATTATGGTGCCATTTACTCATACTTTCATGATGGCATTATCCCTAAAACCTTTAACTGGTCTGAACGTAGAAACCTTATTCAAAATGCCTCTCGCCATTCCCTTATCTCTGGTGATTTGTATAGGAGGGGTCTAGATGGAACACTTCTTAGATGCTTAGAAAAAGGAAGAATTAAACCAAGCGTTAGTTGACATTCATGAGGGCATCTGTGGGGGACATTCCAATGGTCTTGCCATGGCTCGAAGGTTGCTTAGGGAAAGATACTATTGGCCTACAATGTAGATTGATGCAGTAGCTTTTGCAAAGTCATGTGAAAAGTGTCAAAAACATGGTAACCTGATACATGCTCCAGGCAGGGAGCTCATTCCTTCTATAGCTCATTGGCCATTTTAGCACTCGGCCTTTGATCTTGTTGGGAAGATTCATCCTAACTCATCAGGTGGATAGAAGTTTATTATCACTGCTACTGATTACTTCACTAAATGGGTAGAAGCTATCCCACTTTCTGTTGCCTCAGGAAAGATAGTCTCTCTATTTATTTTGAACCATATCATCTGTTGATATGGAGTTCCTTTCAAGATTATCACTAACAACGGAGGCCAGTTCAAAAATAAGGACCTTAAGAAACTCTACAAGAAATTAAAGATTACAAAACATTGGTCCTCCATTTACTTCCCACAAAGAAATGGTCAAGCAGAGGCATCAAACAAAACCATTCTTAAAATCCTACATAGGACAGTTTGTAAGAATGGTAGAGATTGACATTTATAGATAAATCCAACTTTGTGAGTCTATAGAATGAGTATATGTACTCCTATTGGGGATAATCCTTTTGCCCTTACATATGGTGTTGAAGCAATGTTACCTTTAGAGGTTGAGATTCCTTCATTTAAAGTTTCCCTCAAAGTTCTAGTTACAGATGAAGACTACTGCACCATGAGACTTCAAGAGTTAGAACTTCTAGATGAGAAATGTCAAGCATCATTTGACCAGATGAGGTTTATCAAAAGCGCATGTCCAAAGCCTTCAACAAAAAGGTTCACCCTAGAGAATTCCAAGTGGAAGATCTTGTCCTACGTGAAAATCCTAAGAATCAACAACATAGAGATCAAAAGGGCAAATTTGAAGCTAATTGGCTTGGACCTTACATCATTACAACAACTTTTGGGACAGGTGCTTATTTATTATCTACTACCAAGGGAGAGCAACTCCCTGATCCTATCAATGTCTTGCACCTAAAGAAGTTCTATCCATGATGCCCATTCTATCTGGGGGCATCCTTTGTACATACTTATTGATCCTGAAAAAATCTAAAAAAATGATATATTGTCAAAAATTCTAAAAATTGGAAAATGTCCTGAAAAAATGACCATCTTAGTGAAAACCTAGCAACAAGCGCTTTCATGTATCTCAAAAAAATAATTATATATTCCAAAAAATAAATAAAAAATAGAAAAAGTGCCTTGGTGAAAACCTGGAAACAGGTGCCTTGGTAGCAAAAATACAATTTTTTTAATAAAAAGTCCTTAAAAAAGAAAAAAGAAAAAAAATTGCAATAAAATCCAATTAGTGAAAACTTGGAAACGGGCACTACTTGAGGCCTTTGCACCCTTGTTTCTTAGCACATGTCCTTGATACTTAGCCTTTCTCCATCATGCCTTGTCCTTGTTGCCTTGGTTTGGATTTGGTCTTTGTCTTTGTCTAGGGGGCATAACTATGTTATCTTTAGTCTCTTGGATGCGTTAGTCTTTAGGAAACTTCATAAATGGTGTTTTTCAACACTACCCCAATTGTGTTTTTCAACACAACCCCTGACGTTAAGTGTTTTTTGACACTTATTGGTTTGGTCTTACCCAGTTTTGTCATGTGAGCTTACCTATTGGCAAGCATTCGCTCCTTTTCCTCGGAACTCAGTATCAGTTAACACACTTAAATTTTTAAACACAACACTTAATGCTTGAGCTATGTCATGATATTTTGTTTGTGTGCTGACTGTTATTGATTTTCGTTGAGTGTCCTTGTCTAATAAGTCTCTCCAGGATACATAGATAGAGGACTTGGGGCATGGGGCATGTTTTTATTTTCTTTCTACTTGTGGGTGTGGTTTTGAAACTCTGGAGTGTCTCTTGTGGTTTCCTTGAAATACTTAGGAGATTTGAGGCATCATCCTTGACTATTTTTGGAAAACCGTTCTTATGGTCATTCTGGCATCTATGCCTTGATGTGAGCATGGCTTTGCTACATTAAATTGGGTAAGCTAACATCAAAGTCACCTTGACCTTTATGTCTTTGATGCTTATGTTAGAATCTTTCCACATTCCAATCCGATATAAATCACATTCATATCTTCATAGTTGCGCTTGTGACTAGTTATGATTGTGTGATTTTTCGATGTCCGTTAATAATGGCCCAATGATGCAAATAAGTTTCTTCACATTCTCTAATGAATGATGAACACAAAATCCTATGTTACAGTTGCTCTATTGCAAGTACACCTTTGCATTTTCATGTAGCTTGCATTGTTAGACTTCATGTTAATTTGCATTTTTAAGTTGCATTAGGAGTTTGAGAGGGTTTTCCTTCATTTTTCTTTTGGACTTTTAATCATCTATGGTCATGTTTTGATCTTCATTTCCTTATCTTCTTTTGTGATCTCAATCAAAATTTCCTATCTTAAATAGTTGA
This sequence comes from Chamaecyparis obtusa, assembly GCA_027943335.1. NCBI lineage: Eukaryota > Viridiplantae > Streptophyta > Pinopsida > Cupressales > Cupressaceae > Chamaecyparis > Chamaecyparis obtusa. The sequence goes on along the minus strand of BSBK01004400.1, from coordinate 205,277 downwards.
TTGATTTTGGGGCATTCTCTTTCTTAAGGTAAATTCTCTTTCTTCTCTCCATTTCTTTCTAGCTGCTCCAAACTTCTACCTTCCATTCGCTTTCACCCCACTTGTTTTCTTCTAATTCAACCCTGGGGCATAATCTTTCATGCTTGATGATCTACCTTGGTTCTATGATCCTTATATCTTTCATCTTACATCAAGAACCTTATCTTTAGTTTGATTTGATCAAATTTATGAATTTACTATTTCTCCTCTATCTCATTTCGATTTCAGTCACAAGGGGGCAGTACCTATCAAACTTCAATCCTTGATTCAGCTTTATCAAACCTATCAATTGCTTCACTTGGGGAAACCTTGCTTGATACTTGACAATTACCTATTTATAGGGGTGTTGGCCTTGTATTTTTCAATTAGCTTATCTTTGTCCTGATGCGTTCCCGTCCGTCGATCACACGTCTAGGTTGTTTTGTGATCCCAAATCAATCTCACACTTCAAATTCATTCTTTGACTACATGTGTTCCCATAAAGATCACACATTAGTCAAAGAGGGGCAAATGTATGCACCCTAAAATGGTTGCCTAGACTTTGGGCCCCCATTCATCAATTTATCATTTCGTGAATTAATGCCTTGCAATATTTTCAATTTAAATCAATTTCCTTGATCAAATCATAATTAATTCAATTATTTTAATATTTCCTAAAGTTTGATCATTTTATCCTAAGTTTTATTTAATTAAGAGAACATGCTCGCTTTTAATTAAATAAAAAAATCACTTTATCCTAGGCTACATTTAATTAAAAGAAAAAATCTCTTTTAAATAAATAAAAAATATTTTAATTAAATAATAGAAACCACTTTGCTAAAAATAATAAATAAATATAAAATAAAAAGAAAAAGAAAAAGATTTTTTGTCTACACATTGAATGCACACTTTCCAAGATGAGTGGAATCTCCTTTTGCCTCTTAATCTCTTCCACGCATCTTTTTTCCTCTTAACCATGTCCATTGATTTTGTCTCTTGAGAATCTTGAGCACATGGATCAACCAAGATTTAATCTCCACCATTGCTCATTTCTTTTTGCCTCTTAATCTTGACCGTCCATTCATTTCTAAATCCTTTATAAAGAGCCCTCTCCTTCTCATTTTATGCATGGAGATTTTAGAGCTCTAGATTTTATGTTATTGTTATGCAAGTTTGGAGAGTGATTTTGGAGGAGAATTTGAGCACTTGAGCTTGAACATTGCAACTTCTCTTTTCTTGTCTTCTCTCACGCCTCCATGGCAATCCATTTAGATTACTCTTGCACTTTCATATTAGATTAGATTCATATATCCTTTCATATAATAATATTGCATAAGCATTTCCTTTCATAGATTAGTTTTCTTTGAGGCATTGTTATCTTATAGAATAGCTTTCATTTTCATTTGCATGCATACTTGATGATCATGGAGACTAGAATTCTTGATTTTCCTCTTTGAATCTCTCATTTTATGGTGTACTTGCATGGGCAAAAAGCTAGGTCTAAACTGATGGCCTCCATCATAAACTCTTGCACTCCGTGAATAGAGAGCTATGCATCACCATTTGAGACCTCATTCTTGAGCAATATTGGATATAATGACTCATAGAAGTGTGTCAACATTTTAGCACACAATTATTTTCCTCATTATTATCCTCTTAGCTTTTCTTTATAGTACTTATGATGTTTATGAGAGTATCATGCATTTAATTATGTTTGTCACTCTTCATTTTTCACTTGCTTATGCTATTATGAGATTGACTAATACTAGCCTTCCTACTTTCAAAACTTTTATTAAAAATTTGTGTGGTGGACTTATTACTCTTTTGGATTATGTGAAAAATTTGTAAATGATACACCATTTCCTAATCTTCCTAATCCTAATCCTATCCTTCCTAATCTAGTTCCTAATCTTCATAATCCTAATCCTATCCTTCCTAATCCAATTCCTAATATTCCCATTCCCATTTCTCCATTTACTATTCCTAGTTCTTTCCACACTTATGATGGGGTTCAAACTATGGTTCATGATGCAAATGTGCAAGAATTCTTTGATTTACCTTCCCCTTCTTATCTGATCCATGATGATATTAAAGGGGAGAGAAAAGAAACTTCTTCTAAACCTATCATTCCACCTTACAAAACATTTTCTCATGATCACCGTAAACAATCACCTCCTGCAGAAGCTTTACAAGATATGTACACTACAAGATACAATATGATGGCTAAAAAAGGTTATAAGGGTTTAGGGCTTGGTGTTAATGAACAAGGTATTAAATATCCAGTTCATCTATCCCCTAAACAAGATATGCATGGTCTTGGCTTTCCACTATCTGAATTTAAGGTGGTTGATTCTGATCATCGCCCTCCTCTTCATGTTCTTCCAACACCTTCCTTAGATTACCTTGATACCCCTCAAGATATGGCTAAGAATGCATTTGTTCAATTAATGAATTATAAGAAAGAAATCTTTAAACCTATGCCGAAAGATGCTCTCTCCAAGTACAAATGTCCTTTTCACTATAGTAATACACATTTACTTGCTAGTTGTGTGCATTTCAAGATGTATGTTAGAGAAAGAGATCCTTTAGGAATTATATCTCACTCTCGTACGGTTTTACAATTTCTTCATAATTTCCATACACGGAATACCCCTCATTCTTCTATAATATAGATCTTTTCTCCTCTTGTCTCTTGACTGGGGGGAAAGAGGTATTTCTTCCATTTTTCTAGGATCCATTATGCTCTTAGCATGTGTTTTGTTTTGAGCTTAATTGGTTATTCTTTCTATATTTTATCCCTATGGTTTTGTATTATGATATCTTTCCTTTTCTCATAATCATCCATAGCTCTCTTCTAGTATTCATGATATCTTTTCTAAAGACATTTGTTTTGCAAAGATATCTCTTTGTTATGGAATATCTTGGTATATCCCTTGCTTTCATCCCTGGGGGAAAGGTTTTCCTTCTTTCTCTTTGTCTAGGGATCTACTTTCCTTAGCTTAGTGGCATTTGTTTATTCTGCAACATTATTTCCTTATACTAATTGATGTTTTGGCTATGGATATCCTTTTATGTGAGAGGTTGTTGTCGTAGGTCATCACCTATTATTTATTTTTCAAATTATGTTCTTTATAAAATCTTTCCCTTGCTTTGGGGTTAGAGTTTTCTTCCTTCGTTCGAAGATTCCTCTTCCTCTTGATCGTGGGGGGCTTGATGATTGAAGCTTTGATCTCTCTTTGCTTTTATTTGAAAGATGATATTTTATCCAAAGAACTCCTCTATGGTGGGGGTCTTGTTGATAAGATCTCTTTCTTTTTGAGGATCCTTTCTCCATAAGTGACATATCCTTTTTCACGATTATCTATGCTCTTCTATTTAAGGGTCAATACTCTTTGCTAAGAATATAGTGTACATTGTTGTTAAGAGGATATCTCCTTACTTTGTGAAGTAGGTATCCTCCGTCTCTTCCTTATCCCATCTATTAGGTAGCCACCATAAGGAGGGGGAATATATAGGGACTTCCTTATACTATAGTTTACATTTTACAACATGCTATTTCCTCGGAAGGTAGCACACATAAGTTGCTAAATCCTGAAGAGACATACATTTTCATTTTTATTTTTGCTAAATCCTTGGAAGGTAACACACATAAGTTGTTGAATCCTAAAGAGACACACATTTTCATTTTTATTTTTGCTAAATCCTTGGAAGGTAAAGCACATAAGTTGCTAAATCCTAAAGAAGATACACATTTTCAATTTCAAATATGCTAAATCCTCAGAAGGTAATGCACATAAGTTGCTAAATCCTAAAGAGACACACATTTTATATTTCATAGTGATACAAGAATGTGGATCTATGGGTATTCCAAAATCCATTAGAAGATGCATTGCAACTACAAAGCATAGTTTATTGGTGAACTATCAGGTTTGGCTACTTGTTGGGGTCTCCCTCCTTGGTGATTCACGGTAAGGTGGACATCTTACTAGGTGAGGTAATCACACCCTCTTCTCTCTTTTTTCTAGTGATGTCTCTCTTATTGTAATCATGGGGTTGATAAAGACTTGAGTCCCTGGGGGCTTGAGGATTTCTTTATCCCTTTGATTTCAATAAGATTTTCTTTTTCTTTGTGATCTCCTTTACCAAGAGTTTGCATCGAGTCCATACTCTTGCTAAAGTGGGGGCTAAATGTATCATTGAAAAATGGAAGCACTTCCATTTAGGACTAGTTTAGCCCTTCGAGTAAGTGGTTTGGGGTCATGTCAAATGCCTTGAATGGGGTCTTTGACTTGGATCTAGTTTTTCCCCTATCCTACCCTATTTTTCACTTCTTTCCTACCTATTTCTGGTATCTTGCTCTAAGATTTTGAGGTTCTTGACCTCAGGGTCAAGGTTGACCTTTTGGATCAAGGTCAACCTTAACCTTGACCTAGGGTCTAAATTTTAAATTCTAAAGATTTATGGATGTCGAGGTTTGGAAATAATTCTTTCCCGCTTCTAGGTCGGCTGCTTTGGGCTTCGAAATGGTGACTCTTAAAAGAAATTTAATATAGGTCCACTTCTAAGGGTATGAGCCTAATGGGAATTTTTTTCTCATATGTTGGCCTCTCTAGAAGTTGGTGTCCTAAACTAGTATATAAGGAAGCCTTCTCCTCTCATTTTAAGAAGGAAAAGAGAAGGGAAGAAAAGGGAGGATCATCTATGCATAATTTATCAAAGTGAGCATTCAAGCATTCAAGCATTAAAGCATTCAAGAATTCAAGATTCAATTCATCAAGGAGATCCATTGGTAGCCATTGAAGGATTCAAGCTCTATGGAGCCCTCTTGTTGAATATTTCTCCATCCATATCCATTCAAGCTTCTTCCTATTCCAAGATCCATTCAAGATTGATATTGAAGATCTAAAGGCAATTGATTTGAGACATCCTACATCCTACAATTCTACATCCATTTGGAGCATCTATACTTGTGGATTCAAGGATTCTAATCCTCCACAAGGGTTTCAACATAAGCAAGGTGAATTGTTCTATTTACTTTGTTTATTATTGCAATTTCAATTATATTTCAAGGTTAATTCCAAAACTGGGGTTTGACTATTATTTGAGGTTCAAATCTACCATTGACCTATTGGATTTATAATGACTTGTCCTTCTCATAAGTGAAACCTCAAAATATGTGGGCCCCTCATTCTCTTATCAGAGTTTTAGAATTTTCCTTCTTCTGTTGCCAATTTTGATCATTTGCATCGTGCCACAACACATGAAGAACCTTGGTTGAAACCCAACTTTATTAGATGCCCAAGGAAAATGGGTCCCAATAGATTATTCCTTTTTGAATACCTTGCAACTTTGACATAACACTAATTTTATATCAGTCGAAATGGTGTTTTTCTCAATACTGGATACTAGGCCCCACAAGAAAATCCTTTACTATGACTTGTCTTATCGAATAAAAATTTATTTTCTACCATCCAATTTTTTCTTACTAGATAACCCACATTACTTAGCATTGCCTCTTGCCAAAATTTTGTTTAAAATTATTCACATCAAGCATTGTTTCATTCTTGAATGCTTGAAGACCAGAACATGGAACTTACTCAAAATGTAAGGACTCCTTCACAAAATAGCATGGTAATCTCAAGAATGTGAGAGTACCAACAAATTGTTTGGTTCATCCTTTTCACTTTATTCTATTGTGGTATTGCAGCCACTGAAAATTGTCTCTTAATACCATACTTTTAACAATAACTTTCAAACTAATTAGAACTAAACTCTCCTCCTTTGTTAGATCTCAAACATTTTATCTTCCTATCACATTCATTTTCAACTCTAGTCTTGAATATTTTAAACTTCTCAAATGCCTCAGATTTTTCTCTAAGAAATGAAACCCATGTCTTTCTTGAATACTCATCAATAAAAAGTATAGATTACCTTTCACCTTGAAAACTCCTTGTTCTAGTAGGACCACAGAGATCAGTGTGAACAATCTCTAGTACACCGATAGATGAATAGTCTTTTTCCTTAAATGATTCTCTTCTTTGTTTCCCTTCTTGAAAACCTTTATAGATAATATTCTCTAGTTTACACATTATGGGTAGATATCTCACTACATGAGACAAGTTTATTCTCACCAAGTTATCTGACACATCCTTCAATCTTAAATCCAATTGTCATTAGTTTGAGATAGTTAAAAGCATCCTTTTGATTATCCTTCTAGATGGTACATATTCCTTCCTATCCTTTTATTGATTGCAATTAGGTCTCTTGATCTCTTCCTAATTTCACAACCTTCAATCTTGAAATGTACAAAATATCCATTCTCAAACATCTATCCAACACTCAAAAAAATGTGATACAAGCCCTTCACATAATAGACATTGTCATTGGTATTCTTTCCATAAAAATTAATAGATCCTTAACCAAAAATGTAAGCTTCATTTTCATCATCAAATCTAATAGGACCACCATCATATTTTCTACGTGACCCAAAATTACCTTTATCTTCAGTCATATGATGTGAACAACCACTATCAATCAACCATTCATTTTTCTTTCTTCTAACATACAAAGTAGTTTCAACAACATCATTAGCCTCAACACAAATGTTATTAATGTTGAAATTATTCCTGACATGAGTTTTCATTGATGTCAACATATGTTTTAGAAGATTGACTTAACTATATCCGATGTTGCAGTAATACTGGTTAAGACAAGAACATGCAAAATCATCATGGTTGTACAGTTCATGTACAATATAGATGACTTTGTGAGCTTGGATTTATGTTTCAAATGGAATTGAGATCTTATATCTAAGATCAGATGCAATAAATTAGACAAAATAATAAGTTATAATAGTTTTAGTACATACTAGTTGCAGGAATAGAAACAAAGGTCTGTGGAAGAGTTAGTCTTTGAATTTATGTTTTTTCTTGGATGTGAGATGGATTCAAGATATGTGAGCTCAGGATATGATAGAAGACTCACTAAGGAATAATTTTCCTTGTTCCTTGATCCTCACACTCTTGGTGATGTCATCTCTAGCGTGCAACCTTATGAAGTCTTATTTAGTGTTTACCTATGGGATGTGGCATGTTATACCTTTGACAAAGATAAGTTATGGATTATGGAGTATGTTGGCTGACTGATGTTTGTTATTTTCTTCTCCAAGTTCTCATGTGCATCTTGACAAGAGTTAATGTAAATAATTTTTATTAGGAAATTCCTAATTGGTGTCGACCTAATAAATCATTTATATCTTGTATAAAGGGGTAAATCAAGTGATGTGAAGAGTGTGGGTGTGAATGTGAGGACTATCCATGTAGAGAAGGAAGTCTGATAACTTTACTTCTTTGGAACTATTTTAGCAAAGGATTTGTTGTTAGTCAGTTCATTATCTGTGATCGGTATATTTAGATACTTTCATTTGGACAATGGTTCGAGAAGGTGGGTTTAACCTTCAAAAGGTGGATTTAACTTTCACATTGCGCAAGTTTCTCTGAGTGAAGAAAGGCTCACCCTATCAAATCCTAATAGGGTTGCTGACTTGAAGAAAGGAGTATGTCCTTTAAAAGGTACTTTATACTGGTTGTATTTATTTACTCCTAATAGGGAAAGATCTTGTATCTGAGATACTTTATTACTAGTGCATTATTTGTGGGTTTCATCCTCATCGGGGTTTTTCCCTTAACATGGTTTCCTTAAAAATAATTCTTGGTGTTATGATCTGTGTTACATTTGAGGTTTTAGATTTGCATTTATGATTTTGATATGAAAAGATAAAGTTTTATATTAAAAACATACAATTGATTCACCCCCCACCCTTAGTCATATCCAAAAATTGGTTGTTAGAATTATGGAAAGATAAGTACTGAGAGGGGAGGGGTGAATCAGTGCCCTCAAAAACTTTTTTAACTCTAATAATTTTTAATAGTAGATCTCAATTATCCGACTAATTCCATTGTTTGAAACATACATTCAAGTAACTAAAAATGTAAAGTGCATGCAAATAAAATAATAAATCATACATGTGTTAGGAATAACAGTCCACAATACAACTAAGAGGGGGGGTGAATCAGTTGTATGGAAGATTATTAAACTTTAAAATTTAAGTAGTAGCAATATCAGATCCAATGAACACAATGAATGCCAACACAATAACATAATATTTTGGTCTCAGGGAACCCCGTTAAAGGTAAAAACCCCAGTGGGAATTAGCACCCACAAATGACGTACTGAGACTATAGTATCATTTTTAGAATATTTAGCCCTGTTAGGAGCTTATTGAATCATTAGAGTACATAGTCCTTGTTAGAGGACAGACCCTATTAGAAGTCAAGAAGAAAGGGAGGGCTCATTGCCCAAGGTTCACTACCAAAAGAAGGTTGAATCCATCTTCAGAACTCATTGTTCGCAACAAAAGTGTATATGAAGAAATACTCAATCTTTTGAACTATTCAGTAACAACTATCTTTTCTTGATCAGTTCCAATGAACTCCACCAGTAAAAATCTACTCTACATACATCAAACACAAGCTCGTAGAATTCACAGCCTCTTTATATCACCTTTTCCCCATCCATGTCTTTTCCAAAGAAAATACATTTCATTTATACCTTATTACAATTCTCATGATCAAGTCAGACCATAAGTCTTTCCTAATTACAAATAATTTCATAAACCCTTGCTAAGATACACACGGTATCTAAAACAAGTATATTATGATTATATCACAATATTTAAGGACTGACATACTTAATTTATGTTTGCCAAGAAAAACACACGCTACATCTCCTAAGTCATCTTCCAAATAGGTATTCTCCTAAAAACATGCCACAACTGACATCACCAAGAATTACATACCTTGCATTGACCAATGAGCATCCTTCAGTACCTTGTCTGTCATCCCTCAAGCTCACATACCTTGAATCCATATTATCTGGAAGATATATTAGAAACACAAAGACAAACTCTGGCATTTCATTGTCACAGTCCAGTGACCAGTCTTCACCAAAACATCTGTAACTCATCCAATATGAAACATTACATGATGCAATCTTCTATATAAGATCACAACACCTTCCTGAACTCTCATCTATCTTCACAACATCTGAAACATTCATATAGTATCCATACGCTGTGATAACCAACATGTTCTCCTCACAAAAACATATGTTGACATCAGTGACAAAACATAGATGATAATAGTAGGAGTGCCCATTCAGTAATGTAGTGATTAAACATATTAAATTTCTCAATCACCTCCCCATGCATTAGAAATATCCAACAATCTCCCCTTTGGCATTGATGTCAATATATGGGAAACTCCATCATCCCAAAGTTATATCACTCCAAAGTTCTGCAACCAAACAATGCTACATACAATCTCCCCATACAGTAGGGATTTTATCATAGCAACACTCCCCCTTTGAAAACAATGGAAAAGGGTGCCATGATTCATCAACTTCTTTCCAACATCTTTCTTCCATGATCACAACCCCTGAGGAGTAAATCCCTACATCTAGTCCAGATTATGATAAGGCTCTGAAAACCTCTGGACTGATGCATCTCTGCATCATTTAATTCTAACTAGAAGGGGCCTAAACCCCCAACATACCTCTAAGATATTCAAAGGTATCTTTTGGTAGTGGCTTTGTGAAGATATCTGCAATCTACTCTTTTGTACTAATATATTCTAATTTTATTTCCTTCTCTACCACCTTGTCTCACAACAAGTGATACTTGATAGAAATATGTTTGGTTTTAGAGTGCATCATTGGATTTTTTGACATATTCACTAGTATACTGGTGTTATCAAAATGGATAACCATTGGCTCATAAAAATTTATTCCAATATCCTTCAACATTTGCTTCATCCAAACAATTTGAGTGAAATTTATAGCAGCAACAACATAATTTGATTCAATAGTAGATTGTGCTATACAATCTTGCTTCTTTTTTAGCCAAGAAACCAACTTTTTCCCAAGGAAAAATGAACCACCAATAGTACTCTTTCTGTCATCAATTCTTCCTACCCAATCAACATCAGTATAAGCATGAAGTTCAAAACTATCATTCCTATCATACCACATGCCATATTCAATTGTCCCTTTTAGATATCTGAATATCCTTTTCACAACAGCTAGGTGTGTGTCCTTTGGCTCTGCCTGATATCTAGCCATAATTCCAATAGCATTAGTAATATATGGTCTGATATGAGTCAGATATTGTAATCATCCAACCATTGATCTATACTTGGTCTGAAATACACACTGAGTCTCATCATTACATGATAGCTTATTACTGGTCACCATTGGTGTTTTGACTAGTTTACAGTCTTCCATTCCAAACTTCTTTAGCATTTCTTTGAGATACTTAGTCTGAGAAAAAAAGATACCATATTTTCTCTGATTTATCTACAGTCCTAGAAATAATTTCATTTCACCTATCATGGACATCTCAAATTCACTTTCCATTTCCTTAGAAAATTTCTTACACAGATCATCATTGACTCCAAAGATAATATCTTCAACAAATAATACTATTATCAAGATTCCATCTTCACTAGTTCTTAAATACAAATTACTTTCAGTATAACCTTTTATGAATCCAAGCTGAATTAAATACTTGTCTAACCATGCATACCAAGCTCTTGGAGCTTGCTTCAGCCCATACAAAGATTTCTTCAACTTGCATACCATGTCTCCATCTTCACATAGAGGAAATCTATCTAGTTGTTCTATGTATACTTATTCTTAAAGATCCCCATTCAAGAATGCAGCTTTCACATCCATCTAATACACCTTGAAATCTTTATGTGCAGCATAAGCCAAGAATAATTTGACTACCTCTATTCTAGCAATAGGAGAAAATGATTCTTCAAACTCTATGCCTTCTTTCTATGAATATCCCTTACACACCAATCTTACTTTGTTTCTTACAATATTTCCTTCTTCATTCATTTTGTTTCTAAAAACCCATTTTGTTCCTATTACATTTTTGTTTTTAGGTCTAGAAACCAATTCCCAAGTGTTATTCTTCTTTATCTGATCTATCTCTTCCTTCATATCATTTATCCAAGATTCATCTCTACATGCTTCATCTGTAGTCTTTGGTTCAACTTGAGAAATCAAACAAATTTCTTCTCTAGCTTTTGATCTAGTCATTACTCCTTGATTAGAATCAACAATAATTTTATTTTTAGGATGGTTATTATTTACATACCTTAGAGTCTTAGGAACCTCAGTAGCCTCACTTGTGTCAAAATCACAAGTCTCTTTTTCACATTCTGCCTCAACAAGTTCTTCTTCTTCTACAACAACAACAACCTCTTTGATCTTTGTAATCTGATTACTATCATACATTCTTTCTTGTATCTAAAATTTTTTCATCTATGCTTACATTGTTACTTTCAATCATCTTTCTTAATCTAAATCATCATCATCAAAAATGCCTTCACTAGCATAATAAAATTCCTTACCCTTTTTAAACTTGGAAAAATTAGGTTTGTACTTAGGAGCTCTTGTTGGACATCTAGATGAAAAATGACCTACCTTATTGCATGAAAAACATTTCAAGGGTAACTTGCCTTCAAATTTTCCCTCACCTCTCTTTTCTCTTCTAGTAATTAGTGCAACAAGTTCATCCATCTTTCTTTCCTTTTCCATTATCTGTTCCCATTCCTCAGCATACTCACCAAAATCTTCTTTTAGGTCTTCACTGCTGGTGCTTAGAAATGTAGACATTTTCTTGTGTGCAGATGCCTTGGATGTAGATTCCACTTTAGGTATCAAATCTCCCATTTCAATAGCCTCAAAGGTAGTTATCTTTGCAATCAACATCTCTCTGCTAAAATTTGGAGTTAAGGGTATAGTCTCTTGAATAGACATAGCCTTGAATTTGTATACAGGTGTCAATGATCTAAGGATCTTCATAACAACTTCTTCTTCATCATAAGTGCCTCCACAATTTTTGATTCCAACCACAACTTCTATAACCCTTTGAACATAAGCCCTAATGCTTTCATCATCCTTCATTTGCAACTTCTCCATCTTGGGTTTCCAGTTTTGTAAGTTCACTTCCTTGGTATATTTGTCTGCTTCATATAATGCTTCTAATCTTCTCCAAATCTCATATGCCGAATCCAAGTCTTTAACTTTAGTAAGCTCACCTTTAGATAGTGTGCTTATCAGTGCTTCCCTTGCAACCATGTTGTATGAGAATAACTTCTTTTCATCATTAGTATCTGATGGAAAATCACTCTCAGTCTTTATAGCCACCTTATTCTTTGTGATCAACCAATAGTCGATGCCCAAACATAGAAAATGAGTTCGCATCTTGTTCTTCCAACTGTCAAAGTTTTTAGGATGAAATTTTGGACCATCCTTCCTATAGAGTGCCATCTCCAAGATCACCTTAAGCTGTTAAGCTTTCTTTTTGAGGATGACAAGCTCTGATACCAATTGTTAGGAATAAAAGTCCACAATACAACTCAGAGGTGGGGTGAATCAGTTGTATGTAAGATTATTAAACATAAAAATTTAAGTAGAAGCAATATAAGATCCATTGAACATAATGAATGCCAACACAATAACATAATATTTGGTCTCGGGGAAACCCTATTAAAGGTAAAAATCCCGGTGGGAATTAGCACCCACAAATGATGTACTAAGAGTATAGTATCCTTGTTAGAAGATTTAGCGTTGTTAGGAGCTTATTGAATCTTTATGGTACATAGTCCTTGTTAGAGGACAGACCCTGTTAGGAGACAAGAAGAAAGGGAGGGGTCACTGCCCAAAGAAGGTTGAATCCACCTTCAGAACTCACTGTTCGTAACACAAGTGTATATGAAGAAATACACAATCTTTTGAACTGTTCGGCAATAACTATCTTTGCTTGATCATTTCCAATGAAGTCCACCAGTAAACCTCTGCTCTAAATATAATAGACACAAGCTTGCAACATTCACAACCTCTTTATATCACCTTTTTCCCATCTGTTGACACCTAAAAAATCAGGTTCTAATTATGCAAAACATCAGGGAAGTATAATCCTCATTTCTATTTTTATGAAATTTCCCTATGTAAAAAATTAAAATAGGCATAAATATTTGTCATTGTTATATGTTCATGAAATAAGTTGTTAGTTATTTCAATAAATTATATATATATATATATATATACATATATATATATATATTTATATATATATATATATATATATATACACACATATATATATATATTTATATGTATATATATATATATATATATATATATATATATATATATATATATATATATATATATATATATATATATATATATATATATATATATATATATATATATTGAAATAAAATAATTATAAAAATAATAAACAAAAAGGTGGCGAGAGGGAGTTGAATCCTCGACCTCTCAAGCCAACCTTTTTTCCTACCTACCTACCCTCCTACCCTCTAACCAGTTAGTCTATTTATATTCATTGAGAGGATTAGGAAGAGGAACTAATTTATTTACATCTTCATGTACAAGTGAAAAATCAACACAATTTCCCACACAAGGAGTATTTCTTTCTTTAATAATTTTAAATTCAAATATGAAATATTCCTTTCTTATGAATTATTTATTTTATTATTTTTATGAAAAAAGAGTGGGGAGAGAGAGTTGAACACTCGACCTATCAACCCACCCTTTCTTCCTACCTACCTACCCAACCTACCCAAACCGATTGTCCTATTTTATTCCTTGAGAGTATGGGTGGAAATAAAGGGGTAAATATTAGAGTGTTTTATTTCCTTTTAATAATATAGAAATAAATTGTTAGGGTGATAAATGTATTGATTTTCTCTTGTATGTGTGTTTCAAAAAGATTTTACATTTTCACGAGATTTAAATTGTTTTTACTAATGTGATTGTTTTTAGGTTTCATTTTAATTTACCCTAAAAACATTAAAGTGAAAAATGTAATATGGTAAACTATGTTGGAAAAGATTACTACATTTATGGGTTTTGAAATTGTTTTGCACAAGGTTTTAAAATTTCAAATACCTAAATAGAATCCCTTTCTTCACCCTAGTGTAATTTTATTTTTAAAATCACAATATTAGGGTAAAGAGGGATAGTTGTTTATATCTTACCTTATTTAATTTGTTTTTAACTTTTTCATTTTGGGGAGTTATTAATTAGGTGATGTAAATGTATTTTGTTTTCATCTCATTAATGTATGCATTTTTAGGGTTTTTATTGAGAAAGTGAAATTATTTTATTACAAAGACCTTAAATGCTTTTTAATAAAATGGTTGTAATATTATTTTTGCATTAGAAATATTTTAAATGTTAGGGTTGTTATTATATCAATGCACTTGCCCTAAGTAAATTATTTTGAATATTGCGATGTTAGGGTAAGTGCCCCCCTTTTTAAGATGAATTATAAATCTTTTTACCCTAATGTTTTAGGAATGTTTCTATTATGTAATTTTATATTGTCTCATGTTTGTTTAAAAAGTATTTTAAAATGAATGTATATGGTTAATATTTTTTAAAGTGAATTTTAAATTTAAAGCACTATAATCCTATTAAATGATTTTAAGTATTATCTTATTAATATGATATTTTTATGTGTTGATATTTAAAGTAAGTACTTATGATGAATTATTTAAATTTTATTGGTACTTCTTATAAATAAACATTTGTATAATTATATCATGATTTTATGTTTATTTGATATATTATTAATTAATAATTAAATAATCATTGGGATAATATTGATAGTTTGAAACATTATTAAATATAATGATTTTATTGAATGATTATTTAACTTTGAATATTTGTGTGAAAGAATTAGATTTGCGAATCATTATGCACATACCTAAAGATTGTAACAAATTAAGTTTGTTGTATGGGAAATGTTCCCCTAAAAACCATTTATATGGTTAATGTTTATAATTTTTAGGGTTCATTCTAGGGATTAGGTTTTTGTGAAGGGGTGTGTCTTTTCACAGAAAAACTTTGATAATTATATTTATACTGAAACATTTGTAAGCAAAAATCATCACGACATAATTGGGACAAAAAATCCCCTACAATTATAGACCCGGACCTTATATACAAATCTTCAAATGTTTTATCAAATAAGTTGTTTTATGCATTTTTGAGGTTATATATCATGTATTTTCAATTAGTTTTTTAGATACTCTATGTACCAGGGTGTTCTACTGTGTTATATTCCCTAATTTATTAATTCAAATTTGATTTATACAATTCGAATAGCAATTGTATGGTCTATGAACCTACTGTTGTTCCTGTCGGCCTCTTAATTTGGGTTAAAATTGATAGCATTATTTGTATAAATTGAATTGAATTGTTGATTAAGTGAAGCCTGTAGGATGATAGTCTTACTTTATAGGAGTAGTTCCCTTAAAACTATTTCTGACTATACGTAGGATTGGAAGTAATTGACTCTATACCCAAATTTGTATTAAGGCACTGATCTTTTTTCATTTGAAATTGTTATTTGGTTCTATTTTGTAGTTTACATATTAAATCTGATTTATCTCTTTACAAAGCATTCAATTAGGTTTTAGTGATAGTTTCAAGCTTTAGTTTAGATTTCATGCAATTTAGCTATTAGGATATTATATTATTTTCTTCCAAGGATTGTTTACCCCTTTGGAAGGAATTGTGTTTGTCTGTGCATGCATTTGTGTAGCATAGGGCATTTGTGAATTCAAGCCTACCAGCCTTGGCTCAACCGAGCCAGAATTGCAGAGGCACCTATGTGTGCTTGTTAGTTGGCCTCAAAACGGTCCATCATTTTTGAGCACCAACAAATTGGTAACTTTGTTGGGGACACTATCAGTAAAGGATAGTTTTAGAATCTTTGGTTACTATTATAGAGACTCTACTGGGATAAATGACTTAGAACAATTATATATTCCTCACAAAAGGTGAGGTGGTGACTCTAAAACTCAAATCAGGAAAAACCTATGTTAGGGAGAAGATCTCTAAAGAACAATTTATTCGTTGAATTGAAACCAAATAGGAGAAATGATAAATCAAAAAAGAAGATGTTGTATGTGTCTCTCAAAAAATAACCTGACAAAGATCAGGAGTTTTCCTGTGAGGAGTTCCCAAGTTTAAATCACCATAGCCCAATGAGTAATAATGAGTATAGAAATAATTTTCCATATTCTGAGCCTGGTAATCAAGAAGTTGATTATGAACAAGAATAGGAGGATAGGTGGATGGATGAAGTAATTTAGGGGATGATTAGATTGGAGAATAAAGATGAGAGGATGCTCAGAGCCCTCAGAAGATAGTCTGATGAAGCTCTTAGGAAGTTGGGAATAGAAAGGGAAAGCATTCTTTCACCTAAAAGAAGTGATGCTAAAAATGGGGAAGTAAATAATAATGAAGCTATTGATAAAAATAGCTAGGTGTTGAGATACAACCCTCCTCATAGAAAGAACAGTGGGCATATCTTTGACAACAATTCTATTAATCCTGTGTTCAAACCAAACAATGAAGAAAGGATTATAGGAAGCGACAATGATCGGTTCAAATTTTTTTATAATCCAATGTATAATATAAATAATAAAAGGGGGAACACTAATGATCACTGTAAAAATCAAGATAGTGCAAGGAAGACTGCAAAAAGTGGCAATGATTGGGGAGATGAAGATCATTGGAGAAAAGGCAGTAACAAAGAACAACATGATCAAAATAATAGAATGAATCTTCCCGGATATGAGCAGAGAGATAATGATATAAATGATTTTGGTCACAATTATAATAATTTTGGGCAAAATCATAATGCACAACATTATGGAAATGTGCAAGGAAATAAAAATATTAATAAATGATGTTATAAAACTCAGCAATATGAAAGCAGAGATATCATAAATGATTAAAAAAATGATGATTGGCAACCTAGAAATGATCAAAATCATTTAAAGAGTAGAAATGATCAACATTATAATATCAGTAAGCATTATGGGCAGCCTTATGAAGATCGTATGATGGGAAAATGTGATAAAATGCAGCATACCCTAATGCCACATCCGCAACAATATAATATACATTACCCTAATTTGTATGCACATGAGGATAAAGACATTCAAAATGAGCATCGTAATGAGTAGCCAAATGATATTTATCAACTTGCACAAGAAGATGAATATATGAAACAAAATATTCATGCTGAGAAATATAAAAATAGTTTTTGTGGGTTGTCAAATACACATAACGTGTATCATGGAGGCCATAAAATGAAACAAGGGGTACTCACGCAGCCCCAAGATAGTCTTGCACAAGACACTTAGGGAAATCAACATATATATAATATGCATTACCTTAATTCACTTGTGCATGAGGGTGGAAACATTTGAAGTCAACAAAACTATTATACACAGCAGCATGGAAACTTGCGTGAGTAACTAGGTTTGCATGTGCATGCGCATGAGGAAGAGGCTCATCCAAAAATGCAGCATAAGTTCCAACATGGCATTCAGTGTGAAGAATATACACAGCTTCGAGATAATCCTTTGGGTGGTGTCCAAGAGGGTGAATGTTGGCAAGAGGATAATAGGCAACCCTCAAAGTATCATGTGAAACAATACCAAGCGTAGCAAGCTAAGATTTTAGCACATGAGATGGGAGAGAAGAATGTATATGACCTATGCAATAATGATACACACAATCATGCCCAACACAACACACAAGGCATAAAACACTAGTATATACATGCATTGGGTGATCAAGGAGAAGACTGGCATTTTTTAAAGCATGCTAGGGTCCATGCACAAAATCAAAGCACACATCATTCACATGAGAAGTATCATGATGCGCATGATATGCATTGTAGACACAATAACGATCAACAAGATAATGATGAGTATTTTCACAAAGGAATGCAGCAGTTCGGAGTATTACGTGAGAAACTATATAGGCCTGTACAAAGCTAGAATGATGTGCAACATCAAACACAGCCTCAAGGAACGCAAGAGGATTGACATTATTTGAATGCGCAACATGTTAGTAAAAATTGAATGGATAAAAATATCAATAATCAAAAAATACAAAATAAACATTACTCTAATTTGTATGCGGATGAAAATGAAAAATATAATCGTAATATGTATTATCAAAGCCCAATCCAGCATTCTGGGACCCAAGTATATGCAGAGAAGGAAGGAAATAAGAGTATGCATGAACAACAAAATAAATTTACTCCACTTGCGCAGAAGGAGGAATATGTAAGTATTCACAATAAGCAATATAAAAATAGTTTTGATAGACATCCAGATGAAATGCAAGGAGAATATGAACATTATAAGAAATGTACTCATGCTTTGGATAGTAAATCACAGCCAAGTAAGATTTATTATTCTACGCAGAACAAAGATGAATATTTTAAAAAGAATATTCCCATAAATTACAATAATGCACAGCATGGTGAAAAACACAGCTAGCAAGTTAATGCAGGAGCGGAATTTGGAGGTAAAATTTTTCATAATGTGCTAAATAAGGAAATATATAATCAAAACTATGATGTGCCATATCAGAATTATTATACACATGGCCAGAATATTAAAAAATATAATTATTTAAATAATAATCATGCTTGGAGTGCTGGAGATCACATGTACTTAGGAAATAATGTACAGAGCCAAGGAGATTGTAGTTACTTTTATACACAGCCTAATACTAAAGTGCATAACCAGCAATAGTTTGAGAATTATACACAGGCTCCAAGTTCTGGCAACCATTATAGTCAAGACACTCATGTTCGTATGCAAACTGAGAGAGATATACAGTCATGACATTGTGATCAAACCCATACACAAGGTGAAATTAACAACAGTCAAGCACATCAAATGAATCATCCGCAATATGGTATAGGCACAAATCAGCAACCTGGGTATTCTAGACAACAACAATATCAACAACATGGAGGATGGGCACGCAATCCAATAAATATGGCTCAGCAAGCTCACACAGGTTAGTTTGGTAACCAGACAAATCAACACCAGAGAGGTAATCCTATGTGCCAAAATTAATGCTTTCAGAATAATAATCAAAATAGAAATATATTTGATGTCATATTTCAAGAGATTAATGAGAGATATAAATAATTAGATTTTTCAAATATTATATGCTCTCTCGATCCAATACCAAATAAGTTAAAAGCTTCTATCCCTAAATTTACTGGTGATGGGTCACAGTTAGCAGAACATCATGTTATAAATGTTATAAATGTTGTATATGAATTTGATATAACATATGAACATGTGCATATGAAAATGTTTGTGCATTCACTCAAGGATAGTGCAAATGAATGGTATAGAAATTTTCCAGATGGATCAATTACCTATCGGCAAATTTTTGTTGATCAATTTATGGAGGAATTTGGGGATCAAAGAGATCCATCTTTTGCATCTCATGAATTAACTAGTATAAAGAAAAATGCAAATGAGATAGTGAAAGAATTTAATAAAAGGTGTAACACAGTGTTGAATAAGATTCTAAAAGATATTCGCCCTATTGATTCCTTTCTAATAAATTTTTATTTGATAGCCTTTGATGTCAAAACAAATTATGAGATAAGGTATCATAACCCAACAACATTACAACAAGCCTTCAAAATCACATTAACTATTGAGAATAATAGAATAGCTGTCGGGAGAGTGGATAAAAGAAATGATCCTAGGCTTTTCAATTCTATAGCCCCAAAAAGGAATGAAGAAGGTGATAAGATGGATGAGTTAGTGAGCTTAATGAAAAATTTGCAACAAAATAAAACTCATTTTCAAGCAGGAAAGAATGACATAAATTTCAACAGGAATGATAGGTACTGGTTGCAATATATTGCATGTCATACCGAATGGAAAGATGGAAAGCCTTTGAAAAAACAAATAGACACTCCAGACCCTCTTCAAAAGAATAATCATTTTATAGGGGATGAAATTTGGTGTGACATTCGCAAGATGCCCCACCACCAAGAGAAATGTCTTATAGCACAAAAAATTCTAGAGGAAGAACACCAGGGATGTGAGGAGAGACCTGTGATAAATGCTCTTTCATCTACCCCCTTTTGGTCAGGAGATAGTGATGACTTAGATGGAGAATACATACCAGATGAAAGTTACAGGAGGTTAGGATACCAATAGGAGCAACAAGTTTTTTTAGATGGTGATGAGAATCCAGATATCTGAAGGATAACATAAGAGGAAAGAGAGGCTTACACTATGGTAGAAATGGAACAGGTTCTTAGCAACTATCGCCTAAGGAACAAGAATATAAACTCAGGTAATGAACAAGTGGCAGGGATGTTCAAATTTTCCAACAAGAGTGGTGAGATAAAGAAAGTAAAAGCAGATATTCCCAAAAAGAAAGTTGATCAGACATTAAAGATAAACAAACCAATGGATAAGAAAAGCAATGGTAAGCAAATTTCAAACTGTACCTCATTCATGTCTCAAGCATTATCTCAGGTAAAACTTTCTATCCCTCTAATGGAAATAGTGAAATTAACTGATTGCAGGAATGAAACAATCAAAATAATAACTGATGTTGTTAAAAAGGATTAAAAAGAACAAAAGGATAATGAAGAATTACCAGTTATTTACCTAGGAAATTATGTTAATGAAGATGCTACTAAAGTAGATCCTTTATTTTTTACTTTTTTGATAAACAATAAATTAGTTAAAAATTGTATGCTAGACTCTGGAGTAGTGGTTAATATTATGCCTCATGGAGTAATGAAAGAATTAGGAATGAATGTGGATACTACTTATGGAAAATGCTATGCTATGGACAATAGATCTATTCCAGTTATTGGAATAATGAAAAATGTTGAATTTAAGTTTCCTTCTTGTCCTAAAATGTCTTATAAAAATGATATTACTATTGTAGAAGTACCACCTAGTTATGGATGATATTATCTAGACATTGGTCTAATCTAGTAGGTGGTAATGTCTAATTAGATCTATCTTATGCTTCTATTCCAGTGAATGACAGGATTATCAAGATTAACAGGGAACTAAGATCTACTTACATCATTGAAGATGTTGATCTGAGTCAGGTTACATACTTTTTCCATACCGACATGGATAATTTCCAGGTAAGTATTCATAAAAATCTCATTGAAAATACTAGTCCTATTGAAATACATGCTAAGGAAAATAGTGATTTCATTTGGAAAATGTTTTTTGATGGATCATGTAGCAAAAGTGGTAATGGAGCAGGTGTAGTCTTGATGTCCCCAAATGCGAAATATTTTAAGTATTCTTTTCTATTGGCTTTTGAGTGTACTAACAATACTGTAGAATACGAAGCACTTCTACTAGGTCTAAAAATAGTAGGTAAGCATGGTATCAAAATTCTTTCTGTTTATGGGGATTCTGAATTGGTTGTATCTCAGATTAGGGATAAGTTTGTTACTAAGAATCATACTCTAAAAAGGTACAAGAATGAAGTTTTGGATTCTATAGAATGTTTTGATGCTTTTTCAATAACTTGGATAGATAGGTCTAAAAATATTCTTGCTGATTTCATGGCTAACCTAGCAGTTAAGCATAATGATATTCCATGTGAAGATATTGCATAGGTAGAGATCAAATCAAGACCAACAATACCTAATAATGTTCATAATTGGAAAATCTTTGAGGATGATAGAGACATCATAAAATTCCTTGCATGTGAAGAAAGGTATGAAGATCAATCTATTGATTTGAATGCTTATGTTGAAACAATAGAAGAAAAGGATACTTTATTTGGAAAAGAAATAATTCAACTTAAAACTAATAAAATTCCTAAGGACCTTGTTGCATCAGAGAGAATGTTTGATAATAAGGATTCTAATAGCAGATTTAAAATGGATAATACTACTTTAGAGGAAGTAGAAAAGATAAATTTAGGAAATGAACATACTCCTAAAGAGGTTCTCATTGGTTAAAAAACTAACTCCTAAAATCAGAGCTGATATTTTTAGTTTATTAAGAAAGTATAGACATGTATTTGCTTGGTCTTACGATGATTTTAAAGCATATACAGAAGAATTTTTCCAACATGAGATACCCATAAGACCTAATGCAAAGCCCTTTAGACAAAGGCAAAGACTGATCAATCATAATTTGGCTCCTAAGATGAAGGAGGAACTCATCAAGATGAGGGATGCCGGTATCATCAAGCTGATTAGACACTCTACTTGGGTTTCAGACTTGCTACCTGTTAGGAAGAAAAATGGAGATATCAGGCTTTGTGTAGATTTTAGAAACCTAAACATATCTTCATTAAAAGATAATTATGCATTACCTAATATGGAGGCATTACTACAATAGGTTATAGGAAATGAATTGTTATCCATGATGGATGGATTCTCCAGGTATAATTAGGTAAAGGTTAAAGAAAAAGAACAATATAAAACAACATTCACTACACCATGGGGTACATACATTTATAAAAGAATGCCTTTTGGACTTACAAATGTTGGAGCTACTTTTCAAAGAGCCATGGATGTGACTTTTGGGGATTTCATTGATATTATCATGGTAATATATTAGGATGACATCACAACTTATTCCAAGAAGGCAAAAGACCATTGCAAGCATTTAGAGAAAATTTTCAAAAGAGCGCTTGAATATGGAGTATCCTTAAATCCAAAGAAATGTCATTTTGGTGTAACCGAGGGTAAACTTCTTGGTCACATTGTTTCTAGGGAAGGAGTCAGAATACACCTAGAAAGGATTGAAGCAATTGATAAGGTCTAGATTGCTAAAAATGTTAAGGGGATTCAATCCTTCTTTGGACAAATCAACTTTGTGAGGAGGTTCATCCTGAATTTTTTAGAAATTATGAAACCTATTGCAAAGATGTTAAAGAAGAATGCAATTCTAGATTGGATAGATGAGGCCTTAGAAGCTTTTTCCAGCATTAAGAAAGTGATCAAAGAAGCTCCAATTTTGAAATCTCCTAATTTCTTGAAACCATTTCAGTTGTTCTCTTTCTCTTCTTTCCACATGATCGCAGTGGTTCTACTATAGAAAAATGACGAAGGATATGAGCAACCAATAGCTTTCTTCAGTAAAAATTTACAATCTTCTGAGCTAAAATATGATATACATGAAAATCAAGCTTACGCATTAGTTAAAGTAGTGAAATCATTCAGACCTTATTTGGTTGGAGCTAAGATTGTGGCATATGTACCTAATGCAGAAACTAAGGACATATTGAGGTAGTCAGAAGTTATAGGTAAAAGATATCGATGGAT
This sequence comes from Chamaecyparis obtusa, assembly GCA_027943335.1. Taxonomy (NCBI): domain Eukaryota; kingdom Viridiplantae; phylum Streptophyta; class Pinopsida; order Cupressales; family Cupressaceae; genus Chamaecyparis; species Chamaecyparis obtusa. The sequence goes on along the minus strand of BSBK01004400.1, from coordinate 181,996 downwards.
TAATCAGATTCAGGAATTTGACATTGAAATTTAGATCACCAAGTTAATCAGAGGACACAGATTGGCTAAACTCATGGTAGAGACAAATTTGGATGCAGCCCAAGTAAACCAAGTAGATTTGGAAAGTGCAGAAATGAGCATCAAACATTGTCCATGGTACACAGACATAATCTACTTCTTAAGGTATATGAAATGTCAAGAAGGTCTAAGTGATAATCAAAAAAGAACTATAAATTTACAAGCTTCAAGATATGTATTGATTCAAGGAGACTTGTATTGGAAAAATAATGATGGTATCCTCTTGTTTTGTCTAGACACCTATCAGGCTAAGTCAGTTATTAAAGAGTTGCATGATGGGGTATGTGACGGTCACTTTTTGGCTAAGACAACAACTCATAAGATATTGAAAGATGGGTATTATTGGCCCCATGTTTTCAAGGATTTCTATGATTATGTTAAAAAGTGTGAATCTTGTCAGAAATTCTTCGGGAAACTGAAATACAATGGTTCTTTACCACTTATTCCTTTACAAATTGAGGAACCATTCAAAATGTGGGGAATAAACTTTATTGGGGAAATTGTAGATGCTTCAAGTGGAGGTCACAAGTGGATATTGGTTGCAAAAAATTGCTTTATGAAATGGGTTGAAGCTATAACTACGAGACAGGCTACAAGCAAGGTGGTCATCAAGTTTCTGACAGACAACATACTTACCATATTTGGAGTACCTTGCAAGATTCTTTGTGACAATGACATGTGTTTTAGATCTAAGGAATTTTTAGAATTTTGTGAAAAATATGGTATCACCCTATCATACTCATCCCCGTATCATTTGCAAGGAAACGGTCAAGCATAATCAAGCAATAAGAATATACTAAAAATTATCAGAAGAATGTTGAGCAATAAAAAGAAGGCATGGGACTCAAAGCTAAATCTAGCTTTATGGGAAGATAGAGTAATAGTGAAAAGATTGATAGGTTTTTCTCCTTATGAATTGGTTTATGGGAAACAAGCAAGGTTACTATTAAACAATCTCCTGCCAGTTTAAAGGTTCATCCTTAAAGAAGAGCTTGAGGACGTAAATTTTCTTGTGTTCTAGGAGTAGTTTGTAAAATCTAAACTTGCTTCACAAGTTCATCAAATCACTTGTATGCATCGAAGGGGAAGATTTATCCCAAGAAAACCACCAAATTTGAATGAAGAATCTGCAAAAACCAAATTATCTTTTGTTGATGCAAGTCCAAAATTTCTTCCATCCTTTTCATTAATAGAGGAACCATTTGATCCATCCAACTTTCGACCTTTTGCTAAAATCTTGGCTAGTTTTCTTGCACACACAACTTTGAGTACACTAAATGCTAATATTACACCACTGAGTGTAAAAATTCTACAAAATCAAATTCAAGTGCAAGTACTAGTAGTAATGGCTCGGCCTACATTTCCATTTCCACTTCCTAGCCTTATCAACAATACTAATCTTAAAAATATTCCCACTGCTGCATTACCAAAGATTTATTGCCTGATAATTGAAGACCCTGATACTTTCTTATTTGAGTTTGACATTCTTTGCTGAAGCTTTGACTATAAAATAGATAGTCATAAACTCAAATTATTTCTAGCTACATTAAAGGAGTCAGCATTTAGATGGTTTATGGGACTAGGAGAAAATGTAGCAACTAATTGGGATGGGATGAGAGATTTATTTCTGTAGAAATATAAAGAATACTACAAAGGAGGTGATCTAAGAGGAGATGATATCTTCCACATGTCACAAAAAGAAGATGAAACTCTAGAAGACTACATCTCACATTTCTTATACAATTTGTAGAAGAATCCTCAACATGTGTTGCAAGAGGATTCACAAAAAATCATCTTTTTGAGAGGAGTGAATGATAACTGTCTGGAAGCATTGGACCTTATGGCTAGAGGAGATGTATCCCAGTCTTCCTAGGATGATCTCAAGAAATTTTTTTTGAACTATTCAAGGTCAGCAATAAAGAAGGGCAGAGGATTCCATCCAACACTTCCAAAAGGAAGTAGCTCTGGCATATCAAAGATGGAAATCTCAAACTTGCTATCAGCTTTCAAGAAAGACATAATAAATGACATTGCAACCCACTTGGATACAATGCAAGCCAAGAAGAAGCATGAAAAAGTTGAGTTGAACTTAGCGGAGTACTGCCCACATTGTAGATAGTAAAAGAAAGACTGTAGATGCAAGCTGGTAGCCAATTTGGAGATACATCATGTTCCAACTAAATTTAGGTAGATTGAAGGGAAGGACAAGCAAGTTTTCTTTGTTTCTCAATGTCACCCATGGGCTTCACAACAAGGTATGCCTCAGGACCCATTGTAATCTTTCAATAATTATAATAGTCAATGAAAGACCCAGAATTCCCAATATCCTTCACAGTCTTTCTAGCCTATGTGGAATAATGCATGGAAAAATACCCATCCAAACCAATGGTATAGCTCCCAACAACCCCAATGGCCACATTCACAACCTCAAAATCAATGGCAACCACCACAGGGAAATTGGAAACCATATAACCAATTGAGGGGACCTCAGCAGTGGCATAATTAGAATCCTGACCATCAACAATTACCACCTCTCATACGACAACCAACACTTATGCCACCTCCTACAACCACAAATTCTCCTCCATGGCCAAAAAAATTGTTGGCTCAACCACAACCAAATCCAAATAATAAGCAACATAAACCAATCTCCAACACTAAATCCTAGTAGTACCCTACTTATGCATTGGACATCACTGGTATCCACCTGAGATATGGTACTACTCTGCCAACACCAGAACCACTTGTTATAACTAAAGTACCAAATACTCATGCAACATCAACACAACAACCAGACGTTACCTTGCCAAATCCAACCTTACCAACTAAGATGTCTGACCAAGATAATCCTAAAATTCAAAATAGACCTCCATTCCTATAGAGGCTTAAAATGGATAAACCTACACTCCAAGAGGAAGCACCATTTGACATCATAGACTAGTTAAAGACCATGCACATCCAAATTCCACTATTTCAAGCTATCAAAGATGTTCCACTTTATGGAAAAGCCATCGAAGAAGCATGCCTTAAAAAACCTGGAAGGAAGAAAAAGGATCCCCAAATAGTGAAGGTAATAGGTCAATTGGCTGATATAATGTTGGGAAAAATTGTGGTTCCTAAGTACTCTTATCTAAGAAGTCTAGTTGTAGACATAATAATTAATGGCCAGTCAGTAAAGAATGCCCTGATAGACCTAGATGCTGCTATAAATGTCATGACCAAGGAAACTATGCATAGGTTGAGTATAGAGGGAATAAGGACAACTCCAATAGTGTTACAACTTGTAGATAGTTCTACAGTTACTCCAGATAGTATGATTGAAGATATAGTAGTCACCTTGGATTCTTGGGAATACCTTGCTGATTTTATGATTCTGTCACCTAAAGTAACCCTTGTTGGTTATCCAGTAATCCTTGGAAGGACTTGGTTAGCAACAACAGATGCTAATATCAGCTGTAGATCAGGAGATATGACCATCTCTGATGGCCAAACTGTCAAGAAATTAGCATTGTATCCTCCATCACAACCACAAGTAGATCTAAACAATCCTATATAGCCAAACTTGGGAGATGAGGAAGATGAAATAAACTCTATTGCTCAGCTAATGATGCTACATAGACAATATTTCTTGAAATTAAAAGAGGATGATGATATACTCCAAATTATCCACATAAATGATTATGTTACAACAAGAGACATTTCTCAAAGCTCAATTTTGCAAATGACTATTTATGAAAATTATGTCTTGCCAACAGAGCCTAAAATTATACAACAATTGTTACCTTGTGAAATATCAACCAGCCCTATGTTTGAAGCCTCCATGTTAGAGCTAACCACTACTGTGCAACTCTCACCTAACCATAGTCTTCATGTTAACAATAAATTATCTCAGCAACAATTAAAATTGTTAACACAACTCTTATGCAAACATGACAAGGCTTTTTCTTTGGAATATGGGGACATGAAAGGATTAATTCCAAAACTATGTACTCATAGAATATACATCAATGAAGGGATTCTACCTCTACGATAGCCACAAAGAAAGATCAACCTAGGCCTCAGAGAGATTGTGAAGACCGAACTACAGAAACTACTAAATGTTGGTTTCATATATCCAATCTCAAATAGTAAGTGGGTTTCACCTCTTGTGATAGTACCTAAGAAAGGGGGAAAGTGGAAAATATGTGTCGATTATAGAGAGCTTAATGATGCAAAAAAAAGGGACCATTTTCCACTACCATTCATTGATCAAGTACTAGATACATTAGCAGGAAAAAAGTACTTCTCCTTTCTTGATGGCTACTGTGGCTATAATTAGACTAGCATTGCATTTGAGGACCGAGAAAATACAACATTCACATGTCCTTGGGGAACTTATGCCTATTCTTGCTTTTCCTCTTTGAATCTCTCATTTTATGTTGTACTTGTATGGGCAAAAACTAGGTCTAAACTGATGGCCTCCATCATAAACCCTTGCACTCCATGAATAGAGAGTTATGAGTCACCATTTGAGACCTCATTCTTGAGCAATATTGGATATAATGACTCATAGAAGTGTGTCAACATTTTATCACACAATTATTTTCCTCATTATTCTCCTCTTAGCATCTCTTTATAGTACTTATGATGTTTATGAGAGTATCATCCATTTCATTATGTTTTTCACTCTTCATTTTTCACTTGCTTATGCTATTATGAGATTGACTAATACTAGCCTTCCTACTTTCAAAACTTTTATTAAAAATTTGTGTGGTGGAATTTTTACTCTTTTGGATTATGTGAAAAAATTTTAGATGATACACCATTTCCTAATCTTCCTAATCCTAATCCTATCCTTCCTAATCCTATCCTTCCTAATCTTCCTAATCCTAATCCTATCCATCCTAATCCAATTCCTAATATTCCCATTCCCATTTCTCCATTTACTATTCCTAGTTCTTTCCACACTTATGATGGGGTTCAAACTATGTTTCATGATGCAGATGTGCAAGAATTCTTTGATTTACCTTCCCCTTCTTATCCGATCCATGATGATATTAAAGGGGAGAGAAAAGAAACTTCTTCTAAACCTATCATTCCACCTTACAAAAAATTTTCTCATGATCACCGTAAACAATCACCTCCTGTAGAAGCTTTACAAGATATGTACACTACAAGATACAATATGATGGCTAAAAAAGGTTATAAGGGTTTAGGGCTTGGTGTTAATGAACAAGGTATTAAATATCCAGTTCATCTATCCCCTAAACAAGATATGAATGGTCTTGGCTTTCCACTATCTGAATTTAAGGTGGTTGATTCTGATCGTCGCCCTCCTCTTCATGTTCTTCTTCCAACACCTTCCTTAGATTACCCTGATACCCCTCAAGATATGGCTAAGAATGTGTATGTTTAGTTAATGAATTATAAGAAAGAAATCTTTAAAACTATGCTAAAAGATGCTCTCTCCAAGTACAAATGTGCTTTTCACTATAATAATACACATTTACTTGCTGATTGTGTGCATTTTAAGATGTCTTCTAGAGAAAGAGATGCTTTAGGAATTATATCTCACTCTCGTGTGGTTTTATAATTTCTTCATAATTTCCATACATGGAATACCCCTCATTGTTCTATAATATAGATATTTTATCCTCTTGTCTCTTGACTAGGGGGCAAGAGGTATTTCTTCCATTTTTATAGGATCCATTATGCTCTTAGCATGTATTTTGTTTTGAGCTTAATTGGTTATTCTTTCTATATTTTATCCCTATGGTTTTGTATTATGATATCTTTCCTTTTCTCATAATCATCCATAGCCCTCTTCTAGAATTCATGATATCTTTTCTAAAGACATTTGTTTTGCAAAGATATTTCTTTGTTATGGAATATCTTGGTATATCCCTTGCTTTCATCCCTAGGGGAAAGGTTTTCCTTCTTTCTCTCTATCTAGGGATCTACTTTCCTTAGCTTAGTGGCATTTGTTTATTCTGCAACATTATTTCCTTATACTGACTGATGTTTCAGCTATGGATATCCTTTTATGTGAGAGGTTGTTGTCCTAGGTCATCACCTATTATTTATTTTCCAAACTATTTTCTTTATAAAATATTTCCCTTGCTTTGGGGTTAGAGTTTTCTTCCTTCGTTCGAAGATTCCTCTTCCTCTTGATCATGAGGGGCTTGATGATTGAATCTTTGATCCCTCTTTGATTTTATTTGAAAGATGATATTTTATCCAAACAACTCCTCTACAGTGGGGGTCTTGTTAATAAGATCTCTTTCTCTTTGAGGATCCTTTCTCCATATGTGACATATCCTTTTTCACAATTATCTATGCTCTTCTATTTAAGGGTCAATACTCTTTGCTAAGAATATAGTGCACATTGTTGTTAACAGGATATCTCCTTACTTTGTGAAGTAGGTGTCCTCCGTCTCTTCCTTATCCTATCTATTAGGTAGCCACCATAAGGAGGGGGAATATATAGGGACTTCCTTATACTATAGTTTACATTTTACAACATGCTAAATCCTCGGAAGCTAACACACATAAGTTTCTAAATCTTGAAGAGATGTACATTTTCATTTTTATTTTTGCTAAATCCTTGGAAGGTAATGCACATAAGTTTCTAAATCCTAAAGAGACACACATTTTCATTTTCATTTTTGCTAAATCCTTTAAAGTTAAAGCACATAAGTTGCTAAATCTTGAAGAAGATACACATTTTCAATTTCAAATATGCTAAATCCTCGGAAGGTAACACACATAAGTTGCTAAATCATGAAGAGACATGCATTTTATATTCCATAGTGATACAAGAATGTGGATCTATGGGTATTCCAAAATCTGTCAAAAGATGCATTACAACTACAAAGCACATCTTATGGGTGAACTATCAGGTTTGGCTTCCTATTGGGGTCTCCCTCCTTGGTGATTCATGGTTCACTACCCAAAGAAGGTTGAATCCACCTTTAGAACTCACTGTTCGCAACACAAGTGTATATGAAGAAATACACAATCTTTTGAACTATTCAATAACAACTGTCTTTGCTTGATCAGTTCCAATGAAGTCCACCAATAAACCTCTGCTCAACATACATCAGACATAAGCTCATAGCATTCACAACCTCTTTATATCACCTTTTCCCCATCCTTCTCTTTTCCAAAGAAAATACCTTTCATTTATACATTATTACAATTCTCATGATCAGGTCATCCCATAAGCCTTTCCTAATTAAAAATAATTTCATAAACCCTTGATAAGATACACACGATATCTAAAACAAGTATATTATGATTACATCACAATATTTAAGGACTGACATCCTTAATTTATGTTTGCCAATAAAAACACATGCTGCATCTCCTAAGTCATCTTCCAAATAGGTATTCTCCTAAATACATGCCACAATTGACATCACCAAGAATTCCATACCTTGCACTGACCAATGAGCATCCTTCAATACCTTGTATGTCATCCCTCAAGCTCACATACCTTGAATCCATATCATCTGGAAGATATATTAGAAACACAAAGACTAACTCTGGCATTTCACTGTCACAGTCCAGTGACTAGTCTTCACCAAAACATCTGTAACTCATCCAATATGAAACATTACATGATGCAATCTTGGATATAAGATCACAACACCTTCCTGAACTCTCATCTATCTTTGCACCATCTGAAACATTCATACAGTATCCATACACTGTGATAACCAACATGTTCTCCTCACAGAAACATATGCTGACATTAGTGACAAAACATAGATGACAACAATATGAGTGCCCATTCAGTAACATATTGATTAAACATATTAAATGTCTCAATCACCTCCCCATGCATTATAAATATCCAACAACCTCCCCTTTGGCATTGATGTCAAAATATGGGAAAATCCATCATCCCAAAGTTATATCAATACAAAGTTTTGCAACCAAACAACACTACATACAATCTCCCCATACAGTAGGGATTTTATCATAGCAACACTCCCCCTTTGAAAACAATGGAAAAGGGTGCCATGATTCATCAACTTCTTTCCAACATCTTTCTTCCACGATCACTCCCCCTGAGGAGTAGATCTCTACATCTAGTCTAGGTTATGATAAGGCTCTGAAAACCTCTGCACTGATGCATCTCTACATCATTTAATTCTAACTAGGAGGGGCCTAAACCCCCAGCATACCTATGAGATATTCAAAGGTATCTTTTGGTAGTGGCTTTGTGAAGATATCTGCAATCTACTCTTTTGTACTAATATATTCTAATTTTATTTCCTTCTCTACCACCTTGTCTCACAACAAGTGATACTTGATAGAAATATGTTTGGTTTTAGAGTGCATCACCATATTTTTTGATATATTCACTAGTATACTGGTGTTATCAAAATGGATAACCACTAGCTCATCAAAATTTATTCCAATATCCTTCAACATTTGCTTCATCCAAACAATTTGAGTGAAATTTATAGCAGCAACAACATACTCTAATTCAATAGTAGATTGTGCTATACAATCTTGCTTCTTTTTTAGCCAAGAAACCAACTTTTTACTAAGGAAAAATGCACCACCAATAGTACTCTTTCTGTCATCAATTCTTCCTACCCAATCAACATCAGTATAAGCATGAAGTTCAAAACTATCATTCCTATCATACCACATGCCATATTCAATTGTCCCTTTTAGATATCTAAATATCCTTTTCACAATAGCTAGGTGTGTGTCCTTTGGCTCTGCCTGATATCTAGCCATAATTCCAATAGCATTAGTAATATATGGTCTGATATGAGTCAGATATTGTAATCATCCAACCATTGATCTATAATTGGTTTGAAATACACACTGAGTCTCATCATTACATGATAGCTTATTACTGGTCACCATTGGTGTTTTGACTAGTTTACAGTCTTCCATTCCAAACTTCTTTAGCATTTCTTTGAGATACTTAGTCTGAGAAACAAAGATACCATATTTTCTCTGATTTATCTATAGTCCTAGAAATAATTTCATTTCACCTATTATGGACATCTCAAATTAACTTTCAGTTTCCTTAGAAAATTCTTACAAAGATCATCATTAACTCCAAAGATAATATCATCAACAAAGACTTCTATTATCAAGATTCCATCTTCACTAGTTCTTAAATACAAATTACTGTCAGTATTACCTTTTTTGAATCCAAGCCAAATTAAATACTTGTCTAACCATGCATACCAAGCTCTTGGAGCTTGCTTCAGCCCATACAAAGATTTATTCAACTTGCATACCATGTCTCCATCTTTGCATAGAGGAAATCCATCTGGTTGTTCTATGTATACTTATTCTTCAAGATCCCCATTCAAGAATGCAGCTTTCACATCCATCTGATACACCTTGAAATCTTTATGTGCAGCATAAGCCAAGAATAATTTGACTACCTCTATTCTAGCAATAAGAGAAAATGATTCGTCAAAGTCTATGCCTTCTTGCTGTGAATATCCCTTACATACCAGTCTTGCTTTGTTTCTTACAATATTTCTTTCTTCATTCATTTTGTTTCTAAAAACCCATTTTGTTCCTATTACATTTTTGTTTTTAGGTCTAGGAACCAATTCCCAAGTGTTATTCTTCTTTATTTGATCTATCTCTTCCTTCATATCATTTATCCAAGATTCATCTCTACATGCTTCATCTATAGTCTTTGGTTCAACTTGAGAAATCAAACAAATTTATTCTCTATCTTTTGATCTTGTCATTACTCCTTGATTAGAATCAACAATAATTTTATTTTCAGGATGGTTATTATTTACATACCTTAGAGTCTTAGGAACCTTAGTAGCCTCACTTGTGTCAACATCACAAGTCTCTTTTTCACATTCTTCCTCAACAAGTTCTTCTTCTTCTGCAATAGCAATAGCAACAACCTCTCTGATCTCTATAATCTAATTACTATAATACATTCTTTCTTGTATCTGAAACTTTTCATCTATCCTTACATTGTTACTTTCAATCATCTTTCTTAATCTCAGATTGAAATATTTGTAAGCCTTTCTCTTGGTAGAGTAACCAAGAAAAAATCCTTCATCACTTCTAGCATCAAACTTTCCTATCTCATCATCTCTCTTGATATAACACTTACTACCAAATATTCTGAAATATTTTACTGTAGGAGTATGATCAAACCACAATTCATAAGGAGTCTTAATTATACCTTCTTTGATTTGAATTATGTTCAATGTATACACTGATGTCCCAACAGCCTCTCTCCAATGTACATGAGATACATTTCCTTCAATCAACATTGTCCTAGCAGCATCAAGTATAGTCCTGTTTCTTCACTCTGCTATCCCATTTTTTTGTGGAGTCCTAGGAGAAGATGTTTGTCTCTTTATTCCATGCTCTTTGTAGTATGAATTGAATAAGTCTAAAGTAAACTCTCCACCTCTGTTTGACCTTAGACACTTAATATTTAAACCTGATTCATTCTCTACTTTGTCTTTGAACAACTTGAATTTATCAAATGCTTCCAATTTTTCCTTCAAATAAGTAACCCACATCATTCTAGAAAAGTCATCAACAAAAAGTATGAAATACCTTTCACCATAGTATGATCTTTTCCTTTTAGGTCTACATATATTTGTATGTATCAAATCCATCTTTCCTTTTGATGTATATGCTTTTCTTTTGTAACTACTTCTAGTCTATTTTCCCATAACACATTATCTGCATACAGTGTTAGATGGTTTCACAATTTTTGGCAGATCTCTTACTACTTTAGCTATACTTGCCTTCACAATGTTATCAAAATTAACATGACAAAATCTTCTATGCCATAACCAACTGTCATCTACCTTTGCAACAAAACAAGAGGCTCTAGATGTATTGAATTCAAATACATTACATCTAGATTTAGTACCGGTTGCAATAAGCTTACCTACCTTACTTCTGATAAAACATTTACCATTAACAAAACTTAATTGAAACTCTTTATCCATTAGTTGTCCAACACTCAACAAGTTATGTTTCAGTCCAACAACAAGTAGTAAATTATCTATATTAGTCTTTCCATCCAAATTAATAGATCCTACACCTATGATACGTTTAGGAAGATTGTCTCTGAATCTCACAACACCACCATCATACTTCACTAATTTAACAAACTTGTTTCTATCTCCAGTCATATGATGTGAACAACCACTATCTATAATCCATTCAATTTTCTTGTCAACATGAGATACTAAAGCCTTTTCCTCATCCACTGGTTCATCTCTAATAGCAATAAATCAAATCTCTTCATAATCTAAATCATCATCATCAAAAATGCCTTCACTAGCATAATAACATTCTTTATCCCTTTTAAACTTGGAAAAATTAGGTTTGTACTTAGGAGCTCTTGTAGGACATCTAGATGAAAAATGATCTACCTTATTGCATGAAAAACATTTCAAGGGTAACTTGCCTTCAAATTTTCCCTTACCTATCTTTTCTCTTCTAGTAATCAGTGCAACAACTTCATCCATCTTTCTTTCCTTTTCCATTATCTGTTCCCATTCCTCAGCATACTCACCAAGCTCTTCTTTTAGGTCTTCACTGCTGGTGCTCGGAACTATAGAAATTTTCTTGTGTGCAGATGCCTTGGATGCAGATTCCACTTTAGGTACCGAATCTCCCATTTCAACAGCCTCAAAGGTAGTTAGCTTTGCAATCAAAATCTCTCTACTAAAATTTGGAGTTAAGGGTATAGTCTCTTGAGCAGATATAGCCTTGAACTTGTATACAGGTGTCAATGATCTAAGGATCTTCATAACAACTTCTTCTTCATCATAAGTGCCTCCACAATTTTTGATTGCAACCACAACTTCTGTAACCCTTTGAACATAAGGCCTAAGGATCTCATCATCCTTCATTTGCAGCTTCCTCATCTTGGTTTTCCAGTTCTGTAAGTTCACTTGCTTGGTATATTTGTCTCCTTCGTATAATGCTTCTAATCTTCTCCAAATCTCATATGCTGAATCCAAGTCTTTAACTTTAGTAAACTCACCTTTAGATAGTGCACTTATCAGTGCTTCCCTTGCGACCATGTTGTATGATAATAACTTCTATTCATCATTAGTAGCTAATGGAAAATCACTCTCAGATTTTATAGCCACTTTATTCTTTGTGATCAACCAATAGTCGATGCCCAAACATAGAAAATGAGTTTTCATCTTGTTCTTTCACCTGTCAAAGTTTTTAGGATGAAATTTTGGACCATCCTTCCTATAGAGTGCCATCTCCAAGATCACCTCAAGCTGTTAAGCTTTCTCTTTGATGACCACAAGCTTTGATACCAATTGTTAGGAATAAAAGTCCACAATACAACTTAGAGGTGGGGTGAATCAGTTGTATGGAAGATTATTAAACATAAAAATTTAAGTAGAAGCAATATCAGATCCAATGAACACAATGAATGCCAACACAATAACACAATATTTTGGTCTCGGGGAAACCCTGTTAAAGGTAAAAACCCTGGTGGGAATTAGCACCCACAAATGATGTATTGAGAGTATAGTATCCTTGTTAGAAGATTTAGCCTTGTTAGGAGCTTATTGAATCATTACAGTACATAGTCCTTGTTAGAGGATAGACCTTGTTAGGAGTCAAGAAGAAAGGGAGGGCTCACTACCCAAGGCTCACTGCCCAAAGAAGGTTAAATCCACCTTTAGAACTCACTGTTCACAACACAAGTGTATATGAAGAAATACACAATCTTTTGAACTGTTTGGCAATAACTATCTTTTCTTGATCATTTCCAATGAAGTCCACTAGTAAACCTCTGCTCTACATATAGTAGACACAAGCTTGTGACATTCACAACCTCTTTACATCACCTTTTTCCCATCTGTTGACACCTAAAAAATCAGGTTCTAATTATGCAAAACATTAGGGAAGTATAATCCTCATTTCTATTTTTATGAAATTTCCCTATGTAAAAAATTAAAACAGGCATAAATATTTGTCATTGTTTTATGTTCATGAAATAAGTTGTTAGTTATTTCAATAAATTTAATGCATATATATATTTTGAAATAAAATAATTATAAAAATAATAAATAAAAAGGTGGCGAGAGGGAGTTGAATCCTCGACCTCTCAAGCCAACCTTTTTTCCTACCTACCTACCCTCCTACCCTTTAACCAGTTAGTCTATTTATATTCTTTGAGAGGATTAGGAAGAGGAACAAATTTATTTACATCTTCATGTACAGGTGCAAAATCAACAAAATTTCTCACACAAGGAGTATTTCTTTCTTTAATAATTTTAAATTCAAATATGAAATATTCCTTTCCTATGTGTGTTTCAAAAAGATTTTACATTTTCATGAGATTTAAATTGTTTTTACTAATGTGATTGTTTTTAGGTTTCATTTTAATCTACCCTAAAAACATTAAAGTGAAAAATGTAATATGGTAAACTATGTTGGAAAAGATTACTACATTTATGGGTTTTGAAATTATTTTAAATAAGGTTTTAAAATTTCAAATACCTAAATAGAATCCCTTTCTTCACCCTATTGTAATTTTATTTTTAAAATCACAATATTAGGGTAAATAGGGATAGTTGTTTATATCTTACCTTATTTAATTTGTTTTTAACTTTTTCATTTTGGGGAATTATTAATTAGGTGATGTAAATGTATTTTGTTTTCATCTCATTAATGTATGCATTTTTAGGGTTTTTATTGAGAAAGTGAAATTATTTTATTACAAAGATCTTAAATGCTTTTTTATAAAATGGTTGTAATATTATTTTTGGTTTAGAAATATTTTAAATGTTAGGGTTGTTATTATATCAATGCACTTGCCCTAAGTAAATTATTTTGAATATTGTGATGTTAGGGTAAGTGCCCCCCTTTTTAGGGTGAATTATAAATATTTTTACCCTAATGTTTTAGGAATGTTTCTATTATGTAATTTTATATTGTCTTATGTTTGTTTAAAAAGTATTTTAAAATGAATGCATATGGTTAATATTTTTTAAAGTGAATTTTAAATTTAAAGCACTATAATCCTATTAAATGATTTTAAGTATTATCTTATTAATAGGATATTTTTATGTGTTGATATTTAAAGTAAGTACCTATGATGAATTATTTAAATTTTATTGATACTTCTTATAAATAAAAATTTGTATAATTATATCATGATTTTATGTTTATTTGATATATTATTAATTAATAATTAATAATTAAATAATCATTGGGATCATATTGATAGTTTGAAACAATATTAAATATAATGATTTTATTGAATGATTATTTAACTTTGAATATTTGTGTGCAAGAATTAGATTTGCGGATCATTATGCACATACTTGAAGATTGTAACAAATTAAGTTTGTTGTATGGGAAATGTTCCCCTAAAATCCATTTATATGGTTAATGTTTGTAATTTTTAGGGTTAGTTCTAGGGATTAGGTTTTTGTGAAAGGGCATGTCTTTTCACATAAAACCTTTGATAATTATATTTATACTGAAACATTTGTAAGCAAAAATCATCACGACACAATTGAGACAAAAAATCTCCTACAATTACAGACCTGGACCTTATATACAAATCTTCAAATGTTTTATCAGATAAGTTGTTTTATGCATTTTTGAGGTTATATATCATGTATTTTCAATTAGTTTTTCAGATACTCTATGTACCAGGGTGTTCTACTATGTTATATTCCCTGATTTATTAATTCAAAGTTGATTTATACAATTCCAATAGCAATTGTATGGTCTGTGAACCTATTATTCCTGTCGACCTCTTAATTTGGGTTAAAATCGATAGGATTAATTGTATAAATTGAATTGAATTGTGGATTAAGGGAAGCTTGTAGGATGATAGTCTTACTTTATAGGAGTAAGTTCCCTTAAAATTATCTCTGACTATACGTAGGATTGGAAGTAATTGACTTTATACCCAAATTTGTATTAAGGCACTGATCTCTTTTCGTTTGAAATTGTTATTTGGTTCTATTTTGTAGTTTACATATTAAATCTAATTTCTCTCTTTACAAAGCATTCAATTAGGTTTTAGTGATAGTTTCAAGCTTTAGTTTAGATTTCATGCAATTTAGCTATTAAGAGATTATATTATTTTCTTCAAAGAATTGTTTACCCCTTTGGAAGGAATTGTGTTTGTCTATGCATGCATTTGTGCACCATAGGGCATTTGTGAATTCAAGCCTACCAGCCTTGGCTCAATCGATCCAGAATTGTAGAGGCACTTGTGTGTGTCTATCAATTGGCCTCAAAATGGTCCATCATTTTTTAGCACCAACACCATCCATGTATTTTCCAAAGAAAAGACCTTTCATTTAGACCTTATTACAATTCTCATGATTAGGTCAGCCCATAAGAATTTCCTAATTACAAATAATTACATAAACCCTTGCTATGATACACACGGTATCTAAAACAACTATACTATGATTACATTACAATATTTAAGGACCGACATCCTTAATTTTTGTTTTCCAAGAAAAACACACGCTACATCTCCTAATTCAACCTCCAAATAGGTGTTCTCCTGAACACACACCACATATGATGTCACCAAGCATTATGTACCTTGCACTAACCAATGAGCATCCTTCAATACCTTTTCTATCATCCCTGAAGCTCACATACCTTGAATCCATATCATCTGGAAGATATACCAAAAACATAGAGACTATCTCTAGAATTTCATTGTCACAATCTAGTGACTAGTCTTCACTAAAACATTTCTAACTCATCCAATATGAAACATAACATGATGTGATGTTGGATATAAGATCAAAACACCTTCCTAAACTCTCATCTCTCTTTGCAACATCTAAAACATCTGTACAATGTCCATACACTATGATAACCATCTTGGTCTCCTCGCAGAAACATATGTTGACACAGTGACAAAACATAGATGACAACAGTATGAGTGCCCATTCAGTAACCTAGTGATTAAACATATGAAATGTCTCAATCACCTCCACATGCATTAGCAATATCCAACAACATGAAAATCCATACTCATGACACATATATTCTGGTTATGTGGAAACACTTGTTAGAAGGTAAAAAATGTGGTGGGGATGACACCCACAAATCTTCACTACTGCAGCAATAAAGTATGTCGAATAAGGCTACAATTTGTGATCACTTCTGATGATCTTACCCTCTTACGAGTAACAAAATATTGACTAGATCTATTTTGTTAAAGGATTTTAACAACACAATGTATGTGTGTACTCGGTTAAGATATTTACATAAGAATGATTAAATTCACTTTGTTAAGAGATTTAATCCTGCTACAATGGTTAAATTGATAACAACAAACGTATCTATAAATAACAACCTAATCTTGTTTGATTCATATATGTGAAGTATCAAATAAATATCACCTTAATGTGATGTATGTGCCCTTATGTCCTGCTCAGTAGCCTTGTATGCATTCTGATAAATTGATTCTTTCCTTTCATAAACCTTCTATCATAAACCCTTATTCTGATCTCCTGATGTTCTTCGTGTGGCTACTGATTCATGATATATATTCATAATGATATCTTTACAACTTTTATATCAATCTAACTTGACCTAATTAGGGTTTACAATTTATTAGAAAACCTAAGACCAATGGTACAAGAAAATAACCTAGATATAACATTATATAGGAATCATCAAAAAATTTAATGATTACATCCATACTAAATATTATCTTGATCTTGGTAAAACATTTTCCTGATCGGCGTAAACTATTTTCATATTTATATGTGTCATTCTTGATTAGTATGTCATTTCCTTCTTTCCTCAGTAATCACTACATTCATTGTTTGGTAAATTACTGGTGCTCAGTGTGTATGAATTTTCAGTGATCACTAGCTCGGTACTCAGTAATTGTCTAATGCTTGGTAAGTGTGCTTGATCAAACCTATATTCGGTTAACTTGAAGTTCTACCTCATCTCTACTCAGTGTGAAGACTTTTTATGCTTGACCTATTGTCTTGTTGGTCTCCTTTACTGACCTTTACCAACTAAATAACTGATTGATACTAATGACAATCCATTTAATGCTCAAATAGAGATAACAATCTCCCCCTTTGGCATTAGTATCAAAACCTTATGTACATGCACCGATTGTAAAAAATATACAAACACAAAAAAATATACTACCTTCATATATGCACTGACTCTTTTCTTTACAGAATCCCCCTTTGTGCATGCTCTCGGTGGTGTGAAGTACATAGTGCCATATAGATGACTTTCCCCCTTTTTGAAATTAATGCCAAAATAAAAAGTGTACTTACAACTTATAAAAAATGTGATGGTGGGTTTTCTTTAGAGATGTCAAGAGGTTCTCCCATTCTTCTTTCAAGTTGTAAAGAGAAATGTGCTCTAGACCGACTTGTGCATGCATGTCAAAAATGCTCTCAAGTACAAAAATCTTGGGGGTGGAAACTAATGATTTTTCCTTATTTACATGTCTCTCCATGATCTTTAGATGGGGAAGTAGCTCGGCTTGTAATTCGGTGACTTGATCACTGATGGTATCTTCCTGCTTCCTTAAATCTGATCTCAACTACCTAAGTTCTTGAACTTTTAATATATGCTTATGAAAAGCATTTGGCTCAGATAGAGAAATTTTTGCATTGACCTTGATTTCTTCATCCATCTTTTTAATCTTTTCACTAACCTTGATAGTTAAATGGTCAACAGTGCACAATTTAAACACAATTTGAACTATTTTCTGAATAATGTTTTCTAGCTCGATAATTACCTCAGAGATCTTAACCTTATTTATTACCACTTCTTGGATTATTTTATCTGCAAGTTTTAGTTGAATCTTTTCTTCTTCCCTTTCCTCTATTCTCTCCTCGGCATCAATATCCAGGGTATCTATGTGGCCAGTTAGAGTTGCATGTTGATCAAAGATGGGAGTATCCTCATCGACATTGATCTCAGGAACTACTTGCAGTAAAATATCTCTAACATCTTCTATAATTTTCTTTCTTTTGTTCTCCTTTTTCAACTTCTCTTGTGCAGCTTTCCTAGTGCATAATTCCCCATAACTTCTAAGTGCCTCGGGGTCTAATGTTCTAGGGTCACATTTAGGTATCTCAATTACCTCATCCAGTGTGAGTGGACCCTTTCCATGTTTCTTTTTCTTCTTCTTCTCAGGTGTAGGTGACTTGGTATATGGAACAAGAACCTCAGTCTCTAGATTTACCTTTTCAATCTCGGTTGACACACTTTCCTCCTTAGGTTTCCTGATGACTGATGTCTCAGTGTTTTGTCCTTGGGCATTAGTTTTGGTGTTTGTTGTTGATTCTACAGGTTTAGCTTCTTCCAGTGCTTGTGATATTGCCTTTGTTTTCTCAGGCTCATTTGAATTATTATGTCCTATTGTCCCCTATTCCTTAGGTGCATCTATAGGTTTCTTAGGGGTCGAGCCTTTGGGTTCCTTCTGAGTTACAATGTCAACAGCTTGTAGAACAACTGGTAAGTCACCCAAAATTTCACTTATTGCTGCTTCGGTGGGTGCATTATCCTCAGTTGTATCTACAACAATGTTTACATCTTCATCATCAACTATGTCATTGGGAATTCCATTTTTTATGTCTTCAATAAGTACATCATCTATCCTCAATGAGGCCAAAGTTGGTCTATGTTTTATAATATTTTCTACTATGTTCCGAAAAACATTCCTAAACATTTGTGTGACCTTTAAGTTTTTTAAGCTTATATATACTCTATAAGTATAGTTATATCCTTAAACTTCTAGGTAGGAAATAGTATACACTTTGCCAACATTATATATACATAATGCAGTATTTCATATAGCTGTCTTAATGTGTGTTTTAACACATGGATGAAATTGATTAGTTTGAATATATGAAAGTGTATGCATATGCTACTAACCTTCCAAGAATGAAGGAGCAATTGGAGAAAAAATTGGTTACAATAATGAAGAAGTGGAGATGTTTCTATCATCATCAGGAGATCCATCAAGACAGTTGTGGAATAACTTGCAGAATCAAAGGAATACATGAATGGTTCAAGGAATATAGGGGAGCATGATAATCCTAGATATTCTCTGATGATTAATGTTCTATTAAGATGGTTGTTTAAACTTTATGATCTTTTGTTATTCATTGACGTGTTCTTCTTTTATGGATGAATCCGTCAAATATATCTTAATGTTTTGAATGTAACTCTCTATATATAGGGAGATGTTTGATGGAAATCTAGTTAGACAAATAATGATCAAACTGTTATATTGAAGCAAGTTTTTCTTCAAGTCTATGTTCTGATTGTAACCCATGTTTCTGAATATATGAAATAAAGGAATAATTTGAGTTATCTTTTGTGTTATTAGTTAGTCGAAACCAACCAAGGAGGGCCCACTTGGGAGGTAGAGTAGATTAGAGTATGGAAGAGTAGCTAAAGTATTTTCAATACTTAAGGTAGTATTTACTATGTTCATTCATTCAGTATTGTAACTATGTTAGTTCCTGTAGCATATGAAAAGAGGGTCATAGTTCATGTATTATAATGGCAGAATGAATTGGAGTTAGATTTATGGTTGATTATATTAGTTCATTTGTTCAATTGTGTGTTTTACCTTTCTTGCAGCAATAGTTTGGTTCTTTAAATGCATTTTCCTTTCCTGCAACAGTTTAAGTAAAGACGACTCTATGTGAAACTTAGTGCACAAACTGTGTTGTCCATTTCAAGTATACATCCTTGGGTTGAAATTCTAAATGCACTTTGTGATAGGAAAAATAATACCTAATTTGAATATATCATTCCTAGGGAAGGCTTTGGCATAGTTATTATTACCTATTATGAGGTTGTTCATTTTTGGCATCATTGTCGAGGATGGTGTCAAACTGAGAATCCAATTGAGTCATTCTTGATAGTTTCTTGTGTTCTAGGAGTAGTTTGTAAAATCTAAACTTTCTTCACAAGTTCATCAAATAACTTGTACGCATCGAAGGGGAAGAAGAAGAGATTCTAATGGAAGATTTATCCCAAGAGAACCACCAAATTTGAATGAAGAATCTGTAGAAACAAAATTACCTTTTGTTGATGCGAGTCCAGAATTTCTTCCATCCTTTTCATTAATAGAGGAACCATTTGATCCATCCAACCTTCAGCCTTTTGCTGAAATCTTGGCCAATTTTCTTGCACACACCACTCTGAGTACACCAAATGCTAATATTACACCACTGAGTGTAAACATTCTACAAAAGAAAATTCAAGTGCAAGTACCAATACTAATGGCTCAACCTACATTTCCATTTCCACCTCCTAGCCTTATCAAGAATACTAATCTTAAAAATATTCCCACTGCTGCATTACCAAAGTTTTATGGCCTGATAATTGAAGACCCTGATACTTTCTTATTTGAGTTTGACATTCTTTTCCAAATCTTTGACTATAAAATAGATAGTCATAAACTCAAATTATTTAAAGCTACATTAAAGGAGTCAGCATTAAGATGGTTTATGGGACTAGGAGAAAATGCAGCAACTGATTGGGATAGGATGAGAAATTTATTTCTGCAGAAATATAAACAATACTACAAAGGAGGTGATTTGAGAGGAGATGATATCTTCCAAATGTCACAAAAGGAAGATGAAACTCTAGAAACTACATCTTGCATTTCTTATACAATTTTCAGAAGAATCCTCAACATGAGTTGCATGAGGATTCACAAAAACTCATGTTTTTGAGAGGAGTGAATGATAACTGTCTAGAAGCATTGGACCTTATGCCTAGAGGAGATGTATCCCAGTCTTCCTGGGATGATCTCAAAAAAATTTGTTTGAACTATTCAAGGTCAGCAGTAAAGAAGGGCAGAGGATTCCATCCAACACTTGCAAAAGGAAGTAGCTCTAGCATATAAAAGATGGAAATCTCAAACTTGCTATCAGATTTCAAGAAAGACATAATAAATGACATTGCAACCCACTTGGATACAATGCAAGCCAAGAAGAAGCATGAAAAAGCTGAGTTGAAGTTAGCAGAGTACTGCTCACATTGTAGACAGTAAAAGAAAGACTGTAGATGCAAGCTGGTAGCCAATTTGGAGACTCATCATGTTCCAACCAAATTTAGGCAGATTGAAGGGGAGGATGAGCAAGTTTTCTTTATTTCTCAACATTGCCCATGGGCTCCACAACAAGGTATGCCTCAGGACCCACCGTAATCTTTCAATAATTATAATAGTCAATGAAAGACCCAGAATTCCCAATATCCTTCACAGTCTTTCCAGCCTATGTGGAATAATGCATGGAAAAATACCCAGCCAAACCAATGGAATAGCTCCCAACAACCCCAATGGCCACATTCACAACCTCAAAATCAATGGCAACCACCACAGGGAAATTGGAAACCATATAACCAATGGAGGGGACCTCAGCAGTGGCCTAATTAGAATCTTGACTATCAACAATTACCACCTCCCATACCATAGCTAACACTTATGCCACCTCCTACAACCAAAAATTCTCCTCCATGGCCAACAAAATTGTTGGCTCAGCCATAGCCAAATCCAAATAATAAGCAACAGAAACCAATCTCCAACACTGAAGCCCAGTAGTACCCTACTTATGCATTGGACATCACTGATATCCACCTAAGATTTGGTACTACTCTGGCAACACCAGAACCACTTGTTATAACTAAAGTACCAAATACTCCTGCAACATCAACACAACAACTAGACGTTACCTTGCCAAATCCAACCCTACCAACTAAGATGCCCGACCAAGATAATCCTAAAAGTCAAAATAGACCTCCATTCCTGTAGAGGCTTAAAATGGATAAACCTACACTCCAAGAGGAAGCACCATTTGACATCATAGACCAATTAAAGAATATGCACATCCAAATTCCACTATTTCAGGCTATCAAAGATGTTCCACTTTATGGAAAAGCCATCAAAGAAGCATGCCTTAAAAAACTTGGAAGGAAGAAAAAGGATCCCCAAATAGTGAAGGTAATAGGTCAACTGGCTGATATAATGTTGGGAAAAATTATGGTTCCTAGGTACTCTGATCTAGGAAGTCAAGTTGTAGACATAATAATTAATGGCTAGTTAGTAAAGAATGCCCTAATAGACCTAGGTGCTAATATAAATGTCATGACCAAGGACACTATGCATAGGTTGATTATAGAGGGAATAAAGATAACTCCAATAGTTTTACAACTTGCAGATAGTTCTATAGTTACTCCAGATGGTATGATTGAAGATATAGTAGTCACCTTGGATTCTTGGGAATACTCTGCTGATTTTATGATTCTATCACCTAGAGTAACCCTTGCTAGTTATCCAGTAATCCTTGGAAGGCCTTGGTTAGCAACAAAATATGCTAATATCAGCTGTAGATCAAGAGATATGACCATCTCTGATGGGCAAACTATCAAGAAATTAGCACTGTATCCTCCATAACAACCACAAGTAGATCTAAACAATCCTTTATAGCCAAACCTAGGAGACGAGGAAGAGGAAATAAACTCTATTGCTCAGCTAATGATGCTACATAGACAATATTTCCTAAAATTATAAGAGGATGATGATATACTCCAAATTATCCTCACAAATGATTGTGTTACAGCATGAGACATTTCTCAAAGCTCAATTTTGCAAATGACTATTTATGAAAACTGTGTCTTGCCAATAGAGCCTAAAGTTATACATCAATTGTTACCTTGTGAAATATCAACCATCCCTATGTCTGAAGCCTCCATGTTAGAACTAACCACTATGGTGAAATTCTCACCTAACCATAGTCTTCATGTTAACAATAAATTATCTCAGCAGCAATTAAAATTTTTAACACAACTCTTATGCAAACATGATAAGGCTTTTTCTTGGGAATATGGGGACATGAAAGGATTAAGTCCAAAACTCTATACTCATAGAATATACATCAATGAAGGGATTCTACCTCTATGATAGCCACAAAGAAAGATCAACCCAAACCTCAGAGAGATTGTGAAGACCGGACTGCAAAAACTACTAAATGTTGGTTTCATATATCCAATCTCAAATAGTAAGTGGGTTTCACATCTTGTGATAGTACCTAAGAAAGGGGGAAAGTGGAGAATATGTGTCAATTATAGAGAGCTTAATAATGCAAAAAAAAGGGACCATTTTCCACTACCATTCATTGATCAGGTACTAGATACATTAGCAGGAAAAAAGTACTTCTCCTTTATTGATGGCTACTATGGCTATAATTAGATTAGCATTGCATTTGAGGATGAAGAAAAGACAACATTCACATATCCTTGGGGAACTTACACCTATTTTGTTCTACCATTTGGGTTATGTAATGCTCCTGCAACCTTTCAAAGGGCAATAATCAACATTTTTGCTGACATCTCACATGATTGCATGGAGATTTATATGGATGACTTCACTACATTCAGAGTTACATTTGAAGAAGCATTAAAGAATTTTGAGAAAGTTCTAAGCAAGTGTAAACAACATAACTTGTCACTTAACAGTGAGAAGTGTTTTATGATGATGTAGGAGGGAGTCATTGTGGGACATTTCATTTCAGAAGCTTGCATACAAGTGGACCTAACAAAGATAGAGGTAATTCAAACATTTCCCACTCCTACTAAGAAAAAAGAGGTTAGATCATTTCTAGGACATTCTGGATACTATAGACATTTTATTCAAACTGCAATCAAATAGCAAGTCCATTGTACACTTTTCTTACAAAAGAGGTCGAATTCACATGGACCCTATCTTGTGAAGAGTCATTGCTATAGCTTAAGAACCTTCTTACAAAAGCACCAGTATTAAAAGGCCCTGATTGGACTTTTTCATTTCACATACATATAGATGCATCTGATTATGCACTAGGAGCTATCTTATGCTAGAAATCTAGAAACCTTGAAAATGCTATTTACTACATTAGTAAAAGTCTACATGGCCCAGAGCTCAACTACACAGTAAAAGAAAAAGAACTATTAGCAGTAGTTTATGCTCTAAACAAGTTCTGACACTATGTAATAGGATACCCCATATTTGTTCATACTGACCATGCTGCAATAAAATATCTCATGAACAAACCTACCATTTTAGGAAGGTTAGCTAGATGGCTACTTTTGTTACAAGAATTTGATCTCACAATAATAGATAAACCAAGAAGAGCCAATGTAGTAGCAGACTATTTGTCTAGGTTACAGCATGTAGACATAGATACTTCATTGATAGATGACACATTTCTAGATGAGCATCTATTTCACATTGGTATTAAAACTCCATGGTATGTTGATGTAGAAAATTATATTGTAGCCAACAAAATGCCTGAACACTTCTCTCCAAAGGACAAGAATTTTCTGGTTGAAAAGAGATTTCAATACTCCTGGATTGATAATACATTATTCTACACAAGTCCAAACTAGGTAATGAGAAGATGTGTTCGAGAAGATGAGACCTATGATATTCTACATGCATGCCATAATGAACCTTGTGGAAGACACTTCGTAGCAAAAATAACATCAATGAAGGTACTAACAATAGGCTACTATTGGCCAACACTTCACAAAGATGCAGCCAACTACACCAAAAAATGTGACAAATGTCAAAGGATGGGCATGCCAACAAAATCAGATGAGATGCCACTCAGCCCACAAGTAGTTGTCACACCATTTGATAAATGGGGAATGGATTTCATTGGTCCCATAGACCCTCCATCAAATGGAAAATCATATATCTTGGTATGCGCAAATTATGTCACAAAGTGGGTAGAAGTGAAAGCAATGAAGCATGCACATGATAGCAAAGTGGCAACCTTCCTATATGAAGAAATATTTACTCAATATGGAGTACCAAGAGAGCTAGTAACTGACCAAGGGACATAATTTACATCAAATTTGATAACATAACTCATGAGTGAATACAAAATCAAACACAAAAAGTCTAGTCCATACCACCCTTAGGCCAATGGTCAAGTGGAAGTCACTAACAGGGAAATTGAAGCCATACTTACCAAAATAGTTCAACTCAATAGAAGGGATTGGAGCAGCCGGTTAGTAGTAGTATGGGCATATAGAATCACATGGAAAACCACAATTGGGTTGACTCCATTTGAGCTAGCCTATGGAAAGATAGCAATGTTGCCAATTGAGTTTGAACACAAAACATTGAGGACTGTTCTAAAGCTGAATATGGATCTTCCTGTAGCTCAGTGTGAATGCTTATTGACCCTCAACTCCTTGGATGAAATGTGTAAATCTTCCCTTGAGTGCACAAAAATAGTACAAAAATAGAGGAAGAAATGGCACGACAACCACATCAAGAGAAAATAATTTGAAGCAGGTGACTGTGCGCTACTATTTGGTTCTAGATATCAAGAGACACAAGGAAAGTTGCAAAAAAGATGGCTAGGGCCATATGAAATAACACATGTCTTTGCAAATGGAGTGGTTCAATTGACAACAATTAATCCAGTGCAGTTTAAGTTACTATTTAATGGACATAGACTCTGTCTATACAAACAGCCACAAACCAAGACAGAGTTCCTGCAGGAGTTCTCAGACGATGGGCCAAAGGTAATATAGGTAATGCATCCTATAGTAGAAGGTGACAACCTTCTTCCTTTAGCTTCACCCTAGCATACAAGAGTGGACATCCATAATAAAACTTCATTTTCAATGAAGTCCAGTTCCACATTCACTTTTCTATAATTCTCTTTCCAACTCACCTCATTTCTTTACCTTCCACCCATCCAAATTCCATGTCACCCACATGGCTCAATTTTTATGTTTTCAATAAATGCACGTCAGCATAAATTCATTTAGGAACAATCAATTT
This sequence comes from Chamaecyparis obtusa, assembly GCA_027943335.1. Lineage (NCBI taxonomy): Eukaryota > Viridiplantae > Streptophyta > Pinopsida > Cupressales > Cupressaceae > Chamaecyparis > Chamaecyparis obtusa. The sequence goes on along the minus strand of BSBK01004400.1, from coordinate 156,114 downwards.
CAAGGTACAACTGATTCTCGTCTTTCAAGCACACATGGAAATATAATAATAGGTACATATATTTAATTTATTCAATTAATTTCCACTTTTAAAATATAGATTTTGATAATTATATTTAGTACTGCATGTGTCTTTATATTATGGCATTACACCATTTTTCTCTCTCTAGCCAAGGAGGACAAGTGTGGACACTTGTCATTCTATTGTTGGGGGGTGAAAAGTGTATTAATTCCTAAATTGCTATATCTTGTATCTATCATTTCAAACCATATTGCACGTCAACCAAATTAGTACTTATGTGATGCGTCATCAAGCCTTTGTACTTGATTGCCTAGATTATTCTTGATTCCCACCCTAGGTGATGTAATTAAATTTGTGTGAGGCTTAATTTCACTTAAAAGAAATATAATTCCCCACCATAAAGTGTCATTATCATTTCTATTGCTCAAATTTAATTCCCCACTGTCAAGTGTCATTATCATTTCTATTGCTCAAATTTCAAACTTGTACGACACAAAGATTGAAGAGAGATGAAGTGAAGTGAAGTTATGAGCTAAATAAAAGGAGGTTTTCAAAGGAATTCAGAATATTTGGGGCTTCAAAGCAAGTAGACATTGTGAAATTTCAAACTAAGGAAGGGCTTGAGAAAGAATTTGAGAAGGAATTTTGAAGGCAAATCTAACATAATGGGTGGACAGTTGATGAGACATGAACCTGTTGTTTATACTATTTTATTGATGGATGTTGAAGCTGTTCATAGATTCCATAACTGTGGATGGTTGGGATACTTCTTGAAATTAATGGAGTTTGATGAGGAAGTGGCATCAGAGTTCATGGATTCATTTGACGAGGGGGAAGCTACTGTGTGGGGAGTGACTGTTCTAGCAACAGAGGAAAGAATTGTGGAGGTGATGGGCTTAACTATAGTGGGAGAGCATTACCCAAATGAGCACGATGCCAAGTTTGCATGAGCCCAATTTACCCAACCTGGCGATCCTCCTTTGGAAGTAAATAAGCAAGGACACAAAAGAATGTCATTACTAGTTCCATATAATTAGCTAGCTACACATATTATCAGGTATTTTACTTATGAAGGGAGATTTTCCAACTTGCATGCTCATCATTTCAAGTTACTTAGTTGTATTAGGAATAATCTACAAATAAATATTCCAAACTTTCTATGCAACATGTTAAGTATCAGTGTTGAAGAGACACAAAAGGGTAAACCAAATTCCATTTCCCATCATGCCCTAATTAAAATTCTACTTGAGAGATCCCTTAGGGATGTCTCTCCTATGGGATGGAAAGAATTTGTTGAGACTAAAGCCTTGCAGCCCTAGAATGATCCTATAGAGCAGCCAATTCCTGAAACTGAAATACTCTCTGAACAAGTTGAAGTATCCCAAGAAAAGGAATTTGAGAGCCCAAAAGTTAAATCACCTTCTCCTATTTTAGTTGATAATGTACCTATCCCATCCTAGAGGAAAGGGAAGCAAAATGTTGATGACAAAACTCCGGTTTCAAAAGCAAAATCTCAAACTCCTAGAGTTTCAAGAAGTCAAAAAAGAAAACTAGCTCCTGCAGCAACTGATCCTACAGTAGAGAGATCAAAAAAGGTTAGTAAAAGGAAAATTGTAGAAATAAAGGAAACTCCCTTAAGAAGAAGCTCTCAGATGAGAGGTCAGATTTATAAGGATTCCCTAGAAATTCAAAAAGTTCCACTAGATAAATCTCCTACTGAGCCTCATATCCATGATGTTTATTCTCTAGTTCCACCAGATATTCCAGAACCCCCTCTCAATGTAGATGTTTCATCTTGATGCAGGAGCATCTCGGGTCCTTGGAAATCATGTGTCACTAAAAACATATTTGAGTTTTTATGTGTTGCTCAGTTCCTACTTTGACCGAGTTGGTTGAGTGTTGCTCAGTTTCCTTTGTTTGTCGATGTTGGTTAGTTATCTCTCTGGTGCTCAGTGAATTTCCCTAGCTCTCGGCTTGTTTCCTCTTACCTTTTTCTTTCACCAATTCTACTAGAATTTATTTTTTTGACTCAGGGTCTTCATCATGTTCACTATTACTGATCAACAATTATTCCGCAGTTGCTTCATCAATCAACTTCTCTACTTCTTCATCACTGAATTGTTTTTCCAATGTGTCCATCATCTTCTTTGATTTCCTAACAAATTTTACTTTGACCAAATCCATCTTGATTCTCTATTTAGCCTCCTCATAAGTTCTAAACCTAGTTTCCTTATTGTCTTTGGGCTCTGCTAGTAGTGTCTTTATTGACCTAGATGCTCCATAAATATCAATTCTGTATCCCATAGGTGGTAACCATGCAGTCCTCAAGTATGTACAAGATCATGGTATGCCAAACTAGGCCCTTAAGTGGCAATGAAAATTTAGAAAATTAGGTTTAGGCAAGTTGACATCAAAATTTGAACAAGTTATAAATATTATATCAAAAATAGGTAAGAAAAGAATCTGTAGAAAATTGAACTATAGATAAAAGTAGTAGACTCATGTCCAGATGTGACACATATTTTTTTGTAATTTTTTCAAAGTAAATAGCTAATTATGATTTCTCTTCTACAACTTTTTCAGAATACAAAAACTCTCATGTCTGACCGTGTTAACTTAGTCTAAACTTTATCAAATTGAAAACTCATTTTATTTTTCTTGTAGTAGGAAAAGCATAGAATGTGACACATGTTTTCGATTTTAAAAATGTTATAGAGTTTGAAAGTTATAGCTATTTCTCAATAAGTCTATCAATCAGGATGAGAAAGATAACAAGTACGTGTATGTCTGACCACATTAAACAAAATCAAATGATAATATATATTTTTATAAGATTCTAGATAAAAGTAGTATACTCATGTACGAATGTGATATTTTTTTTTTATATTTTTTTTCAAAGTAATTAGTTAATTAGGATTTTCTACTACAAATTTTCTTGAATATTAAAACTCTCATGTCTGACCACCTTAACTTAGTCTAAACTTCATCAAATTGAAAGAATTGTTTATTATTATTATATTAGGTGAAGCATAGAATGTGATGTATATTTCAGATCTCAAGAATCTTATATTGTTTGAAAGTTATAGTTGTTTTTCAAAGAGTCTACCAATCAGGACTTCTTTTTCACATCGCCACTTTTTGGCATACCATGATCCTACACATATGATGTAGGAGCATCTCAGATCCTTGGAAATCCTGTGTCACCAAAACATATTTGATTTTGTCTATTTTTCTCAATTCCTGCTTTGACCAAGTTGGTTCGGTGTTGCTCAATTTTCTTCGTTCACTGGTATTGGTCAGTTATCTCTCTGGTGCTTAGTGAATTTCCCTGGAGCTCGGTGATGCTTGTCTGGTGCTCGGTTTCCTTACTTACCAAGTTGTTTGTTTTGGATTTCTTTGCAGGCTGACTTATGCATTTAGTTTGGCTCACAAATTTAATGTTGGTATCCATGATTGGGAAGCATGTGGACCTAGATCTGGTCATTCCTTCCATTGATTGTGGATCTGAAGGCTGAATTGGTTTGGTAGCCTCTTGTATAAATGTAGTTGTTTGGTAAGAGTTTAGGAGTCAGTTTTGATAGAAGATAGAAGATAGAAGTTTAGAGATTGTGGACAGATCCTCACATGTTTGAGGACTTCTGTACTTGATTGTAATATCTAGCTGGAACCAAGAAGTCCTTATAGCCCAACATGTATAAATCAATTTGAAGATAATATATGAAATTTTCTTGCATTCTCTCTCTCACTGTTGTGTGTTGTTGCTTCCACGTGTTGTTGAGCAAGGTGGATTAGATTATGGTGTGTCATTTCTAGCCCCTCCTATCCTAGCTTGTATCAGGTGGTATTAGAGCGAGGTGAGGTTTGGATCTAGGTTTGCAAATATAGATTTGAAGGTTCCTTCTTGTGAAGCTCTAATTGAATTGTTTTGGGGTAGAAGATTGTGATCTGACCTAAAATTGCAAAGGGTTTTCAAGATGGTTCATGGGAGGTGAGATGTAGATCCAGGATTGGCATACATGTTGAGGCAACTTGTTGCTAGATTTGAAGTTGTTGAAACATCCCAGAGAAGAGGAAGACATCTTGAAGATGTTAGTGATGATGAAATTGAGGTAGAACAAGGTGATGTAGAACTTGCACCTATGATGGATCAGGGAGAGGAAATATTCTTGAAGGCTTTGACAAGTCTGAAGTCTACACCACACTTTAATCCTCTTGCGTATGGTGGAAAATTGGATTCTGATGAATTGGTAGATTGGATCATTGAGATGGAAAAGTACTTTGAGTATGAAAATGTACCTGAGGAAAAGAAGGTGAAAATTGCAAGCACAAAGTTGAAGAGTCATGCATCCTTATCATGGGAACATCTGTAGCTAGACAAAAAGAGGAAAGGAAAAGACAAAATCAAGGTATGGAGTAAAATGGTGAATAAATTGAAAGGAAAGTTCTTACCTTGTGATTATCAGATTAACCTAGTTAGGTGAATGCAAAGTTTAAGGTAGAAAGATAGCTCGATAAAGGAATATACTGAGGAATTCTATAGATTAGATTATTGGAAATATTCAGGGATTAACCGAGTTACTGAGAGGGGAGGGGTGAATCAGTAACTTCAAATTTTCTTACAATTACAGATGTATTAGCATATAGTTTACTTTTTCCTTATGTATATAGAAAGCATGAAACTTAAAAGTATTCACAACAATGACACATAGATTTGGTTACCCAGAAACCTTCCAAAAAGAAAGTAAAACTGGGGAGGGGATGAAACCCACAAATCTTTAGTACTGCAGAATAAAGTTGGCCAGTTAAGGCTTACAATTTGATCACTTCTGATGATCTGCCCTGTTAGGAGCAATAAGGATTGCTAAATCCACCTTGTTAAAGGATTTACAAACATACAATGAAGTATGCACTCGGTAAAGAGATTTTACAACAGACTGTTAAGTCTACCTGGTTAAAGGATTTTAGTACTGATTCACCTGTTAGAATGAAATAGTAGATCTCTTGCTTTGCAACTGGATTGCTGATTGAGATTCGCTGAATGTACTGATCACCTTCTATGATGAATTTGTCTTTGTTGTTCCCTATACTACTGTAGCCCTTTGTAATTTTCTTATCTCTGCCTTTTCTTTTTATTCACATACATACTCATAATTACATCTTGACATCTTTACAACATTGTTTATATACAAGTCTAAACAATTAATTACAATTACAAAGTCGGCTTGAAAAATAAACATAAGTGCCACTAAGTCAGCCCAAGTATGGTTACACGGTTTCTGCAAACTAACTTGGTGACTTTTTGATACTCGGCATCCACTGCATTACTCAGCATCATCATGCACTCGGTAGAAGTGAAGGCATGGTTCATACTAAACACTCGGTAGGTTTTGAACTTGGTAAATACTGGTGACTCGGTAGACATAATGTTACTCGGTTTACACTGTCCTGCTCAGTTTGCACTGTTTTGCTCGGTTTGCACTGTTCTGCTCGGTTTGCACTGTTCTGCTTGGTTTGCACTATTCTACTCAGTTTGCTCTGTTCTACTTGGTTTGCTCTGTTCTGCTCAGTTTGCACTGAGAATGCAAATAAGTGTTGTCACTAGTGGCAATTCTGCTTAATGCCAACAATCTCCCCCTTTGGCATTAGTGACAAAAACACTTATTGCTCAAAACTTATATACACTTATTGATTTTTATTTTTTTTCATAGGGCTTTATACATTATCTCCCCCTTTCAATGTGCTAACTTTTTCTTCTATACAAATCTCCTTCTATACATATCTCCCCCTTTTTGATGATAACGCCAAAGGTGTATATACAAGTGATTTACAGAGAGAATCCAAAATTTGATAGAAAGTGAGAATGTACCTTCATGATTAGTGCCAGGGATCTGTCCCAATTTTCTTGCAGAATCTTGCATGTTTGGATTGCAATTTGGACTTCTGCAGAGAGTTCAATCATGTGGTCTGCTATAGAGAACTGATTGTCATGAATCAATGTTTTGGAATGTTCAATGTGCTTATACATTGTATTCATGATGGGAAAGATCATGTTCTGGATGTCTAGCAGTGTGGACCGGATCCTTGTGTCTTCTTTTAGTAGATCTGACTGCATATTTGATAGGTATGAGACTTTCATGTGATGAGCAGAGCTTGAACTTGGTTCAAGTTGCAGCTTCTGTATGCTAATCTTCATATCCTCATCCATTTTATTCATTTTATCCTTAACATCCTTTGTGAACTCGGCAATATTGCACAGTCTGGCCAAAAGAGAGGTGACATTCGAATAGGTGGATTCAATATTTGACAAGTTTGAAGACAATTCCACTTGATTAATAGCTATGTGCTGAGCAATGTGCTCAAGCACTTTATTGTTGAATCTCTTCTCGGCTCTTTCAACTAACTTTTCTATCTTAGATGAATCCTCATTGTATTTATTTACTGCTTCAGCTAATTGTAGCAAAACATGTTGAGAGGAGTCTACTTTAATACCTAATGCATCAGACAAAATGTCTTTAGCATCCTTAATGATTTGATATTCCTTGTCTCTCTCCTCTTTAAGCTTCTTTTGCTTTGCTTTCCTTTGGAGGATCTCACCTATATTTTGCATTTGGTCCGCTGATAGATTTGCAAAATCTAATGTTGGAATCTCTATTTCTTCATCTAGGTCTATATCCTCTACTATATTCTTACCCAAAAATTTTATACTCGGTAGAGCCTTAGGCTTATCTGTACTTAATGCCTTAGTAGTAGTGACAATAGACATAGTTGGACTGGCTATAGAGACTGGCACACTGTCTACTGGAGAACTTAAAATATTTACACTTGTAGAATCAAAAACTGGAATACTTACTGTTGGAAAACTTGATGAAATGGGAGACTGCAACTCGGTAGAAGAAATGGTGGTTGCTTCTGTTGTTGCTATAGGTGATTGGACAAAAGTTGAAGTTGTCACAACCATGCTTGAAGGTGTCTCCAGGCTAGATGTAGAAACTTTTACTGGAGAGGTAGGAAGGGATGCAATGACTTCTGCTGCTATCCTCACAGTATCATCTACCTCAGTGGCTTCTTCTTGTTCATCACTGTCATCTTCAATATCTTTTATTATTACTGTTTCAATACTCGGTTGGTGAAGATGGTATATGTTCTTCCATGTGGTATTTGCAGCCTTCACAACCGATTCAATATTGTTGATTAGAATCAAACAAGTATTGAACCTTAGTGTCATCTTATTTTCATTTTCCTTTAATGCCTTCTTTACTTCATCATTTTTCAAGCTCGGCATTAACTGTCTCAGGGTTTGATCAAATATGTCTATCACAGTTTTCTTTGCATTGCTCCATCTCATTTTTATTGGATTTAATAAGACAGCTGGAACCTGTGGGGCTATTTCATCAGGAGAGTATTTCCACTGTCCCATCTTTTCAATAACAGCATCTTCTATTTCCTTTTGTTCTGTTTCCAATCTGGTTTCATATTTAAAATATTTTATGTTACTTACTCCAGATCCTGATCCATCTCTAAAAAGTTTGATCCTCTCTTGAAAGTTTAGAGGAGGCCTTTTGAATACTATGTCTTTGTCTGCCTTATCTTTATCTGCCTTACCTCTTGCACTTCTCCTTGTAAATACAGCAGTGGGAGGCTTAGGTGCCTTAGTGATAAAAACCTTTCCTTTCTTCTTTGCAGGTTCTGGTTCCTCTATTTTCTCATCCTTTTCCTTTTCTTCTTCATCGTTATCTTCTTTGTCCTCGGTTATCATTTGCATTTTGGCTATCCTCTTCTTTCCTTTGTTTACCACCTGTGGAAGTTTTATGCTCAATTCAATTCTCACCTTTGCTTCATCATATGTTCCAAAATATGGAGCTTTGGGATTAACAAGCTGATTAAGAAGGGCTTCAATTATATTCTTGGTTTCATCAATATTTACCTCATAAGGAAGAGGTTTTACATATACAATCCTCGGTTTAGCTGCTTGAATATATACATTGTCACAGTCTACCATGAAACAAATGTCATCCTTGTAATCCTCCACCAACTTCTGTGGAATCCAGAATCTGTCATTCATCTTCTCTTTGAAAGACTCAAAATAACTGTCCATTATACTTTCAAAATTTTCACCCATTTCTGAGATGTATTCATTTATCTCATAAAGTGCTGGCACATCTTTTCTCCATACAACTTTTCCTTTGGAAGGGAAGAATTTTTGAACATAGAAGAATAAACAGACTAGTAGGGATCCAAACTTACATGGATTGTTTTTGGAAGTTTGAATGCTTTCCATGTTCTTGTTAAACTATTTTAACAATAAATCTGCAAGGTCAAATGATAAGTTGTTCTTGACCACTTTGTATGCTAGGTCAATAGCTTCACAAGAGACACTATTCTATCGACTAGAACTGTATATCTTATGGGCAATAATGTGTGTACCAAACTTTAGTTCAGCATCGGTAATGCTGCTAACTTTCATGCCTCTACCGTCCCACTCGGCTAGGGTTTTCTTTTCCAGTTCCGACCGACCTAGGGTTTTGGTAGTTTTTGCTTTGTTCAACATGGGAAGACCGGTGATTTGATGAATCATCTTCTTGGTGATCTCTATGGGTTGCTCAAGCCAAATCTTGCCATCATGTATACGGCTGAGAATGTATCTAACCCATTTATCTCAAAAGTTTCGAGGCAAATGTGCAATGTGAACTAATCCCTTATCTTCCAGATGTTTGTGCTCGGGTTTTAGAGTACCATCCACACATAGTTCTTCACGCATAATATCTAGTTCTAGGTTCCCCATTTCATGAATTGCACAGTTGAAATGATTGCGAATATCGTTAATAAGTAGTACCTTAGGAGGAATCTGAGATTGAGCTCCGTTCGGGTCTAGGGCTGCTGCAATTGCGGGCATGATCTTGAAATCTGGTGCTTTCCATTCCCCTTGGACTAACATATCTGATCCTTTCTTCGCTAAAGTGCTGGATGATGCCATGGTAGCTCACAGAAAATTCTTTTCGTAAAAGGTATTTGAGTCGCTAGATTGCTCTTGAAGTTTTTTGCTCTCAAAGTGCTAAAATTTGTGGTGAGAAATGAGTTCAATTTCTTGCCTTTTGTTTACAACTCTATCATTAATGCTCAGTACAAATTAGGGTATGAATTCTGACAGACTGTCACCCACTAAGAATTAATTTCTCGGTGAAGACTTCGCAACTCAGTGAACTCGAGAATTCATATTGCTCCGACCTCGCTCGGTAAAGACTAATACCGACCTTGTTCGGTTAAGACTAATACCGACCTTGTTCGGTAAAGACTGATACCGACCTCCCTGTGATCTTACTGCATCTTGTATGCTGATTTAGATCTTTCTTTTAATTTGGTTCTGGAACTGCTTGGAGTTTGTCTAGGAGAATACAGTTCGAGTGCTTTCTTGGAAATTTAGTTTGAGTCGGTAGAGCCACCCATTCCATCACTTGGACTGGTTTGCTCGGTAGATTTAGGAATCCACTTTTGTCTCACCTGTTTCCTGACCTTAGTTGCTTCATTCTTCTTTCCATCTTCAACTTCACTAGCATTCATGTAGTTTCTGGCTATGTGACCGAGTTTAGTGCTTTTGAAGCATCTTACAGTAGTATCTCTTTTCCTTAGATGATGTTTTATGCAGTTCATGCCAATGTGTCCATATTCTCCACAGTAATGACATCTACACTAGGTGTTGTAGTCCCATCCAAACATTGCTTTCATAATTTGTTCTACTGGATTGAATGTCTTGGATGTGCACTCGGATGCTTTGTGACCTTGTTTGTTGCACTTGTGACAATTACCTCTGAATCTTGGTTTTTCCCTGCATTCATTTGCTTTGTGACCATGTTGATTGCAGTTGTAGCATTTTCCATTGAATTCTGCTTTTTCATTGTTCCAACATTTATTTGAAGTATGTCCTATTTTACCACAATGATTACAAGTAGGTTTTTGATTTCTTTGAGTACCTTTCTTAGAAGATTCACCTTCTCCTTTGTATCCAAGTCCTACTTTTCCTTTCTGCCTATGCAGATTCCGCTCATACAACTGATTCAAGTCTTCTTGGCTTTTTAGCATTCCTTCATTGATTTTTTTTTCAGTGTTTAGGTCATCCACCAGTCTTAGATTGATTTCCTTTTCAGATCTTAGTTCTTCTCTTGTGTTTTCTATTTCTGATCTTAGATTCAGAATTTCCTCATTTGTATGGGAGATCTGATCAATTAGGTTTTCTAGTTGAAGGGTTTTATTTTGAACTTCATTGTTCCTACCATCTAATTCATCTTTCAACTTGTTTCTTTGTTCTAAGATCTCACAAAATCTTGTTGAGTGTAGCTCTTGTTCTCTTTTTAATTTTCTCACTTCTTCATGTAGAGACCCATTCTTTTCTAGGAGTTCTTTGACAGCATTGTTTGCTTCATCTGAGCTATTTGAGGGAAAAAGATCTTCAACCTTTTCTTCAATGTAATTCTGATCATTCATCTGATTTGCAAGTTCCTTCCTTCTTCTTAGGGATTGGGAAAGATGTTCTTTTGCTTCCTTGAGTTTAGCTATGGCCATTTCCAGATCTAGCTTTTCATTTTCAATCACCTTGTTCAGTTTGAATACCTCCATTTTCCTGGATCTTTGCTCAAGCTAGTTAAGCTTTATCTTGAGAACCAACAATGCTCTGATACCAATTGTTGGAAATATTCAGGGATTAACCGAGTTACTGAGAGGGGAGGGGTGAATCAGTAACTTCAAATTTTCTTACAATTACAGATGTATTAGCATATAGTTTACTTTTTCCTTATGTATATAGAAATCATGAAACTTAAAAGTATTCACAACAATGACACATAGATTTGGTTACCCAGAAACCTTCCAAAAAGAAAGTAAAACTAGGGTGGGGATGAAACCCACAAAGCTTTAGTACTGCAGAATAAAGTTGGTCGGTTAAGGCTTACAATTTGATCACTTCTGATGATCTGCCCTGTTAGGAGCAATAAGGATTGCTAAATCCACCTTGTTAAAGGATTTACAAACATACAATGAAGTATGCACTCGGTAAAGAGATTTTACAATAGATTGTTAAGTCTACCTGGTTAAAAGATTTTAGTACTGATTCACCTATTAGAATGAAATAGTAGATCTCTTGCTTTGCAATTGGATTGCTGATTGAGATTCGCTGAATGTACTGATCACCTTCTGTGATGAATTTGTCTTTGCTATTCCCTATACTGCTGTAGTCCTTTGTAATTCACTTATCTCTGCCTTTTCTTTTTATTCACATACATACTCATAATTACATCATGACATCTTTACAACATTTTTTATATACAAGTCTAAACAATTAATTACAATTACAAAGTCGGCTTGATAAATAAACATAAGTGCCACTATGTCGGCCCAAGTATGGTTACACGGTTTCTGCAAACTAACTTGGTGACTTTCTGATACTTGACATCCACTGCATTACTCGGCATCGTCATGCACTCGGTAGAAGTGAAGGCATGGTTCATACTAACCACTCAGTAGGTTTTGAACTCGGTAAATACTGGTGACTCGGTAGACATAATGTTACTCGGTTTACACTATCCTGCTCGGTTTGCACTGTTCTGCTCGGTTTGCACTGTTCTGCTCGGTTTGCACTGTTCTGCTTAGTTTGCACTGTTCTACTCGGTTTGCACTATTCTGCTTGGTTTGCACTGTTCTGCTTGGTTTGCACTGTTCTACTCAGTTTTCTCTGTTCTGCTCGGTTTGCTCTATTCTGCTCGGTTTGCACTGAGAATGCAAATAAGTGTTGTCACTAGTGGCAATTCTACTTAATGCCAACAATTAGATATCATATTTGGACATGATGAGGATGGTGTGGAAAGAATTGCTAGATACCTGAATGGTTTGAGAGTTTTCATCCAAGAAGAAATCAGTTTGGTCAAATTGGAGAACATTGAAGAGGCTTATCAATTTGCATTGAAGGCTAAGGAGAAATTGAATAAGAGACATGAACAAAGACAAAGAGGTAGAGGTGGTAGATTCCCTAGAGGAAGAGGTAGATCCCATGGTGAAAATAGTAGATCTAAACTAGAAATGACAACTTTGGATAAAGGAAAGACCAAGTGGAAAGGTGAAAGTTAATCTAGAGGTAGAGGCAATAACTATCGAGGTGGATATAACAAAGGTGGTTTACAAGGAACTTGTTACAATTTTGGAGAAGGACATAGATCATTTGAGTGTACACATGCAAGTAAAAAGACTGGTAGCAGTAGAAATGCTTTGGTGCAAGAAGAGTCACTAAATGAACCTGAGAAGGAAAATAACTTGATGGTAAGAAGAGTGCTTTGGAATGAAGGTAAAAAGGAAGATCCGGTAAGGAAAAGTTTGTTCAAGACCAGATGTAGAGTTTCTGAAAAAGTTTGGAAGGTAATCATTTGCAGTGGTAGCTCAGAGAATCTGGCATCTGAAGAGATGGTCACAAAGTTACAGTTGAAAAGGTTGCAACATCTGAAGCCCTATCAGATTTCATGGATCAAAGATGGGCATAAACTCTTGGTAAGTGAACAATGTTATGTGAATTTGAAAATTGGAAAGTACTATGATAAGGTGTTATGTGATATCATGCCTATGGATTGTTGTCATATTTTGTTGGGTAGACCTTGGCAATATGATAGACATGCTGTATATGATGGGAGATTGCATAAGTATACTATTTGGGCTGATAGAAAAAGACAAATCTTGTTACCTTTGATGGAAGAACTTGTGAATAATGTTTTCACATCTGTGAAAGTTTTCTTGATGGAAGGAAGAAAGTTTGTTAAGGATTTAAAGAGAAATGATTTGTGTTTTGCTATAATTCCTAACAAACCGATTAAGAAAATAGAGGATAATGTCCTTGAGGAGATTGATAAGTTACTCACTGAGTACAGTGAAATTATTTTTGATAATGTACCTAATGGTTTTCCATCAAAGAGAAGCATTGATCATTGCATGGATCTTATCCTTGGAGCTAGTTTACCGAATAAGACAACTCATCGGTTGACACCTATCGAGAATTAGGAATTGAACTGACAGATTCAAGAATTGTTACAGAAAGGATTGATTAGAGAAATTTTGAGTCCTTGTGTAGTACCTATGGTATTGGCACCTAAGAAGAATGGAGAATGGTGAATGTGCACTAATTCCAAAGAAATCAACAAGATAACAGTGAAGTATAGGTTTCCTATACTGAGAATGGATGATATAATGGATAGTTTGACTGGAGTAGAGTATTTTACTAAAATTGATTTGAAAAGTGGGTATCATCAGATCAAAATTAGAGAAGGTGATGAATGGAAGACTACTTTCAAGACAAAAGAAGGTTTTTATGAGTGGTTGGTTATGTCATTCGGTTTAACTAATGCATCGAGTACTTTTATGAGGTTGATGAATGAAGTTTTAAAGAAATTATTCAGTAAGTTTGTGATTGTATATCTTGATGGTATTTTGATATTCAGTAAGACCAAAGAAGAACATTTGTTGCATGTTAGACAAGTTTTGCAGAGATTGAAAGAAGAAAAGTTGCTGATAAATCTGAAAAAGTGTTCATTCATGAAAGAGGAGATTGTGTATTAGGGATTTTTTATTTTAGCTGATGGTTTGAAAATGGATCCTAAAAAGGTTGAAGCTATTTTGAATTGGCCTACACCTGTGAATTCTAGTGAGGTAAGATCATTTCATGGTTTGGAAAGTTTTTACCAAAATTTCATTAGGAATTTCAGTTCAATTTGTAATGCTATGACTGAGACTATGAGAGGAGATAAAAGAGAATTCAAGTGGACACATGGAGCTAATAAAAGTTTTGAGACTCTAAAGTAGAAGGTTTTTGAATTGCCTATTTTGGCATTGCCTGATTTCAATAAGGTATTTTAAGTGGAATGTGATGTAAGTGGTAGTGCAATTGGAGTTGTGTTGAGTCAAGAAGGTAAACCTATTGCTTTCTTTAGTGAAAATTTGAATGATGCAAAAAGGAAATATTCTATGTATGATCAATAATTCTATGCTATTTTTCAAGCACTGAAGAAATGGAGACATTATTTGATGTTGAGTAAATTTGTGTTGTATACCGATCATAAAGCTTTACAGTATTTGGGTAGTCAGAATAAGTTGAATCAAAGACATATGAAATGGGTTGAGTATTTGCAGAGTTATAAATTTGTGATAAAGCATAAGAGTGGAGTCACTAACCGAGTTGCTGATGCATTGAGTAGAAGAAGATCTTTGATGACTGAGATGAAAATTGGAGTTCTAATCTTTGATGACATGTGAGATTCTTATGAATTTGATCCTGATTTTTTTGAGCTATGGGGTAAGTGCAGAGCACCTATTCAAGATCAACAGAGTACTAAATGGGATGAATATTTTATGTAAGGAGGTATGTTGTTTAAAGGTATTTAGTTGTGTATATCGAGAGGAGCAATGAGAACTAATTTGATAAAAGAGAAACATAGTAGTGGTTTGGCTGGACATTTTGGTGTTGATAAGACATTGAATTTGCTTAAGGAGAAATACTTTTGGCCCCAGTTGTATAAAGATGTTCGTAAATTTGTGAAAAGTTCTGGAGTTTGTCACATTGAAAAAAGAGTTAGTCAGAATACTAGATTGTAAACACTAATTGTTGTACCTGAGAAACCTCAGATTGACATCAGTATGGATTTTGTTCTTGGCTTACCAAAGATAGTAAGAGGTAATGATTCTATATTTGTGGTTGTGGATAGATTTTCTAAAATAGCACATTTTATACCTTGTAGAAAGACATCAGATGCAGTACATGTAGCAGATCTTTTCTTTAAGGAAATTGTTAGATTACATGGATTATCAAGGAGTATTATCTCTCACCAAGATAGTAAACTTGTTGGATACTTTTGGAAGACTCTTTGGAGAAAGTTGGGTACTGAGTTGAAATATAGTTCTACATTTCACCCACAAACTGATGGACAGACAAAAGTTGTGAATACAAGTTTGGGAAATCTTTTGAGATGTTTAGTTGGAGACACACTGAGTAATTGGGATTCTATGTTGGCACAAGAAGAGTTTGCATACAATAACTCAGTGAATAGGAGTACTGGAAAAACACCTTTTGAGATTGTAAATGGCATACAACCAAGAGGTATATCAGATTTGAGAGACATTGTTGATGAAAGAAAGAGAAGTGCTGAAGGAATAAAGTTTGTTGAGTACATGAAGACATTGCATGAAGATGTGAAGCTTAAATTGGAAAAGAGTAATAAGAAATACAAAGATAGAGTTGATAGATCAAGAAGACATAAAAATTTTGATGTTGGTGATGAAGTGATGGTTCATTTGAGGAGAGGCAGATTTCTTGTTGGAACATATGGGAAGCTGAAGATGAAGAAGTTTGGACGTTGCAAGATTTTGAGGAAAATTGACAGTGGAAATGCATATGAGATTAATTTATCTAATGACATGGATATATCACCTATATTAAACATTATTTATTTATATGAGTTTCATGAACCTGAAGAAAACATGACAGTACCGATGGATTATCCTAAGAAGCAGAATGAAGAGGTTGAGCATATTTTGGAGGAAAGAATTGGTAGAAGTACAAGAGGAAAATAATATATGGAATATCTGGTAAGGTGGAAGAATAGATCGATTGAAGATAGTTCTTGGATTTCATAGTCTGAGTTGGGTGCAGCTCAGATCATACCTGTTTCATGATTTGGAGAATCATTTCAAATAACCCCAGGTGTCTGATGTAGGAGTATCTCAGGTCCTTGGCAATCTCATGTCACCAAAAACATATTTGAGTTTGTCTGTGTTACTCAGATCCTGATTTGATCAAGTTGGTTCGGTGTTGCTCAGTTTCTGTTATTCGCCGATGTTGGTTGGTTATCTCTCTAGCACTCGGTGAATTTCCCTAGCACTCAGTTTCCTCGCTTACCAATTTGTTTGTTTTGGATTTCTTTTGAGGCTGACTTGTGCATTTAATTTGGGTCACAGATTCAAAGTTGGTATCCATCATTGTGAAGCATGTGGACCTAGATCTGGTTGTTCCTTTTGCTGATTGTGGATCTTAAGGCTGACTTGGTTTGGTAGCCTCTTGTATAAATGTAGTTGTTTGGTTAGAGTTTAGGAGTTAGTTTTTATAGAAGATAGAAGATAGTAGTTTAGAGATTATGGATAGATCCTCACATGTTTGAGGACTTATGTACTTGATTGTAATATCTAGCCAGAACTGGGAAGGCCTTATAGCCTGGCATGTATGAACCAATTTGAAGATAATATATGAAATTTTCCTACATTCTCTCTCTCAGTGTTGTGTGTTGTTGCTTCTGCGTGTTGTTGAGCACGGTGGATTAGGTAAGGGTGTGCCATTTCTAGCCCCTCATGTCCTAGCTTGCATCACATCTCTTGCTAAGTCTCCTAAACAACAAGGAAACCCTAAGGGAAGTTCACAAACAATTCAAGAAGATTGTCATGAGAGTTTGCAAACACCGCAGTCACTTGTTTACTCCTATGCCCATAATGCCATAGTGCCTTTTAGAAGGACTTTGTATACATACTATTTTGAACAGGCTCGTATTACAGAAAGACAATGGAGAGCACATTCAGAGGAGCCTGGCCTAACTACATTACAGTCAATTATGTTTAGTTTATATACCCAACTTTTTTTCAAAAATATTATGTGGGAAAGGGAGAAGAAAAATTTGAAAAAAGAAATTAATGAACAAAAGGAGGACATTGAAAGCCTAAAAGAACAAATGGAAAATAAAAAATAGAGAATGGATCATGTCCTCAAGCTAGCTAATCAAATTATAGCTTGTAGGCCACCCCCAAGGGTATATGCCATTTTTTTGAAAGAACATTTCTTGATGTTCCAACTCATGATGACTATTCAGAACAAGAATTATGAGTTTAAGACAGCTGAGGACTTCTCTGGTGTTTATCAAACACTTCATACTTGGCAACAAAATCTACTCTGTGAATTATACATTCATAATTTCATTATTCCTAATGAAATTTATTGGAACCCTCTCCTCTATATAGGAGATGTACATTTGAGAGCATTGATGTCCTAGATGTAGAATGAAGCCAATTATGATAGGCAACTGAATAACTATAGAGATCAGGAAAAGTCTGAACCTTTACCTCTAGGAGCTGAATCTAGCAAACTAGATGTCCTTTTAAGGGATTGGTTAGCACTCACCTATGGAAATAAGAAACCTAAAGTCAGAGATAAGATTTTTCTCTTAGAGATAAAGTTTACAGGGAGTATTAGGGATTGCCTTATTTTTCATTTCAAAGGGACCTAGCCAAGGTAAGAAGTAGGTGGAATAGACTACCTCAGGTCTTTAGTAAATTTGAACCACGTAACCCAATCAATTTTGAGGAAACTATGAACAAGGTGACAAAGTACATTCAGTTGGGAAGGTAGATCAGAAGAGAACTCTAGTATCCTATAACTTTGCAGCCACCCATGCTCATGTGGCCACTATATGATATTAACACTACCAGATTAGACCAGCTACAAGAAGATCATAGAATGGACTACTGGGAGTGAACCAGAGGCTTTTATTACACCTTCAAGAGAAAGAGAAGAGGCAAGACATAAGTTGTTGAATTCTGAATAGTAGCCAAGAAGTGTAATGCTTGAGGACAAGCATTATACCTTTTGGGGGGAAAATGATGAGGCTAAAGTTGGTCTATGTTTTATAATATTTTCTACTATGTTCCTAAAAACATTTCTGAACATTTGTGTGACCTTCAAGTGTTTTAAGCTTGTATATACTCCATAAGTATAGTTATATCCTTAAACTTCTGGGTAGGAAATAGTATACACTTTGCTAATATTATATATACATAATGCAATATTTCATATAGTTGTCTTAATGTGTTTTTTAACATTTGGATGAAATTGATTAGTTTTAATATATGAAAGTGCATGCATATGCTACTAACCTGCCAGGAATGAAGAAGGAGCTGGAGAACAAATCAGTTACAACAATGAAGAAGTGGAGATGTTTCGGTCACAATTAGGAGATCCATCAAGATAGTCATGGAATAAACTACAGAATCAAAGGAATACATGAATGCTTTAGGTAATATAGGGGAGCACGATTATCCTAGATCTTCTTCGATGATTAATGTTCTATTAAGATGGTTGTTTATGTACACTCAAAATGTGCACTTCTCTAAGTCATTACTTCCAAGAGAATCCATGGATTGGAAACCTTGAGAAAATGACCTAGAGCTCCCTAGGCATGGAGTCACAAGGGTGTTTAGAATGCTCTTAGGTAGAGCTACTAAGCCTATAACCTTTCTAGTAAACCACACAATGGGAGATTCAAAGAGACAAGAGCAAGAATGCCAATATCTTCAAGAATCTTGAATGAAATATGCAATGCAACTATGCTAGAATGAACAATGCAAACTAAGCTATGAAAGGAAAATGAAACTATTACAAGCCCTTGCTAATTAAGCTATGTGAGATAAGCTAGAACTTGAAAAGAAATCTAAGCTAAGAAAGCATAAACATGAAGCTATTATGCAAGAATGAAAGCTAGAATGCAACAAGATCTCCAAGCTCCAAAATCACCAAGAAAACCTGTAGCATAAGATTAGCATAAAAATTTGGGATCTAGAATGAGAAGAGAGCTCTTCTTTTATAAGAAATGAGAATCAACAGATGATGGAGATTAAGAGGCAAAAGATTTAATCAAGGGTGGAGCTTGAAAGAGGGAGAAATCCATGTGCACAAGTTTCCTCCAATGAGAAAGAAGTGTTGACTTTTGTGCCTCATGTGAGACAAAAAGGCCTTTTATTCTTTTTATAAAATAGGAATAATGCTTTATTTGTGCAACTTAGAATAAGAGGAAAGTGGGGGCTTTTTATTTAATAAAAGGGGAGGGAATTCCTTTTAATTAAATAAAAATTTAGGATAAAATGGTTAGCCCATAGAATATAATTGAATAAAATGATAGAATTAGGATTTGATCAAGGAAATTGATTTGAATTAAAAATATTGATTTTTGAAAATATTGATTCAGGGATTTGATAAATTGCAAGAATGGGGTCCAAAGTCTAGGCGACAATTTTAGGGTGCATACATTTGCCCCTCTTTCAATAATGTGAGATCAATTTGGGATCACATGTAGTCAAAGAATGGAATTGAAGTGTGAGATCGATTTGGGATCACAAAACAACCCAAACATGTGTTCAACGGATGGGAACATATCAGGACAAAGATAAGTTGATTGAAAAAGACAAGGCCAACACCTCATAAATAGGTGATTGTCAAGTCTAAGATAAGAGATAAGAATCTCAAGGTTCAATTGATAAGATGAATCATGGATTGAAGTTTGATAGGTACTACCCCCTCGGAATTGAAATTGAAAGGAGGTAGAGGAGAAATAGTAAATTGAAAACTTGATCAAATCACTAGAAATCATAATCGAAGATGAAAGATGATAGAATAACCATCAAGCAATGAAGGTATGCCCCAGTTTGACTAGGTTTGACTGAGAAAGATATAGGATAAAAATGAAGTCAAACCTTAGAGAGATGAAGTGAATGAAAGACTAGAAGGTTGAAAGAGATGGGGATGAAGAAATGAAGATGCCCAGCGCAGATCAAAGGATCATGCCTCAATCAGTCAGCCAACTGTGTAGAAGAAGGAGAAATTTTGAAATGTGATTTTAACTATCAAGATGAACTTAGATTTTGATTTCGATCCCAAAAATGAGTCCAAGATGTCAAAATTAGCTAGAGGTGCAATATTTGTGCAATTCCAAGATGTTTCAAAAATTTGGTCAAAAAGTCAAAATGCTATATAAGGGGTAAAAAGGTCATTTTCAAATTCATTTGTCTTATTGTGATTTTGAGAACTTTGAGACCTCAAAAAGAGATTATGACCTAGAAAGTAGCAATTCCAGTCCACACACATCGATTTGAGCACGGTCGGTTGCACAACCGGCCTCCTCACTATGGTGGCCCGGTACGTTTTCAGAAAAACTAGCTTTTTGAGTCATTTATGGCATTTAAAACATGTTTTTTGAATATTTCAAATTATATTGATGCAAAAGTTTGTATGACACTTTTAAAGTATCACACACCTTTAATACTCTTTATCATGCGATAGTTCACGGGTCCACAAAGTATTGCACACGTGTTCAATCCAATATCACATGATACTAGATGAAACATCATGCGATCTTGTGCAAACTATCGTATACGAAAAGAGTATCACACTACTATTGAGGAAAGTATCACATGATATGATATCCAAAAATAGTATTGCACTGGTGTAAGAAGAAATATCGCATGTTTTGAATTTGAACAATATGACATGGGTCTAGACAATTTTTGCATTTAAGATTTCTTGTACTAATTTTAGACATCCATCATGATATGTTCTGACATCTGGGTTGCTAGTTTATGGCTTGCAAGAGGCTTTTCCAGCACTAATTATCAGAGCTCTGAGAGTGACTGGACTATGTTGTGTCAGGGATCTCAATACTCCTAGGAGAGATGACCTCATTAACATGTAGTTTGGGTTCTTACTGGATATGCCCTATATTTGGGTAGATCACATGTTGCTAACAGCGTTGGCTGAGAGATGGCATAGTGAGCACAACACCTTTCATTTTCCTATTAGAGAGGTGATGATCTCATTATAGGACATTTATCAGATCCTCTAGATACCTAGCCATGGCGATCTAGTGAGTATAATCATGTTTCTAAATGTGCATAGATGTAAAGGTTCCATATGATAAAAATTGACATCATTTTTCTATTGACATAGGTATATTATGATCAAGATTTGATCGAGGGGTGATAGGCCATCTAGGACATGTTCCAAGATGTGACCATCATTGATAGACACCTTAGTTGGGACTGGCTAATGGATGAGTATGGTCATGATTACCTAGTTCCACGCATAGTATGCTCGATAGTTGCATAGGCCCTTATTACTGACAGGAGCCAGAGAGGGTTCCCATTGGGCTGGGGTAGATTAGTTGTCAACTTGATAGCACACCCTTGATAAATGACATGGGGCCCAGCTATCCTAACTGATATGTACCACAAGCTCCAAGAGATAGTCTACAAGGATAGCAGGACATGGGCATGTGGTGTTGTTCTAGCATAGGTATGGGCATGGGAGCACATCACCATTGTGCACTCACATGTGCAGCCTAGGAAGCAGAGATCCCCCTGCATATATAGATATATGGGATTCATTAGCCAACCCCATAGCAGAGACCTCACATACTATAGGAGGCTACAAGATGAGATCATAGCTTTTGAGTGGAGACCATATAGGGCCTGTGAGCAGTGGAGCAATCGAGAGCGGGAGCTTGGGTATATGCTGTGTAGCCAACCACTATTAGGCCACCTCTCTGAGATAGTTGAGATATTTATGATCACGTGAATCTAGAGGTAGTTTGGACAGCAACAGAGGATACCTACAGAGACTACCACATATGCTTAGACTAGGGATGGGGAGGGACAGGGATGGTTGTCGATGCTAGACTACCAGCAGGTAGCACAAGAGACTGTAGGTATCCACAGGGAGCCATAGGATTACCTTCCCGATATGGTGGATGCAGGTGCAGATGTAGCCTACATGGTAGAGTGGTAGAGATAGCCATTCCCATTTTTTACTATTCCAAATGCATAGCCGCCAGCATAGGGTGGTGATGGGAGTGATGGGGATGGGGGAGACAGGGGAGGGAGGGTGAGAGAGAGAGGAAATGGATTGAGATCAGGTGGCTGGAGATGGTCATGAGGATAGGTTTGTGATGATGAGGAGGAGGATGCAGTGAGACTAGTTCACTAATGGGTGGATGTAGGATAGGATCAGCCTATAGATAGGGGAGGAGGGGAGGATCTCAAGGCTAGAGTGTAGGCCTTAGAGGCCAAGATTTAGCAGCTGAAGATCACTATTGCTATGTGAGATCAGTAGTTAGCAGATGCATGAGCCAAGATAGATCGGTGGGAGAGGGAAACATAGGCTGATGCAGAAGAGATCTGGAGAGAGGTAGCATGAGCAGCCTATTATCATGGGCTATATAGCAGTCATCCCTATGGCATAGAGAGTGCCACTCTACTCTGAGAGGGTAGGAAGATCTGATGTGGTACTGGACAGAGTGGAAGTACCACCTCCACCACCACCATGTGATGGGGTGAGTTAGACTTAGGTCTAGGTTTAGATGTATAGAGTCATATCTTGGGACATCATCCAAATTTTGGATCCCACATTGTACTTTGTATCATGACACCCACAAATATATATATATATATATATATATATATATATATATATATATATATATATATATATATATGAGATTTACTGGATTTTTGATGTATCTTGTGTATTTTTCCCACTTTTGATGGATGTTTTAGTTTTATTGTCTTGTTATATTGCTCAAATGTATGCTTATAAATGTTTATAAATGCTCATGTATAGTCTCTCTCGTAGATGTATGTTTAGTTCTCATAGACTCCTATTTCTAAAAATGATCTCTTTGTTGATATATATATGATGATAAGATTAACCCCTTGTGATGATAGGAAATGGATGTGATGTGAAAGACAAGGAGTGAAAGATATGATTGAGGAGAAATGAAAGGTGAGCACAGTTGACTGACAAGTCCGTGAAAGATGAAAGGAGAGCTCTCTCCATATGCAAGATGCAAAACTAAACTAACATGAACTTAAGAATGCAAGATACTATGAAAAGTGGTTTACTTGCAAGGTTACAAAACCATTAGTCTCTAATAATCATCATCAAGCATTATTGGTAGCATCACAAGATCATACAATGCACACTAGTATAACTATGTGAATCTGAATATGATCTATATCAGATAGGTATGTGGGAATCCCACCTAAGCATTAAAGACATGTAGGTCAAGATGACTAGTGCAGTGAGGTTCCCTAAGTTTAGTATAACAAGATTATGCTCACATCAAGACACAAGAAAGTCAAGATGACTATAAGCATGCACTTGCAAAAAATAGTCAAGGATAATACCTTGTAGATCCTAGTGTCAAGTGGAACAAGCAAAAATGCTCATGACAGTTAAGATCAAAAAAATATACCCACAAGTAGAAAATAAATAAAACATGTCCTCGTGCCCCCAGTCTTCTAGCTCGGCATCATCAAAAACTATTAGGGAGAGAACACTCATCAAAGAAATCATCATAGACAACACACAAAGAAATAAAGTCAAACAAGTCTCAGTGAGTCAAGTGTTTAAGTGCGTGTGTGTATGTCATAGAATCAAAGTTTAAGTATTGCATCTACCAGTGGAACATATTGTATCGTTCGAGACTACGGGTAGGATATCTGATAAGTGTTGAGAAACACTTGACGCTGGGAAAGTGTTAAAAAAACACAATTGGGGTGGTGTTGAAAAACACCATTTGCAAGGTGTCCTAAAGACTAATGCATCCAAGAGACCAAAGCTAACATAGTTATGCCCCCTAGACAAAGACAAAGACCAATTCCAAACCAAGGCAACAAGGACAAGGCATGATGGAGAAAGGCTAAGTGTCAAGGATGTGTGCTAAGAAACAAGGGTGCAAAGGCCTCAAGTAGTGCCTATTTCCAAGTTTTCACCACTTGATAGATTTTTTTTATTTTTTCAATTTTTTTCTATTTTTTGCTACCAAGGTGACTATTTCTAGGTTTTCACCAAGGCACTTTTTCTATTTTTTTGAATTTTTTGAATTTTTTTGATTTTTTTGTATTTTTTCAAGACTTTATATGCTTTTTAGGATTTTTTAA
Organism: Chamaecyparis obtusa; assembly: GCA_027943335.1. NCBI lineage: Eukaryota > Viridiplantae > Streptophyta > Pinopsida > Cupressales > Cupressaceae > Chamaecyparis > Chamaecyparis obtusa. Next base: position 132,324 of record BSBK01004400.1, on the reverse strand, counting down.
GCATCATATATGAATTTTTTTTTTTGGAATTTTTTTAGGATCAATAAATATGTACAAAGGATGCCCCCAAACAGAATAGGCATCATGGATAGAACTTCTTTAGGTGCAAGATATTAATAGGATCAGGGAGTTATTCTCCCTCTGTAGTAGATAACAAATAAGCACTTGTCCCAAAAGTAGTAGTAATGATGTATGGTCCAAGCCAGTTAGGTTTGAATTTTCCCTTTTGATCTCTATGTTGTTGGTTCTTAGGATTTTCTCATAAGAAAAGATCTCCCACTTGGAATTCTCTAGGGTGAACCTTTTTGTTGAAAGCTTTGGACATGCACTTTTGATAGACCCTCATATGGTCAAATGATGCTTTACATTTCTCATCAAGAATTTCTAACTCTTGGAGTCTCATTGCATGGTAGTCTTCATCTGTAACTAGACCTTTGAGGGAAACTCTAAGTGAAGGAATCTCAAACTCTAAAGGTAACACAGCTTCAGCACCATAAGTAAGGGCAAAAGGAGTAGCCCCTGTAGGAGTATGAATACTCATTTTATAGGCCCACAAGGCCAGATTTATCTGTAGATACTAATCTCTACCATTCTTGTGAACTATTTTGTGGAGAATTTTAAGAATGGTTTTATTTGAAGCCTCTGCTTGACCATTTCCTTGTGGGAAGTAAATGGAGGACCAATGCTGTTTAATATTGAATTATTTGTAGAGCTTCTTAAGGTCCTTATTTTTTAACTGACCTCCATTGTCAGTGATAATCTTAGACAGTACTCCATATCGATAGATGATATGGTTCAGGATGAAAAGAGAAACTGTCTTTCCTGAGGCAACAGAAAGTGGGATAGCTTCTACCCATTTAGTAAAGTAGTCAGTAGGAGTGATGATAAATTTTTATCCACCTGATGAGTTGGGATGAATCTTCCCAAAAAGTTCAAAGGCCTAGTGCTGAAATGGCCAATGAGATATAGAAGGAATAAGCTCCCTGCCTGGAGCATGTATCAGGTGATCATGTTTTTGACACTTTTCACAGGATTTTTCAAAAGCTACTACATCCATCCGCATGGTAGGCCAATAGTACCCCACCCTAAGCAACCTTCAAGCCATGGAAAGACCATTGGAATGTCCCCCAAAGATGCCCTCATGAATGTCAAATAACACTTGATCAGATTCCTCCTTTTCTAAGCATCTAAGAAGTGTCCCATCTAGACCCCTCCTATACAAATCACCAAAGATTAGGGTATCGTGAGAGGCATTTTGGGTAAGGTTTCTTCATTCAGAGTGATTGAAGGTATTAGGGATAATGCCATCATGGAGGTATGAGTAAATGGAACCATATCAAGATGAGTCATGACCAGTAAGGGTACAAATGACATGGCTTTCTTGGGAGTCATAGATAGGATAATGTAGCTCTTCCACCAGGAATTCAAATTTGGATGACAGCAAGTGTAGCCATAGCATTAGCTACTTTATTTTCTACTCTAGGGATTTGTTGAAATGTGACGAATGTGAAATACCATCTTAATGAATCAACCATTTTCTTATAAGGTACTAGCTTGTCATCTTTTGTTTGATAGTCTTCATTAACTTGGTTGATTATCAGTTGTGAATCCCCATAGATATGTAGCTCTATGATTCTCCATTCTATAGCCATCTTGAGCCCATTTTTTAAGGTTTCATATTCAGCAATGTTGTTTGTACATGGGAACAATAACTTATAAGACTTTGGAATTGTGTACCCATGAGGAGAAACAAACAACACTCCAGCTCCAGAACCATTTTGCATGAAAGATCCATCAAAGAACATCTTCCATGTTCTCTTAGTCATGTACATGAGATGCTCATCTAGAAAGGCAACTTGAATTGGTACACTATCTTGAATTGGGAAGTCAACCAATTGATCAGATATAGCTTGTCCCTTTATATCTTTACGCTCAGTGTACTCTATGTCAAATTCTAAAAGAATCATCATCCATTTAGCAAGTCTACCCATGAGGGAAGCCTTACTGAGAAAGTAATTGAGAGGATCAATTTTTTCTATGAAGTGTACTATGTGCGCAAGCATGTAATGTCACAACTTTTGGGAAGCAAACACCACTGCGTGGTTAGCTTTATCAATACTAGTGTAATTAACCTCATATGAAACAAGCATACGACTAATGTAATATATGGCTCTTTTTTTCCCATTTTCATCAAGTTGAGCTAATAATGCCCCCAAGGAAGATTCAATTGCTGAGACATACAAAATAAGTGGTTTCCCTAGGATAGGAGGCATTAAGATGGGAGGATTTTCCAAGTACTCTTTGATTTGGTCCATGCTCTTTTGGCAATCCTCATTCCAAATACATTTAACTCCCTTATGCAAGTTCTTATTGAGAGGTTGGGCTCTATTTGCCAGCTGTGAAATGAACCTCCTTATTGATTCAAGATGTCCCTGAAGACTCCTCATTTGACTAATTTTCTTGGGAGGTGGCATATCCATAATTGCTTGAACCTTTTCAGGGTCTACCTCTATGCCTTTTGCTAAAATAATAAACCCTAGAAGTTTTCCAGAGGTAACCCCAAATGCACACTTTTTTGGATTTAATCTTAATTGAAATTGTTCCATATGATCTAGAATGACTTCTAAATCATCCAAATGTGTGTCTCTTTTCTTATATTTTTCTAAGGTGTCATCCACATAATCTTCCATATTTTTGTGCATCATGTCATGAAAGATTATTGTCATAGCTCTTTGGTATGTAGCTCCTATATTTTTCAATCCAAATGGCATAACATTCTAGTAATAGGTACCCCATGCACAAGTGAATGTAGTCTTTTCCTGGTCTTTAGGAGCTATCTTGATTTGATTATACCCAGAAAAACCATCCATCAAAGAATAGATCTCATAACCCACGGTCATGTCCACTATCATGTCTATATTTGGGAGTGGAAAATCATCCTTTGGGCAAGCTCTATTGAGATCTCTAAAGTCTGTGCAGATGTGAATGGATTTTTCATGTTTTGAAACTAGTACAATATTTGAAATCCATTCAGCATAATCAATAGCTCTTATGAATCCTATCCTAAGGAGTTTTTCTAATTCCACTTTGACTAAAAGAGCTATATGAGGATGCATTTTCCTCAATTTTTGTTTGACTGGTTTTACACCTAGAGCTATGGACAAGTGATGCATAATGAGATTAGTGTCCAACCTTGGCATATGTGAGTAAGTCCAAGAAAAATTAATCTTCTTCCTCTGTAAGAACTTGGTGTATGCTTCTTTTTCTAGAGGTGACAAAGATTGAGCCAAGTGTATCATCTGTGGAGCCTCAGTCGTACCCAAATTTACTGGTTGTGTGGGCTCAACAAGAACTGATGATCTGTCTTGAAAGTAAGTTGGGAGATGATCAAGTACCTCATCCTTAGGCACCTTAGAGAGGTTTTCACCCTTGGATACATTGTTTATTTTTACTATTTTTGGCTTTGACACCGCCACACAGTAGTTTTCGCCATCAGAACTCTTATTCTTTTTTTCTTTTCTTTTTATTTTTTGACTAAGGTACTTGATATCTAGCTCTATCATTCTTGTAGCTGGTTCACTGGTGGAAGAGACTACAGGTTCAATTGCATTCAGGTAGCAGGTTATCTCATAGTCATTCTAAAAGGTTAAGAGCTTAGGCTCCAGGTATCATTGGGACCAATCAATGAGATGGAGGTTAGAAAGAGGTAAGTTGATAACTGGTTCAAGGTTGTGGATATGAATGATATTATCTCTAGTGATTGAAGAGTTAGAGTCTATCAGGTATCCTTCTAAGTTACCCAAATCAGGATTTGTCCTACCAAGGGAAGCATCATCCACTAAGGCAACACGTGGGTTCTGATCCTCTAATCCTATGCATGACTCATTAGCTACCTCAGGATGAAAACTATAAGTATGGACAAAATTAATGTCCATGTAAACTATGGAAGAATTAGAGAGAGACTCCCATTCATATTCATGTGGATCCGTATCTAAATCTTGACTGGGATGTTTACACCATGCATGTTTACGATGCCTTGCAGTGGAGGCTCTAATGTCACCAAGGGTAACATTTTCTTTGATAGGGTCTTCTATACTGGATTCATCCCATCCTAAGCTAGAAACTATTGCATGAGCAACTGGAGTGTCTAAATCTCCCCAAAGGAGATTGGTGGAAGGGACCCAATCTTCACACATATCTTGCTAGTTTGTCAAATTGGGTATGTAGTTTGATTCATCATCACTATCCATCGCAGCAAGGATAGGAGTAGTTTTCTTGTTATGGTTCTCAAACCCTAGGCCAACCATCTTCTTAGAGTTGCACCCAAAAATAGCATGATTAAGAGGTTCAGCTCTAGCATCCAATCTTTAACTGAGAGGGCCATGTCTAGGATAGCTTGTCTACTTGACAAAAGTGTATCCTCTCCCATAAGCCTTAGGAGATGGAGAGAAGGTCTCATTGTGCATATATTTTTCCTCTTTATAAATCCAATCTCTAATGGCCACCTCTTCCTTCTCATCTTGGATAGGGATTGAGGACTCTACAAATGTGCCAAATAGGGTCATGGCCAAAGAGGAGGGTCTCATCTCTTGGGAAGGCTTGCCATAGGACCTGGGTGAAACTGGAAGTTTTTTAAAGGAGTCAAGTTGATACCCCCCCATACCAAGGTCCATTGATTTGAACTTATCTTTGCACTGTGCTAGAGTCACATTGAAATCCTCTACTTCTCTATTGAGGGGAACATGAGTCCCTGCTAAAATGGAATTGACAGACAATGTGCTATCCCCAGGTATACAAATTTCTACTCCATTGTAGGGGAACTTAACACATTGGTGGTAGGTGGATGGCATTGCTTGCATCTCATGGATCCATGGCCTACCAAGTAAAATGTTGTATGCAAGAGGACCAACATCAATGATTTGAAACAAAATGTCTTTCTCAACTGGGCTAATCTTGATAGGAAGGATAGCCAACCCCTTAGAACTCCTTTCTGCCTCATCATAGGCTTTTATGGTAATCTTCTTTCGGGCATCTATGACCTCTTCTGAGTAACCCAATATTTTCAACATACTTAAAGAACAAATATTGAGCCCAACACCCCCATCTATCAACACATGCCTGACACAGGTTTTATGGATCATGACCTCAATGTGAAGGGTGAGATTATGCGGATGGCTCAAAGCTTTGTCATTGTCTTCTGAAAAAGTGAGGTAATGTGGGCTAGTAATATGATTGACCATGTTTTGGAATTGGTCGACGTCTATTTTGGTAGGAACATTTGTTGTGTGCAAGGCATCCTCAAGGAAACGCTTATGTCTTGGGGACAATTCCAAGAGTTCAAAGATTGAGATTTGAGTCAGGGTTCTTTGTAATTGGTCAACAAGACTATAGCTCATGTCGGGATTAACTGCTGATTTTGTGGTGACATTCTTGGATGCCACTTGCTTTGGTTTGTTGGATGGGTTGGAACTAGAACCTCTAATAACCACATGACCTTGGCTTCTTGTAACAACATTAAGAGCTTGGGATGACCTTTGAGAGTGAGGACCCCTTAGCACCACCACAAGTTCTTCATCAAATATAGGAGGAGAGCCCACATCATAACCATAAGGATCCTTGTCCCTCATCATGTTGACATTTTCCTCCACAACCTCAAGCATATTGACTACATTTTTTGCAGTTGTGTAGGTATAGTTGATTTCAGCCTTACCACTCTTTGGTTTAGAGGTTTCCCCCTTCTCATATTTAGGTAAAGGTTCTTTAAAAGCCTTGTGATTAGCATTAGTGTTCAACCCATCCACCTTAAGTTTTCCACTCTCAATGAGGGCTTGGATAATAAGCTTTAGTTTCCAACAATGCTCGATATCATGTCCAATACCATTGTGGAATTTGTAAAAAGCGTTGTCATCCCACCAATGTGGTTTAACATCAAGAATATGGTGCTTGGAGGGATCTTGAGGATGTAAAAGATTGTTGGCAATAAGCATTTTGAAGACATCCTCATAGGAATCACCAAGCTTTGAAAATTGATGCCTCTCTTTCTTGGGCTTTTCCTGGTATCTTGGCTTATGTTTTTGTTGGTTGGATTTGTTAAAATTCATTTCTTGAACAACACTAGATAAGTGAAGAAAACCTTGATCCTTAGGTTGAGAAGAGTCCAATATTCCATCATTAACCACTTGCTTGTTCTTATTCCAGTGCAAGCTTTTCCCTTTATCCTTATTAGCATTATGGTTATTTTGACCATTATTGTTGTTTTTGTTGTTGGTCAAAATTCCTTTCTCTTTCAACACATCCTCAATTCTGCATGCGGTTTCGACCATGGTGTCAAAGGAGTCAAAGACCATTTTCCTCACTTCATACCACATCTCAGGAATCAAGTTTCTAATAAGAATGTCAATCTTCTCCTTCTCAGGAATGGTCTTGGAGTAACGAGAACATTGATATCTCCATCTTTGCAAGAAAAAAAAAATGACTCCCCTTGATTTTGTTTCAAGTTACATAGGTCCAACATAGTGACAGATCTCAAAAGATTGTAGGCAAAGTGTTGGACAAATCTATGAACAAGTTCTTTAAAAGTTTTGACAGGGGGAGTTATGTTGGTAAACCACTCCATTGCTTGACCCTTGAGACTCATGGGAAACAACCTCATGAGATAGGAGTCATCTTGGTGGAATTCAAAGCTCATAATGTAGAATTGGTGCACATGAGCATGTGTATCCCCATTACCATCATACTTATCATATTGGGGGATTTCCACCTTCCTAGGAAAATCCTTCATGCTCACACTCCTGTCAAAAGGATTAGGACAGATGGAGTCAAGTGAAAAGGAACTCTTAGGTGCCAACACCTTTTCCATCATACGCTTGAGTTGTTTGATCTCCTCTTCTTGGGATGGTCCTTCTTTCTTGATTTTTCTACCCACATCAAAGTTGTAAGGAACATTGGCACCCTTGTTGATCAAGCTCTCTAGGAACTTATCCTTGTTTTTCTCTAAATACCTCTCCACATATTGTTGGAAGAGTGGTTCTTGTTGTATCCTCATGAAGTCTTGAGTATCAAAACTTGCACTACTTCCTCCATGTTGGGAGCCATGATGAGTTCTTTGGGAGGGTTTTCTTGAGTTCCTAGGAGGTGTTTGTCTCCTATGGTGAGCATGTTGTGAAGTCCTTCTTCCTCTAGGACTAGGCGATCTTGAAGGGTTCCTTGAACACCTTCTACTTCATGGGCTTCCCAAAGGAGTAGATGGTGGAGAGTTGTTTCCACTGTTGATACCCCTATTGTTGAATTGGGCATTGAGTTGTTGGGCTAAAAGCCTATCTTGTTCTTCTTGAAATGCTTTTCTTTCCAATTCTAACAAGGCTTGTTGCTCTACCTCTAGGATTCTAAACCTCTCTTCTTTAGCAGCTTTTTCATCCAAAAAGGCTTTCTTTTCATGTTTGATTCTTTTGAGCCTTTCACTCGCATACCTTGAGGTTGTTTGGAGTGGGGAGTTTGGTCTTGAATGTTTGAACAAGTCGTTAGTAAATGCTGCATTTACATGAGCATCACAAGGTTCATTGTTTTGGTCTTCATGTTGTGACCGTTCATCTTGGTGAGCTTGTATTTGATACCTTTCAGCCTTTTGATGGGCATCCAAATATCTAGTATTGATAGGAGGTGGTCCTAGTTGATTGTTATCACCAAATAGCATGTTATCTCTATGTCTCTAAAATATGTCATAAAGATTTTGATCCATTGCTTCTCTCTCCTTTCTAGTCAGGGTGTAACTCATGTCCATATCTGATTGAGAAGGTGCTAAGGAGGTACTCAACTCACTAGGATTACTCTTTGGGTCAAACCAAGCTTTTGGGGTACTCCTAGGGGATTGATCAAATATGGGCTCTTTTCCCTTATGCTTTTGATGATTCTGGACTAAGGGTAACTGGTCAAAGACAACTTGAGGTCATTTTCCTTGATTGACTTGATACCTTGTCATAACCAACATGAAAGAAAAGACCCTTGGTGATAAAATGATCCTACGAAATGTCGATGCAAAACTAGGATAGTAAAAGTATTCAATTGTCCAAAAAGAGATGGTAAGATAGAAAATTGAAAAAGGTGTAAACCAACACTGCCACAGAGGTGCCCAATCAAAGGATAAGTATCCTAGCACATATGGATCAAGAGGATGGATTTACCCAAATTATATTTGAAATTGAAATTGATTTTTGATGGAAGTGAATTGGACAAGAGACTACTAAGACTCTCCAGGTGTGTTACCAAAGAATCTAAAGGTTTACTTGTTCAACAAGGATGGCTTCTAACTTACTGATTCCAAGCAAGGTCACTTGTGAAATCAAAGGATACTAATTCAAGGGGTTAAAACATAGGAACCCAAGGTATAAACAGGCTTCCAACTACAAGCTAAGAGACCTACTAAAATATGGATTGACCAAAGGAAGACTGAAAATGGCACAAATCAGACAGACAACAAATTTACTCTATGCAACAGTTCGTAGGGTATTGGGATGATACAATATGTTTAGGAGATATTTCGCACTAAGGTCGTGAGATAGTTTCCAAGTAGTAGGTGTGATATTTTCTAGGCAAGTTGTGAAATAGTTGTTCAGTAACGAAGAATCGTATGATAAAAATCAGACCAATGTGCAATGATTGTTTAGTATTGTATGATTCTGGACCAGTGAATGTGAAAATTTTAGTTTTTGAAGGCAATTTGGTTAATGTTTCAGTTTGGAAAGTTTGATTTCACAGTTTAGAATATAGTAATAGCAGACAATAGATAGGTTTTCAAACAGTAGGTGATCAAATGTGTCATAAAACACTTGCACAAGGTTGAAAGCAACGTTGCCAAGACAAGCAATTATGATATCAAAGAAAAAAAAATCCTATGAATGCTATAGTGATGTTTGATGTTCGAGAATGTTTGCATGGGTAGATCACAGGGAGAACACTTCAAGCACTTACTAGCCTAAAAAGACAAAAGCTCAATACTTAACAACTTGGTCCACACTTGATGTTCCATTGCCTCACACAAAGCGGTTGCCCACAATAGATGTTGGCTTTGTCATGGAAGTGCCAATGACACAACCAAAGGAACATAGGTGGTGAGTAATCTTGGGGTGATCTGGGTTAGTCCACTAGGATCAATCCTTGCACCAAGATGCTAAGCGGAAAAATTGGGTAGCTTCTATCTATGGTTCATAGTAAGGGCTTCCATTCGTAAGACCCCCTTGTTCCCCAAAGGGACTCCTTACCTCACGGCAAGTAATGGACCTCACAACCACAAGAGTATCTTAAGCATTCTTGCTCAACATTTTCCTCATGGTCACAATCCCACAAGTAATCACATCAAGTGAAGACAAGTACTATGTCTACCAAGGTTTTGTGTCCTTGATAGCCTTGATTTTATAGTGGGTCAGAATAGCTCGGTATTAGCTTGTCCCCACTTCGGTCGTTCCTCTTGATTGCTCAAGAGCAGGCCCGCTAAAGGATTTTAAAACTAAACAAAAAGTGGATTAACCTTTGAGGGTCAAGATTTTTGGTTCACCTCAAGGGTGAAGAGCATACTCTTCTATCTCAAAAATCTCTCCCAAACACACCAAGAAAATGTTCAATTACCCTCTTGCTTTCAAAATCTAGAACTGGGTCAAGATTTCTGGTTCACCACAAGGGTGAAGAGCATACTCTCCTACCACCAAAAGACTCCTACAACAAGATATTATGTGCCTAATAAAATAAAGAACTAGTATATGCCGCACTACAAAATGAAAGCAATGAACAAGCACTTGATTGTTTTTATGCTTTGGGCAGCCCTGCAAGAAAGGTTAGTAGCCCTTGTGCATTTGAAGCTTTGACATGCATTCTTTTTGGAAAATATTCAAGCAATGAGAGCACACCTACAAGCACAACTTGTTAGCCCCACAAAGGTTAGCACATCAAAAATCAAATAATTTTCAAGTAAAAACTTTGTCTAGCTACAACAATTCAAACCAGAAAGCTAAAAATCCAAATCTTTCAAGCCAAAAGAACCAAAATAGTCACCTACAGGTCTGGGCGATAGTCTGCTATCAAAAAGAGATTGCACGATACTTCACAGTATAGGAGTGCGATGCTTTCTCTCTGTGTGACAGATTGTATTGTGTCTAGATGATGAAGCTCTGTATGGCTGCGCGATAGAAACCTATATGGCCGAATGATACTTTTACTGGAAAAGTATCACACAAGTATATAATAAAATATCACATGATACTGGAAGACTATCGAATGATAATCTGTCAGAAAAATTAAAAAATAGAGCCTAAACATCAAGCAAAATTATGATGAAAAATTGATGGAAATGCATGAAAAGAAGGACAAAACAAGAGTGTTCTGCCCAACAATGGGCGCCAAAAATGTACACTCAAAATGTGCACTTCTATAAGTCATTACTTCCAAGAGAATCCATGGATTGGAAACCTTGAGAAAGCGACCTAGAGCTCCCTAGGCATGGAGTCAAAAGGGTGTTTAGAATGCTCTCGGCTAGAGCTATTAAGCCTATAATCTTGCTAGTAAACCACACAATGGGAGATTCAAAGAGACAAGAGAAAGAATGCCAATATCTTCAAGAATCTTGAATGAAATATGCAATGCAACTATGCTAGAATGAACAATGCAAACTAAGCTATGAAAGGAAAATGAAACTATTACAAGCCCTTGCTAATTAAGCTATGTGAGCTAAACTAGAAATTGAAAGGAAATCTAAGCTAAGAAAGCATAAACATGAAGCTATGATGCAAGAATGAAAGCTAGAATGCAACAAGATCTCCAAGCTCCAAAATCACCAAGAAAACCTACAGCATAAGATTAGCATAAAAAGTTGGGATCTAGAATGAGAAGAGAGCTCTTCTTTTATAAGAAATGAGAATCAACGGACGATGGAGATTAAGAGGCAAAAGATTTAATCAAGGGTGGAGCTTGAAAGAGGGAGAAATCCATGTGCACAAGTTTCCTCCAATGAGAAAGAAGTGTTGACTTTTGTGCCTCATGTGAGACAAAAAGGCCTTTTATTCTTTTTATAAAATAGGAATAATGCTTTATTTGTGCAACTTAGAATAAGAGGAAAGTGGGGGCTTTTTATTTAATAAAAGGGGAGGGAATTCCTTTTAATTAAATAAAGACTTAGGATAAAATGGTTAGCCCATAGAATATAATCAAATAAAATGATAGAATTAGGATTTGATCAAGGAAATTGATTTGAATTGAAAATATTGATTTGGGGATTTGATAAATTGCAAGAATGGGGCCCAAAGTCTAGGCAACCATTTTAGGGTGCATACAATTTAAATTTTATGATCTTCTATTATTGATTGACGTGTTCTCCTTCTTTTATGGATGAATCAATCAAGTGTATATAAATTTTTTGAATGCAACTCTCTATATATAGGGAGATGTTTGATGGAAATATAGTTAGACAAATAATGATGTTACTATTATATTGAAGCAAGTTGATCTTCAAGTCTATGTTCTAATTGTAACCCATGTTTCTGAATATATGAAATGAAGGAATAATTTGAGTTATCTTTTTTGTTATTAGTTAGTCAAAACCAACCAAGGAGGGCCCACTTGGGAGGTGGAGTAGATTAGAGTAGGGAGGAGTAGCTTAACTATTTTTCAGTATTTACCATGTTTGTTCCTACAACATTGCAACTATGTTAGTTCCTGCAACATATGCAAAGAGGGTCATAGTTCATGTATTATAATGGTAGAATGAGCTGGAGTTATTTATGGTTGATTATAGTAGTTCATTTGTTCAATTGTGTGTTTTACCTTTCCTATAGCAATAGTTTGGTTCTTTAAATGCATTTTCCTTTTCTACAGTAGTTTAAGTAAAGATGACTCTATGTGAAACTTAGTGCACAAACTATGCTGTCCCATTTCAAGTATACGTCCCTGGGTTGACATTCTAAATGCACTTTTTGATAGTAAAAATAATACCTAATTTGAATATATCATTCCTAGGGAAGGCTTTGGTGTAGTTATTATTACCTATTATGAGGTTGTTCAGTCCCTATTATTATCAACTGCTCGGGAGGATCCTTGTATTCTTCTTTGTAACCTACCAGGTAGAAATTTATAGCAATGGTAGTATCTGCTACCTTAGTGTTTGATAATTCTATGGGTTTCTTTGTAGCAAGATCGACATCATCCAAGTGGATTCCTTTACCTTTCTTCTTAGTTTTCTTCTTAGGAACAACTATCAATGTCAAGTTGTCTTCTTCTGCTCAGGCTATTAGAATTGAAGTCCATAGAAGTTGACTATTCTCATCAACTTCCTTAAGTTTTCCTACCAGAATATTTAGGTCTCCACTCTTTACTAAAAATCTCTTAGATTATTATGTCATAAATTCTTCTATTTTGGGAACTAATAAGGTAGGCATAGCCAATATCAATGAATGTTCCCTCATATTTTTCTTAGTGTGCAAGGCATAAGTCCATATTGCAAACACTTTCTCATACAAACCATTAGGTACATATTTAGAAAATTCAACATGTACCTTTTTAAATTTAATCATCATTTGTATGATTGCCTCTTCAATCTTTTCTTGATCCTTGATAGACATATGTACATACCTATTTAACTTGGGGTTGCTAAGACTGGCAGTTTCCTTTATTGTCTCAACTAATTCATTAATTGATTGATTCTTATTCACTACAACTTTAAATTTATCTTGGTCTTCCTCTTCATCATCATCATCAACATCATCCTTTTCTCTAATCAATTTCCTCCTCTTCTTAGGTAGCTCAGAGGTGGCTTGGGCACCTCTATTTTTCTTTTGATATGTCTTGGTGGTTGTTGGCCTAGAAATTTTTACAATACCTTTCTTTGGAAGTAGGGAAGTAGTTGTTGAGGATCTTTTCCTTGCTCTTGTTAGTGCTTCTGCTTGCTTCCTCTTCCCTATGACCTTGACTTGTGTAGGTATGTCTTTGTCAAACTCGGTCACCTCCCCATCATGTTCACTATTTCCAATCAATAATTGTTGCTTCGCTTCTTCTTCAACCGGAATATCCTCATATGCCTCTTCCTCTTCTACTTCATCTTTGAATTTCTTTATCAATGTATCCATCATTTTCTTTGATTTGTTGTTCACCTTAACTATAACAAGATCCATATTTATTCTTTGTTTGACCTCTTCATACGTACCAAATCTACTTTCCTTAGGATATTTGAGCTTGGCTAATAATGCCTCTATTGACTTTGAGGCTCGGTCAATGTCAATCTCATAGCCCATGGGGGGTAACCAACCAGTTCTTGGTTCAACCACCTTTATTAGAGTGGTGCCGGTATCCACTAGGAAACATATATCATGCTTGTACTTCTCAACCAGTTGTCCTGGTATTCTACTTCTTTCATACATCCTATCCTTAAACTGCTCAAAATATACATCCATAATGCTAATAAAATTTTATCCTAGACTTTGAATAAAGTCATTGATTTGCATAGTGACTGATCGGTTAGTATCCCAGTCAATATTACCGAATGAGGGAAAGAATTTTTGTACATAGAAAAATATGAAAATTAGCAATGAACCAAACTTACATGTATTAGTCCTTGCTGACCTGATGGTTCTCATGTTTTCATCCAACTGTTTCAATAAGAGCTCGACGAGGTTGAATTTAAATCATTTCTTCACAATCTTATATGCAATATCCACTACTCCACATGGAACACTATTCGGCCTAATAGATTGAAATATTTTATAACTGATTGCATATACACCGAATCTCATCTTGGGATCAACAATAGTGTTGATTCTCAATCTCAACTCTCGGTGCACTCCTCAATTCTTTTACCTTGTCGGTTATGGGGTAATCGGTGACTGTATGTATAATATCCCTATTGATTTTGACTGGTTCATCCAACCATAACTTTCCCTCATTCACATGACTAAATACTACCTCTATCTAATCATTCTTAAATACCATTGGGGAGTGTAATGTGTTCAATAAACCCTTCACCTTCAAGTGTGTATGCTCCTCCTTGAGCTTTCCACCAACACATAGCTCCTGATAGGTGGATTGAAGCTCAAAATCCCCTACTTCACCAATTTTGCAATATATGTATGTGTGGATGTCCTCAACCAGCAAAACCCTATGTGGTATGCTCGAGAATGCATTGGTTTTATCAATTTGTGAAGCAACCTCAGGATGTAATTTGTATTTAGGCTCAGTATAGGTTTCAAATTTTATCAAGGTAACCTTCTTCTCACTTCCAGACTTAGATTTCATGATTTTAGATGAGGATGCCATAGTTCTTAAAATTAGGGCTTCTAGAAATAACTGTGAAATAGCTTGGTGAAATCAAAACTTACTTTGATCGGGAATACCTAGTTCAAAAATCCTTCAACTTTCTGCTCAACTGCTTTGAAAATCTCTCTGCTCAAATCTGGCTTGAAATTGCTTGTTCTTCGTCATCGTAAAGTGAAAGATGATTAAGTCTCTGGTGTATTTATAGCCAAAAAATTATTTCCCGCTCAAACTTTCACATTTAATACTTGACCTACCACCTCTCAGTAAAATTATTTGTGCTCGATTTATAATTCAAAAGATCATAAGCTTGGTTAACACTAAGATGTCACTCAGTTTATACTACAACTCAATTAACCTTGTCAATAGTTACTGAATAGAAAATATATACTCAATTTCTCTTATACCGACTGTGCACATTTAAAGCTCAAAATATATAATCCCATAGTGCATCTTATTTCATGCAGATTTGGTATGCAAACACTAGATATAAGGAAATGTTTGTTAGATATAACCGATTTGAAATTCAGTTCCATACATACCTTTTATGACTTAAGTGGAGGTGGGGAAGTCAGCCAATCCAATGGATGAGGTGTCACCGACTACATTGCTTGATCTAGCATTATCATTTGATGCTTTTCTCTACATTGTATTTATGATCCTCATGATTTCCTCAATTGTATTTCCTTTTTTAGTTGTTTGTGTTGCTGGTGCTCGGTCTCTGCAATCCTTTTTTAAGTGACCGGCCTTGTAACAGTGTAAACAAGCCATGCCAAAGTTTGTCCAATTACAGGATCTTCCTCTCCAGTTCTTTCTCATGAAATTTTATGCTATATGTCTATACTTTCTACATGTTGTGCAATTAACCAATGTGTCATAATCCCAAGTATATGTATTACCTTGCCTTCTTGGTTGATATTATTTATTCTATTCTTCTGGTGTCCAGACTTGCTTCATCTTTATCCTGCATTCTTGTGATATATGTACATGCATGTTGTAAGTGTGATAGTGCTTCTCCATGTAGGGTTTCTTAGGTGTCCTATTCAATTTAGATCTTCTCTCATGTGCTTGATGTCCATACTTGTTGCAGCTATAACAATAACCATTAAATTTAGGAGTGGATTTAGGAATACCTTTTTCTTTTCTCCTGCAAACATTTTTTGTGTGGCCCGGTTTTCCACAATGATAACATGATAGATTCTTTGGCCTTTGGTTACTGTAGGAATTGTTCTTTTCATCTTGTCTTGATGATTCTCCCTACTCGGTGTAGCCTAAACTAGTTGTGTTGCCAAGTCCTTTCTGACTTATCATAAATTCATCCATTCTTTTAGTACTATCTCCATCTTTCTTGATCATCTCATTATTTTGTTTTTGAATTTTACCTCATTCTTCAGTCTTTCATTTTCTTCTCTTAGTTCACCGATGTCTTCTAGTTTCCTTGTAAGCTCACTTTTTACTCTGTTGACTTCCTAACTTATCACAACCATCTGATTAGAAATTTCAAAGTGATGCCTGGTGAGTCTCAATATCTCAGATTCCTTCTTGTGTAACTTCTTAGTCATTTGTCTCCTATCTTCAATAGCCAAATTTTATTCTTGTTCTGCTTGATAGCATTATTTATTACATCAACCATCCTAACCATTTGTGTCTCTTGACTGATCTGTAGAGCTTTGACTTGTTTAGTAAGATGTAGGTTCTTTTTAGATAAATCAAATATTGTTCCTTCAAATGCATCAGATATGCTGCTAGATCTAGATCTAGATGTCTCAAATGGGTCATCTATCTCTTTTTTATTATAGTCAATCTCATTGTTCCAAATTTCCATATCCTTCCTTTTGATCAGTAAATTCTTCAGTTCTTCTTTGGCTTCCTTAAATTGTTCAATAAAGATCTACATCTGCAACCTTTGATTCTTAATGGTCTTGTCCAACTTATATGTTTCCATCCTTAGATCTTTTCCTCTTCAATGGTTAAACTTCCTTAACAAGAGATCTAGCTCTGATACCAATTATTCAAATTATGGAAAGATAAGTACTGAGAGGGTAGGGGTGAATTAGTACCCTCTAATTTTTTTGACTCTAATACTTCGCAATAGTAGATCTCAATTAACTGACTGATTCCATTGTTTGAAACATACATTCAAGTAACTAAAAATGTAAAGTTCATGTAAACAAAACAAGTTAGGAATGGGAACACTAAGAGGAGGGGGTGAATCAATGTTCACTATATTTTAACTTTTCCCTTTAATCTTTATACTGAACTTAAATGCTTAAGTACTAAAATAAACATTCACATAAACATGAAACATGAAATCAACACATGACACCAATATGGTTATGGGGAAACCCAAATAGGTAAAAAACCCGGTGGGACTTGATACCCACTAATATTTTGTACTAGTGTTTTGTCATCCTTGTTAAAAGATCCTTTACCCTATTAGGAGTAGCTTTACAATTCTTTAAGTACAATAGACCTTGTTAAGGGTCAGACCCTATTAGGAGTCTTTACAATGATCCCTATTAGGGGAGTGGACTCACTATCCTAGAGCTCACTGCTCAAATGGTGAAGGCTACAACCTTCTGATTTTAGATACACACTATATCTGTAGGTGAACTATTCACTGTGACACTGCTTGTTAGATTAGTTCCTTTGGTGTGTTGATGCTTTGACCTCTAGCAAAGCTCTAATACATCTTATGCTATCTTCACATACCTCTGCTCTACTTATCACAAGTCTATTACAACATCCATGCCGAATACAATGGGTGCACCTTATATTTATGCGCTTATACAAACAAAATAATTAGGTTGACCCTATAACTAATTACAAACAATTCTTCCAAATGAATTGGCTTAAGCATGCTTACAATTATACATATAAATATATTAGAAACCTAAACACAATGGGCACATGGCCTTTACAACATTAAATTATAATCACAAACCAAAATGCTAACTATCAGCACCATGCTCTGTTCTCTAGTGGCACACACTGGCTGTGTAACTTCAACTGACTGTAACTTTCACATCTTTGTATATCTACTTATGTGCTCATAGAATAAGCATAAGTATAGTCTAACAAGCTTAACTTCTAGGGTGCATACCATAATTCATCCTTACACACGTGCACTGATGCTCTGAGCTACAGGAACTCTGTACACTGTCCAGTCTTCAACACTTAACTGAATTTTGATCTTTACACTAAGTGTGATGACTCCAAACTACTATATGACTTTGTTTCCATAATGAAAACACTATATCTAGTCATATACCTCAGTATAGATACCTTTCAAACAATCTCCCCCTTTTCCATTGATGGCAACAAAGGAATATGGCCAAGTTGCTAACTATCCCTTAACACAAAAACTTTTGTCTACTTTTGTCTTCTATACAATTATATACATAATATTATATCTCCCTATACATATATATACTCCATATTCTATACACAACTCCCCCTTTGACATGAATGACAAAGGTGCATCAAAAAACTATATCTACATATACTCACTAAGGGAAAACATTTGGATATGCAATGTTGAGGTTCTGGATCTTCTTCTTCCAAAAGGTTATCATAGAGTTAACTATCTGGAGATGGGAGCATAATGCATATTGAAGCTTCTGCATCTTCTCCAAGTCACTGATGGGACCATGATCATAAGTTACCATGGTGGCATCAATCTCCTTTATATTCTGAATGAGGATGTCTAAAGAGGGCGCAAGACCATTCCTCAATTGAGTCTGTCTGGACCTTATCTTTGTTATCTCTATTTCTTCCTTCTCAATCTTGTCTATCTATCCTTGGTAGACATTTTTGCACATGTTCACATCAATGGATGTGTTTGACACTAAATTCTTTACCTACTCAATCATTACTTCTACCTCTTTTATCTTTTTGAAGTGAGCATTAGTGAGCTTGTCTTGATCCATGCATGTTCCAATGATCTTTCTTCCTTCATTAGAAAATTATTTCAAGGATGCTTGACCAGACTTAATAGAGTTCAAGTCTAGTGAAAATTTGCTCATCAACTCATTTAGTCTCTTCTTTAACTACTTCTCTTCTGCTACTATGGACACAGATTCTTCTAGGCTAGAAAAAATGCTTTTGAACTATGAGAGGACTGAACTCACATCATCAACCAAATGTACTTCTAGCACTTTCTTATCATCTGGTAGAAAACTATTCAAAATATTCATTGATTCTATCAAGAGAGGATTCCCGATGACTTGTTTCTCCTTTTCCTTCTCCATAGCCAGGATGCTGAACTTAATCAGGTCTTCTTCTTTCCAGGAGTCCAAACTGCTTGTGCTGGGTGTCAAACTTGACAACAATGCTGAGGAGGGAGTGATGGGAGTGTTGTCCATCACTTCTAGTTTTACCTTTGCAAGATCAATAGAAGTATCTTCTTCTTTCTTTTCTACCTCTTCTTGTTCTTTCTTATCAGATACATCTTCTATGAGTTCTTCTTCTTGCTGAGTAGGAGGTGTATTACTACATAACATTTTAGCTTCTTCAGTACTAACAAATGCTTCCTCAAATTTGTCCAAATCCTTATCAGTAGCTGCCATGGCTATCTCCACATTATCTATGATAATAGTGCTACCTTCATGAGATTCTAAGATGGGTGCAGACTTGTCTGCCTCTGTTTGAGTTTCTTCTATGGGTACTGAGTCTTGAGGACCTATCACTGGTACATTAAAGGTCTCTGCTTCTTTGTCTTGCATACTAGGTGCATGAGTGATGGGCGCAGTAGGCAGTTTTATCTATTGTTCTAATAACACCTTTTCAAAGGCCTTCTCTATTTCCTTCATTATTAGCTCATAGTCTTTGTTCATAATGTGAAGAGTTCTCATCTTTGTCTTTAAGTATAGCTTCACTAAATTTAATATCAGTGCCACTTCTTCTTTAGAACATACTGTCAGAGTATCTTCTAATACTTTTTCTCTGATCCTTAGATTATCTTCATTTGCTTGTCTCTTTAGGTTTTCTAAAATATCCCATACTTTATCTGGAATGGAGGTTTTCAACTCAAGGAATATCTTCTTGAACTTGATCATATGTTTGACAATCATACTATGTATTTTTGATTTGTCAATCTCACTGTATGTGTCATAATACTTCTCTACTTGATCAATTATGCCCTCATCAACAATTCTTGCATTCAAAACTTTAAGGCTTGGTTTGAATCTTGCCTTAGGAGGTGCTTGAACATTTTTCTTGCTCCTTAGTGCTCATGAGGATGGATGAATAGTGCTAGCTTCTTTCTTCCTCTTGACTATAGGCTTGTAAGGAAACTCAGGTGCAGAAACAGCTTCCTACGCTAATCTCTATAGGAGAGTATTGTGCAAATTCTTATAAATCCTTAAAATTTCAGATTCGTTAACTACTTTAACAAAGATATTGCAACCACATACAATACATACAGAAAAATAGAGAATGGCACAATGATATACCCTGGGGAAAACCTTTCGGTAAAAAACCCCAGCACTCCAAAACCTGCACAATGTATTATCTTCAACACAAAGATTACAATACACTTGCAATGCAAGTTCTTGTAGGAAAAGAGAGACAAAGCCAACAAGACTTAAACTTCTATTATATCTCTCCCATAGGAGCAGCATCATATATATAGACTCCTCTGGACCCAAAAATAGGCACAACCACCAAGACCCATGCACAAAGCCACATGTACATAGATGTTACATGCAATCCCAAGAATAGGCATCCATCCCTAGAATAGACTATGACAGCTTGTCATAGAATCCACCAAAAATAACGGTCACAAGAGAAGTGTAAGAGAATCTATCATACCAACCTATTTTTGGCATATTCTCTTACACACACCAACCACTTCTTCTTGGGCACCCAAATAGGCCCAAGTCATAAGATGCTCTTACACCTATCATAGCACATTCCTTAAATAGTTCTTACACATCATAGGAATCCATCATGACCATTTCAGTCATGATCTCCTTATGCACAAGATGCCGACACATCAAGTGGAGTGACACATCAACATGCCAACTAGACATGTACACTCACACTTAATTACATTATTTGCAAAAAATACATTTACAAAACAAATAATAAGAATAGGAATTATCCAAGGTTGAGACACCTTATTCCTAACAAGGCTTATACTCTAGAGGAGTGGTAAGATCAATAGTATCTATGGGCATAGAGTGTTATCTTCTTTACCCTTCTGACTGTCAGCTTATTCATTTTTCATCTTCTTCAACTTAGGATCTTCTTGTTCTTCCTCTGCTGCTATGCCTTTCAATTCTAATGCAATATTTTCATCCCTTTCTTTATCAAGATCTTCTTGAGACACACCATGAATTCTCAAGATCTCATACGTGACCTTAGCAACTTTTCTTTTAGTTTCAGCACTGTTAAGTTTGGCATCAACTTCTCTGGTCTTTTCCTCATAGGTTCCCCTCCTAGGTTCATTAGGATCTTTGGGGGCTATCAGAAGTACCTACGCATATGCTTCAAGGACTTGTTCTTCTACCTCATAGCCAAGTGGATGAATCCACTTAGTTCTTGGTTCAATAGCTTCCATATGTGTAGTATCAGTCTCCACCATAAAGCATATTGTATCCTTATATTTCTCTACAATTATTTTTGGAATCCTATAACTCATCTACATCTTAGCTCTAAAGGTCTTCAATTCCAATGTGACATAGTCTCTTAGTGTGCTTTATGTGGATGCTTTGTTGGATATCTGAGGCATTGTTGGAATGGACTTGTCCAAATAAAAATCTAAAACTCTTCCAACTATATGAAGGTACATATAGATGATTAGGGACCCAAACCTAAATATCTTTGTTTTTCCATGTTTGATAGCTTTGATGTTGTCTATCAACTATGCGCACAAGATCTCACACAAGTTGAATTCTCCATCTTCCTTTACTAGTCTGATGGCAGCCAGAATAATGCTAGCAGACACACTATTCACCTTGTTGGTGTGATGAAATCTGTAACCCAGTATCATTGACATCAATTTGATGTCTTCTTGCTCAATCGGCTCAATAGTCATGTTGTGCCTATCGCTCCTTGACTTACATACTTGTTCTACCATTTTCTTGACATCCTTGCCCATTGGGAGGATGATGCCTGTCCTAGAAAGGCCTATCATCTCATGAAATAGATCACTTGTGATTCTTACTGGAACATCTCCAATCCAAAATAGATCATCATGGATTCTTCTCAATAAGATCTTTATCCATTCTATCTCATAGAATTCATATGCCATAGCATATTCAACAATGGGGCGATCATTCCATTTGTCATACTCATCCATGAATGTTTTATCATGTTTCAACATGGTATCCATGTGTGCCCTTAACCTATCTAGTCCAACATGATCTTTCTTATAGTAGATGTAAGCCCTTATGTCTTCCATATGCATGACACCCATAGGTGTGCGGGAGAAATCTCCCTCTAAATAATCTAGGGTGGATTTAAATGGGTGCCTCTTGAAAACATATATTTTCTTCTCAGCGACATCATAAATAATGGGAGTGGCCATGACTTACTTTTTAATCACTTTCCAACTGAACTTAGAGATGATCTGTTGGCTTTCGAATCGGTGCAATGAGCTAGGGTTACTACAACCAATCAAATGCAATGATAATTGCAACAAATCTATGATAGATTCAATCTCTAAGACTCCAAAACAACTTCCAAGGTTATTTATGCTCTCGTATCACTCTGAATTTGAATGCAATGAGCAATCAAATGACTTATGTGTACTTTAAAGTGAAAAATCTATCATTAATGCATGTCACGTAAACCAGGTTGTCACTTCAAAATTTCAAACTCAAGCTCTGCTAATAATCAGCATGTACGCTCTTGCACGAAGGTCCCTATACACTCCAAAATCTTAAGTCCAAAGGTGCATACTCTGAGGATGAGTATACCAGCCACGCAGGGGTCTAGAGCTAAATTAGCTCCCCCTATGACCCCGAGGGCCATTCATGCAGATGTAGAGGGTGCATCCACTAGGGATGTATCCAATACATTCTCATAAACTTTTTCCTTCTTTCCTTCTACCCAAATCAAGCTGGCATCCTTTGAGGCTTTCATAAACTTGACTTCTCCTTCAAGATCCAAAACTGGTTCTTCGGTCTTTTTAGGGCTTTCCTGACCTTGCATCATTGATGTATAGAAAATTGAGATATGTACAACCTTGTTACAAGAGTGAAAAATGACTAGAGGTCTATTATTCCTCGGTGCATTAACATGAGTCACTAATTTGCACTATTTTTCTAAGTGACCATTATAGTTACATATCTGGCATGTAGCATTTTGAGAACTTCTTACATTTGTTTGATTCTGATTTCTTTGGTCTTGCTGAATCCTGTTCTTCTTACTAGTCTTGCAATTCATAGCTCTATGACCAAATCTATTGCATGAATAACAGTAGCGATTAAAAGGTCTTACCTCTATACACTTCCTTGCAATGTGTCCATGCTTTTTACATGCAAAACAAGTGCGTTCTACTTTCTTGTGCTCATTCTTAGGTGGCCCACCATTATCTTTGGTTTGATCTTCAGTCTTTTCAGCATTAGTAGAGTCCTTTTGTGAATCCTTTATTGCTCGCATATTGTCAATCTGATTTTGTACCTCATTGTATCTGATACATCTAGTGTCTCCTCTGGCTCTTCTTGCATACAAATGAGATTCTACCAAATTAGCACTAGTGTGTAATTTGTCAATATTATCCTTTGACTATTTCAATTCAGATTCTAATCTTTCTTTGATATTCCTTAGCTCTAAGATTTCCAAATTGGCTTCCCTTAATTCCTCATTGAGTTGAAGGTTCTCCTCGACTTGTTCATTGTAGACATCTTGATTGTTCATCAGTTTGTCATCAAATTCTTGAAGATGACTTAATAAGGATGCATTTTCTTCACTCAACTTCTTGAATTTTTCTTCAAGATCATTGTTAGAGCATCCTTTTAAATCTTTTCTTAGTCTTTTGATAACTAATTGAGCATCACTGACTTTTTCTTTTAGTTCTTCAATTTCTCTTTCTATATTGTCCAGGTCTTCAAGAGCGGCTTCAAGATTTTTCTTTAGATGTTTCATATCTGCTTTGTCCATGATCTCCTCAAGTGGTTAAACTTCTTTGCTGAGGACCAGAGCTCTGATACCAATTGTTAGGAATGGGAACACTAAGAGGGGGGAGTGAATCAATGTTCACTATATTTTAACTTTTCCCTTTAATCTTTATTCTGAACTTAAATGCTTAAGTACTGAAATAAACATTCACATAAACATGAAACATGAAATCAACACATGACACTAATATGGTTACGGGGAAACCCAAATAGGTAAAAATGCCAGTGGGACTTGATACCCACTAATATTTTGTACTAGTGTTTTGTGATCCTTGTTAGAAGATCCTTTACCCTGTTAGGAGTAGCTTTACAATTATTTAAGTACAGTAGACCTTGTTAAGGTTCAAACCCTATTAGGAGTCTTTTAAAATGATCCCGATTAGGGGAGTGGAATCACTCTCCTAGAGCTCACTGCTCAAATGGTGAAGGCTACAACCTTCTAATTTTAGATACACACTATATCTATAGGTGAACTATTCACTGTGACTCTGCTTGTTAGATTAATTCCTTTGGTGCACTGATTCTTTAACCTCTAGAAAATCTATAATACATCTTATGTTGTCTTTGTATACCTTTTCTCTTCTTATCACAACTCTATTACAACATCCATGCCGAATACAATGGGTGCACCTTATATTTATGTGCTTATACAAACAAAATAATTAGGTCGGCCCTATAACTAATTACAAATAATGCTTCCAAATGAATTGGCTTAAGCGTACTTACAATTATACATATAAACATATCAAAAACCTAAATACAATGGGTTCATGGCCTTTGCCACATTAAATTATAATCGCAAACCAATATGCTAACGGTTGGGTCCATGCTTTGTTCTCTATTGGCACACACTGGTTGTGCAACTTCAACTAACTGTAACTTTCACATCTTCTCATATCTACTTGTGCACTCATAGACTAAGCATAAGTATAGTCTAACAAGCTTAACTTCTAGGGCGCATACCATAATTAATCCTTATACATGTGTGCTGATGCTCTGAGCTACAGGAACTCTTTACACTGTCCAGTCTTCAACACTTAACTGAATTCTAATCTTTACACTAAGTGCGCTGACTCCAAACTACTATATGACTTTGTTGCCATAATGACAACACTCTATCTAGTCATATACCTCAGTATAGACAACTTGCCAACATAAATCATAAATGAAAATCCGTATTCATGACACAGATATTTTGGTTATGTAGAAACCCTTGTTGGAAGGTCAAAACTACGGTGGGGATGACACTCACAAATCTTCACTACTGCAATAATAAAGTATGTCAGTTAAAGCTACAATTTGTGATCACTTCTGATAAAGTTACCCTATTAGGAGTAACAAAAGATCGACTAGATCTACCTGGTTAAATGATTTTAACAACACAATGTATGTGTGTACTTGGTTAAGAGATTTACATAAGAATGATTAAGTTCACTTTATTAAGAGATTTAATCCCGCTACAATGGTTAATTTGATAACATAAAAACTCTCTATAAATAATGAATTAATCTTGTGTGATTCAAATATGTGAAGTATCAAATAAATATCACCTCAGTGTGATGTATGTGCCCTTCTATCCTACTTGGTAGCCTTGTATGTGTTCTGATAAATTGATTCTTTCCTTTCATAAACCTTCTATCATAAACCTTGTGTCTGATCTCCTGATGTCCTTAGTGTGACTACTGCTTTATGATATATATTCATGATGACATATTTACAACTTTTATATCAATCTGACTTGACCTAATTAGGGTTTACAATGTCTTAGAAAACCTAAGATCAATGGTACAAGAAAATAACCTAGATCTAACATTACATAGGAATCATCACCAAATTTAATTATTACATCCATATTAAATATTGTCTCGATCTTGGTAAACCATTTTCTTGATAGGTGTAAACCATTTGCATAGGTATATGTGTCATTCCTGATTACTATGTTATTTCCTTCTTTTCTCAGTAATCACTACATTCATTGTTCAATAAATTATTGGTGCTTGATGTGTATGAATTCTCAGTGATCACTAGCTCGGTACTCAGTAATTTCTTGACGCTCGGTAAGTATGCTCGGTCAAACTTGTATTCGGTTAACCTGAAGTTTTTCCTTGTCTCTGCTCGGTGTGAAGACTTTGTATGCTGGACCAACTATCTTATTTGTCTCCTTTACTGACCTTTACCTATTGAATAAGTGATTGATACTAATGACAATCCATTTAATGCTCAAATAGAGATAACATTGGTATCAGAGCTATTGGTCCTCAGAGAGAAAGCTTGACCACATGAGGTGATCAAAAGATGGCTTATTACAGGAAGGATAGTCCTAAATTTGATGTTAAAAGCTTTGACAGCTGGAAGAAAAAGATGAGGACACATTTGTTCTACCTAGGAATTGATTATTGGATGATTACAAAGAACAAGGAAAATATTGTTGCAGAAATTGATTTTCCTAATGCTAATGATGATGAAAAGAATATTTTTTCATGCAATATTCTTTCAAGGGAAATTTTGATAAGCACACTATCTGAAGAAGAATTTATAAAAGTTAAGGACCTTGATTCAACTCATGAAATTTGGGGAATATTGCAAGCACTTTATGAAGGAGACAAGTACACCAAATAGGCAAAGTTACAAAACTGGAAGACAAACATGGAAAATCTAAAAATGTGAGAAGATGAAAATGTTAAAGCTTATGTCCAAAGGGTTTTAGAAGTTGTTACAGGGATCAGAAATTTAGGAGGCACTTTTACTAAAGAAGAGGTCATCACAAATATTATGAGATCTTTGACACTTTTTTACAAGACCAAAGTGCAGGTGATTAAGGAGATCATTCCATTGACTCAGGGATCTAATAGAGAGAGGTTGATAGTCAAGTTAACTACCTTTGAGCTGGTAGAATTATAGGATTAAACACCTAAGATACAAACTACATTTAGGGAAACTATTCATAATTTAAAAAAATTGTTCAAGCCTTGTGAGCACCAGTAGGGTTAAAAAATATTCTAAGTTTGGAAACTATGGATATTATCTAATGGAAACATATGAGGAAAATAGGAAGATGGGTGAACTTGTTTCTCTTATCGCAAGAAAGGAGAAAAGAAGTAAGGGAAAATTTCAAGGAAAATTACCTTTAAAATGTTTTTCTTACAATAAAGTTGGTCACTTTGCATCTAGATGTACTACAATGGTCTCCAAATACAAACCTAATCTCACTAGGCTAGATTTCTATGATGAGGAATTCTATTATGCTAGTGAAGGTTTTTTTTGAGATGATTCAATAGTAGATGAGATTGGGTTTGTAGTTGTAGATGTCTAAAAAATCATTCCTATTAATTAAATTTATTTAATTAATAATCCCTATGATATCGTAAATAATTTTAATTAATTCATCATTATTGTCAATTTCCACTACCCATTTAATTATAATTACTTAATTAAGTTGGGTTCATTATCTAAAGTATTTAAATTGAATTCAAGTACTTCTCTCTCTAATGTATTAAACTTATTTTAATACATGTCCCCCCATAAATCCCTTTTTGAATAAATTACTATTTATTTAAATCCCCCCACATCCTAATATTATTCTAATCATGGATTAATCTAAATCCCTACCTAAAACCTAGCCTGCATCCATCACCTCACTTGCTAAACCTACCCTCACACCTAATCACTCCCTTAAACTCACATAAAAACTTATTCCTAACCTCATTAGTGCTAATGAGTTGCTCACACATGTGTGAGAAACTCTTTCCAAGGAAGCCACCAAACTTCCTTAAATGCTCCAACTCTTTCTTACAACTTTGTCCCCCACACTCTTCCCAAAAGTTTTCCACACATGTGAGAAACCTTGGGCCCTTTAAACCTTAAATGTCCATCTTGTCTCAAATTGACCTCTCAACATAGCCATCCTCTCTAGCCTATGTGTCTTCTATGTGGCTCCCATGTGGATGCCACATAGGTGCCACCTCATCCAAGCCCTCTTATTCTCTCCAAAAATCTATAAATAGAGGCCCTTCCAAGAGAAAATCACTAATTCATTTTATGCATTTTTATCATGTTAGTTTATCTCTCTAAGTTCATCAAGAATTTAGCATGTTAGTTTCATGTTCTTTCTTTCAATCTAAATCACATATAATTCTTAACTTAAAATAGTGAATGAATCTTAGCTTGCATAGCATTGTAGTTTCTTTTAAATATAAATCACATAGCATGTTTAATGGTACATGAATCTCAATCTTTCATATCATATGTAGCTCTTAATCCTTATCTTTCATCATTCTCATCATTGGAACCCTTGGTGCAAACTATTTCTCCATACTATTTCTTGAATCATTTTGGGATCTCCTTTAGCTTTCATTTAGTACTTTATCATTTGAAGCTTGCATAGGGGATCTTTTCATTGTGTTTGGAGAGAACATCCACATTCTCCAAAATGGACAAATCAAATGGGACTTGGGTGCTCCCATTTTGGTTAAATCGGAAGTGGTGCATGTGGAATCCTTTATTATTTTTTGCATTCTTGTTTAAACTAACATTTTATTTTCTACACGTGCTCTTGATAGGTTAGGTTCTTTGCACTCACATTTTGGCATGCCCGGTGGGACCCCCACTGCGCAAATTTGTTCCTCATTTGAGAATTTTCCTCATCCATTTCTGAAACCTTGACAGTCCTCGTATTAGGAAGAGACAATCCTTGTACATGTAAACAACATTATTTTTGTTTACTCATACTATTCTGTGGTTATTCTCATACTAGATACTGAGAATTCTCATACTTTCAGGTGATAATTCCTATACGAGAACTCTTCCTGAGAGTTTACTCATACTATAAGAAGGTGATACTCATACTATTTCCTACATATTCTCATATCATACATTGCATTTAATGTTTTCACGTACTATGCAGTGTAGTGACTTGTATTAGTGTGCACACAAAGTCTTATTCCCTATTTTCTCATATCATAAATAGAGAGCATTTTTGGGGTCTTAAATCTTGGTGCTTTTGGATTTTGGTGATTATTTTGGTTTCATATTGTCCTTGACCTTCTATTTTGCAAGTTGTAACATATTTTTGTGGGTCATTTGATAAAAAATATCACTTGCCAAAGTCATCAACACTTGGTCATTTCAAACTAGTAAAATCTTTTGTTGTAGGATGCTTGTCAAAGAATCATTTGGAAATTACTAAATCAATCTATCTTGTAGGTTTCCTAGGAGATACAAACAAATGTTGTGCTTTCATTAATCTCTTTTTTAGGCATTTTAACAAAAGTCCACTTGTAGTATTTTTTAAAGTGATAGGGGAGTATGATCTTGTCTTTTTGACAATCATAAACCTAGATTCATTTGACAATATGCTTTAATAGGGACTTTGGGAATGAACAAGTGCGTTTGATGTGTTTGGGAGAAAACAACATTGGATAGGAGAGTATGCTCTTTTCTTCTTGAGGGAAAATTAGAAATCTAGACTCCTTTTGTTTCCAATACATGATTTTAAATTCATCATTTAGATGGGCATGTCAGTTGAGGTAAAAAGCTCCCAAGAATGACCCACATGAGAATGAGGTGTTGTTAGGATTATGGAAAGGTGAGTTACTAAGAGGGGAGGGGTGAATTAGTAACACTAAAAACTTTTCAACTAAATCCTTGTAAACATGTAATTCATTAATTGATTGTATCAATTGCATTCACCATACACTCAATAACATAATTGAAATGTAAATGCATGTAATCTAATCAAATAGACATACATGAAAATTCATACCCATAACACATGTATTTTGGTATCGTAGAAACCCTTGTTAGAAGGCAAAAACTACGGTGGGTATGGTACTCACAAAGCTTCACTTCTGTAGAGATAAATTTTTTGGTTAAGGCTTACAAAGATTGATCACTTTAGGTGATCTTACCCTGTTAGGAGTAACAAAAAGATTAGCTAGATCTACCTAGTTAGAGGATTTTAGCAACACTCTTCAAGTGTGCACTCAGTTAAGAGATTTTACAAAAGATTGTTAAGTCTACTCTATTAGGAGATTTTAAGTTTGCTACAATTGTTAGAGAGTAACAATGAAGTTTGATCTATTTCAGAACAACTTACATTTCTGATATCAGATCCATTAAGTACAATAATGAAATCAGCTTATTGTGATGAATATGTCCTTTTTTACTGCTTAGTAACCTTGAACTATTTCTGATAAACTGAATACTCTGTCAAAATTCTTCCAACTCAACCCTGTCAAATCTTTAGATGTCTCCCAATGGCGACTAATTCATGTGATACTTGTCAAAATGACATCTTTACAATACTTATATCAAAATGATTTGATCTAATTAGGGTTTGGCACTATCTAGAAAACCTAAGATCAACTGCTCAAATGATTAACCTATATTATCTTTACATAGGAATCATCAGTCATTCAATGATTACATCTATAATCAATATTCACCTCGATCTTGGTAAACCATTTTCTAGCTTAGCAAAAAAATTTCACCTTGAACTGTGTCATTTCAAACTTTTATGTGAACTCTGGATTGCTTGGTAAATGTTGTGTCTCTGCCTTGGTATTATACTGACACTCGGTAATCTTATGTTCTCAATGACTACTGTAATCGATGACTACTATGTAGTTATGACTAACTAAACTATCTTGTTCTATTTATCGACTATATAGATGAATAATAATGACAACTCTTTATACACTTAAGAGTAACATTCTCCCCCTTTGGAATTAAAATAAAAAACATATTTGTGTATGCCAACTATAAAAGTTTGAACTTGAAAATTTGTAAACCAAAAATGTATGAACTGTGTGAACTCCCCCTTTGAACATGCTCTCAATGTATATACATATATTTCCCCCTTTTGTGAAAGTAATGCCGAAAATGTACTTAAAATTTATCAAATATATTCTGATTGGTTTTCTTGACAGTGGGCAAGAGGTTTTCCCATTCCTCTTTGAGATTTTCCGGAGAAATCTTCTCTAAGCCTACTTATGCATACATATCAAAAATGTCTTCAATCACTAATATATCAAGGGTGGAAACTAATTCCTTTTCCTTATTCACATGTTTTTGCATCACCTTTAAGAGGAGTAGTAACTTAGTCTGAAGCTCGGTTACCTATTATCTTATCGTGTCCTCTTCCTTCCTTAACTCTAGTCTTATCCGTTGAATATTGGTAACTTTTGCATAATGTTAATGAAATGCATTGGGTTGAGTTCTGAGACTAGTTGCACTAACCTTTAGATCTTCATCTAGTTTCTTTATCTTTTAACTAATCTTGTTAGTGAAAGAGTCTATAGTGCATAATTTTTTTAAAATTGTAATAACCCTTTGAATGATACTTTCTAATTTGGTTACTATCTCAAAAAGTTTTACATTATTGACTTCCACTGATTGGCTTATTTTCTCAGTTAGTTTGTACTGAATCTTTTGTTCTTCTCTTTCTTCAATCATCTTCTCAGCATTAGTAGTTGGTCCATTGATGGTCTTGGTGAGCAGTGCAAGTTGGTCAATGATGGGGCTTGTTTCATCTACATTGACATCTGAGGAAACTTGCATTAGGATTTCCTTGACATCCTCTAGCACCTTGGTGTTCTTTTTTTCTTGCTTCATCTTCTCTTGAGCTTCTTTTCAGGTGCATAGCTCTCCATATTTCCTAGGAGCTTTGGGTTCAAGTGTCCTTGGGTCACATGCTAGAATTTATATTATCTCATCAAGTGTGACCGGACCCTTACTTCCACACTTCCTCTTCTTCTTATCATGCACACTAGATGTAGGAGATTGTGCAATGGAAACTTGAGCCTTGTGCTCCAGATTTGTCTTAGGTGGCTTGGTGGATTTTTCTTCCTCTTTACGTTGCTCAATTTTTTATTCTGCAATCTATGGTGTTGGGTCTTGTGACCTGGTGTCTATGGTATAAGTTTCTACTATTGTCTCTGCTTGTGTGCCTCATTCATTTCCTACTACATTAGTGGTCTCAATGGGTACTTCACCTTGTGTAGATTCACCACTATGCTTGGTATCTTTACTAGTCCGCTCACCCTTGTCTTTAGTTGTGTTTGTTTTTTGCTCAGGTGGAGCTTCCTCAATTTGTTTCTCACTAGCTATATATATAGCTTGTACTAGAATAGGTAAGTTACTTGGTACCATTTCTCTTGCTACCTCAATTGCTTCTTCTTCTCCAAGGTTCTTGGTAGCATCAGTTATTACTTTATCTTCTTTTTCTTTGATGTTAAAGTCTCCTCCTGTTATATCTTCAATCAATATTTCTTCCTCCCCTAATGTTGTCATCATCTCTGGAATCCTTTTCTTGACATTCTCAACAATAGTTATGAAGTCTTCTGCATAAGTTTCCTCCTCAGGCTGCTCAATATCAGAGATGTGAATTATTTCATCCTCAACATTTATTGGTACACCTACTTGTAAGCTCGATTGAGGTTTCTCAGTATCAACTAAAGATGCATTTGCCTTAGTTTTTCCTAATGGACTAAGGGTTTTAGTCCATATTCTACTACTTTCTTCATCAACCTCTTGTATTTTACCTTGTAAAATTTTTAATTCTCTATCCTTCATAAAAAAATTTACCTGCATATTATTTCAAAGCTGCATCTATCTCAGGGATAGAGAAGTCAAGTTTTTCTAGAATTAGAGACCTTTCTTGTTATCTCTATTGAGCATTCAAGGTTGTCATTAGTATCAAAGGTTATCAAAGATATCAGTCAGTCACTTACATTGAGAAAATCGGTAACTAGAAGCAAGACAAACTAGTTAGTAAAGCTTTCACACTAAGCACTACACAGTTTATCGAGCAACAGCATCACCGACATTGATAGACAGTAA
Organism: Chamaecyparis obtusa; assembly: GCA_027943335.1. NCBI lineage: Eukaryota > Viridiplantae > Streptophyta > Pinopsida > Cupressales > Cupressaceae > Chamaecyparis > Chamaecyparis obtusa. The sequence continues at coordinate 100,075 of BSBK01004400.1, read as the reverse complement.
ACACCAAGCGTCATAGTATACACTGAGCAGTTTATACAGTGTTTAGCGAAGATCACATAAAATGGCATAGTAATCTAAAATGGCACATTCTTCTATGCAAATGGTTACAACATATCAGAAAACATTTTACCAACATCAAGGAATATTTATTGTTATGATATTCATTAAATGCAATGTATATCTTATGTACTAGTTTGATCTAGGTCATTTTTTTACATCGCAGATCTTAGGATTATGACTAAGTTGTGTAACCTAATTTTGTTAAAGTGGCAAAAACATATCGCTATATAAATGTATGTTTACATCATTTATGATGTGAACTAATGTGAGAACAGATATATGACTTAAGGAGAAACTTGAAGCATTTGCCTAACTTCAAGTCTATCAGTTAATAGAGTAGATTGCAGAGGATATCAAATTAAGCAGAATCAGAAAAGGCTACCGAGCAGTTTAGAGTAGAGATACATCACAGTAAAGGTGATATATTGTTAGTACTTTATAGATCTGTATCAGATAATCAAGTTGTCATTAGAAGACAATTTCCTATTGCTTTCTAACAATTGTAATAGATTTTTTGGATAAATCTCTTAATAGATTAGACTTAACATTCTTATGTAAATCTCTTAACTGAGTGCACACTTCATTAGTGTTGTTAAAATCCTATAACTAGGTAGATCTAGCTAATCTAACATGTTACTCCTAACAGGGTAAGATCACTAGAAGTGATCAAAACTTTTAGCCCTAACATGCAAACCTATTCTATCTATAGTAGTGAAGAATTTATGGGTGTCATCCCCACCGTAGTTTTTACCTTCTAACAAGGGTTTCTACATTACCAAAATACTTGTGTTATGTGATTATCATATTGTTGATTTCATGTTATTTACTTTCATAAGTTAAATGGATGATTCATACATGCAATTAGATACAAGTTATTTTGCAAGGTTATCACTGTTTACAGTCATAGATCTGAAAGGTTTACAAGTAAAGTTTTTGAAGGCACTGATTCACCCCTCCCCTCTTAGTACCTATCTCTCCTATTCTAACAATTGGTATCAGAGCACAGTTCTCTTATTGAATACTTTAACCACTGAAGGGTAAAGATCTAATTCATGGAGAGGTATAAGCTTGATAAGACTATTGAGAATCAGAAGATTCAGATGTAGATGTTTATTGAACTGTACAAGCAAGCCAAGGAAGGATTGAAGAAATTACTGGTTGAAAGGTAGAACCTGGCTATTCTGCAAAATGAGATCAGTTATCATGAAGAAATAATTGATGATATGTCTGAGCATATTGGATCTAGTTCTGGAAGCATCTCTGATGGATTTGAAAGTATAATCACTGATTTGTCTGAAAAGAATCAACACTTAATTGATCAAGAGAAAGCACTGCAAATTTGTCAAGAATCTCAGATAGTGAGAATGGTTGAGACTATGAATAATGCTAGACAAGCCAAGAAAGAAAGGAATCTGGCTATTGATGACTGAAGATAGATGACTGAACAACTTCAAGCTAAAGAAAATGAAATACAAAGACTCGCTGATCATCACTTCCAAGTATCTAATCAAATGATGACTGTGAATCAAGAGGTCAACCGAGTAAATGGAGAATTGTCAAGAAACCTTGAAGAAGTTGCAAGACTCAAAGAAGAGAATGAAAAGCTAAGGAATGAAGTGAAAACTCAGCAACAACATAATGAAATGAAGAAATTGGCTGAGGATAGTTTAAAGAAGATTGATGAATTTCTAATTAATCAAAGAATATTTGGGAGTAGAGCTGGGATAGGCTATAATGGCAAAGGAGAGACATAACATCAAGCTAAACAAATCAACAAAAATCAAAGTCAAAAACCTAAAGTGTTGACATGTTATCACTGTGGCAAACCAAGACATACATGTAATGTGTGTAGAAGCAAAGCACAAGGTAAACCTCTTGTCACTCCTAAATTCAATGGATATTGTTATTATTGTGGTAAGTTTGGACACCAATCTTATGAGTGTAGAGCTAAAAAAAAGGATATTTCTAACAATACCACCGTGGAGAAAATATGCTATACTTGTAATAAAAATGGACATACTGCACGGGAGTGTAAGACTAAGATGAAGTGAGTATGGACTCCTAAGAAAAAAATACATTGAAAGCTTTATCAACCGAAGAGACAAGGTAATTCTTATGTTTTGGATTATAACACATGGGCTAACTATGTTGTGTGTGGAAGATATGGGCACATTGCAGCAAATTGTTATAGAAAGAGATGGATTGGATAATCAAGAAGCTGGGCAAGCACTGGAAAGGCATGTATGCACTGTCATAAAGTTGATCATTTAAGCAAAGACTAAAGAGATAAAGAACCAAAGGAAGATCATGTATTTGAGAGTGGATACACTATTGCAAATATCATGAAGTTAAGGAACACTATGTGGAAGAAGGCATCTAATGAGAATGTTGAATCAAGTAATGCTGTCGGTGAAACCTCATCCACTGGATTGGGTGACATCAGTACCTCCACTTAAGGTGATATAGGTATGTATGGGACTGACATTTCAAAATGATCACATTTTACATACAGTTCCTTATACATGATGTACAAATACCAAATCAGCATGAATAAAGATGCATTATGGTTTATATGTTATGAGCTAACAATGTTATATAGTTGGTAAAAGAGAGACCGAGATTTGGTTACCTGTCAGTAATCACTACACAAGGTTAATCAGAAAATAGTGCAAATCGATAGAGAAATCCTATGTTAACTAAGCGACAAGTAAATTGTTATCATCACTGAAATGACAGTTGTTATGTACCAAAAGTTAGGTCAAGCATTAAATGCACAAAAGTTTGAGCAGGAATATCGAAAAGTCTATAAATACATGAGAAACAAAGTTCATTTTTACATTGTGATTTCGAAGATCGAAGATTTCACAAAGAAGAGTTTGAGCTAAAAGATTTTTAGAAGGATTCAAGGCTACTGTAGATCAAACTGACATCACTCTTCGATGACTCTGAGTAAGTTCATTTTCTATCATACACTTTATTTACCTATTGCTAGCTGAGACCCTAAATCAATTTATGGCATCTACATCATCTGCTAGCAAATCACAAAGTGTCAAGGAAGAAGTTAATCTGATTGTTAGGGAAAATTTTGATGAACCTAAGTTCAAGCTACATCCCAAGGTTGCATCATAAAAAGATTCAATGGGCACTTTCTCAAGCATACCAGATATGGTTTTATTGAAAGAAGACATAAGAGCATATATTCATTGCAAAATTGGAGAAGTAGGAGACTTTGAGACTGTTGTAGCACATCAACTAGTCTGTGGCACCAATGGAAAATTAAAATAAGAATACAAGAAGATTGAGGAATCAAGTTTATCATGTGTCACATACTATCTGCAATCATTTAAGAAAGATTGGATTAGAATCATATTGAGTAGGTATCATGATGGAAAATTCTAGCTGGATAAACCAATAGAGGTCACTAAGAAAATGATCAGTAGGGTTACTGGCCTCCCTACAACCGACAAGGCAAAAGCCTTCCATAGTTCATCATGAGCTGATGTTGAGAAGAACACTGGAGCTCAATGGGATAGTCAGGCACTGAAAATTTCATCAATCAGAGACCCAACAGTTAATTTTGCAGCACATGTAATCGGGTACAAAATATTTCAATCGAGCAGACTCAATAGCGTACCCTGCAGTGCAGTAGACATGGCATACAAAATTGTGGAGAAAGGTCACCAAGTTGATCTTGCCGAGGTACTGTTACATCAACTATAGGAAAACATGAAGACTATAAGGTCAAAGAAGTCAAACACCTATAAGTTTGGATCACTACTTGTTTGTATATTTTTCTATCTACAAAAGTATGTACCTAGCATCAGTAAAGTAAACTGGACAATAGATAAACCAATAACTGCACAGATTACCGAGATGATAAGTAAGTTAGGAGATAAACTGAATATAGAATTTGATGCATACTTCAAAGAATTTCAGACCAAAATACATCAAAGAAGTAGAATTCCAAGGGAATTAGTTGAAAATTTTTAGATAGACATTTGTTTTGTAGTAGACACAAATCATTCTATGATAAAAGTAGTTGAACCTAGATCAAAATGGTTGGCACCTATGGGTTATGAAATGAATCATGATTTCACATTGAAATATATTAATGCACTACTTGCATTACCAAAAGACCCCATTGCCACTAGGTCCGAAACATATTAAGAGGCCAAATCTAGAATCACTATAGGCGTAGAGATTGGTAAAATGTCTAGAAGGGAAAAGAAGATGAAGAAAGATCTTACTACTAGATTTGGAGATGTATCTAACTCATCTGAGGAGACACTAGTTGAACAAGAAAATGAAGGTCAGTTAATGTTAGCTGAAAAGCCATATGATAGTGAGGAAATTGAGTCTGAAGAAGACAAAGATCCCACACCGGTTCCTCCTCCCAAATTTCCTAAGAAGAAGAAGTTACCAATACAAGAAGGTATAAGGACAAGATCATCAACTACAACTTCACCACCACAAAAGAAGGAAGTAGAAAAGGTAATAAAATGAAAGGCAGCTACACTGACTAAGACTTATGTGAAGAAAGGATCCAAGGTTGCAACTGAAGCACCAAAGAAAAGGAGAAGACTGATAAGAGGTAGAGAAGACCTTGATGACACTAAAAATGAAGATGACATCAATCAATTCAAGGTGGTCAGCAACAAGGTAAGGTCATTAGACCAAGTCATTGAAGATATAATTGAGAACGAAGACCTTGTTGATCCAAAAATAGGCAAATTTGACAAGATGTCAACTAAGGATCAAACCAAGATAGAAGAGGCAGTCATCCAAATGATGATAAAATTCAAGAGAGTTCCATCGGAATTTTCATGTTCATTACTGAAGGAGTTGGATGATAGGATAAACCAAAAGTGGGCTTATGCACTTGAAACTGAGAAAAGAAAGAGAGAAAGATCTCTAGTTCGGGCAGCCCCACATCTTAGTATACCAGAACTTGATGAACAAATGGCTACCTACCAAGAAATATTTATGGTAAAGAAATGGGCCATTACAATACTAGATGAGAACATGGTAGATGTAGATGAGACTGGAGATTCTCTATGGAGATCTATTCTTGAGGCCAAAGAAAAAGCTAAGCAAAAGGCATTCTTAAACCTATCTAAGAAGAGATGAGATTCCAAAGGTAAAGGTATTTATATTGATGATGGCATAGAAAATAAGTCAAAGGACACTGGTATATTAGTTATTGAGGTAATTGATATCACCGAGCAAAAGGAATAAATAAATGTTTCATAGGATGCACCGGATCTAGTAGAGATCCAACTAAAGAAGAAAACTGATGATGATGTACTCATTGAGGACATCACAAATGGTGATCCTAATGACAAGGATGATGAGGATGTAAACATTGCACCTACACATACTCAAGATGAAGCACAAGCAATTGAATGTTCATTTACATCATTACTGGGTGAGCTTCCTATACTTGCAGAAGTAGTAGAAATTCTTTCACAAGAACAACCCAATGGCTTAGACCCTGAGCAACACAACGACACCACAGGGGTACAAGAAACTAAGAAACCTATAGAGACAGATGAGCCTAACAAAATAGAGGCACCTTCCATTGAGACAAAGGTAACATATGAGACAAACGTAACTGACACCATAACTGAGGCTCCCACTCCATCAACCAAGACAATGGCCACCGAGGAGCAGAAGAAGGAAGAGAGTGTGTCAACTAGGAAGGATACTCTGAAGACTGGAGACAAGACTCTTGTTGTTATTGAGAAGAAATCACCATTAGTATCGGAGAAGAAGAAGAAAAAGAAAGGAAAAGGGTCGGTCACTCTAGATGAAGTGATAATTATTCCTGAGTGTGACCCAAGGACCCTGAGCCCTGAAGAACTAAGTAAATATGGGGAATTATGTTCAAGGAAGGTAGCTCAAGAAAAGCTGAAGCAAGAAACTAAGAGAAAATAAATTTTAATAGATGTGAGGGATATCCTACAATAGGTAGTACCTGAGGTAAATATTGATGAAGATACTCCCATCATAGATCAACTTGCTATATTAATAGATAAGATCAATGCCTAGATAATGATGTAGACAAATGGATTGAAGAAAGGGCAGAGTCAAGGATACAAAATAAACTGGTAGAGAAAATTAGCCAAGAAGTGGAAATTAAGAAGGTCAACTTATCTGAGGTAATTACTGAGATAAAATCTATCACCCAAATAATTTGTCAATTCTTACTAAAGCTTTGTACTATAGAAACCTTCACTGTTGAAGTCAATGAAAAGATAAAAGGACTGGAAGCAGAAATCAAAGTCAGTACAACTATAGCTATAACTGAGAAAAATGATTTCGCTAAGCACATTCACTAAGTTCAAGAACTCCAATGGTTAAGAGTAGATCTAAAGAAACAAGAAGAGAACATCACTGACTAGGTCACTGAGTTACAGACATAACTCCTGCCATAGCTGAAAACTTTTGAAGCACACATTGTCAAAGCAGAACAACTTATTGCAACACCAGAAATTTTTGTGTTGGATAACATCTTTGACATGCATGCACAAGTTGGTCTTGAGCACATTGCTCTCACCAACTTGAAAGAGGAATGGGAAAACCTCTTGGAGTCAGTAAAGAAAACCCACCTGCATATTTTTGATAACATGTGAGTATACTATTACATTTTTTGTTTTTGGCATTACTATCAAAAGGGGGAAAGAAATGTATATGTCAACATGCCAAATAAATATGTACATAGATGCTACGTATACTTCATATTAACTGGGAGCATGCACCGAGGGGGAGTAAGAAATTTTGATAAGCATATATGTATATGGCGGAGATATAAGTTATATATAAAAGAAAATTTGTCTATATACATTCAAGTTTTGTTACTAATTCCAAAGGGGGAGATTTTTATCTCTATTGAGCATTCAAGGTTGTCATTAGTATCAAAGGTTATCAAAGATATTGGTCTGTTACTTACATTGAGAAAATCAGTAACTATAAGCAAGACAGACTAGTTAGTAAAGCTTTCACACCAAGCACTACACAGTTTACCAAGCAACAGCATCACTAACACTGACAGACAGTAAACATTGAGCGTCATAATATACACAATTAGTTTATATAGTGTTTATTGAGGATCATAGAAAATGGCATAGTAATCTAAAATGGCACATTCTTCTATGCAAATGGTTACAACATATCAGAAAACATTTTACCAAGATTGAGGAATATTTATTGTTATGATATTCATTAAATGCAATGTATATCTTATGCAATAGTTTGATCTAGGTCATTTTTGTACACCGTAGATCTTAGGGTTATGACTAAGTTTTGTAACCTAATTTTGTTAAAGAGAAAAAAGAAAATTGCTATATAAATGTATGTTTACATCATTTGTGATGTGAACTAATGTGAGAATAGATATATGACTTAAGGAGAAACTTGAAGCATTTTCCTAACTTCAAGTCTATCAGTTAACAGAGCAGATTGTAGAGGATATCAGATTAAGGAGAATCAGAAAAGGCTACCGAGTAGTTCAGAGTAGAGATACATCACAGTAAAGGTGATATATTGTCAATACTTTATAGATCTGTATCAGACAATCAAGTTGTCATTAGCAGATAATTGCCTATTACTTTCTAACAATTGTAATAGAGTTTTTGGATAAATCTCTTAACAGAGTAGACTTAACAGTCTTATGTAAATCTCTTAACCAAGTGCACACTTCATTAATGTTGTTAAAATCCTATAACTAGGTAGATCTAGCTGATCTAACATGTTACTCCTAACAGGGTAAGATCACCAGAAGTGATCAAAACTTATAGCCCTAATAGGAAAACATTTTCTATCTGCAATAGTGAAGAATTTGTGGGTGTCATCCCCACCGCATTTTTTACCTTCTAACAAGGGTTTATGTGTTACCAAAATACTTGTGTTATGTGATTGTCATATTGTTGATTTCATGTTATTTACTTTCATAAGTTAAATGGATGATTGATACATGCAATTAGATACAAGTTATTTTGCAAGGTTATCATAGTTTACAGTCATAGATTTGAAGGTTTTACAAGTAAAGTTTTTGAAGGAACTGATTCACCCCTCCCCTCTCAGTACCTATCTCTCCTAATTCCAACATTTCACTCATCCTCTTCTTAGTTTGAAATGCATATGTACATTTAGTAGATACTTTGTCATATAATTCTTTTGGTATTCTACTTGAAAAATCAACTGGAAATCATTTTAAATTGATCATCATGCATATAATAGCTTCCTGCAGCTTATCTTGATCCTCAATGCTCAATTTGGAATACCTGTTTAGTTTAGGAGTATCAAGTCTTCCAGTTTTCTTTATTCCTTCTACAACTTCATCTATAGTTTGTGGTCCTTTATTTATGACAACTCAGAATTGATCATTATCTTCCTCTTCTAAGTATATGTCATCTTTTCCTCTTATCATTTTTCTTCTCCTCTTAGGTTTAGGGAGCTCGATAGGTGCTTTTTCTCCTCTCTTTTTCTGATAAGTATGGGTCGGTGTAGGCCTAGTAATTTTTTCTACACTTTTCTTCAAAGGTGGTGTACTACCAGTTTCTAACCTTGTCCTTGTCTGGGTTGAAGTATCAACCTATTTACTTGTACCTTTTTTACCCTTAGGTGTCTCTACCTATTTAGGTTCATCAGACTTTGTGGCCTCTTCATCAATATCTTCATCGACTGGTGCTTGTTCCTTAGTTTCCTCTTCAATTGATTTCTCAACATCTTCATCAGTTACACCAAATTGTTTCTTCAAGAATTTTATCATTTTATTATTTTTCCTTCCCATCTTTTCTACTACCAATCCCATCTTTATTATGGACTTGGCCTCTTCATAAGTTCCAAACTGTGTAGCATATTTATTCTTAGGCTTAGCAAGTAAAGCCTTAATTGATTTTGCATCTCGGTCTATATCAATTTCATATTCCATGGGTGGTAGCCAAGTTTTCCTTGGTTTAACTACTTTAAATAGGGTGGTTTCAGTATCCACCAGAAAAAAATATCATCCTTATATTTTTAAACTAGTTGTGTAGGAATCCTAGTTCTTTTCTCCATTATCTCCTTGAATTTACCAAAATAATCCTCCATAACTGGTTCAAAATTCTTGTCTAGGTTTCTAATGAATTCACTTATTTGTACAGTAACTGGTTGGTTGACATCCCATTCTACATTACCGATTGACATAAAATAGTTTTATGGATAGAAAAATATACATACCAATAGTGAACCAAATTTTCATGTGTTTGATCTTGTAACTCAGATGGTTCACATATTTTCTTCCAACTGTCTCAACATCAACTCAGCTAGGTCGAGTTGCAAACCCTTATTCACAATTTTATGCTCGATGTTAACTACTCCTCATGCAATGCTATTCAATCTACTCAACTAAAATACCTTATAAGCAATGACATGCACACTAAATCTCATCTCAGGATTGCTGATGATGTTTATCCTCATGCCTATGTCATCCCATTCTACTTCTGTTAGCTTTTCAATCTTGATCTTTGGTAGATATCTTGGGGATTTCACCTTATCATTCATGGGATACCCAGTAACCACATGTATAACATCCTTTTTGATCATCATCATTTCATCCAGCCACATCTTTCCTTCATGTACTCAGCTAAGTACAATTCTTATCCATTTAGTTTTAAATTCTTTTTAAAAATATAGGGCATTGGTTAACCCTTTTACCTCCAAGTGTTTGTGATCATCCTTGAGTTTTCCATTAGTACAAAGTTCTTGGTAGGTGGAATAGAGCTCAAAGTTTCCAATCTCTATGATCTTGAGATGAATGTAACACCTTACATCTTTCACTAGTAGAACCCTAGGCGGAATCGAAGAAAATGTACCCTTGTCATCGGGTTGTGTAGAGACTTCCGGGTGAAGTTTTTATTTTGGCTCAATGTATGTTTCTGACTTGGTCAAAGTTACCTTCTTCCCTTTCTATTCCTTAGATTGAATGGTTCAAGAAGATGATGCCATCGTGACTGTAAATTTAGGGATTTTAATAAATTCTATGTCTAACTTACTTGAATCAATCTCAAACTTCTTGTAATATGCTCAAATCATTGTGAATGGTTTGGATTCTCTTCACTCAAATCTCTCTATTATGCTCTGGTTCACTGTGTGAAGAAATGAGTTCATTTCTCATGTATTTATAACTAAAAACCTTATTTGGCTCATTAAATGCTTTGCCAGCTACTACTCAGTCAATAATAAAATCACTCGGTTAACTCAATAGATACCTCATCTCAGTGAACACTATCAATTCTTGGTTGACTGTGCTACTCGATTTTCTTTGACACTTTCACCAACTGAAATTTTCTTACTCGGTCCAACTTAACTAACTATACTCATTTCACCCTAGTGCATCTCAATTCATGTTGATTTGGTATTCACATAATAGATTTAAGGAACTGTTGTAAGATATTACAGATTGAAATTTAGTTCCATACTTGATTTTTCTTAGGTGGAGGTGGTGAGATCATCTAATCTAATGGATGGGGTGTCACTGACTATTGTGCTTGTTCCAACATTGTCATTTGTTTCTATTCTCCACATTTGGTTCCTTATCCTCATTATTTCTTCAATGGTATTATCACTTTTATGAATACTTAGTTATGGTGCTCGGTCTCTATAGTTTCTACTTAAATGACCAACCTTACGACAGTGCAGACATGCCATTCTAGAATTTGTGCATTTTTGAGATCTTCCTCTCCAGTGCATTCTCATGCAATTTTTTGCTATATTACCATATCTACCACATGATGTACAACTGGTCCAAGTGTTGTAATCCCAAGGTATGCATTACCTTGTCTTCTCAGTTGATATGTCTTTTTTTGTCCTTTAGGTTTCCATACTTCTTTCATCTTTGTCCTACATTCTTGTGATATATGTCCATGCATGTTGCAAGAATGACATTGCTTTTCCATGTAGTTTTTCTTAGGTGACCTATTCAGATTTGATCTACACTCATGTGCATGATGTCCATACATATTGCAATTATAAAAATAAGCATTAAATTTAGGAGTGGATTTACAAATTCCTTTTTTTTGCTTCTGCAAACATTTGATGTATGACCTAGTTTTCCACAATGATAGCATGAGAGCTTCTTTGGCCTTGGATTTTCATATGAATTCTTTTGTTCATATTTTTTTGATGACTTTCCTTTCTCGATATGGCCTAAACCAATACTATTGTCAAGTCTTCTTTAACTATTTAGAAATTCATCCATCCATTTACTACTTTCTTCATCTTTCTTAATCATCTCATTATGGTGTTTTTGAATCTTCACTTCATTTTAAGTCTTTCATTTTATTTCCTCAATTCACCAATGTTTTCTAATATTCTAGTAAGCTCATTGTTCACTTGGTTGACTACTATGTAGTTATGACTGACTAAACTATCTTGTTTTGTTTACCAACTATATAGATGAATACTAATGAAAACTATTTATACACTTAGGAGTAACAGGTGTAAGCCCACCACTTCTACTCATGTTAATAAAATTTTCTTCTCAGGTTTTAAGCCTCATAAGTTGGATATCATTTGATCTTATACATGGCTCTCACCTAACACATCAATAGGGCCTCATAGTCTCAATCACATTCATGTGACTACCTGTGCTAAGGTTCTTTGTGGGGCTATATTCCTAAATTGTGCATGTGTAGACAAAAGGAATGTATTTGAACAAAGACCCTCACTAAGATCCTTAAAGTATAAGCTACCTAGTTCACCCCTAAAAGTGTGATAATCAAAGTGCAAGGAGGATAGTAACCTCCCCAAGACACTCACCATATCATTCCTTCCTGAGTGTTTGGAGTCAAGTAATATGACATCATGACTAAAACCATTGCATGCTTTGTGATGACCATATTATGATTATCTCTTGAAGTGTACCTAAGTCATCAAGTGAGGATTTTCATACTCTACCAAATCCTTAAGGTAAAGAGTGTGCTTGACTCTCTGCAATAAAAATATTTCCCAAGAACATACACACTTCAAAGATGTTGTCAACTTCATTGCAACTATTTCTTGTCTCCCACAAGGTTGCTTTGTCCCTTGCCAGATTATTTTTAGATGTGTTCTTGTTATCTTCTTTGATTTGAATGCTTGAAAGTGAGTTCAATTCCATTAAAGAGATCAACTAAAAAGGAAAAAACTAGACTAAAAATCCTATTGATCAGATATGTCTAAAGCATCTTGGAACCTAAATCATTGTCTCTGCCTCAAATAGTGAGCAATCCAACCTAGTAAGAACATCCAAAACTTATTTTCCCAAAAGGGTCTTATGATCATTTGTCATGAAACATTATTTTGAGATATGACTGATTATGTAAAGCATAAGAAAGAAAAGTTACCAATTGCTCATGTCTATCAAGGAAAGAAAGTTTTAGAATGCAAACTCAAGGATCATCATCTACCCTAACTAGAATCAAGGAAGAAACCAAGTATCAAGATAAGCTCAATAGAGTATCCTAAAATGCAAAAATCATGTAGTTTGGAGCACACTTTGAAATGAATTGTCATTTTTTTACCCTTGAAAGAGAGGACTAGTTGGCTTGTCACATATCATATTGTAAAATTTTCCTAAGGAAAAGAATAAATGCCAAGATCTGGAAGCTCAAGAGATAGCACAAGAGAGACAAAATGTGATATGATCAAATGATAAAATAATGAATAATAGATTGAATGATTGAATATACAATGTAGGAATGCCTCAATATATAGGCAATTCAAGATAACTAGAAGATATGCAAGTGATAAGATCACAACTAGACATGGTGGAATCACATGTCCACCAAATGTGGATCATCCTCCATTGTACATGAAAGTATGAGAAACATGTGCAAAAATGAGAGGATGATAATGTGATAAGAGCACTAAAGGTGGATCTCACACACAAAGAGGTATGTGATGACACCTAAAGTGGAGATTCCCCTAACCATGTGCTAAAAAGAAATGCAAACTCCTAGGTGTCTCAAAGACAACTAATTATGCAAATGCATTATCCTAAGTAAACTTAAGTAAAGTGTAATTAGTAATATTTAATTACACCAACACATATCCCTCTAATTATCAAGAAATTGTCTCACTATCCCTACAATTGAGATCATCTCTTAGGTTCATTTATGTCATCCCCTTTAGATAACCTCACTTAGATCAAACCAAGTCATCTTTAATACAAAATCCAAAAAATCAATCAAATCATCCAAGTCTCTACCTAGCACCATATCCTTTTTGAGTTTCTCAAATCCTTATCCTAAATCAAAATCATCTTATAGCTCCACAATTTTGACTAAGCAGTAGCTAGGGTAGATCATACTTGTCTTTGTAGGCCTCATCATCTTTATCCAAAGATTGGATTACATTGATAGGGATCCCATCTTCCAAAGATCACAAGTCTATCTAAGGTCGACAATCCCATCCAATTTGATCTTACACCAAGAAAAAGGCAACTCATTCCCATTTGGCACAAGGCATGTTGAGCTCCTAGGACATCCCCATCATCCCAATCAAACACCATAAAAAAATCATTTAGTTCATCCAAGTTCATCATGAGTCTTACCTTTATCCTTAGGTCCATAGGTTGTATCATATCTCCATCCTTAGATTTTCTTAGAAACATCTTGCATTCATCCACCACTTCATATTCATTTCTCCATCTTAGGACTTTCATTTTCATGCTTTCTGAGAAATGATTGAAGAAGAGAAAGGATATGGATCCTAATCTCATGACTAGTTTGTCTGACCAAAATGATCCTAACAACATGATGGTAACATATGATCCACAACCCCAAGCATACATCAAAAATGTATGGGTGGCTCCAGATGAAACACCCACCATGGGATCCATGGAAGCATTTATGAGTCACCTTGGACATGCACAAATGATCAGTGCAATCATAGCTCAAAATTATCTCACTATATTGGCTAACTACACATAGGAGGGTACTCCCATTCCCCTGGAACTTCAACCCTTCAACCCCACAAATCCCTACACATCCCCGCTAATGCTTACCTTATCATTGTTCAACAAATCATTGACACCATCTTACAAGTATTCCATGTGGCCTCACCTATCCCTCATTAACTTTAATCTAGTTCCACAAATCTCATTGTACACACAATGGCCCAATCCAATCCCTTTTCCATCATGGGACCACCACCTCCACCTATCACATCTCAAGCCACTACACAAGCACATAATTCCATAAAAGCACCACCACCACCTCCCACGCAATGTTCTAAACAAAAAATACCCCCACCTTTCATGATCCAAGCCTCCACATCAGCATCACTCTTCGAGGGGGAAATGCAAAGACCCCCCTTTACCGCTCAGCAAACCTTCACTCAAGAACCCACTCCACCTGTCACCCATCTTTCCTCCACCCAGTTATCTCTCCCACATTTTTCTACTAATACTTAATCCCAAAAACAATTTTACACAACAAGGATGCCATTTACAAGACCCCCCAACCAACCATTCACATCACAAATCCCCACCAGCACAACCACATTTCCAACTATCTCCACATCCCAACCTACTATGAGGGTAGGTTCTTCCTAGGGACTTACTCAAGTGAATTACATTCCCTAAGGATACAAGTGCAATTTCATTCCCTAGGGATACAAATGCAATTGCATATATTCAATCCCACAAACCCACAAACAACTTTTCTATTCACATTACAGCCACCACCACTACCTCCTCAAGCTCCATCTCTCCCCACATTTATCAATTATCTATCTATGCCACCCACCATCTCCCAAAATGTGTCACCACCACAATAGTAAATCTCCTCTCATTTTTCCAACTACCTTTCACAACCACCCCCATCATCAGCATCCAAGAAACCATTCCACCACTCAACAACATGGGCATTCACCCCACATACATCGGCTAGACACAAAGCCAAGAACAACAACAATCCACACCATTTCACCAACCTCCTCTAAAATAATAGTACTTCCTTGAACAAAAATGACATGCCCTCATTCCCCAGCAACATCCTCTCATATCCCAAGAATAATAGACAATTCCATAATGTGCACAGTAATACACCTATGCACCTTAGGAATAATATATTTCCCAACCACCACCACATAATCCATTCCAATCTGCCTACAAAGTTGGGCAATCCCCTTATCCCATCCCATAGTATGCACCTTAAAACCATCCATATTCATCTGCACCCTCTAACCCCTTCCCAATGTGAGTACCCACCCCAACACCTACTAATTCAGAATGGGAAGAGATGAAGAATGCTCTCAAAGATCTCAGAGCCAGAATTGAAAGTAAGACTTTCAAATTCAAAGAGGTTTTCCCTTATCCTTTTGACAAATTGATCACAACAGTCTCCTTTCCTAAATACTTCGAGATGACCAAGTTTGATAAATATCAAGGGAAGGGAGATATAATCATCCATGTCAAGGAATTCTATATGGCTTTCCAAGAGGTTTCTTATAGCGATAATTTCCTCATGCACCTCTTTCCCAAGTGCTTGGGAGGAACCACTATTGAGTGGTTCTATAAAATACCCTATGGGTCAATAACAACCTTTGCAAAACTTTCTAAAAATTTTGTAGTGTAAGGCGCACACAATGTCAAAAACAAGTTGTCCCTTTTGGACTTATTCAATTCAAAACAAAATGGAGGTGAGAGCCTAGCTAACTACCTACAAAGATGGAAAAACCTCACTATGAGGCTGTCATACCAACCACAAAAGAAATATCTCACAAAAATATTCATTGGCAATCTACACCTTAACTTATCCCACTTCATGCATATGAATTGCATACAAATCTATTAGGACATTAAGGGAAAAGGAATGGATATTAAAAGAGGCCTCTTGGACAATGGTACCATCAGGAATTACAAAGAAATCTCACAAGATAAGCCTAGTAATGATCAATCTTATTACTGGAATAAAAAAAGAACATTGTTACATATGGAGCCATGGACACCAAACATGTCTAGGTTGTTGTGGCTAGTTCACAACCACCTATGCCAGCATATCAACATGCACTTGACCACCAAATGTCTGAGTCAACCTACCAACAACCCCTAGAGCCTTTCCAAAACCAAGCCAATCATGCCAATGTTATATCAGTCATCCAAGGACAAAATAATTCGCATGTTCAAAATAATCAAAAGTGCACATTCACCCATCTCAGTGAACCTTTGGATGTGATATTTTGTTAAATGGCCAGTGCCAACTTGATCATTTATCCCCGAACCCATCCATTCAATGAATTGACCCCCAAGCCAGCATGGTACAAGGACAATGAGTATTGTGACTATCACCATTTTAAGGGATACACAACTATGAAATGCATGAAGCTCAAGCATTATGTCCAAGATCTCATTGATAAAAAGGAGATAACAATCAATGTGCCTACCCAAGCATCACCCAATGCCAACCTCAAAATATACCAAAATGTGTTTCCTTAACACAATGTTGGCAAGAATGCAACCAATGCTAATCTGCCACCCTGGAACCAAGGAAAAGGAAAGCAAAGTAACCATGCTGATGGCAGGGACTACACAACTTCTTATATCAACTATGACAAATTTTTTGGCTGCATTTCCCAGGTTGAACCCACTATAAACATCATCCATGTTAAAGGTGCAAAAATTTAGTGTGCGGACACCACTCATAGGGGTAGAATCTCTATTATCGGTGCTAGTACAATTTATGCACCCAATGTGCAATAAAACCTTTTGGAACACCTTGGGAATACCCCCACCCAAATCTCCATCATTAACCTTCTCTGCACCTCACCCATTCATCAGGAAAATCTTAACAAATCCCTCTAAGAGGCATGTGTCCCCACAGACATTAACACTATCTAGTTTGAGAACTTCATGGGCAGGGAAAATGTTAAGAAACCCCCTCCCTAGAAAAGTTGTAAAATCCTAGTGAATCCAACATTATTTTGGGTGAAAAAAAAAAATATTGTTGGTGAATTTTTTTATTTTGAAAGGAAAAAATATTAATTTAACTAGCAATTTTTTTTCAATTGTATGAAAATTCTATAAAATCCTAGCAAATCTTTCATTGTTGAATAAAATTGTGGCTACAAGTACACATAGCTAGCAACCATCATTTCACCATTATTGTTATATGGATCCTAATTAATTATCAGACTTGAAGGTTAAATTTTCCCCACTTTCATCGCTGCAATTTCCCTCCAAATTATTGAATGGGGGTTTTGGGGCAGCGCCTCCAAAAGCTCAAATGACTTTTAATATTTTAGTAAGGTGTCCTAAGTTAATTTTATATCATCTGACATATAGTAAACCTATTTTTTATAACCGTTGGATGATTCAAATCAATGACATAAATCCTATTTTGGGCCAAACTTTTAAAGGACACCAAGTTCCAGAGAAAGTCTCTGAAATAAATACGTGTCCACAATCAAATTTATTTCAAGCCAAAGATTGAAAAGATAAAAATTTCCATGAAAATTCTCTTGAATAGAGACACATGTCAAATCTATGTACTTAATCAGTACCCTAACTTAAATTTTGACCACATATTGGTGAATATGACCATCGAATAAGAAAAGGTTTGGAAATTGTAGGCAAAAATATTCAATTTACTGTGTGGAAAAATTAGATTCTATTGGCAAAGTCATCTCTGAAATACAAATAATTCTATATCACTATTGGTGATTGGCCTATGCATGGGACCCAATTTTTATAAAGCACGGGCGACATGGCCACCCTAAAAGTCTAATTTTTTTCACCAAATTTTGGGTCCCCGATGAATGAAATTTGCCAATTGGTGAATATTCACCAATAAATTTATCCCTGCTCATGGGGCATCTATCTGCATCTTGTGCCCTCTCCTTAAAACCATCTGAAATGCCATTTGTTGAACCATATCACAATCTCCCTCTCTACATCACCATAGTGGTAAATTAATTTGTTGTCAAAAGGGTCATGATAGATAATGGTTCATCCTTTAATTTGTGCACAATAAAATTCATCCAACAAGTGGGATACATAGAGGTTGATATATCACATGAGGTCATCACTATCAAGGCCTATGATAACATGGAGTATACCTTAGAAGGTACCATTTTGTTTCCCATCAAGCTGGGCCCAACAATTCAAGAAACCATCTACCATGTTGTTGATCTTGATCTTCCCTACAACATCCTCCTCATCCGACCTTGGATCCATTCCATTAAATCCATCACATCCACCTACCATCAATGCATAAATTTTCCACATCAAGGTAGTGAGATCACCATCCATGTTGATCCCAAACCCTTTGCATACTATCTTGTGTTAGAAGCATCATTTCTCCACTACACCCACTATCTTGGAATCGATATTGGCACTTCCATCACCAGCTCATCCCGATCCCACTATGATCTAGAGACAATCCTACCCTCCACACTTTCCACTATCAAGATCAATAAGAAGGGCTATGGTGAATACAATTTGACTAATGCCTTCACAATAGGGGCCCTATCACTTGATCCACATACCAAAGGGTGGCCATAGCACCAAAGAACACCTTCTCAAGAAGATCCTAAAGTAAAGAAAATGGGACCATCCACATTCATCTAACATGGCATTCTGAATAATTGAGAGATGGACCCTGATATAACCAGATGGCTGTATAAAGATCCCCCACCTCCTGACACCGAAATCCTTGGGTACTTCAAAGATAAATACCCTGTGTCACAAAAAGGGGCTACAGAATAATGGAACTATCAAGGTGGAGGTCTAGAACCCAAAGAAGGTGGCATGAAAGACCCATTGGAGGCCTCATAGAATCCAAGACACCATGGCCTTGGATTGAACACCCCTCACCTTCATATAAAAGGCCCCAATACTAGAACTATGGGTAGCAATGCACCCAACATTACCCTCCTAAATATCTAGGATAAAATCATGGAAATCAAAGACATCCCTGAAGAGGAAGTGAATAAATCCTACAATGATATATTCAATGATGAAATTGTTGTCACTGAGGATTACACCCAAATGCGCTAAGTTTAAAACCTAGCAATCTTGTGAAACATGGGACTCCTTTCAGGTGGTGGGTAACCTATTCGAAAGTAGACCTCCAGATTAGGGGTCGGCTTCCCCTTGGATCACTTGAAATTTGACTAAATTTTTTAGGAAAGGGAAGAGAGTGCAAGAAACAAATAACTCAAACTAACTCAAACTAGGTGATCCACCAAATTTATTGGAGATTCACAATTGGAAATAACTTACAAGACAACTGAAAAACAAAACAAAACCCAAACCCACAACTTGACTCTTTTTGTTTTTAACTTCTCAGAATTAATGTGGTACCTAGGATATGAGAAGGGAAGAAATTTCCATAGCCCAAAACCCAATTTTGTACACAAATTGAAACCTTTAAACACAAAACAACCCTATGAATATCTGATTGAAATAATATGTAGATTAAGGATAAAAATATCACAATAATCTTGACATACCTCAAGGAAAGACTCAGAAAACCAAAGAGACAAGAAGGAACCTATTTTGAATTCACTACAAAGAAGCTAAGTACAAAACTGTGTATCTTAGAGCTACAACACTCTCATACAAGAGAGAAAGAATGAAGATCTAACCTCGATCACATAAGTGAGAGGTATATAAAATAAGGCCTAGGAATTTGCATTCAAACCCCTCAAAATGGAAAAATTCTAAAAATAGGCCCATGAAGATACCTCCTAAATCTGGATGCCAGATTCCCAAATTTATAGGGGTAATGGAAAGAGTGAACATCCTAAAAAAAAAAGGTCATTAAAGCCTACCATGTCCCCTCTAAATCATTCTTTATAAAATATTCTGACGTATGATTTATAAAAAATCACTATCAGAATTTACAATGAAAACAAGCAATGATTTAATTTACAATCTTAATTACCCCCGATGCCATGAATGTATGTGGATTTTAAACATTATACCATTAAATTAATAAATAGTTCTCAACCCACTAAGGGGAGAAAATATTTAATAATTATCCCAAATAAAACCCACATCTTAAAAAAAAGGAACCCTAGCATCAAAATAGGCCATTTAATAAACTCTCAACCCAATTCGAAGAGGGGAAAGCATACTAAATGAGCATCCATATTGGATTCCTCTCTTGGAGATGAGAAAACACCCAGTGTGTCAGGTACTTCTACCGCTAGCATTTGGAAAGGTTTCCATTTTGGCCGGCTTCCTACTTTGTGAACTTGAGCTGGATTTGGGAACATCATCCATTTCCCTTCATAACATCATCATAGGAGGTAGGCATTTGTTTTTATATTCATTTCTCTACATTTCATTTCATGGCTATCTCTTCATTTATGAGGGCACTGTTAGCCATTTCCTCTGTATTTTCAAGGGCATTGTGTTGTCTACATGAATCTCTACATATTGAGGCATTATTTTACTAGTTTATCTTTCTATACATTCAACTCCATTGTCTTTGATGCTATGTCTTTTCATACATAGCCCTAGGGCACCATTGTTTAATATTTATTGTATTGATTCTTTGAGGCCCACGAGCTAGGGTAGGGTATTTATATGTTGTAACATGTTTTGAAATGAATGGCACCATGTTCAATACTTACTGGCATTTGTGTTTGCTGCAAATACGATGCTCAAATGCTCATTGATTCAAAGGCATGTTTAATCACTGGTTTACCATGCATTACATACCTTTCATCCATTGTCATGGAGGGGCTTGTGACCTTTGATTAGGTTATTATTTTACTGGTTATTGATGATGAGCTTTGGATGACCCATGAGTCTAAGGCTCGTTGTTATTGATCTTGACATACTTCATGTTACTGTGTTTGATTTTTCTCTATCTTTCAACTATTATAGTATTTGGATCTTTGTTCTCATTTATGGGTCCCATGAAATTTGGAACAAGGCATCTTTTAAGTGTGTCCATTCTTGCTTTGGAGCCTGTACTGTATTCATTGCATCATATGTTGTTGACTTGCTAAGAAAATCTACCTTTTATTGTTTATGAAAGGCATTGAGATGCTCACTGTTCTTTAATTATAAGGTGTTATTATGAATTTGAGAGCATATTTGCATTGTTTTGATTAATGCTCCTAAGCTAGATGCCACTATTCTTCTTGGTACCGTAACCTCACCATTTACTGTTGCATACTATGATATGTTCATTTTTTAGAGCCTGAGAGTTGTACATCTTGTTTTTTGCATCTTGGTGGCTAATTATGCACCTTGAATGAGGGCTTGTGGACATGTTCATGTGGTATATGTTTTCACTTCCTTGAAGAAGCCCGATGACCCATGGCTTGCTATACTATTTTCTTCCATTATTGGTGTTCCTGTATCACTAAAATCTTAGCATCATTTTATTGTGACTAGTCAATGCTCTGAACATTGGTGTCCATTATTTTCTTACTTGATCTGACTGCCTATTATGAATATTTACCATTTGATTGGCACCATTCCTTCAATGTTTTAAAACCTCTTGATATAGTTGGTGAGCTTATAGTTGTAGCATTACTGCTTGGTATTTATTGTTGCATCCTTTATCTCCTCTGAATTCTTGAAGCATTGCACTTATTTGTTTAGAATGCTTGTTGTGGCCCATGATCTTGGAGGCATTGTGCATCAAGTTTTGATCACCATGACATGGAATAGCCTACGAACTATCTAGGACATATTATTTACTAATTTTCTTGAAGGCACTATGATCTATTTTAGTTGATTTGACTGTACCAAATGATATTATGTCATCATGCTATCATACTATTCCTAGGGGGTACATGCCATTATTTTACCAACTGTAACCTATTTTATCAGCTTAAAATATAGATTTAAAGCACTCTTCCTTCCATGGATATGAGATAGAACCATGCAAATTTGAAACATATTACTCTCTATTTTGAGACTCTTACTCTGGTGATGATTTGATGTACTCTGCAAGCCCTCTTTTCACTGTCAGTACTTGACCATGCTTCATTGTCTTTCCCTTGTGATCTTTGAATGTTCTACTAATACTGCTTCATCTAGTTACCTCCCTATGGTGACCATGGGTTCTCTTGGCCTGTGATGTGGTCTTTGTCGAGGAAATTTGAGGTTTTCCCGACATAGCCCACATCATAGGGCAACATCATTTATCTAGATTCCAACACTCTACTATTATTATTGTACAAATGATCACTGCACTTCAAGGATGGTCTTTTGGGAAGACCATCCTCTCAATGCTTTGATCATCTAAATGAGGCAACCAGCAGTGAATCAGCTTCTTTTGTATCTACACATGGAACAAACAAGTTAGTAAAAACATGGTATCTCTTTTTATTCCTGCAGCATCTTTTCCTGAGTGCACATGCCTTGTAGCATATCCCTTGTTAGAGGTGTATGGCTGAGTGCATATATGTGTGCTTGTAGATGAGGTTAAATATTATGATACCATAAATTTCTTAGATCCATTGGATATCTAACCCTATCCCTTTCTCTCTTCTATGTAGGTTCTAGATCATAGGAGCACACAGGACAAAACTAGATCAACGCTTCACTACCAGGCAATGTCTTGTACCCTAGTACTTATGTTCATCATTTCATGTATGTCTGTACTCATTTATGCATTTTTTAAAATGGCTATGCTCACGGCCTGTGTGAGCTTAGATGAATGATTTTCTTAGTTCTTTCCTTTGTACAACACATTTAAGATATTGGCACATATACATGTAATACTTTAGATGTAAACATTTCTTTTCCTTTTATGTATCTTACTATGAAATGAACAAAAATTTAAGAAAGATCACCTAATAATCCAAACTAGGGTATTGTAGTCTCATTTAGTAACTAGGTCTCCAAAAGATGAGTAAAAATATGATAACAGAAACCTTCCTAGAAACTATGTCCTCTGCCAATTGGTCATCAACCTTATTGATCTACCCCTCATCCATCTCAACCTCATAGACTGGGACCAACCAATCATTGCACACATCAACAAGTTTCAAAGTAGAGAAGTTCTCCTAAGATTCATGGGAGCATCAGATCAACAACAAGACTAGGGGCATGAGTAAGGATATGTCTACAAGTTGGACCCCAACTGATACTTTTTGGAAGAGGAAGTCTTTAGGTGCAAAATAAAAAATGAAAAAGAAAAGAATGAGTCTTTTTGTTAAAACCCCTGTGGCGCACGTTTTGACTCTAAAAAAAGTAAAAATAAAGGGCATATCTTCTAGTGAAAACCTTTTTAAGGCAATAGAAGATGAAGACTTGCCTCTTCCTCCTATCCTCAATTATAGACCAAAGCAGTCCTCCATACTCATCAAAGATACCAAGCCCATCAACTTGGGAATTGAGGAATGTCCAAGAATAACATACATCACAACATCCCTAACTAAAGGTGAAGAGACAACTTTCACAACACTTCACCAGGAGGCAACCATAAATTTTGCATGGTCATATGCTCACATGCCTAGGTTGGATCCCAACTTGATCATTTAGCACCTTATAGTGGACCCAAGCACAAAATGTCAAGCAGAAGCTTCACAAGATGCATCCCAAGGTAGTCCTATTAGTTAAAGCAGAACTTGAAAAACTCCTGCAAGAAAAAATCATCTGAGCTACTGATTATTTAGAATGGATCTCTAACATGGTACCAATAACCAATCTATCAAGGGAAATTAGGATCTTTAAAAACTTTAGAGACCTTAAAAAAGCATGCCCAAAAGATGATTCTCCCTAGTGAACATAGACATGATCGTTGACCTCACCACTGGTCATGAGATTCTATCACTCATGGATGGTTTATCAAGGTACAATCAAATCCGTGTAGCAAAAGAAGACCAACACAAGATGGCATTTACAACACCATGGGGCACATTTTGTTATAATATGATGTCATTTAGGTTAAAGAATCCATGAGCCACTTATCAAAGAGAAATGACTACCATATTCCATGACATGATACACAAGATACTCAAAGACTATGTGGATGACATTCTAACCAAATCAAAGATGTGTTTGGAACACCTTGACATTCTTGAACATGTGTTTGACCACCTACATCATTATGTCTTAAAACTCAGCCCAAAGAAGTGTGTCTTTGGCGTAACATTACGTAAGCTACTAGAGTTCATTGTATTACAGTGAGGCATCGAGATTGATCCCAAGAAATTCAAGCCCATAATGGACATGCCTACTCCCCACACACTTAAGAAGCTAAAGATCCTACAAGAAAATTTACAATCCATCCGTAGATTTATATCATAGCTAGTTGACAAATGTCAATCATTCACACACCTACTTCACAAAGATATCAGCTTCAAGTGGGACCCAATCTATCAATGGAGTTTCAATAAGCTCAAAGAATACCTAGATAGCTCAACCATTCTTGTGCCACCAACACTAGGATGCCCTATAATCCTATACATCTTAGAAACCACTATAGCACTGGGGCACTGTTGGCACAAGTTGATGATAATAGAAAGGAAAGAGTCATCTACTACACCAGTCGAACACTTGTTGGATATGAGTTGAATTATTCACCAATGGAGAAGGCATGTCTTGTAGTGGTTTTCACCACTTAAAATCTCTAGCATTACATGCTTAGCCACACCATAAGATTCATTTCCAAAGTGGACCCACTCAAGTACCTACTTTCAAAATAAACACTTATAGGCTGAAAGGAAAAATGGGTTATGCTCCTGAGAAAATTTGATATCCAGTATATAGACAAAAAAGAAATAAAGGGGTAGGTCATTGTAGATCAACCAATTGAACCACCCCTAGTGGATGCATAGCCATTGGTAATGGACTTCCCTAATGAACATTTGTGCATGTTCAAAGAACAGCCAACATGGAAGCTATATTTCGATGGCTCTTACACATCTCATGGATCAAGAGTGGGATTCCTCTTCTCCATACCTCAAGGTGAATATATCCAAAATTCATTAAATTTTGGATTACCCTACACCAATACCATTGCAGAATATGAGGCCCTCATCTCTAGCCTCAAGACAACTATCCAATGGAATATTATAGAACAACAAGTGTTTAGATATTTTTAACTCATCATCAAGTAGGTCTTGGATGAGTTCCAAACTAAAGACAACAAACTTTTACCCTACAAGGACTTGGTAGACAAAAGGAATGATAAATTCCTAACTCTACGGTTCATGCAGATACCCAAGCTACAAAAGAAAGCTACATATGCCATGGAAACCATTGGTTCCTTACTAGAGATCCCTCGAGATTCAACACAATACGAATTCTTAGTCAAGAAGCTACATACACCTACTTAGAAGAACATCAATTTTGAAATGGTGTGCATTTTGGTTGTTCCCAAATCCCCATAGTACCATGACATCCATTCTTATCTCAAAAATGGTATCATATCTCCTCACCTCACAAACACCCAGTGCCAGAACCTTATCCATAAAGCTTCCCACTACACTCTTGTAGATAATACCCTATATCATCATGGATATCATAACATCCTCTCTCAGTGTTTAGATTTGAATGAGGCCATCCCAACTTTATAAGAGATTCACACTAGAATCTACGGTCCCCACATGAGTGGCATGGTCCTAGAAAAGAATCTACTCAAAGTCAGGTACTATTGGCCAACAATGGAACATGATGCATGTGAGTTTGTCAAGAAATTCCTACCATGTCATTAGCATGCCAATTTGATCCATGCTCCAACATAAGACTTGCATCCCATTGTGTCACCATGGACTTTCTCATGTTGGGGATTTGACTTCATTGGTAAGATAACTCCCCTTTCTTTAGATGGACACAAGTACATCATAACCACCACTGAATACTTCACAAAATGCATTGAAGTGATTCTACTCACCCTTACCACTAGTATTCAAATATCCAAATTCATCTAGCATCACATCATCTACTGCTACGATGTCCCTATTGAAAAGTTGATTGTACTGATGTATATGACTATATTTAGCATTTTCATTATGGCAAAAAATTCATATGATGTTTTGGAGTCAGTGCACTTAATCACAAGATCAAAATTTGGTTAAGTATGAAAGATTGGATAGTTAGCAGAGTGCCAGGTGAATAGAGCATCAGTGCACATACGTATGATTGATTTATGGTATGTGCCCTTGAAGATAAGCTTATTGATATGTAATCATGCTAAGTCCAAGAGTGCATGATCAGATGAATCAGTATGATGAAGATACAGCCAGTTGAAGAGTCATAGTCAGTAAGTAGCAGAAAGAAGATACAGCCAGTTGAAGAGTCACAATCAGTAAGCGGCATAATAGAATAGAGTACAGGGTTGACTATTTGTATTTTGATTAGCGCTTGTAATATTGTTTTGTAAAGGCTATGCACCTATTGTATTTAGGTCATAGACATGTTAATATGAATATATGTAAACACGCTTGTGCCAATTCATTTGGAAGCATTGTATGTAATTAGTTATAGGCTAACTTGATGAATAGTTTTGTTTGCGCATATAAATAAGACATGCACCTTTGTAATTAAGTATGGTATGAGATATAAAAATTGGTAAGAGAAGAGAAGAGGTATGCGAAGAGTAGTTAGTATGTTGTAGTTCTTTACAAGGGGCTTAAGCATAAGTGCACAAAAGGAACTAATCAGACAATTATATAGTGTCAAAGCAATAGTTCACCTTGTAGATATAGTGTGTATCTGAGATCCAGAAGGTTGTAGCCTTCACCACTTGAGTAGTGGGCTCTAGGATAGTGTGTCCCCACCCCTAATAGGGTTAATTCTAAAAGAATCCTAACAGGGTCCAAACCTTGACTAGGTCACTATACTAAAAGCATTGTAAAGAAAAACTCCTAACAGGGTTGCAAGATCTTCTAACAGGGATCATAAAACACTAGTGCAGTTCTTAGTGGGTGTCAATTCCCACCAGGGTTTTTTACCTATTTGGGTTTCCCCATAATCATATTTGGTGTTATGTGTTGTGGATGTTTATCTTACTTGCATTGATATTCAATTCAGTTCATAAGCAATTAAGTTAAGTCTCAAGAGTGAATAAAAAGTATTAATATATAGAACACTGATTCACCCCCCCCCCCCTCTCAATGTTCCCATTCCTAACAATTGGTATCAGAGCTCTAGTCCTTGGAAGATAAGTTTAACCACTTGAGGAGATCATGGATAAGGGAGAAATGAAACATTTGAAAAAGAATCTTGAAGTAGCTCTTGAAGACCTTGACAGATCCAAAAAAGAAATTGAAGAAAGAACTGAAAGAAAAGGTTAGTGATTCTCATGCAGTCATCAAAAAACTAAGAAAAGATTTGAAAGACTATTCCACAAGTGATTTGGGAAAAATGGTTAAAAAGCTAAATGAGGAAAAAACATCTCTGAAAGATCAAATTGAAGAACTGGATGAAAATTTTCTTAACAATCAAGAAGCCTATGAAGAGCAGGTCATAGAGAACAAGCAGTTGGATGAAGAACTAAGGCAAGCAAACATGAAAATCTTGGAATTAGAAAAAATCAAGAAGCAAGTGGAATCTGAATTGACTAAAGCAAAGAATCATATTAAAAAATTACACACGAGCAATGATCTAATAGAGTCACAATTGTATGCACAAAAGGTTAAAGGAGACATTAGTCGTATTGGATTCAATGAAGCACAAAATCAGATCAATGACATGTGAGCAAGAAAGAATGCATCAAAAGAATCTACAAAAGCTAAGAAGACATGAAATCATACAAAAGCTGAATCCGAACCACCTAAGGATGAGTGCAAGCCAGTAAACGAGACTTGTTATGCTTATAACAAGCATGGACACATAGCAAAAGATTGTAAAGAGGTAAGACCTTACAATGGCCATTGTTATTCATGCAATAATTTTGGTCATAGAGCTATGAATTGTAGATCAAATCAAAGAAATCAGAATCAGCAAAATCAAAGAAGTCATCCACAGCTGAATGTAAGAAATTCTCAAAACATTACATGTTAGCTATGCAATTATGTTGGTCACACAACTAGACAATGTAGTTTGGTAACCCACATGAATGTGCCGAGGAATATCAAGCCTCCAATCATTTTTAACTCATGTAACAAGGTTGGACACATCTCTAGGTTCTACAGAACAAGAGCACAAAGACAAGAAAGCCCTAAAAATTCAGAAGGATCAATTTTGGAAGAAGCAGGAGAAGTCAAATTTGTGCAAGCTTTAGAAGATGGGAGCTTGATTTGGAAGGAAGAAAAGAAGGACAATGTTGATGATATAGTTGAGGATGCCTCCTCAATGGACACACCTCTGATTTATGGTTAAAATGACCATCTTGGTCATAGGGGGAGCTAGATTAGCTCTAGACCCCTGCGCGGCTGGTATACTCACCCTCAGAGTATGCACCGTGGACTACAACTATTTGGAGACTATATGATGCAATATATGAGAGTGCACTACTTAATTGATAGCGGAGACAAAGAATGAAATTTCCTATTGCATTATGTGTTTACACGGTAATCATTAATGGCAAAAAATTTTCTTTATAGCTATCAGAGATTCATCATTCACACATTGCATTCTAAGTTGAGCATTTTGAGAGTACAGAAGATCAAGCAGTTGAGTTAAGAAGTGTTGCAGTTGAATTTATCAGTGAAGAAGAAAGATTGATGGTTGGAAGCCCCAACTCAGATGTGATGATTCAGAAACCCTCGATTACCTCTCTAAAGAATTAAAGAAAGTAAGTCATGGCTACACCAGTTGTCTTTGATGTTGTGGAAAGAAAAAGATATGTGTTTAAGAATCATTCATTCAAGTCCACCCTAGATGACCTAGAAGGAGCATTTTCAAGAACCCCAATAAGTGCTGTGCATTTAGAGGACATACATGCTTACATCTATTGTAAGAAAGAGCCATTTGGTTTAGACAGGATTAGATCACACCTAGAAACCATGATGAATCCGAACAAAACATTCACTATTGAGTTTGCACACCTTGAGAATCATCCAATCATTGAATATGCTACTGCGTATGAATTTTATGAATCAGAGTGGATTAAGATTCTGCTAAGTAGGATACATGATGACCTATTCTAGATAGGAGAAGTCCCTACAAGAATAACCACTAATCTCATTCATGGGATGACAAGGCTCTCAAAGTCAAGTGTCATTCTTCCAGTTGGAAAAGATGTCAGGAAACTAGTAGAACAGGCATATAAATCCCACAGTGATAGGTGCAACATGACCATTGAGCCGATTGAGTAGAAGGACATCAAATTGATGTCTATGATACTTGGGTATAGATTTAAACATACAAACAAGGTTAATAGTGTATCTGCAGCCACTATTCTAGTAGCTATCAGATTAGTGAGAGAAAATGGAGATTTCAACTTGTGTGAGATCTTGTGCGCACAATTGATAGATAACATAAGGGCAATTAAGCATGATAAGAATAATATTTTTAGATTTGGATCACTTATCATCTATATGTACTTCCATATAGTTGGTAAAGTATCAGACTTGTATCTTGACAAGAGTCTTCCTACTATGCCACAAATCTCATTTAAGGCATCTACTGAAAGCACCTTGAAGGATTACATAGAGTTAGAACTCAAATCATTCAGGATAAAAATGTAGATGAGGTACTAGATTCCTAAAAGTATAGATGAGAAGTACAAAGATAGTATATATTTCATGGTGGAGATAGAAACCACTTGTATGGAAGCAATGGAACCAAGGACCAAATGGATTCATCTACTTGGCTATGAAGTGGAGGAGCAAGTTTTGGAAGCCTATGCACAAGTTCTACTATCAGCGCCCAAAGATCCAAATGAGCCTAGATGGGGAACATATGAGGAAAAGACCAAATAGGTAGATGTAGTCTTAAATAGTGCTGCAACTAAGAGGAAAGCCACCAAAATCACCTTTGAGATTTTGAAGATCCATGGTGTGACCCAAGCAGACCTGGATAAATCTAGAGAAGCAAAGATGGCTATGCAAATTGAGAGAACTGATGATCCAAAAGAAAACAAGAAGAAGATAGATGATATCAGTCCTAAGCCCACTCCTAGTGATTCCACTACACCACCAAAGCCTACTAAGATTTCAAGGAGGAAAAAGTAGCCAATCACAAGCCACCCATCAGCAAGATCAACAAGAAGCAAAGATAAAAACACTCAGCCACCTCCTGAGGTAAGATTCCTACCAAGCTTGCAAATATTGAGATCCAAAGTGGTAGGTGAAGGTAGACTTGATCAGATATCTAAGTATTATGATAGATATCATGATATTGACAAGTCTGAGATCCATGAGATGTTGATCAAACATATGATCAAATTTAAGAAGACTGTGCTAGAATTGAAGACAGTGATTCCGGATAAAGTTTGGGAAATTTTGGATACCTTGAAAAGACAAGAAACAAATGAAGATTATAGAATAAGAGAAAAGACACTAGATGATAACCTTCCAATATGTTCAATTGATGAGAAAAAACTACTACTAGGTTTGGTGAAGCCACACCTCAGAACTAAGATGAGAACCCTTCACATTATGAATAAGGATTATGAGTTGATTACCAAGGAAATAGAAAAAGCCTTTGAAAAAGTGTTCCTTAAATAGCGCATGCAACCTACATCTATGCCCATCACTCAAGCACCTTTTGAGAAAGCTAAAGTAGCTGAGGTCACATATGTACCTATGACATATCCATAGGACTCAGCATCCATAGTGACATCACCCACATAGGTAATGGCATTTGCGCCCATGCCAGAAAACAAGAAAGACACAATAATGATTGATAATGTGGAAATATCCATGGTGACCATAGATAAGGACTTGGATAAGTTCGAAGAAGCATTCATAAGCACTAAGGAAGAAGAAACTCTTTGTGGTAATAATTCACCAAAGCAACAAGAGGAAATTCAGATTGAGGACTTGACAGGACAAGAGGAAGAAGAAGAAAAGAAGAAAGAGGATACAAAAAAGAAAGATGAACATGTGATTGTAAAAAATGAGGTAAAGGATATCAATCAAATTTCACTCCTTACCCCAAAACCATCAGCATCATTTTTGTCAAGTTTGACTCCTGACACTACAAGCTTGGACTCTTGGGGAGAAGAAGACCTGATCAAGATCAATGTTCTTGCTATGGAGAAGACCAAGGAGAAACAAGTGATGAGAAATCCTTTATTTTTTGAGTTAGTAAATATCTTAAAAAATCTACTGCTAGCAAAGAAGAAGGTAACAAAAGTGCATTATGTGGATGATGTTAGTACCATCTTGACAAGCTTTAAATCAAACTTTTCTAGCTTAAAAGAATCAGCAGCTAAGGTAGCAGAAGGGAAGTATCTCAAGAAGAGATTGAATGAGCTAACTAAAATTTGTTCACTTCACCTTAACTCTCTGAAGGTTGGTCAAGCTTCATTAAAATAAATTGTAGCAAAAGGAAGGAAAATCATAGCAGATTGCATGAACCAAGACAAGCTCACTGTAGATCTCTACAAGAAAATCTAGGAAGCAGAAGCTATGATAGAAGTAGTGAGGAAATTAGTAGAAGACTCCTCTATATATGTAAACATGTACAAAAATGTGTACCAAGGACAAGTGGACAAAATAGAGAAGGCAGAGAAAGAAATGTCCAAGATAAGGGCAAGGAAAACACAGCTAAGAAATGCTCTTGTGCCCTTATTAGATGTATTGAGCTAGAACATCAAGGAAATCAATGCCACTATGGTGACATATGATCAAGGTATGAGTATAGATTTGGAGAATATTTAGAAATTGACATATGATTTGTGCACCCATCTCCAGACAATAGACACATTGAAGAAGTTTTGGTAGAATGAGATTGCAAACCTTCAAATATCCTACCCGGATGTATTAACTATGTAAGTACTTGTGGATATAATTTTTTAAGCACCTTTGTCATTAATGTCAAAGGGGGAGTATAAAATATAGAAAAGAGAATATGGAGTTTTGTATATGATGTAAAGGGGAGTATAGTACATAGTTAAAGGGGAGATATAAGTAAGAGTATGTATTAGAAATTTTGTATAAAGATACAGTTACTAACTTGGCCATATTCCTTTGTTGCCATTAATGACAAAGGGGGAGATTATTGGCAAGTTGACTATACTATTGTATATGACTATATTTAGTGTTTTCATTATGGCAACAAAGTCATATGATGTTTTGGATTCAGCGCACTTAATCACAAGATTAGAATTTGGTTAAGTATGAAAGATTGGACAGTTAGCAGAGCACCAGGTCAATAGAGCATCAACGCACGTATGTATGACTGAGTTATGGTATGTGCCCTTGAAGATAATCTTGTTGATATTTAATCATGCTAAGTCCAAGAGTGCATGATCAGATGAATTAGTATGATGAAGATATAGCCAGTTGAAGAGTCACAGTTAGTAAGCGATAGAACAGAATAGAGTACAGGGCTGACTATTTGTATTTTGATTAGCGCTTGTAATATTGTTTTGTAAAGGCTATGCACCTATTGTATTTAGGTCATAGACATGTTAATATGAATATATGTAAACATGCTTGAGCCAATTCATTTGGAAGTGTTGTATGTAATTAGTTATAGGCTAACTTAATGAATAGTTTTGTTTGCACATATAAATAAGACATGTGCCTTTGTAACTAAGTATGGTATGATATATAAAAATTAGTAAGAGTAGAGTAGAGGTATGCAAAGAGAAGTTAGTATTTTTTAGTGCTTTACAAGAGGCTAAAGCATAAGCACACAAAAGGAACTAATCATACAAGCAATGTCACAACAATAGTTCACCTTGCAGATATAGTGTGTATCTGAGATCCAAAAGGTTGTAGTCTTCACCACTTGAGCAGTGAGCTCTAGGATAGTGTGTCCCCACCCCTAACAGGGTTAATTATAAAAGACTCCTAACAAGTTCCAACCCTTGACCATTTCACTATACTAAAAGCATTGTAAAGAACAACTCCTAACAAGGTTGCAAGATCTTCTAATAGGGATCATAAAACACTAGTGCAGTTCTTAGTGGGTGTCAATTCCCATCGGGGTTTTTTACCTATTTGGGTTTCCTCATAATCACATTTGGTGTTATCTATTGTGGATGTTTATCTTACTTACATTGATATTCAATTCAATTCATAAGCAATTAAGTTAAGTCTCAAGAGTGAATAAAAAGTATTAATATATAGAACACTGATTCACCCCCCCCCCCCCCCCCGCTCTTTGTGTTCCCATTCCTAATAGTCCCATCCACCATCTTCATCGATCATGACACCCCCTTTTAAAACTAGCATATGCAAGATATGTGTGCCAGATTCTACATCCACCATTGTTTTTCCAGTCCATACTTCCCTCAAGGAAACCGCCAAGCTGAGGCAACCAACAATGCCATCCTCAAAATACTAAAAAAGTTTGTCAATGATTCTAGTCATTACTTCCACCTCCAAATCAATCATGTCCTTTGGGCATGCCGCACTCCCACATGCACC
This sequence comes from Chamaecyparis obtusa, assembly GCA_027943335.1. NCBI lineage: Eukaryota > Viridiplantae > Streptophyta > Pinopsida > Cupressales > Cupressaceae > Chamaecyparis > Chamaecyparis obtusa. The sequence continues at coordinate 66,592 of BSBK01004400.1, read as the reverse complement.
ACCCCATACTCCTTAATATATGGTGCTGAAGTCATCTTATCAATTCAAGTCAAACTTCCTGTGTCTATGAAAAATTATACCACTGATGAAGACTATCACATGACATGCCTCACCCAGATGGACCTGCTAGATGAGAAGAGGCAGCGAGCTTATGATCATCTAGTTTTATACTAGAACCAACTTAAAAGAAGCTACAACAAAAAGGCCCACCCTAGATAGTTACAAATGGGTAATATGGTCCTTAAAGAGAATCAAAAAGTACAATTAGATCAAGAAAAGAATGGAAAGTTTGAACCTACTTGGTTGGGTCCCTATATTGTTACAACATGTTTTGGATAAGGAGCCTACCAGCTATCTACACAAGAAGGAGAACCCCTAAATTATCCCATAAATATCATCCATCTAAAGTGGTTCTATGCTTGAACTATCCCCTATGTATATAAAAAAATCCATAAAAATTGTAAAATGTCCTGAAAAAATCATTGTCTTAGTGAAAACATGGTAAACAGGTGCCTCGATGATAACAAAAAAATCAAAAAATTCAAAAAATCAAAAAGATAAAAAAAAAAGTAAAGAGAAATAATTGTCCAATGGTGAAAACTAGGCAATCAAGCTCCTTGGGAAAGTATGTTGGTGAAAACCTAGAAACAGGTGCCATACATAGTGGACCATGCCATTATCTATCAAACTCCCATCCCCATGTTCCCTTCACCTACTCATCACCACTTCCCCCATGCCCCTATCATCAACCTGCATTCCCAAGGTGTTCTACTATCATGTGTATGCAACAAAAAGATGAATTAATATCCTGCATCCCACTCTTCCTATGTATATTACTTGTATGGCATGATATCATTCTCACAACCTGAGCTTTGTATATACTTTTATTACTATTGACCTATCTGAATCCTTGAGCTTTTGTAAATAGCCATTATATATATCAACCATGCATTTTTTACTATATCATCAAGTCCCATTGTACATATCCTCATTCATCCTACAGAAATATGATCAATTGAGTTGTCTCACCAAGCATTGTCCTTTAGCACATTCCTTAGTCACCATCCTTGATCTAGCGATTATCTCAAATTCCTCTTTTGCCACTAGCCACAGTTTTCCATGTGATTCCCACCAATGGGTCCTTGTAGGATGCATCCTTCCTCCTATCCAACCTAATCTTCCCATCACTCAATCAGTCAATCTCTTTTGGAAAAAGGACATCTCTTGGATTTATCACTTTGATTTTGGTTTGTTTATTTGGTTCTTGGTTATCTTTTTGAAGGCTTATCCTTGTTTCTCTCCTCAAAGTAACCACAATCTCATTATATCATGGTGCGGTGTGAATGGGGACAATCTGGGATGACTTTCTTTTGATCATTTTTTTTTTTGCTTGTGAGTCAGTCAGATGTGACCCTTGCACGTCCCACATGTGATCTTTTGGGTTACATTGTGCACCTAGGAAATTTCAAATTTTTTTTGTTTCCCCAGCATCCTTTCTATTATGTCTCCTCCTAGATTCATGTGTGATGTTGGGTAAACCCTTTTCATGTTTGTTGTGTCAGCCCTCTGCAATGCTAGTGATAAGGCCTTGAGTTCCTAGTAACCTTGGCAGGTCTTTAATGTTGCTATATCAAACTAGGGTGTGCTCCCCAACATTAACACAATTAAATCCCCTTGTCTCATTAGTTGCATTAGACTCATATTTCATTATATATATTTTATCATGGTATGACATCTATTTATCCCCTTTTCCTCCCCCCCCCCCCTCTTCTCTCCCCATTCCTTTCTTTTTTGTGTCTTTTTTTGAGGAAATTCCACAAATTTTTTCTTTGCATTATTTTCTTGAGGGGGCACAACCTCTTACTGTCATTGCTTCACTATGACTTTCATCTAGGGCAACTTATTTTCTTTTCTTTGATGCAACACCACTTGTGGTGTCACATCAAAGAGGTGCAAAATGTAGACATTTAAAAAATCATTCCTATTAATTAAATTTATTTAATTAATAATCACTATGACATCATAATTAATTTTAATTAATTAATCATTATTGTCAAATTCCTCTACTCATTTAATTATAATTACTTAATTAAGTTGGGTTCATTATCTAAAGTATTTAAATTTAATTCAAATACATGCCCCTCTAATGTATTAAACTTATTTTAATACAGGCCCCCCCATAAATCCCTTTTTGAATAAATTAATATTTATTTGAATTCCCCCACATCTGAATAGTCTTTTAAACATGAATTAATCTAAACCTAGTTTAAATTAATTTAAATCCCTACCTAAAACCTGGCCTACACCCATCACCACACTTGCTAAACCTACCCTCCCACCTAATCACTCCCTTAAAATTACTTAAAAAGTGATTCCTAACCTCATTAGTGCTAATGAGTTGCTCACACATGTGTGAGAAATGCTTCCCAAGGAAGCCACCAAACTTCCTTAATTGCTCCAACTCTTTCTTACAACTTTTTCCCCCACACTCTTCCCCAAAGTTTCTCACACATGTGTGAGAAACCTTGAGCCCTTCAAACCTTAAATGCCCATCTTGTCTCAAATTGACCTCTCAACATAGCCATCCTCTCTACCCTATGTATCTCCTATGTGGCTCCCATGTGGATTCCATATAGGTACCACATCATCCAAGCCCTTTTCCTCCATCCAAAAATATATGAATAGAGGCCCTTCCAAGAGAAAATCACTAATTCATTTTATGCATTGTTATCATGTTAGTTTATCTCTAGAATTTCATCAAGCATTTAGTATGTTAGTTTCTTGTTCTATCTTTCAATCTAAATAACATAGAGTGCTTAACTTAAAATGGTGAATGAATCTTAGCTTGCATAGCATTGTAGTTTCTTTTCAATCTAAACCACATAGCATGTTTAATTGTAAATGAATCTCGATCTTGCATTTTATATGTATCTCTTAATCCTCATATTTCATCATTATAATCATTGGAACCCTTGGTGCAAACTAGTTCTTGCATCATTTTGGGATCTCTTTTAGATTGCATTTAGGACTTTACAATTTTCAAACTTGCATTGGGGATCTTTTCATTGTGTTTAGAGAGCACATACACATTCTCCAAAATGAACAGATCAAATGGGCTTGGGTGCTTCCATTTTGGTTCAATTGGAAGTAATGTGTAGAATCCTTTTTTGTTTGTTGTATGCTTGTTTAAACTAATGTTTGATTGCCTATGCGTGCTCCCAATAGGTTAGGTTATTCACACTAATAGTAGATATAAAAGATAATGAACCTATTCATGAGGAAAAACCTTAGTATCACATGTTGAAAAGAATCCTAAATGGATCGTTGATAGTGGATTCTCACATCACATGACTAGTGATAAAGATAGGTTTGTTCAGCTTAAAATGCATGATGGTGGAGTTGTCAAATTTAGTTACAATACTCCTAAACTGATTGTTAGAGTAGGATATATTTCTCTAGATGGAGAAACTAACACAAATAATGTATTTCTTGTCGATGGAATCAAGCATAACCTATTGAGTGTTGGACAAATTATGGATAAAGGTTATCAATTATAGTTCAGTAATGGATCATGCACTATCAAAGGACAAAAGGGAAACTTGATTGCATTAGAAAAAAAGACAATAGGTAATGTATTTCAGTTGAATACCATTTATGAAAAATGTTTTGTTGTTCTGATTGATGAAAGTTGGCTATGACATAGAATATTTTTTCATGTGAGTTTCGATAACATTGTGAAGACAAGTAACATCAACGCAATTAGGGACTTACCAAAAATTGTGAAGACTTCTAACACCATGTGCAAAGAATGTGTAATGGGAAGGAAAACAAAGGTGAGTTTCCAAAGCAAGTCATACACTACTAAAGAAAATCTAGATCTTGTGTATATAGATCTCAGTGGTCCTACAAGGACTAGATCCTCTTATGGTGAAAGGTATTTCATACTAATTTTGATGATCACTCTAGAATGATGTGGGTTTATTTTCTTTAAAAAAATTAGAGGCATTTGACAAGTTCAAGATCTTTAAGAAAAAAGTAGAAATTGATTCAAGTCTGAAGATAAGATGTTTGACGTCAAACAGAGGAAGAGTTTACATTCTCTGCATTTAATTCTTACTGTGAAGAACGTGGGATATGCAGGCAGACTTATACTCCTTGTTGGAAAGTGATGTTCCAAGAGCACTATGGATCACTTGAGGGTTTTCAATTATGGAAATGCTTATTTTATAGTGATTGCATGTAGTAAGTATGAGTGTTGGAGACATAGTCATGAAAATGACTAAGTACAAAATCTTATTTATAGTATGTTGCAGTACTATTTTGGTCAACGAAAATGGTATATGATATATTATGGCTTGTGAACTAAGAGGAAGATATTTTGTGATATGTATGACCTTTAGTTAAGGTTGCACATGTTTTGGTATTGATATCAGTAAGTTACAATGATATGAAGGCATGCAAAGATAGCGGAATGGTGAAACGGGGCATATGAACATTTGTGATGATTAAGGAATTGGTAGATGGAATGGAAACATGCTAAGTCAGATGAAGATTGTATATTTATGACACTTTGGTAATATAAGATCACCAACTCAGTATTTATTATTTTCATAAGTAATTATTATATTTTGTAATGTATTTGAGAGCCGACTAGATGACAGAATAGATATAAGTAAAGAGTGTATTTTGAAAGCAATAAGTGTGGTACATATGTATGAGATATGGATGCGAGTTTGGGATATCAATGATGGTTGATAGAAGATGTGAGGTTAGAGATTGATGGAGCTATAACTGGAACTATCAAAGCATAGCAGATGCTTGTATTGTTCACACTTGAAGAACACTTTCATTACTAAATTATTGATTGTAAGAGTTGTAAGCTCAGTATACCTTTAACAGGGTTTTGTATACCCCTAACAGGGTTTCTATTCCTCTAACAATGAAATGTATTATGTAATACTCATCTCCTAATAGGGCTAGATCTCCTAATAGGGATTCTATATTTTAGTACATAATTGTGGATACCATCCCCACCGGGGTTTTCCTTGAAAACAAATAATGGTGTTATGAGTTATGTGTTATGTGTTTATGTTCTTTTCATTTCAGCATTCATATGGTTTATTTGCAATTGGTTTAAGCTTGATTTAAAGTGTTGTAATATTGATTCACCCTCCCTCTCAGTATTACTTAATCCTAACACTCCTAGAATTCCATAGTAGAATGGGATTGTAGAAAGAAGGAATAGAACTATATTGGATGTTGTTAGAACAATGATGATTGAAGAAAATGTATCACATGTGCATTGGAGGGAAGCAGTCAGTACTATAGTTTACACTTTGAACAAAGTTCATATTAGGGAAGGTAAAACTAAAACATCTTATGAACTTTGGCTTGGCTATGTTCCGACTATGGGATATTTCAAAAATTTTGGTAGAAAATGTTTTATCAAAAGAGATGATGAGGTAGGAGAGTTTGATTCAAGAAGTGATGAATACATCATTCTTGGTTATTCTACCAAAAGTAAAGCCTACAAACATTTTAATTTTAGATTGAGAAAGATGGTCTAGAGTATTAATGTAAGAATTGACAAGAAGTTTCAAGTTCAAGAAAGGATCTGTGATCAAAACTCATAAAAGACTATTGAAGCAGAAGAGTTAGTTGAATTTGACAATAACAGGACAATATGTGTAAGTGAACAATCCAAAGCTCCTAAAACTCCAAGATATATACCAAGAAATCATCTTGAAGATCAAATTATTGGTGATAGGAATAAAGGCATTTTTACTAGATCTAAGGCTAGAGAGGAATTATGTCTGATTTTACAAGTGGAACCTAGAACTACTGATGAGGCATGCAAAGATGAATCATGGATTAATGCAATGAAAGAAGAACTGGATCAAATACTAAAGATCAAAACTTGGGAAATGGTTTCTAGCCCTGAAGGAAAGAATGTTATTGGAACTAAATAGGTATTCAGAAATAAAATGAACGAAGAGGGAACATTTATAAGGAACAAAGAAAGATTGATCTGTAAAGGCTACTCATAGCAAGAAGGTATAGACTTTGAAGAAATATTTGCACATGTGGCTAGGTTGGAGTTAGTACAGTTATTTATTTATTTTATTTCCTATAAGGACTTCAAATTTTATTAGATGGATGTGAAATTTGCATTCTTGAATGGTGATCTAGAGAAGAGGTTTACATTGAGCAGCCCGATGATTTTCCCTTGATAGATGACAAAGAAATGGTTTGCAAGTTGAAGAAGGCCTTGTATGGACTAAAGAAAGCTCCTAGAGCTTGGTATGCATGACTTGATAGGTATTTATTACATCTTGGTTTTAGAAAAGGTAGTGTAGATAGTAATTTATATTTGAGAACTAGAAAGGATGGAGCTATGATCATAGAAGTATTTGTGGATGATATTATATTTGGGGGAAATGATGAAACAAGCAATAAATTTTCTAAGAAATGAAAGATTAATTTGAAATCAAGTTATTTCTTATTTTTCAAATTACACAAAGTAAACATGGAATTTTCATTTCTCAAACCAAGTATCTCAAGGAGTTACTAAAAAGGTTTGGCATGGAAGATTGAAAACCTATTGGAACACCTATGATAACTAGATGCAAGCTTACTACAAATGATGAAACTAAAAATGTCCATGAAATAAAGTACAGATCCATGATTGGAGGGTTACATTATTTAACACATACCAGACCAAATATTGCAAATGAAGTTGGAATTATTGTGAGGTTTCAATAAGATCCAAAAGAGACTCACTATATGGTAGTAAAAAGGATATTTAGGTATCTGAAAGGTACATTGGAATTTTGGTCGTGGTATGATAAGTTAGATGAATTTACCCTCCATGCATACATTGATGCAAATTGGGTAGGATGTATTGATGATAGTAAGAGCACCAGTGGTGGTGCATTCTTCCTTGGGAAGAGGTTAGTCTCTTGGTTAAACAAGAAGTGGAATTGTGTTTCTCAATCTACTATTGAATCAAAATATGTGGCAACTTCTTTAAACTATTTGCAAGTTATTTGGATGAAATAGATGTTGAATGATAATGGAATAAGCTTTAAAGAACCATTTGTAATTCATTGTGACAATAAAAGCACAATAAATATGCCAAAGAATCTTATTATGCACTCAAAAACCAAACATATCTCAATCAAATATCATTATTTAAGAGAAATTTTTGTAGAAAAGGAAGTTAGAGTTGAGCATGTTAGTACAAAGGAGAAATTGGAAGATATATTCACTAAACCTTTGTCAAAAGATATCTTTGAGTATCTTAGAGATATGCTTGGAGTGAAAACCCCTCCTTGCAAGAACTTGATGATGCAAGGATGTATCATTCTAGCAGCTATCAAAGCTATATTCTTCCCTAGACTTGATGCTTGGATGCACTCCTTAGGGGGAGTGATCATAGGACATAACAAAATGTATTTGGGTGATTTTGCACCTAGTTTTAGGCATGAAGATTTGAAAAAGGTAAACCTTGATGAGGTGGAATATTCAAAAAGAAAAGTAGTCCTTTTTCATTGATGTCAAAGGGGGATAAATACAAGAAAAACCCCCACTAGTTGAGATGGTTGTTGGGTTGATGGTTTTTCTCATATGTTTCCATCAATGCCAAAGGGAGATATTGTTGGAATTGCTCATGACTTGTGTTGTCATTGATGTCAATATATGTTTAAGAAGATTGACTTAATGGTATCTGGTGTTGCAATAATACTAGTTAAGAAAGGAACAACTAGAATCATCATGGTTGTATAGGTTGTGTATGACATGTCTGACTCTACAAGCTTGGATCTATGTTTTAGATGGAATTGAGATCTTATATCTAAGATCATATGCAATAATTTAGTCAGAAGAATAAGTTACAACAATTTTGGTATAGAATGGTCACCTGAACATAAATAGAGGTTTTTGGTAGAGTTAGTCTCTGAATTTCTATATTTTCTTGGATGTGAGATGGATTCAAGATATTTGAGTTCAGGATATGATAGAAGACTCCTTAAAGAATAATTTCCCTTGTTCCTTGATTGTCGCACTCTTGGTGGTATCGGCTATAGCGTGTGACCTTGTGAAGTCTTATTTGGTGCCAACCTATGGGATGTGGTGTGTTCTACCTTGGGAAAAGATAAGTTATAGATTATGGAGTATGTTGACCGACTGATGTTTTTTCTTTTCTTTTCCAAGATCCTATGTGCATCTTGACAAGAGTTTATGTAAATTATTTTTATTAGGAAAGTTGTAATTGGTGCCGACCTAATAAATTATTTGTATCTTGTATAAAGGAGTAAATCAAGTGATGTGAAGAGTGTGGGTGTGAATATGAATGTGTGGATGTGAGGACTGCCTATGTAGAGAAGGCAGTGTGATAATTTTACTTCATTGGAACTATTTTAGCAAAGGGGTTGTTAGTCATTTCATTATCTATGATCAGTATATTTATATACTTTTATTTGGACAATGGTTCCAAAAGGTGGATTTAACATTCTTATTGGGAAATTTTCTCTGAGCGAAGAAAGCCTCATCCTATCAACTCCCAATAGGGTTGTTGACATGAAGAAAGGAGTTTTTCCTTTAACAAGGACTTTTTACTAGTTGTATTTATCTACTCCTAACAAGGAAAGATCTTGTAACTAAGATACTTTATTACTAGTGCATTATTTATGGGTTTCATCCCCACTAGGGTTTTTCCCTTAATAGAGTTTCTTCAAAAACAATTCTTGGTGTTGTGATATGTGTTGCATTTGAGGTTTCAGATTTGCACTTACTATTTTGATATGAAAAGATAAAGTTTTATATTAAGAACATGCAACTGATTCAGCCCCCCCTCCTCTCAGTTGTATCTAACAATTAATATCAATTTCCTCTTTCTCATCTTCTTTATCATAAAACAAACAATCTTCTATCTCTAATTCATCATATCAAATACTAGCATCTTCATTCACATAGTAAGTCTTCTTATTTAACTTCTTAATTTTTTGTATAGGACCCTTCTCTGGATATCTAGTAGCCAAATGACCAATTTTACCACATCTAAAATATTTTAGGGGTAACATACCTTTATACTTACCACTACCTTTCTTCAAACTCCTTGTAAATTTTTTCTTAAAACTCTTCTTCATCATCACCATCGGGATCATCATCTAATTTTGTTTCTTTGAATGCCATTTCAGATATTCTCTTGTCTTCTCCAAACTTTCTTAACTCAAATGATGTTATGGTACCAAACAAATGTTCCTTTTTAAACTTCTTTAGATCATACACCTCATCAATAAATGAAATCTTATCACTGTAGCTATCTGATAATGTCATCAAGGACTTTTCTATAAAGTCTTCATCGATAATAGTGCCTCCTTGGTTCTTGACTTTATTCACTACATTATCAACTCTCTAAAAATAACTTTTGATATCTTCAATGTCTTCCACCCTTATATTATCATAATTTCTCTTAGCTATCATCTTCTTAGATAACTTAATTATGTCATTCCTAATGCAAGGGAGGATGGGGAGAGGGGCTAAAGGCACACCTTAACCAGATCCACCTTACAGAGATCACACATGAAAGTAACAAACACACAACTGAGAGAGAGAATGAAGAACACTTCATATATTTATCTCAATTGATTCATACATACCGGGCTATAAGGCCTTCACGGTTAAGGCCAGATAGTGCAATTAAGTACAGAAGTCCTCCAACATGCTAGGATCTACCAATAATCTCTAATCTTCTAGCTCCTATCTTATAACTCCTATTTAACTGATATCCTAAAACTATAACCAAACAACTATATTTATACAAGAGGCTACCGAACAAGTCAGCCTTCAAATCCACCATTAACAGAAGGAATGACCAGATCTAGGTCCACATGCTTCCCAATGATAGATACCATAATTAAATATGTCACCATAATTAATGGCAAGAGTCGGCCTCAACAAAAATCCAAAATAAACAACTCGGTAAGAAAGGATAACCAAGTGCTAGAGAGACAACCGACCAATACTAGTGAACAAAGGAAACTGAGCAACACCAAACCAACTTGGTCAAAGAAGGAACCAAGCAAAACAAGAAAACACAAACATGTTTTTGGTGACAAAGGATTGCCAAGGACTCGATATGCTCCTACATTAGACACCTAGGGTTATTTGAAATGATTCTCCAAATCATGAAATAGGTATGCTCAGAGCTGCATCCAACTTAGATTGTGAAATCCATGAACTGTCTTCAATCGATCTATTATTCCACTTTACCATTTATTCCATATATTGTTTTCCTCTTGTACTTCTGCCAATTCTTCACTCCAAAATATGCTCAACTTCTTCTATTGGTTTTTTAGGATAATCATTCAGTACTATCATTTCTTCATTTGACTCATGATACTCATACAAATCAAAAATGTTGAATATAGGTGATATATCCATGTCATCAGGTAACTCAATCTCATAAGCATTTCCACTGTCAAATTTCTTCAAAATCCTGCAAGGTCCAAACTTCTTCATTTTTAGCTTCCCATATGTTCCAACAGGAAATCTTCCTTTCTTCAAATGAACCATTACTTCATCATCGATTGCAAAAGTCTTGTGTCTTCCTGATCTATCAGCTTTGTCTTTTTATTTATTATTACTCATTTCCAGCTTATGTTTCACATCTTCATGTATTAAAAAAAATTTACTCCTTCAACACTTCTCTTTCTTTCATCAACAATATCCCTCAAATCTGATATATCTCTTAGTTGTATGCCATTTACAATCTCAAAAGGTGTTTTTCCAGTACTCCTATTCACTGCATTATTCTATGTAAACTCTGCTTGTGCCAACATAGAATTCCAATTACTCGGTGTGTCTCTGACTAAATATGTCAAAAGATTTCCCAAGCTTCTATTCACAACTTCTATCTGTCCATCGGTCTGTTGGTGAAATAAAGAACTATATTTCAACTGAGTGCCAAAATTCCTCCAAAGGGTCTTCCAAAAATATCCAACAAATTAATTGTCTCAGTCAAAGATAATACTCCTGGGTAATCCATGTAGTCTGACAATTTCCTTAAAGAAAAGATCTGCTATATGTACTACATCTGATTTCTTTCTACAAGGTATAAAATGTGCCATTTTAGAAAATCTATCCATAACAACAAATATAGAATCATTACCTCTTACTGTCTTTAGTAAGCCAATAACAAAATCCATACTAATATCAATCCAAGGTTACTTAGGTATAGAAATCGGTGTATACAATCAAGTATTCTGACTTACTCCTTTTTCAACTTGACAAATTCCACAACTTCTCACAAATTTCTGAACATCTTTATACAAATGTGGCAAAAATTATTTCTCCTTAAGTAAATTCAATGTCTTGTCAACACCAAAATGTCCAGCCAAACCACTACTATGTTTCTCTTTTATCAAATTAGTTCTCATTGGTCTTCTCAGTATACACAACTAAATACCTTTAAACAATATACCTTCTTGAATGAAATATTCTTCCCATTTAGTACTCAGTTGATCTTGAATAGGTTCTCTGCACTTTCTCCATGGCTCACAAAAATCAGGATCAAATTCATAACAATCTCTCATGTCATCAAAGCCAAGAACTTCAATTTTCATCTTAGTGATCAAAGATCTTCTTCAACTAAATGCATCAGCAACTCGGTTAGTAACTCCACTCTTATGCTTTATCACAAATGTATAACTCTACAAATACTCAACACATTTCATGTCTCTAATTCAACTTATTCTAACTACCCAAATACTATAAATCCTTATGATCAGTATACAACACAAACTCACTTGGTATCAAATAATATCTATATTTCTTCAGGGATTGAACAACAGCATAGAATTCTTGATCATACATAGAATATTTCCTTTTTGCATCATTTAAATTTTCACCAAAGAAAGCAACAGGTTTACCTTCTTGACTCAACACAGCTCCTATTGCACTTCCACTTGCATCACATTCCACTTGAAATACCTTATTGAAATTAGGCAATACCAAAATAGGAAATTCAGTAACCTTCTACTTCAAAGTCTCAAAACTTTTATCAGCTCCATGTGTCCACTTGAATACTCTTCTATCTCCTCACATAGTCTCAGTCATAGCATTACAAATTGAACTGAAATTCCTAATGAACTTTTGGTAAAAACTTTCCAAACTATGAAATGATCTTACCTCACTAGCATTCTTAGGTGTAGGCCAATTCAAAATAGCTTCAACTTTTTCAGGATCCATCTTCAAACCATCAACTGAAATCACAAATCCCAAATACACAATCTCCTCTTTCATGAATGAACACTTTTTCATATTTATTAGCAACTTTTCTTCTTTCAACCTCTACAATACTTGTTTAACATGCAACAAATTTTCTTCTCTGGTCTTACTAAATATCAAAATGTCATCAAGGTATACAATCACAAACTTACCCAAGAATTTCTTCAAAACTTCATTCATCAACCTCATAAAAGTACTCAGTGCATTAGTTAAACCAAAAGGCATAACCGACCACTCATAAAAACCTTCTTTTGTCTTGAAAGAAGTCTTCCATTCATCACCTTCTCTGATTCTAATCTGATGATACCTACTTTTCAAATCATTTTTGGTAAAGTACTTTGCTCCAGTCAAACTGTCCATTATGTCATCCATTCTTGGTATAGGAAACCTATATTTCACTGTTATCTTGTTAATTTCTTTGGAATCAGTACACATTCTCCATTCTCCATTCTTCTTAGGTGCCAATATAGAAGGTAATGCACAAGGACTCAAACTCTCTCGAATTAAACCTTTCTACAATAATTATTTGATTTGTCAATTCAATTCTTGATTCTCAGTAGGTATCAACCAATGTGGTGCCTTATTCGGTAAACTAGCTCCAGGGATTAGATCCATGCAATGATCAATGCTTCTCTTCGGTGCCAAACCATTAGGTACATTATCAAAAATAATTTCACTATACTTGGTGAGTAACTTATCAATCTCCTTAGGGACACTGTCCTCTATTTTCTTACTCATTTTGTTAGGAATCACATCAAAACATACATCATTGTTGTTCAAATATTTAACAAACTTTCTTCCTTCCATGAAGAAAACTTTTACAGATGTGCAAACATTACTACCAAGTTCTTCAATCAAAGGTAACAATATTTGTCTTCTCCCATCAACCCAAATAGTATACTTATGCAAGCTCCCATCATATATAGCATGACTATCATATTTCCAAGGTCTACCCAACAAAATATGACAACAATCCATAGGCATGATATCACATAACACCTTATCATAGTACTTTCCAATTTTCAAATTTACATAACATTGTTCACTTACCAAGAATGTATGATCATCTTTGATCCATGAAATCTAATAGGGCTTCATATGTTCCAACCTTTTCAACTGCAACTTTGTAACCATTTCCTCAAATCCCAGATTCTCTGAGCTACCACTGTCAATGATTACCTTCCAAACTTCATTAGAAACTCTACATCTTGTCTTGAAAAAACTTTTCCTTATAGGATTTTCCTTATTACTTTCACCCCAAATTTCTCTCCTTACCATCAAGTTATTTTCCTTCTCAGGTTCATTCAGTGACTCTTCTTGCACTAAAGCATTTCTATTGTTACCAACCTTCTTACTTGCATGTGTACACTCAAATGGTCTATGTCCTTCTCCACAATTGTAACAAGTTCCTTGTGTAGACTAGGCCATCTATATCTATTTTGAAAGGCTAAAACAATCAAATGTTAGGTTTTAATCTAGCATCATATCAATTCAAAACATGAACATCTAAGCTAAGCCACCTCAGATTGAGCATAAACAGGTGCACGCACTATTTGATTTGCTCTCAATTTGGGGATGTGGGTGTTCTCTCAAAACACATGGAGCATGTCCCTAATTCTTTTTAGGATGGATTGGGATGGATTAGATACCACAAGAACCCCATAGTGGCACAAAATAGGTATAGAACACCTGATTTTCCCCTATGGCCTCAAGAATCCAAATGATGCTAAAATGAAGATTTGATGCAAGGATGATTATGCTAGATAGATTTTAATCGAAATGAAAGATGATAGTGATGATATTCTATGAAAAACAATGAAAGAAACTAGGTTCAATCCCTTATTCTAAGCTAAGATGTGTTAGAAAATCTTGAAAGATGAATTAAATCTAATAATTAGGATTTATTATGCTAATTCTAGAAGTAAATGAGCAAGATAACAATGCATTGAAGATAAAAACTAAGCTAATGGATTTCTCTTGGAAGAGAGGGTATTTATAGGATTTCCTAAGGGCTTGGGTTAGGAAGGAGAGTTAAATTTTGGGGTTTGGTTAGGGGTTGAGTCAAAGGGATAAGGATTTAGGAATTTATAGAAGAGTCTAGGGGTTCTAGGGATTTCTAGAAGATTTCTAGGATTTAGGCTTTTAAATAAATGTTAAATTTGTTTAAGGAATGTGACAATCTTTATTAACCAATAATTAATAAAGAGGGATTAAATATTTAAATTAGATTTAAATATTTTGGGGATGGGATATCTTAATTAAATATGTTTAATTAAAATGGGAGAAGGGATTAATAACATAAAAACTAATTAATTAATTAATTAATGATGATGTCATCAGGGGTTTCGAAAAATAAAAATAATTTTATTTTCTAAAGGATTTTTAGGTATCTACATTTTAACCCTCTTTGATCTGATGCCACAAGTGGTGTGGCGTCAAAGAAAAGAAAATAAGATGCCCCAGGCTAGAATTTGGAGGAATAAGGGGATGTGCCCCCTCGAGAAAATAATGCAAAGAGGAAACATTGTGGAATTTTATCGAAAGGAAATAAAAAGGAGGGAAGAAGGGAGGATAAATAACCAAACTTCCAAGAGAAAAGATGGAGGAATGCATGATGAGCTGGAATGCAGGATGTAGAGGATTTTGGGAAGCTCCATGCATTGGATTTTTTAGAGAGCACAACCTAGTTTGATAGAGCAATGCTAGAGACCTACCAAGGTTACAAAAGAACACAAGGCCTTGTCACCAGTGTTACATAGGATTGATGCTAAAAGACAACAATGCAAAGGGTTGCCCCAACATCACACATGAAACCCAAAGGAGGCATGGTGGAAACGATGCTGGAGAAACCACAAACACATGACTGACTCATAGGCAGAAGCAAAAGATCAAAAGACCTTGCCCCAGATTGTCCTCATTCATAACACACCATGATATAAAGGATCATGGTGACTTTGAGGAGAGAAACAATGAGAAGCCGTAAAATATTAACAAGATCCAAAGGACAAAATCCAAGACCAAAATGATAATTCCAAAAGAGATCCTTTACCAAGGAGAGTGATTGATGGTTGATTTATGGGGGGAGATTAGGTCTGAACATGGTGAAGGATACATCGTCATGGAACCAGTTTGATTGCTTAGGTCAAACAAAAAAAAAGGATACATCTATGCGGACTTGTGATTAGGCTTAGGCCAGACAAAATAGAAGGATACATCTGTGCAGACCCGTGATTAGGGAGAATGAGTGTTTTTTCTCGCTGGCAAATGATGAAGTTCAAGGATAACCACTCTAATCAAGGATAGTCAACAATTGATGTTGCTAAAGTACAAGGCTGGTTGGGACAAGATTTTTGATCAAATGTTGTTGCAGGACTAACGAGGATTATGTACAAAAAGACATGATGACAAGATATGTACAAAGGATGGGGAGATATTTACAAGATAGCTCAAAATATTAGCAAAGATTTAGAGGACCAAATGAAATAACAAGTATCTCAAAACCTTTTTCCATAGGTAGGATGATTGGGGATGATTGATTGGATCAATGGTGGGAAGATTTGGTCTAAATGTGAGGACAGATACATCATTATGGTGGGAAGATTTGGTCCTATCATAATCTTCCACTAATAGTCTATCTTCAAGATTATTAGTGGGAGATTATGAAGCATCCAGGATGAGTTGCTACTTCCTGATGTAGGATCAAATGATAGGATTGGATTTTTTGACCTAAGATAGACTAATGATCTTCAAAAGATGAGATTCTTGCTAGTGCATGCCAATCTCTTGCTCGAGATGATGAGGCCTACAAAGACAAGTACAAGATTCCCTAGACAAATTTTATGTCAAAGGGTAGCACTAGGATTGATTCTGACTTAGGATAAGGATTTGAGCAACTCAAAGGATTGGCATGAAGTGGATGGTGGATGACCGAATAAGGATTCCTATGACAAGAGATAGGTAAGACTCTCAAACCTCAAAATAACCAAGGGATGATTGCTGAAGCGCTTAGTTAGATTAGGTCATGATGACTCAAGGGCTGAGTGAATCAAAAGGATGGGACCTAAAGATACATATGTACAAATGAGCTTAGGTGGAGACACAATAGATGCTATGGTACAATAATCAAGATAGGATGTACAAGGAATCTGGGGATGAAGCCGAAGCTATAAAGATATTGCAAGAAGATGCCCCAGTTTGGCTGGAAAGATAAGATGGAGTAATGGTGGACATGGTGATGATGGTTGATGTTCCATATAATGACATCAATTTGGGAAGGATGCATCCCAACAATGATGATTGGATTGAGATCAAGGCTTGCAACAGGACTAAGGATGTGATTGGATCGGTTGGCTTGATCTTGGATGTTGGATTTTGGATAGCTAGAGGATGTGGATAATATTGGAAGATGTTGGAAGATTGTTGGGAGATAGTTGGATATGGATGAATGGCATTGGATTGCATGGGGGTAGCCTATAGCTAGATACCAATGACAAGGGAAGAAATCAAGTAATGGAAAGATGGAGGAAAATGCTACGGATTAATGCTGGAGGAAGATGCTTAGGATTCAAATAGAGGAATGCTTGGGGATTTGGATGGAAAATTTTCTCGAGGATTGGATAGAGGATGATTTGGGGAGATTGGATGGTGGATTTTCTTGATGATTAGAAGATGGATGCTAGAGGAACCGTTGAGGGATCTAGATAGAGGAATGCTTGGGATTTGGGTAGAGGATTGCTTGAAGGAGATTGGATGGGAGATTTGGATGAAGGTACTACTAGGAGATAAGTGCTGGAGGAAGATGCTTACGACTCAGATGGAGGATTGCTGGGAGATTTGGATGGAGGAAGATTTGGATTTGGATGGAGGAACTTCTTAGGAGACTTAGATGGCAGATTTTCATGAGGATTGGAAGATGGAAGATTAGGATTTGGAAGATCGATGTGAGAAAGTCTCCAAGGAATAAGATGCCCCCTGCTTAGGATAGTTCATTCATTCAGAGGTAGTAGGATGGGGTATGATTGGATGGAAGATATGTTGACAAGAGGATGAGGATGTTAGACGGAAGCTACGAAGGATGGATTGGATAGAGGATAGGTGGCTAAAAGGTGTGAGGGATGCCAAAAAGGTGCCCAAAAGCATGTATACCTGGCGGTCTCTATTTTATCATCAAGATCCAAAGGAGGATGAAGGAGGTGAGAGAAAAATGGGATGGAGGAGATGCTGGATAAGATGTGATAGAAGGGAATGGCCCCCAATTGCATAGAGGAATTGGGGGAGGACCTATGCATGATGCATGTTTGCCAAGTTTTCATCATGGTACTTGTCCAAGGTGCTTGAATTGCCAAGTTTTCATGATTGGACAAATGTTTTTCTCTTTTTCTTTTCTTTTTTTTTATATTCTCTCTGATTTTCCCATTTTTTATGGATTCTCTAATTTTTTTGCTAACTTTTTGCTGATCTGTCGCTGATATTCTGATTCCTTGTTGACCTTTTGATTTTCCTGGATGTTGGTGCAACTTTATTAGGATGGAGGAATTATGCAAAGGTATAGATAGGATGGGGGAGATGGGAGATATGGTGGTAGAAAGTGTTTGGATGGAATGATGGGAATTGATCATGATAGGGGGATGTTGTCAAGACCAACATTGGCACATCTTTTGGGGAAGGTGGATGAAGTGGATAGGACATGGAAGATAGAGGTGGATGTGATGGAGGATTTGCACTAGGATATTTTGGGACATAGGGACCCAAAATGGATTTAGGAGATGGAGCAGAGGAATGATTAGCTAGTGGATTGGCAACCTTGGATGCCATTGTGGATATTTCTTTTAGATGCATTACATCTTTTTGCTTTGGGATCCACATCATCTTTGTTTTAATATTGGTGGGCCTTTGTGGCCATTGGGATGCATTGGATTTTTCTTTTTCTTTGTTGGGCCTTTGTGGCCATTGGGATGCTTTGGATTTTGCTTGTGCTTTGCTAGGCCTTTGTGGCCATTGATATGCATTGGATTTCTTGATTGGATTTTTCTTTTCTTGAGCATGTCATTTAAACTGGATATGGTAATCTTTATATTATTGCAGATATTTCCCTTTATGCATATTTGATATGGCAACCAAATTTTGAGAAGCATTGGAAGGAATATGAGGAGTTGTGTGGGATGGAGGAAACATAGATGGAGAGATGGAAGGAGATTGGTACATAGGATATGTGAGAGTGTGCCTTTTTTGATCCTGAATAGGGATGTTTTGATTTTGGATGAGGGATTGAGTAGGATAATATGGGGGATGATATTTTGGGATGTAAGGTCCCAAAATGGATTTTGCATGTGAAGGATATGTGCTGGTAGATTTTGGGACATAGTGACCCAAAATAGATTTGGAGTATGAAGGAGGAATGTGATAGGCTATTTTGGATTGCAGTGAAGGAGGAGGAGGAATAGATTGTATGCTTTTGAGGGATGATGGGAAGATGTGATGGTATTTTTGGAAGGATACTTGAATATGGCTTTAGTTGTACCAACATTTCTAGAGAAAGTGCCTTCTTCGGATGTGTGACCAATACCACATGATTTTAGATGTTTCTTGTCTTGGATGGTCTCCAGATTTCCTTGTTCATGAGCACCTAGGCCTTTTCCTTGATAATTCCATTTCTTGAGCATTTTATCCAAACAAGGGTATTTCTGACTTGGGGAATAAGATAAACATCAAGTTTCAGGTTCTGTCATGGAAGATATGGAACTTATTGCTTCTACTTCAAGTGGGCTACCTTTAAAAAATGTAAGTGGACCAAGAGGATAGAGTGATGGCAGTGAGATAGTATGAATTGGAGGATCCTCAAGTGGAGAGGATAGGATGATGGGATTTTGACTAGGATTGGGAGATGGTAACGGATGTTTAGATGGAGGAATTGGGATGATAGGATCTGGGATTGGGGGTGATGGAAGCAATAGAACATGAAATAGAGGAAGTGAAGGGATTGGATCTTGATTTTCATCTATGGATATTTCAACATGCTTTTGGACAAGATCTTTGCTTGATAGGATTGGTGTTTATAGACTATTGGGGGATGTATGGATGGGCTCTTTAGAAGGAGTGGGTGGAAAGATGAGAGATTTTGTAATTGTGATGGCTGGAAGAAGGAAGAACTCTTCATATGGTATGGATGAAAGGATGGGAGATTCTGCAACTATAATGGCAGGAAGAAGGGTGAACTAATGAGGCTCATGGGATGTACTTTGGATAATGCTAGGAGGAGGAGAAGTGGATGGAGATTTGGTGAATTCAATGCATAGGAATGACTCAATTATGTTGGGAGATGGAAGAGGATCAATGAGTGGGATAAATGGAAGAAGGATAATGGATGGGGGAGGTTGATGGGGCTCATCAATGATGGCTTCACATGAAGGATTGATATGACATGTCTTGTCATCTTAGCAAATGGATTTGTTGTTGGCTTCCTTGTGAAACTCCTTGGAGTCTTTTGGGATGGGAGAGGTGATGGACTAGAATGTGTAGAAGATGGGGAACTAGGATGGTCCACACATGAAGGTGGGGTAGAATATTGTGAACTTTCTTGGGGGGATAATGGTGTAGATGAGGAATTAGAAGATGGCATGACTAGATAGTTCACATAGGTAGGTTTAGAGGAAGCTTGTGAACTGACTTGGCTATTTGGTGAGGTAGGAATGATGGATTGAGGTATGGGATATGAAGTGGATTGAAGGATGCATTCTTTTTCTGCAAGGGGATTTGTGGCAACATGGGTTTGAATGGAAGATGGTGGGTTGAGATAGGATGGAAGATTGGGGCAATGGATTGGAAGACTTGGGTTGGGATTTGAAAATGATTTGGAGGATAAGGAGATGGAGGATTTGGATAAGGGATGGGAAGACTAGGATTTTGGTTTTGAAAATTATTTGGAAGATAAGGGGATGGAGGATTTGGATAAGGGATTGGAAGACTAGGATTTTGGATTTGAAAATGATTTGGAGGATAAGAGGATGGAGGATTTGGATAAGGGATGTAACTTGGAGTGTTGCTATGGAAAGATGGTGATTGGGATATGACTGTAGAAGGGGATGGAGGTATGAAGGATGCATATGGAGAATATGTAGGCTCAAGATAGGAAGAGGGTGTGGATGAATAGGATAATGGATTTCCCTTGCCAAGGACATGAAAGGGAGTGCTAGTGGATAAGCATGAAGGCACAACAAGATAGTTTGAGGAATGATTGCAGGCTGTGGGATGCTTGGAGAAAGTTTGCTAAGATTTTCAAAGTACTCATTGTGATCTACAAGGATTTCATCATCATTGGAATAGGATGGAGTGGGAGAGATGAAGTGACAACCAAAATCATCATAATAGATTTGAGACATGCTCACTTGCAGATGAGTTGGATAGGGATGAAGGATGGATTTGAAGACTAAGGCTTGATGACTGAGGTGGTCAGACTGGGATTGGATTTGGCTCAAGATGGGAAGAAATGATTGACTCTAGAGGAAGTCAGAATGGGGATGGAGGATGACCAAGATGACTCTGCTAACCTAGGATAGGAGAACAAGATTGGATGCAAGATGACTAGAAGACCATGATTTGGGAGACTAGGATGATAGGATTCTACAAGCTTGGATGACTTCTTGATTTTTGACTTGATATGGAAAAGGATTTGATGTATAGAACTCTTTGCTTTATGTATGTTTAGCATATGTTTTTCACTAATTTTGTAACTTTAGAAAACACATCAAGCATGAACTACCTAAGGGAGGGTGAGTATCAAAATCCTTTCCCACAGCTTGATACCCCCTAAAAGGGGATACATATGGTGAGTATCTTAAGGTGATCTAGTAAACCCCTTAGATCAATCCTTGCACAAGGATTTTGATACCTTCAGGTGTAGATAGGGTAGCTTCTATTTTATCAGGTCTGTAGTTGTTCTGTGGAGTCCTCCCAATCAGTTTGTATGTGTGTGACTCACTTAAGAGCCTAGTTGACCATGCTGAAATAGTAGGGATTATTCACCTACCCCAGGCTACCATCAACATGCATTGCTCGAGCTTGAGGGGATGTAAGTGAGATTTTTCTCAGTGCTTTATTTCTATACCGATCGGGGAAGGTACCGGTTTAAGGTCATTCTCCAAAGAGGAATCCCTTTTCTCTCTAGACAGGCCTCTCTAGAAATAAAACAAGTGAACTTGTCTGAGTTCAAGTGTTTTACGTCACTTAGATTAAGAGGATTTGCAAAATTTTGAAACTCCTAGATGTACATCAAGAGGAGTTCTTTTCCCAATTGATTTTAAGTGATTTTGAAATGAATGCTTGCAAACACATGTTTTTAAGATTTGATTTGTTCTTTTAAAACCATGAAAGCTTTGAAAATAGATTTTGCAAGTATTTTAGCCTTTGCATTCAAGATTGAGTGTTACTTTTAGGATCCTGATTTGAGCTCTAAAATGAAAAGAGAATGAAGTGCTTTTGATTGCAACTTAGGACATTAAAGATTAGTGCTTTTTCTGATTTAAAGAAACATGAGTTTTTTTTATTTGAATTTTTATTTAGATGCATTCAAAATTTGTGCTTTAGAATTCAATTTTATGCCCAAAAAGAAGTGTTCCTAGATTGGTTTGATGCATGAAAATTTGGATACCACTCAAGATTTTGCAAAAGGAAGTTTATTTTAACCAAGCACAAAGCATTTAGGATGATTTAGGAACATTTACGAATGATTAGGACCATTTAAGAACCCTTTAGGATAGATTTTGCAGATTTATGCCTAGATTGAGTAGAACTCTTGAAAGAACCTTGAATTTTGAAAATGAAGTTCCTTTTAGCTTTGATTGATGCATTGATTTTGTAATAGGACCATTTGTATGCACTTATGATTTATTTTTAACCAAACAACTATATTTATACAAGAGGCTACCGAACAAGTCATCCTTCAGATCCACCATCAAAGAAAGGAACAACTAGATCTAGGTCCATATGCTTCCCAATGATAGATACCATCATTAAATTTGTGACCATAATTAATGGAAAGAGTCAGCCTCAATAGAAATCCAAAATAAACAACTAGGTAAGCAAGGATAACTGAGTGTCAAACAAGCATCACCGAGCAACAGGGAAATTCACTGAGTGCCAGAGAGATAACTAAGCAACACCGGTGAATAAAGGAAATTGAGCAACACCGAACAAACTCAGTCAAAGAAGGAATCGAGCAACACAGGAAAACACAAACATGTTTTTGGTGACATAAGATTGCCAAGGACCTGATATGCTCCTACATTAGACACCTAGGGTTATTTGAAATTATTCTCCAAATCATGAAACATGTATGCTCCGAGCTGCATCCAACTCAGATTGTGAAATCCATGAACTATCTTCAATCGGTCTATTCTTCCACTTTACCAGATATTCCATATATTATTTTCCTCTTGTACTTCTACCAATTCTTTTCTCCAAAATATGCTCAACTTCTTCTATTGGTTTTTAAAGATAATCATTCAGTACTATCATTTCTTCATCTAACTCATGATACTCATAAAAATCAGCAATGTTGAATATAGGTGATATATCCATGTTATCAGGTAACTCAATCTCGTAAGCATTTCCACTATCAAATTTCTTCAAAATCTTGCAAGGTCCAAACTTCTTCATTTTCAGCTTCCCATATGTTCCAAAAGGAAATCTACATTTCTTCAAATGAACCATTACTTCATCACTGACTACAAAAGTCTTGTGTCTTCTTGATCTATCAGCTCTATCTTTTTATTTCTTATTACTTATTTCTAGCTTATGTTTCACATCTTCATGCAATGTCTTCATGTATTTAGAAAATTTTACTCCTTCAACACTTCTCTTTCTTTCATCAACAATATCCCTCAAATCTGATATACCTCTCGGTTGTATGCCATTTACAATCTCAAAAGGTTTTTTTTCTAGTACTCCTATTCACTGAATTATTGTATGCAAACTCTGCTTGTGCCAACATAGAATCCCAATTACTCAGTGTGTCTCCGACTAAATATCTCAAAAGATTTCCCAAGCTTCTATTCATAATTTCTATCTGTCCATCGGTCTATGGGTGAAATGTAGAACTATATTTCAAATCGGTGCCAAACTTCCTCCAAAGGGTCTTCCAAAAGTATCCAACAAATTTATTGTCTCAGTCAGAGATAATACTCTTGGGTAATCCATGTAGTCTGACAATTTCCTTAAAGAAAAGATCTGCTATATGTACTACATTAGATGTCTTTCTATAAGGTATAAAATGTGCCATTTTAGAAAATCTATCCATAACAACAAATATCAAATCATTACCTCTTAATGTCTTCGGTAAGCAAAGAACAAAATCCATACTAATATCAATCCAAGGTTTCTCAAGAACAAAAATTGGTGTATACAATCCAGTATTCTGACTTACTCCTTTTGCAACTTCACAAATTCCACAACTTCTCACAAATTTTGGAACATCTTTATACAATTGTGGCCAAAAGAATTTCTCCTTAATTAAATTCAATGTCTTGTCAACACCAAAATGTCCAGCCAAACCACTACTATGTTTCTCTTTAATCAAATTATTTCTCATTGGTCCTCTTAGTATACACAACTGAATACCTTTAAACAACATACCTTCTTGAATGAAATATTCTTCCCATTTAGTACTTGGTTGATCTTGAATAGGTTCTCTGCACTTTCTCCATGGCTCACAAAAATTCATTAGAATCTCTCATGACATCAAAGCCAAGAACTTCAATTTTCCTCTCAGTCATCAAAGATCTTCTTCTACTCAATGCATCAGCAACTCGGTTAGTAACTCCACTCTTATGCTTTATCACAAATGTATAACTCTATAAATACTCAACGCATTTCATATGTCTCTGATTAAACTTATTCTGACTACCCAAATACTATAAAGCCTTATGATTGGTATAAAAGACAAATTCACTCGGTATCAAATAATGTCTCGATTTCTTCAGGGCTTGAACAATAGCATAGAATTCTTGATCATACACATAATATTTCCTTTTTGCATCATTCAACTTTTCACTAAAGAAAGCAACAGGTTTACCTTCTTGACTCAACACAGCTCCTATTGTACTTCCACTTGCACCACATTCCACTTGAAATACCTTATTGAAATCAAGCAATGCCAAAATAGGAAATTCAGCAACCTTCTGCTTCAAAGTCTCAAAACTTTTATCAGCTCCATGTGTCCACTTGAATTCTCTTTTATCTCCTCGCATAGTCTCAGTCATAGCATTACAAATTGAACTGAAATTCCTAATGAACTTTTGGTGAAAAATTGTCAAACCGTGAAATGATCTTACCTCACTAGCATTCTCAGGTGTAGGCCAATTCAAAATAGCTTCAACCTTTTTAGGATCCATCTTCAAACCATCAGCTAAAATCACAAATCCCCAATTCACAATCTCCTCTTTCATGAATGAACACTTTTTCATATTTATTAGCAACTTTTCTTCTTTCAACCTCTGCAATACTTGTTTAACATGCAACAAATTTTCTTCTCTGGTCTTACTAAATATCAAAATTTCATAAAGGTATACAATCACAAACTTACCCAATAATTTCTTCAAAACTTCATTCATCAACCTCATAAAAGTACTTAGTGCATTAGTTAAACCAAAAGGCATAACCAACCACTCATACAAACCTTCTTTTGTCTTGAAAGAAGTCTTCCATTCATCACCTTCTCTGATTCTGATCTAATGATACCTACTTTTGAAATCATTTTTGGTAAAATACTTTTCTCCAGTCAAACTATCCATTATGTCATCCATTCTTGGTATAGGAAACCTATATTTCACTATTATCTTGTTAATTTCTTTGGAATCAGTACACATTCTCCATTCTCCATTCTTCTTAGGTGCCAATATAGTAGGTACTGCACAAGGACTCAAAATTTTTTGGGATTAAACCTTTCTACAACAATTCTTGGATCTGTTGGTTCAATTCTTGATTCTCAGCAGGTGTCAACCAATGTGGTGCCTTATTAGGTAAACTAGCTCTAGGGATTAGATCCATGTAATGGTCAATGCTTCTCTTTGGTGCCAAACCATCGGGTACATTATCAAAAATAATTTCACTGTACTCAATGAGTAACTTATCAATCTCCTCAAGGACACTATCCTTTGTTTTCTTACTTGGTTTGTAAGGAATCACATCAAAACATACATCATTCTTCTTCAAATCCTTAACAAACTTTATTCCTTTCATTAAGAAAACTTTTACAAACGTGCAAACATTACTAACAAGTTCTTCAATCAAAGGTAACAATATTTGTCTTCTCCCATCAGCCCAAATAGTATATTTATGCAATCTCCCATCATATATAGCATGTCTATCATATTTCCAAGGTTTACCCAAACAAATATGACAACAATCCATAGGCATGATATCACATAACACCTTATCATAGTACTTTCCAATTTTCAAATTTACATAACATTGTTCACTTACCAAGAGTGTATGATCCTCTTTGATCCATGAAATTTGATAGGGCTTCAGATGTTCCAACCTTTTCAACTACAACTTTGTAACCATTTCCTCAAATGCCAGATTCTCTAAGCTACCACTGTCAATGATTACCTTCCAAACTTCATTAGAAAATCTACATCTAGTCTTGAACAAACTTGTCCTTACCAAATTTTCCATATTACTTTCACTCCAAAGTTCTCTCCTTACCATCAAGTTATTTTCCTTCTCAAGTTCATCAGTTTCTCTTCTTGCACTAAAGCATTTCTACTTTTACCGACCTTATTACTTGCATGTGTACACTCAAATGATCTATGTCCTTCTTCTCCACAATTGTAACAAGTTCCTCATGTAGACTAGGCCATCTTTATTTGTTTTTAAAGGCTTAAACAAGAAAATGTTAGGTTTTAATCTAGCATCATATCAATTCAAAACATGAAATCTAAGCTAAGCCACCTCAGATTGAGCCTAAACAGGTGCACCCAAGCACTGTTTGATTTTCTCTCGATCTGGGGATGTGGGTGTGCTCTCAAAACACATGGAGAATGTCCCTAATTCTTTTTAGGATAGAATGGGATTGATTAGATACCACAAGAACCCCATAGTGGCACAAAATAGGTATAGAACACCTGATTGTCCCCTAAGGCCTCAAGGATCCAAATGATGTTGAAATGAAGATTTGATGCAAGGATGATTATGCTAGATAGATTTTAATCCAAATGAAAGATTATAATGATGATATGCTATGTAAAAAAATAAAATAAATTAGGTTCAATCCATTATTCTAAGCTAAGATGTGTTAGAAAAGCTTGAAAGATGAATGAAATCTAACAATTAGGATTGATTGTGCTAGGTCTAGAAGTAAATGAGTATGATAACAATGCATTGAAGATAAAAACTAAGCTAATGGATTTCTCTTGGAAGAGAGGGTATTTATAGGATTTCCTAAGGGCTTGGGTTAGTAAGGAGAGTTAAGGTTTGGAGTTTGGTTAGGTGTTGAGTCAAAGGGATAAGGATTGACTTTAAAAGGTTGAATGGACCAAGATTAGGATAAGGATTTAGGAATTTATAGAAGAGTCTAGGGGTTCTAGGGATTTCTAGAAGATTTCTAGGATTTAGGCTTTTAAATAAATGTTAAATTTATTTAAGGAATGTGACAATATTTATTAACCAATAATTAATAAATAGGGATTAAATATTTAAATTAGATTTAAATATTGTGGGGATGGGATATCTTAATTAAATGTGTTTAATTAAAATAGGAGAAGGGATTAATAACATAAAAACTAATTAATTAACTAATTAATTAATGATGATGTCATTAGGCATTTTCAGAAAATAAAAATAATTTTATTTTCTAAAGGATTTTTAGGTGTCTACACCTCTGGAACCACCTCTACCTCTAGATGAACTTTCACCTTTCCATTCATTCTTGTATTTATCTAGAGTTGTCTTTTCAGGTTCAGATCTATTGTTTTCACCATAAGATCTACCTCTTCCTCTAGGGAATATACCACCTCTACCTCTTTGTCTTTTCTCATGTCTCTTGTTCAAATTCTCAGCTTTCAATGCAAATTGATAAGCCTCTTCAATGTTCTCCAATTTGACCAAACTAATTTCTTCTTGGATGGAAACTCTCAAACCATTCAAGTATCTAGCAATTATTTCCACATCATCTTCATCATGTCTAGATCTGATATCTAATCTATAGAATTCCTCAGTATATACTTTTACCAAGCTATCTTTCTACCTCAAACTTTGCATTCACCTAACTAGGTTAATCTGATAATCACAAGGTAAGAACTTTCCTTTCAATTTATTCACCATTTTATTCCATACCTTGATTTTGTCTTTTCCTTTCCTCTTTCTATCTAACTGAAAATGTTGGCACCACAAGAATGCATGACTTTTCAACTTTGTGCTTGCAATTTTCACCTTCTTTTCCTTAGGTACATTTTCATATTCAAAGTACTTTTCCATCTCAGTGATCCAGTCTACCAATTCATCAAAATCCAATTTTCCAATATACTAAGGAGGATTAAAGTGTGGTGTAGGCTTCAGATTTTTCAAAGCCTTCAACAATCTTTCCTCACCTTGATCCATCATCGGTGCAGGTTCTACATCAACTTGTTCTTCCTTAATTTCATCATCACTAACATCTTCAAGATGTCTTCCTCTTCTTTGGGTTGTTTCAATAGCTTCTAATCTAGTAGCAAGTTGTCTCAACATGTCTGCCAATCCTGGATCTGGATCGCACCTCCCATGAAACATCTTGAAACCCTCTGCAATTGTAGGCTAGATCACAATCTACTACCCCACAAAAAATCATCTAGGGTTTGACAAGAAGGAACCCTCGAACCTAGATTCACAAACCTAGATCCAGATCTCACCTCACTTTGATACCACCTAATGCAAGGGAGGATGGGGAGAGGGGCCAAACTCACACCCTAACTAGATCCACCTTGTAGAGATCACACACAAAAGCAACAAACACACAAGTGAGAGAGAGAATGCAGAACACTTCATATATTTATCTCAATTGATTCATACATGTCGGGCTGTAAGGCCTTCCTAGTTTAGGCCAGATATTACAATTAAGTACATAAGTCCTCCAACATGTGAGGATCTACCAATAATCTATAATCTTCCAACTCTTATCTTCTAACTCCTAAAACTGATGTCCTAAAACTCTAACCAAACAACTATATTTATACAAGAGGCTACCGAACAAGTGAGCCTTCAAATCCACCATCAATGGAAGGAATGACCAGATCTAGGTCCACACACTTCCCAATGATAGATACCATCATTAAATCTATGACCATAATTAATGGCAAGCTTCAGCCTCAATAGAAATCCAAAATAAACAACTCAGTAAGCAAGGATAACCGAGCACCAGACAAGCATCACCGAGCACCAAGGATATTCATCGAGTGCCAGAGAGATAACCAACCAACACTAGTTAACAAAGGAAACTGAGAAACATCGAACCAACTTTGACAAAGAAGGAAGCGAGAAACATAGGAAAACACAAACATGTTTTTGGTGACACAGGATTTCCAAGGACCCGAGATGCTCCTGCATCAATTCCCTTCATAGATCTCTTTCAAATTTTCACAAACTTCATAAAAATACTTCAAAGAAATAACCTTTGCTAATTCAGTCTTTGATAAAGAACTACTAATACCATACATTTCTTTCTCATTCTCCTCATATGCCTCAATTTTGTCTTGAGTGTTAAGACCACTATGAGGATATACATACTTCATCTCCACATGCCTCTAGGTCTTGTAACCAAGGTCTTGCAACCAACCAATACCAAGTAACCTTTCATATGACATTTACATGAAATGTAGTCTAATCCATCAAATGTAGGAATGTTCAATTTATGCACCATCGAATATTTTTTAGGAGGTTAAGATCTTCATTGAGGAACCAAGCTTTGATACCAATTGTTGAAAAGGAAAAATAACTAAGAGGAGGGGTGAATTTGTTATTACCACATAACCTATAAAAAAATTTCTCTATCGGTTAAGTAGCAAACAATAGTATTAACAACTTTAGATTTGTTGGTTAAGAACATCAGATATCCACATAAAATGTAATAGTTAAGAACACAGAAACACCAACATAGAGAACTCTAGGATTTACATGGAAGCCCAAGATGGGAAAAACCATGGAGAAGCCAACTCTCATAAAATGTAAAAATACATATTAAGGTGACACCAATAAGGTAATTTTTGCAAAGGCTCACTGCCAAGTACATAGGTGATGCAAAGGAG
Source organism: Chamaecyparis obtusa (assembly GCA_027943335.1). Classification (NCBI taxonomy): domain Eukaryota; kingdom Viridiplantae; phylum Streptophyta; class Pinopsida; order Cupressales; family Cupressaceae; genus Chamaecyparis; species Chamaecyparis obtusa. Next base: position 37,031 of record BSBK01004400.1, on the reverse strand, counting down.
GAGGGATGAGGGGCCAATGGCACACCCAAATCACCAAACTCCTTGCAGAAACATCACACGGAAGCAAGAACACAAGTAGGGAGAGAGAGAGACAATGCATAGACTTCATATCTTATTCAAAAATAACCTCATACATGTTGGGTTGTAAGGCCTTCCCGGTTATGGCCAAATACCATCAAAATTCAATTACAATAGTCCTCCAACATGAGAGGATTCAACTTTCAGAACCTATCCTTTATCTCCTAAAATTGATCTAACTACCCCCATACAACTACAACATACTTCTTTATTTATACAAGAGGCTACCAAAACAAGTTGGCCTTTAGATCCATCATTGGAGAAGGAAACAACCAGATATAGGTCCACACACTTCCCAATGATCAATGTAACCATTAACTCCATGACCCAAATTAAATGCACAAGTCAGCCTCAACAAAAATCCAAACTAAACCACTCAATGAGAAAGATTACCGAGCAACAGGAAATTAACTCGGTGAACCAACTGAGCCAACTCATTGAATGAAGGAACCGAGTAAAAACCAAGCCTTGTCGGTGAAAATAGGAATACATCACCAAGAGCCCAAAAGAAACTACCAATCACAACTAACAACTCTAACATGTTTTTGGTGATACAAGATTGCCAAGAACCCAAGATGCTCCTGCATCAGACACCTGGGGTTGTTCTGAGATGATTCTTTAAATCATGTAGCAAGTATAACCCAAGTTGAATCCAAATCAGATTGTGTAATCATTTAAATTTCTTTAATCCATATGTTCTTCCACTTTACCAAATATTCCATGTATGCTTTTCCTCTTGTGCTTCTGCCAACTCTTTGTTCCAAAATCTTCTCAACTTCTTTTTTTTGTTTCTTAGGATAATCATTCAATACTTTCATTTCTTCATTAGATTCATGATATTCATACAATTCTACAATGTTGAATATAGGTGATATATCCATGTCATCAGGTAACTCAATCTCATAAGCATTTCCACTGTCAAACTTCATCAATATCTTGTAGGGACCAAATTTCTTCATTTCCAATTTTCCATAGGTTCCAACAGAAAAGCTGCCTTTCTTCAAGTGTACGATAACTTCATCCCCAACTGCAAAAGTCTTATGTCTTCTTGATGTATCTGCTCTATCCTTATATTTTTAATTACTATGTTGCAACTTATGTTTTACTTCCTCATGCAATGTCTTCATGAACTCAGCAAATTCTTCTCCTTCAGCACTTCTCTTTTCTTTGCCAACAATGTTTTTCAAGTCTAATATACCTCTCAGTTGTATGTCATTAACAATCTCAAAAGGTGTTTTCTTGGTACTCCTATTCACTCAATTATTGTATGCAATCTCTTCTTGTGCCAACATATAATCCCAATTACTCAGTTTATCTCCAACTAAGCATCTCAACAAATTACCAAAACTTCTATTCACAACTTTTGTCTATCCATCAGTCTATGGGTGAAATGTATAACTATACCTCAACTTAGTACCCAACTTTTTCCAAAGAGTCTTCCAGAAATAACAAACAAACTTACTATCTCAGTCAGCTATGATACTCTTCGGTAATCCATGCAATCTAAAAATTTCCTTAAAGAAAAGATCTGTTATATGTACTACATCTGATTTTTTTCTACAAGTTATGAAATGTTCCATTTTAGAAAATCTATCCACACCAACAAATATAGAATCATTACCTCTTACTATCCTCAGTAAGCCAAGAACAAAATCCATACCAATATCAATCCAAGGTTTCTCAGGAACAAATATTGGTGTATACAATCTATTGTTCTAACTTACTCCCTTTGCAACTTGACAAACTCCACAAATTCTCACAAATTTATAAACATATGTATACAACTATGGCTAAAAGTACCTCTCCTCAAGAAAATTCACTATTTTGGCAATGCCAAAATGTCGAGCCAAACCACTACTATGTTTCTCCTTTATCAAATTATCTCTCATTGATCCTCTTGATATACACAACTGAATACCTTTAAACAACATACCTTCTTGAATGAAATAGTCTTCCCATTTAGTACTCGGTTGACCTTGAATAGGTTCTCTGTACTTTCTCCATGGCTCAGAAAAATTAGGGTTAGTTTCATATAAATCTTTCATGTCATCAAAACCAATAACTTCAATTCTCATTTCAGTCATCAAAGATATTCTTCTACTCAATGCATCAGAAACTCGATTAGTGACTCCACTCTTATATTTTATTAAAAATGTATAACTCTACATATATTCAACCCATTTCATATGTCTCTGATTCAAATTATTCTGACTACCAAAATATTGTAAAGCCTTATGATTAGTATACAACACAAATTCACTTAGTATCAAATAATGTCTCCATTTCTTTAGGGCTTGAACAATAGCATATAAATCTTGATCATACATAGAATATTTCCTTTTTGCATCATTCAATTTCTTACTAAAGAAAGCAATAGGTTTACCTTATTGACTCAACACATCTCCTATTGCATTACCACTTGCATCACATTCAACTTGAAATACCTTATTGAAATTAGGTAAAGTTAACACAAGAAATTCAACAACCTTCTGATTCAAAGTCTCAAAACTTTTATTAGCTCCATGTGTCCATTTGAATTCTCTTTTATCTCCTCTCATAGTCTCAGTTATAGCATTACAAATTGAACTGAAATTTCTGATGAACTTTCGGTAAAAACTTGTCAAACCATGAAACTATCTTACCTCACTAGCATTTTCAAGTGTAGTCCAATTCAAAATAGCTTCAACCTTTTTAGGATCCATTTTCAAACCATCAGATGAAATCAAAAATCCCAAATACACAATCTCTTATTTCATGAAGGAACACTTTTTCAAATTAATCTTCAACTTTTCTTCTTTCAGTCTCTGCAATACCTATCTAATGTGCAAAAAATGTTCTTCTCTAGTCTTACTAAATATCAGAATGTCATCTAGGTATACAATCATAAATTTACCTAATAATTTCTCCAAAACCTCATTCATCAATATCATAAAAGTACTCGGTGCATTAGTTAAACCAAAAGGCATAACCAACCACTCATACAAACCTTCTCTTGTCTTGAAAGAATTTTTCCATTCATCACCTTTGATTCTAATCTGATGATATCCACTTTTCAAATCAATTTTAGTAAAATAATTTCCTCCACCCAAACTATCCATTATGTCATCCATTCTCAGTATAGGAAACTTATATTTCACTATTATCTTGTTGATGTCTCTGGAATCAGTACACATTCACTGCTCTCCATTCTTCTTAGGTTCTCATATAGTTGGTACTGCACATGGACTCAAACTTTCTCGATTCAAACCTTTCTACAATAACTCTTGGATTTATCAATTAAGCTCCTCATTCTCAATATGTATCAACCGATGTGGTGCTTTGTTCACAAAACTAGCTCCAGGAATCAGATCCATACAATGATCAATGTTTCTCTTTAGTGGTAAACCATCGAGTACATTATCAAAAATGATCTCCTTATACTCGGTGAGTAATTTATCAACCTCTTTAGGGACACTATCCACTATTTTCTCACTTGGTTTTTTAGGAATCACAACAAAACATACATCATTCTTCTTCAAATCCTTAACAAACTTTCTTCCTTCCATCAAATAAACTTTCATAGATGTACAAACATTACCAACAGATTATTCAATAAAAGGTAACAAGATTTGTCTTCTTCCATCAGCCCAAATGGTATATTTATGCAATCTTTCATCATGTATATCATGTCTATCATATTTCCAAGGTCTACCCAAAAAAATATGAGAAAATCCATAGGCATGATATCACATAACACCTTATCATAGTACTTGCCAATTTTCCAATTCACATAACATTGTTCACTTACCAATAGTGTATGCTCATCCTTGATCCATGAAATTTGATAGGGCTTTGGGTTTTTCAACCTTTCCAATTGGAAATTTGCAACCATTTCCTCAAATGCCAGTTTCTTTGAGCTTTCACTATTAATGATTACCTTCTACACTTCATCAACAACTCTGTATCTAGTCTTGAACAAACTTTTCCTTATTAGATCTTCCTTATTAATTTCACTCCATAGTGTTCTTCTGACCATCAAGTTCTTTTCTTTCTTTGGTTCAGTCAGTGAGTCTTCTTGCACCAAATCATTTCTACTTTTACTGACCTTCTTTCTTGCATGTGTACACTCAAATGATCTATGTCCTTCTTCTCCACAATTGTAACAAGTTCCTCAAAACCCAACTTTGGTATAACCACCTCAGTAGTTATTGCTTCTTCCTCTAGAAGAACTTTGACCTTTCCACTCGGTCTTATTTTTATCTTGATTTGTTTTGTCTTTATTAGATCTATGTTTTTCACCATAAGATCTACCTCTTCCCCTAGGGAATCTACCACCTCTTCCTCTTTGTCTTTTCACATGTCTTTTGTTCAATTTCTCCTCAACTTTCAAGGCAAACTAATAGCTTCTTCAATACTTTCTAACTTGACCAAACTGATATCCTCTTGAATAGAAACTCTTCACCCATTCAAGTATATAGAAATTATTTCCACTTCATCCTCAACATGTCCAAATCTAATGTCTAATCTATATAATTTCTCAATATAGTCTTTTACCGAGCTATCTTTATTCTTCAAACTTTGCATTCTCCTAACTAGGTTAATCTGATAATCACAAGCTAAGAACTTGCCTTTCAACTTATTCACAATCTTATTCCATACCTTGATTTTGTCTTTTCCTTTCCTTTTTCTATCCAGTTGTAGATGCTCCCACCACAAGGATGCATGACTCTTCATTTTTGTGCTCTCAATTTTCACCTTCTTTTCCTCAGAAATATTTTTATACTCGAAATATTTCTCCATCTCAGTTATCTAATCCATCAACTCATTGAATCCATCCTACCACTGTATTCAGGAGGATTGACATGTGGTTTGGACTTCAAGTTTTTCAATGCCTTCAAAATTCTTTCTTCACCTTGATCCATCATAGGTGCAGGTTTTTCTTCACCTTGTTCATCTTCAACTTCTTCATCACTAACATCCTCAATATGTCTTCATCAGTGCTAGGCTATCTCAACAACTTCTAACCTAGCAAAAATTTATCTAAGCATGTCTACCAATCTTGGATTTGCATCTCACTGTTAGAAAGTAAAGTCCACCAAGATAACTGAGAGGGGGGGGGGGGGGGTGAATCAGTTATCAGATAATTATAAATTTTAACATCTTCAATAGCATTTAACCATGTAAGCAATGCAATTACTAACCATACAAAGATATTCATACACAATGACACAATAACACAAGATATGTTGACTAGGGAACCTCTTGATCAAAGAGTAAACCCCGGTGGGAATGATGCCCACAAAAGATGCACTAGTATGAATATTCCTTGTGAGAGGATCGACTCTGTTATGAGTCTTATGAAATACATTTAGTACATATAAATCCCTGTTAAAATATTCTAACCCTGTTAAGAGTTATGGAAGATAGAAGGACCCACTGCCCAAACAGCTTCAGTGTAAGATCACTGAACACACTATCCAAATAACCTTAATATTATTCAGTAGAATAATATGAAATATGTTACCTCCTTACTATGCCAAACCATACTCACTTTTACATCAGAGCTCAATTCCAGATCTCTATACTTTGCATGTCTTCCTTCACAATTTCACTTTCACAACCTCTTAGGCTCTTTTCTTCACTTCATGCTTACATTCACATGCAACCAAACCATGCTCACACTTCTTTTATATTACAACTCCATTAAATAAGGAAAAACATTCCTTCCTTTATACCACACTCAAATAATTACAAATGAGTCGGCACACAATTACAAAATAAAAGTTTCCATAAGCTACATCAGAATTACACAAAACCGTCGGCTTCCAACTCTTCACTCGTGTGACCTCAAAGTTTGTGATATGAACCATGTCACCATCAATGTTTCTTAAACTTCCCTTTAACTATGCAAAACCAGATTCCATCCTGATTAGGAGATATCATCCGATTTCCACAAACCGCTACTCAGGAACAATGCCTGAATACTGCTTTTACCAAATTGCTCATAACTTTCATGAATCAATGAATTACTATCTATGCTCTTAACCATAGACATATAACATATCAAATAGTATAACCTCAACATTTCATAGCTCCAACTACAATATCCCACATGCGCTAATCAAAACACTGTCTACTTCTCTGCTAGTCTCCAGAAGATCACTGTGTTGACATCAATGACAATCATAGTCATGAATGCAACAAAAACTACTACAGAATGACTTCCAACATCCATCATTCATTCCTAACAATCTCCCCCATTGGCATTGATGGAAACATAGATGAAAAACATCCAATGTTCCAAAAATCCAATACTATTGCACTACTGCACTAATACTCTGAAAGTTCTTCAAATCTTCTTCATCAATCAAATCTTGCTTCGTTATCCTATTAAGTTCTCTCCAATAGATGTTATATATTTTTTTTCATGTATACTTCTCCCCCATTGACATCAATGATAGAAATTTCATCACTATGTCAACAATAACTCAATGTCCAAAGACACTGTTTTAGAAAATACATTCACAAGAGTCCTCATGACTCAGCTCAAATACACATACTCCCCCATAGAGGAAGTACCAACATCTAATCCAAAAAAAGATAGGGCTCATATACAACTAGACGGATGCAATCAACTACATCATTACTCAAAAGTAGGCTGGGGCATCACTCCAAGCATACCTCTTAGATACTCAAATGCATCCTTAGGCAAAGGCTTTGTAAATATGTCTGCTATATGTTCCTTTGTGCTTATGTACTCCAATTGGACTTCTTTCTCAACAACTTTCTCTCTTACAACATGATACTTGATCTCTATATGCTTAGTTTTAGAATGCAATATAGGATTCTTAGACATATTGACTATGCTGGTGTTGTCACAATGTATGACAACAAGCTCAACAAACTTAATTCCAATATCCTTCAGCATCTGCTTCATCCAAATTATCTAGTTACAATTGTTTGCTGCTACTACATATTTTGCTTTTGCTGTACTCTGTGAAATACAATTTTGCTTCTTGCTTAACCATGAAACCAACCTTCCTCCAAGAAAAAAGGCTCCACCACTGGTGCTTTTCTTATCATCAACACTACCTCCCCAATCAGCATTTGTATATGCACATAGGGTGAAATCATCAAATTTTTCATACCATAATCCATAGTCCATTGTGCCTCTTAAATATCTCAATATTCTCTTTACTACTGCATAATGTGACTCTCTAGGTTCATCTTGAAATCTTGCTACCATTCCAACTGAATGTTGTATATCTGGTCTAGTGTGTGTTAAGTACTGTAATCCTCCAATCATGGATCTATATTTCTTCTGCTCAACTATTGGTGTTTCATCTTTGCTAGATAGTTTATGTCCTATAACCATAGGTGTTCCAACTGGTTTACAGTTCTCCATTCCAAATCTTCTCAGCAAATCATTCAAGTACTTTGTCTGGCTAACAAAGATACCATCATTGTTCTATGTTATTTTTAATCCCAAAAAGTATTTCATCTCACCAATCATGCTCATTTCAAATTTAGTCCTCATTTCATCTGCAAATTTGTCACTAGCTTCATCTTCTCCTCCAAAGATAATGTCATCAACAAAAATAACTATAACTAACAATCCATTTTCAATTTATTTTGTGTACAGATTACTATCTTCTGCTCCTTTAGTAAATCCCAATTTTAACAAATACTTATCCAATCTAGCATACCAAGTTCTAGGTGCTTGCTTTAGTCCATATAAAGCTTTCTTCAGTTTACATACCATATCTCCTTCTTGATTGAAAGGAAAACCTTCAGGCTGCTCAATGTAGACTTCTTCTTCCAATTCACCATTCAGAAATGCAAACTTCACATCCATCTGATACACTTTGAATTTCTTAAAAGCTGCATAAGCCAAAAATATTCTTACTACTTCAAGTCTTTCCACAGGTGCAAAAGTTTCTTCATAGTCAATTCCTTCTTGCTGTGAGTATCCTTTACAAACTAATCTTGCTTTGTTTCTTACTAATTCTTATTCATTCATCTTATTTTTGAATACCCATTTAGTTCCAATCACATTCTTGTCTTTAGGTCTAGGGACCAATTCACATGTCTTGTTCTTTTCAATTTGATCTAGTTCTTCTTTCATAGCATTGATCCAATATTCATCTTCACAAGCTTCATTAGTAGACTTAGGTTCAATTTGAGAAATCAAACATAAATTTACGTTATTTCTAGTCATAACTCCTCTGTCCAAACTTCCAATAACTTGCTCAACAGGATGATGTCTAGATAGATACATGTTCAGTGTCATAATCACAGATCTTGCTTCAACTATAGATTCTTATCTAGATTCTTCTCTGGTTTCTTCTCTAGATTCTTCTCTGGTTTCTTCTGCAATATGATTCTCATTCAACAATTCACTATTAGTCTCATAGAATAATTTAGTAGTTTCAATGTTAGGCTGAGGATTAGCTTCTTCATCAGATTCATAATCAAGCATTCTTTCCTGAATTTTAAACTTCTCATCAACTTTAACATTTGCGCTCTCAACAATAGTTTTAGTTCTCTTATTGTAACATCTATATGCTTTTCTCTTCAAAGAATATCCAAGAAAAATACCTTCATCACTTCTAGGATCAAACTTTCCAATATCATCATCTCTCTTTATATAACCTTTGCTTCCAAAAATTCTAAAATACTTAACTAAGGGTGCATGCCCAAACCATAATTCATAAGGTGTCTTATCTATATCTACTCTGATTTGTACTTTGTTCATTGTATATACTATTGTATTCACTGCTTCTCTCCAAAATGTCTTCGCCAAGTTATTCTCAAATAACATAGCTCTTGCTGCTTCAATTACTAGCCTGTTTCTTCTTTCTACAATACCATTTTGTTTAGGTGTTCTAGGGGCTGAAAACTATCTCTTAATACTATTCACTTCACAAAAAGTGTTAAACTCTCTAGAAGTAAATTCTCCACCTCTATCAAATCTCAAACATTTAATCTTCATTCCAAATTCATTCTCAACTTTATTCTTAATGATCTTAAACTTATCAAATGCTTCAGATTTTTCTTTTAGAAATGCAATCCACATCATTTTTGTAAAATCATCAACAAGAATCATAAAATACCTTTCTCCATAGAATCCTCTAGTCCTAGTAGGACTGCTCAAGTCTATATGAACAATCTCCAACTTCTCTGCCGATGTGAACTTCTTACTAGGAAATGAACTTCTCTTCTACTTAACCATCACACATTCTTTGCAAATCATGTTAGTAAGCTTCATAATTTTAGGTAAATTCCTTACTACAAGTGTAGTACTCACTTTCACAATGTTATCAAAGTTTATATGACAAAACCTTCTATTCCATAACCAACTATCATCAATTTTAGTAATCAAGCATGTTATCTCAGTAGGATTCAACTGAAATACATTACCTCTGGTTCTAGATCCAGTTCCAATTAGATTTCCATCTTTATCCTTTATCACACAAGTTTTCTCAGTAAACCAAACTTGATATCCCTTATCCACTAACTGTCCAACACTCAAAATATTATGTTTCAATCCATCAACAAAGTAAACATCATCAGTATTAGTCTTTCCATCAAGAGTAATAGATCCTATACCTTTAATCAAACAAGGTGCGTTGTTACCAACTCTAACAACTCCTCCATCATAATTGTTAAACTTTATGAACTTCTTCATATCTCTAGTCATATGATGTGAACAACCACTGTCTATAATCCAATCAGCTTTCTTTTCAACTTGGGAAACTAATGCTTTTTCTTCTTTAACATCAGATTTAGAATTTTCTTCTTTAATTACTACAAATCCTATTTCATCATTATTCTCAGTATCATTTTCACTCAAAGTTCTTTCTATACTAGCTTCAAGATCTTCATCATTAGCATAATAACATTCCTTAGATCTTCTAGGCTTGAAATTATTTATGTACTTCTTAACTCTCTTAGGACATTTAGATGCAAAATGACCATATTCTTGACAAGTCCAACATTTAAAAATTTTCTTACCGTCTGGTTCTCTTTTCACAAGCAAGTCAATACCTTCTTCAATCTTCTTATCTTCTTCATTTCTAGATCTGCTATTGCTAGCATAATCTCCACTCACACTGGTACTTCTTGAAAAAGTAGGACGAATACTAAGAGCACTGAATGTTGTCTCCATTCTAGGTAAGTCTCCTGATAACCTCAGGTTTATCTCTACTGCTTCCAATCTTCCAAGAAGAGTCTCTCTTGTAAAGTTTGTAGTACAAGGTATAACTTGTTCAATCATCTGTGTCATCTTCTTAAATAGAGGAGTCAATGTCCTCAGAATTTTCCATATCACTTCATTCACTATCTTTGATCCTCCACAAGATTTTATCCCTGCAACAATTTTTGACATTCTACCAATATAGCTTCTAATAGATTCATCTTCCATCATTCTAATATCTTCAAATGCACATATCCAATTATGTAATCTAGCTCTTTTCGCATGTTCATCACCTTCAAAAGTAGAGTGTAAAGCTTTCCAAATTTCATTAGATTTCTTAAAGCATTTTACCTGACTATATTCATTCTATGGAAGTGTTGTTAAGAGTGCTTCTCTTGCAAGTATGTTACACATGAATAGATCCACCTCATCTTTAGAACTTGTTTCAAGACTGTCTTCTTCAATTATAGTTCTTTCATTCTTTGTAATCAACCAATAGCCTGGTCCTAAACACAATAGATGTGTCTTCATCTTTTCCTTCCAGCTGTCAAAATTTACTCCATCAAACTTAGGGCTTTCTTTCCTGAAATTCACCATGGATCTCCTTAAGCTGTTAAACTTTCCTTTCAAGGACATGTCGCTCTAATACCAATTGCTAGAAAGTAAAGTCCACCAAGATAATTGAGAGGGGGGGGTGAATCAGTTATCAAATAATTATAACTTTTAACATCTTCAATAGCATTTAACCATGTAAGCAATGCAATTACTAACCATACAAAGATATTTATACACAATGACACAATAACACAAGATATGTTGACTAGGGAACCTCTTGATCAAAGAGTAAACCCCGGTGGGAATGATGCCCACAAAAGATGCACTAGTATGAATATTCCTTGTGAGAGGATGGACTCTGTTAGGAGTCTTATGAAATACATTTAGTACATATAAATCCCTATTAAAATATTCTAACCCTGTTAAGAGTTATGGAAGATAGAAGTACCCACTACCCAAACAGCTTCAGTGTAAGATCACTGAACACACTGTCCAAATAACCTTAATATTATTCAGTAGAATAATATGAAATATGTTACCTCCTTGCTATGCCAAACCATACTCACTTTTACATCAAAGCTCAATTCCAGATCTCTATACTTCGCATGTCTTCCTTCACAATTTCACTTTCACAACCTCTTAGGCTCTTTTCTTCACTTCATGCTTACATTCACATGCAACCAAACCATGCTCACACTTATTTTATATTAAAACTCCATTCAATAAGGAAAAAAATTCCTTCCTTTATACCACACTCAAATAATTACAAATGAGTCAGCACACAATTACAAAATAAAAGTTTCCATAAGCTACATCAGAATTACACAAAGCTGTCGGCTTCCAAATGCAATATCTCTTCACTCGTGCAACCTCAAAGTTTGCACTATGAACCACATCACCATCAATGTGTCTCAAACTTCCCTTTAACTACACAAAACTAGATTCCATCCTGATTAGGAGATATCATCCGATTTCCACAAACCGCTACTCAGGAACACTGCCTAAATGCTGCTTTTACCAAAATGCTCATAACTTTCATGAATCAATGAATTACTATCTACACTCTTAACCATAGACATATAACATATCAAAGAGTATAACCTCAACATTTCATAGCTCCAACTACAATATCCCATGTGCGCTAATCAAAACATTGTCTGCTTCTCTGCTAGTCTCCAGAAGATCACTGTGTTGACATCAATGACAATCATAGTCATGAATGCAACAACAACTGCTACAAAATGACTACCAACATCCAGCATTCATTCCTAACACTCACCTCCCATGAACCATCTTGGAACCCTCTGCAATTTTAGGTCAGATCACAATCTTCCACCCTACAACAATTATCACCTAGGGTTAATAAGAAGGAACCATCGACCTAAATTCACAAATTTAGATCCAGATCTAACCTCACTCTGATACCACCTAACACAAGGGAGGAGGAATGAGCAGCCAATGACACACCCAAATCACCAACCTCCTTGCAAAAACATCACATGAAAGTGAGAACACAAGCAAGGAGAGAGAGAGAATGCAAATACTTCATATCTTATTCAGAAATAACCTCATACATGTTGGCTTGTAAGGCCTTCTTGGTTATGGCCAAATACCGTAAGAATTCAATTACAATAGTCCTCCAACATGTGAGGATTCAACTTTCAAAACCTATCCTTTATCTCCTAAAACTAGTCTAACTACCCCCTTACAACTACAACATACTTCTTTATTTATACAAGAGGCTACCAAAACAAGTCAACCTTCAGATCCATCATTGGAGAAGGAAATGACCAGATCTAGGTCCACAAACTTTCCAATGATCAATGTAACCATTAACTCTGTCACCAAAATTAAATGCATAAGTCAGCCTCAACAAAAATCCAAACTAAACCACTCGGTGAGAAAGATTATTGAGCAATAGGAAATTAACTCAGTGAACAAACCGAGCCAACTCGGTGAACAAAGGAACCGAGCCCCATCGATGAAAATAGGAATACATCACCGAGAGCCCAAAAGTATCTACCGAGCACAACTAACAACTCTAACATGTTTTTGGTGATACAGGATTGCCAAGAACCTGAGATTATCCTGTATCAATAGGGCTCACTACCGATACACAATAAGGCTCACTTCCAACACAACAAGGCTCACTATTGATATGACAAGGCTCACTGTTGATAGAGAGAGGCTCACTATAGATACAAAGAGGATCACTACTGATACAAAGAGGCTCACTACCAAAGTATTTGAAATAAAATTTAATCCATCACTAAAATCATTGTCACGCAATCAATAACAAGTAGATCTACAGAAATAGATTTGCAATCACTTTGCATACAAGAAAAACATAAGCCACTTCTCTTGTTCCAACAATATTCCTCGCCCTTCTTATATTACTTGATGCCACCAACCATGTTGGCCAAACACAATTTGAAATAGGTCACACCAAGACATTCATGTGGTGGTAAGGAATGAGATGTGGACCACCTTGACTAATATAACTTTCTTTACACATGTCAACACGTAAAACTATCTCCAAAGCCATCAGTTTCAACGATCAAAATGAACATGTTACATAACAAAACTGGGACTAAAATGGACATGCTCTAAAAATGACCAACCCAAACAACCAATCCACCAAATGTTGCAAACAAAGTAGAATTATCACTAAATGGTGAACACTTCTACCAAGACATGCATCCTATCAGTACAACAACTGATATCACCAAACTATTGGTACACAACAATTGATAAAACAAGAACATGAACATGCATAGAATATGTTGACATCAATGAAAATAGCATGAATAGAATCAAATTCACATTTTAATAGTTAGTATCGTCAAATCTCAAAATATCCTTATTAAAGACTTCCATCCCAGATCACCTCAAGTGAATAAGTTTCCCAAAGAGGAACTAGCTCTGATACCAATTGATGTAAATATAGATACACGCAACTGAGGAGAGGGAGGGTGAATTAGTTGTGTCCAAAACTCCACAAACTTAAAAAATTAACAAAACTTTAACTTTAAACCTCAAATATGATAGATAAATAATGAAGCACAAATCCACACACATTAGGAAAACATAACACCAAAAAAAATTTCATGGAAACTTGTTTAAGGGAAAAACCACAATGGGGATGAACCCACAAGATGATGTACTCTATTGAAAGAATTGTACTCCATTAGGAGTATTAAAATGGGAATGCACATGCATTCAAGCACAGTTCCTAGAGCTCACTCCTCAAATACAAAAGGGAATTCTCACTACATTACAATAACTTGGATTATAGCCATCCACATATCATGAACTGGATTTAATAACATCTTTAACATGCCAAGGTTAGTTCTATTGAAGTACATATACAACTTTATTTTCTACACCATATCTTTTCCTTCACAAGATGTTTACCTTCAACACATTTGTATCTAAACGATCCACATATTCACACTTGTACACCCACATGATCACAAGATCATTACATTTATACAATTCATCAACCTTGAAAAAAAAGGGTAAACTAAACTTTCACCACCTAATTATAAAATTACAATCATATGAAACATAATATTTATAGTGAACCAATCCATGTTGACTAAGACATATCTTAGACCATTAAAACCATCCTTAAAATACACTAAGCATCTAAAGATCACACCTTGAACATCTGCAACATGCTACATCACCAAATCAAACAAGAACATGAAGATCATGAACTCACCAATTGAAAATCACCAAATGTGAGAACCATGATCAATGCGAACCACCGATACAATAGAAGTATGGTATAGAAACATCTACAAGAATCATGAATAACTTTAGGAACATCAACTCAAATCTCTAAAATCATTAGCATCTCTAAACCAAACCTCAAGAACAAAATAGTAATGACTTTCAACCAAGAAAAATATCTTTCGAACCTCCAAGTCATGAACTAAATGCATTGAGGAAACACATCAATGTCCCAAAAATGTTACACATATCCACATATGAAAATATTACAATGTCAAACCATACCAAACCAAATGTTGTCACACTGTCACCACAGAACAATTGAAAATACTAGTTTCAACATAGAAATCCATAAATCACTCAAATCATCATGCAAACCTATGAGAGTTGAACTAAATCAACTCCATACATCCCACAACACATTGATACCATCCATAGATTTTGATCTTCAATACACATATTGCACAGAACCAAACATCTCACTTAGCATCACAAGAACACTATCTCAAACGGTAGAAATATGTTGACGTCAATGACTAAACATCAATGGCAACACATATATGCATATTATTCAAACAGGTCAAATCCTTTTCTTATGAAAATTATTCTTTATTTTTCTGAAAAACTTAACATAGTGTCTGAAGTGCACATCAAAAAATTCATAGTTAGATTTAGTATTTTGAAAAATCCTTTTGTATAAAGATAGTTAAGAGTGAGATAGAAGTTGTCTATTTTCTTGTCATCTTTTGTTGAGTTTTTTTTTTATAATTTTTTGAAGTGGGCACATCCTAAAAATTAGAATCTTTTTTCATACACAAAACGTAAATTGCATAAAAATAATAAAAATACAATTTTTTAAAAAAAAGTGTAAAGAAAAATAATATATTTTTTTAAAAAAATTTGGTCAAATGGATCAAAAGTTATTAAAAACAATGTTACACATATGTTTCTGAGAACTATAGAGGCATTTGTAAAAAAATAGAAAAAATTTAATATGCTAATGTTTTCCAAAAATAGAAAAAATGATATGGTTAGAAAGCTCAAAACTTGTGTAAAATTATGGTGGTAATTTTACAAATACCCAATTGATGACATGTAAACCTGGTGATGATGAATTTTAGAAACTATTTTGGAAGAAAAAAAAAACATGTGAAAAGGGAGAGATGGAGGGAAATAAAGCTCTCAAGCCTCTGTTACTCCTATTTGAGCATTAAAGGATTTTCATTAGTATCAATCAGTTATTCATTCGGTAAAGGAGATAAATAGGACAGTCAGTCAACCACATAAAGCCTACACACTGAGAAATATACAAGGCAGATCTCTAAGTTAACTAAAGAAGGGTTTGATCGAGTACACTCACTGAGTGATAGACAATTACTAAGTACCGAGCATACTGATCACCGACCATTCATTTGAACTGATAACTAGTAATTTACCGAATGAAGAATGTAGTGATTACCAAGTATAACAGGAAATGACATAGTAATCTGAAATGGTGCAAACATCTATGCAAATGGTTCACACTGATTAGGAAAATGGTTTACCAAGATTGAGACATAATTAACTATGGATGTAATCATTAATATATTGATGATTCCAATGTAATGTTAGATCTAGGTTATTTTGTTACACCATTGATCTTAGGTTTTCTAAGATGTTGTAAACCCTAATTAGGTCAAGTTAGTTTGATATAAAATTTGTAAAGATGTCAATATGAACATGTATCATGAAGGAGTAGCTGCACTAAGAACATCAGGAGATCAGACAAAGGGTTTTTGACAGAAGGTTTGAAACAAGGATTCATTTTTTCAGAACACACACAAGGCTACCGAGCAAAACATAAGGAAACATACATCACTATGAGGTGATATCTATTTGGTATTTCACATATCTGAATCAGGAAAGATTAAGTTGCTATTTATAGATACATTTACTATTACCTTTTAACCATTGTAGCATATCCAAAATCTCTTAAAAGAGTGGACTTAATAGTTCTTGTTTAAATTTCTTAACTGAGTACACACATGTATTGTGTTTTTAAAATCCTCTAACTAAGTAGATCTATTCGATCTAATTGTTACTCCTAACAGGGTAAGATCATCAGAATTGATCACAATTTGTAGCCTTAATTGGCATACTTTGTTACTACAGTAGTGAAGATTTGTGGGTGTCATCCCCACAGTAGTTTTTACCTTCTTACAAGGGTTTCTGCGATACCAAAATATCTATGTTATGAGTATGAATTTTTATGAATGGTTTATTGTTTAGATTACATGCAAATTACATTTTTCAATTACTTGAATGTATGTTTTAGACAATGGATTTAGTCAGTTAAATGTTATCTACTACTACAAAGTTTTAGTCTTGAAAATTTTTGAAGATGGTACTAATTCACCCCTCCCCTCTTGTTACTTATCTCTCCATAATCCAAACAATTGGTATCAGAGCTAGATCTCTTGTTAAGAAAGTTTAATCACTGAAGAGGAAAGATCTAAGGATGGAAAGATATAAGCTAGATAAGACTATTGAGAATCAAAGATTACAGATACAAATCTTTATTGAACAATTCAAGGAAGCCAAAGAAGAACTGAAGAAGTTACTGATCAGAAGGAAGGATGTGGAAATTCGGTATAATGAAACTAGTTATCATGAAGAAGAGATAGATGATCCATTTGAGGCATCTAGATCTGGATCTGGTAGCATATTTGATGCATTTGAAGGTGTGTGATGATGAATATCACCTTCATGAAATTAAGATCTAATAGAAACAATTGAAACTAAATACAATGCAAATCTAATTAGAATTGAAACTATAATCGATAACATCTCATGGTTCTCTACAAAGAAGTGGTAAGTGAAGCTCTCAACTCAAATCCTCACTAGTGACACCTCTAAAATGAGAAATTATGCTTCTACTATGCTTCTAAAATGCTCATTCAATGCTTAATCTAGCTCAAATTGCAAACTACAATGATAATTACTCTAAATGCTCTTAATTGCTCTTAGAATGCACTCAAATGCCTATAGTAACAATGCTTTGCAAATGAAGTTCTAAGATGGAAATGCTCTCCAAAATGCCTCATATTTATAGTAAATGTCCAAGGGTAGGGGGTAGAGTGAAGTAATCATGGTTAACCCTTGGTTGAGTCAAATACTTTGCTTTGTTCATAAATGGGGGGACAAATGAGGGGACAATCCTTTAAATGGTTTCAAAGCTTTGGACAATTTAAATGTTTGAGTGATTTGTGTCTTTTTGTCCTCAATTCTCATTGGTTCATCAACTTTGTTGAAAGAAATTAGGATTTATTGAATTCAATTAATTAATTAAATTTAGCCATGTAAGGGTAATGGGTTCATTTTGATTTTTGATTAAAACAACTATACAATTAATTGATTAAAATCAATTATATAGTGTTTTGGTCCCTTTAAGCTTTGATTTAATTATTTAACATCATTATTTAATTTCTCCTTTTCTTTAATTGATTTTGTCCCACTTTATTTAATTATGTCCATTTTAATTGATTTGATCCATTTTGATGATTTAGTGCATTTTATTGATTTTAAGCCATTTTATTGATTTTTGCAATTTAAAAGCACTTGTCCAATTTTGCATGTCTATAGAAGGAACCATATCAGATCTATCTGAAAAGAATCTACATCTTACTAAATAAGTGAAATCTCTATAGATCGGTCAAGAGACACAAATGGTTAGGATGATTGATGAACAATGCAAGGCAAGAAGAACAAGAAATAAACTTGGCTATTGAAGATAGGAGACAAATGAATGATAAGCTACTAGAGAAGGAATCTAAGATACTAAGACTCACTGAGCGTCACTTTGAAATCTCCAATAAAATGGTTGTCATAATTTAGGAAGTCAACTGAGTAAACATTGAGCTTACAAGGAAACTAGAAGACATTGGTAAATTAAGAGAGGAAAATGAAAGATTGAAGAATGATGTAAAAATGCAACAAAAACATAATGAGATGATCAAGAAAGCTAAAGACAGTACTAAAAGAATGGATGAATTTATGATTAGTTAGAAAAGAATTGACAACATAACTGGTTTAGGCTACACCGAGCAGGGAGAGTCATCAAGACAAGTTGAAAAAAAGAATTCCTATACTAATCCAAGGCCAAAGAAGCTATAATGTTATCATTGTGGAAAATCAGGCCACGCATCGAATGTTTGCAGAAGTAAAGAAAAAGGTATTCATAAATCTATTCCTAAATTTAATGGCTATTTCTATAACTATAATAAGTATGGACATCAAGCACATGAGTGCATATCAAAGTTGAATAGGACACCCAAAAACCCTTACATGGAGAAACATTGTTGCACTTGCAACATGCATGGACACATATCACAAGAATGCAGGATAAAGATGAAGCAAGTCTGGATACCAAAGGAACAGAACAAATCATACCAGCCAAGAAGGAAAGGTAATGCATATACTTGGGATTAAAACACTTGGGTTAATTGCACAACATGTGGCATGTATGGACATATAGTAGCAAAGTGCATGAGAAAGAACTGGAGAGGAAGATCTTGCAATTGGACAAGTACTGGTATGGCATGTTTGCACTATCACAAAGTTGATCACCTAAGAAAGGATTGTAGAGACCAAGCACTAGAGATACAAAAAAATGTAAATAGAAATACAATTAAAGAAATCATGAGGATAAGGAATCAAAGGTGGAGAAAATCATCAAATGACAATGCTGGAGTAAGCACTACAGTCAGTGACACCTCATCCATTAGATTAGGTGATATCACCACCTCCACCTAAATCAAAAAAGGTATGTATGGAACTAAATTTCAAAACGGTTATATTTTACAAAAAAATCCTTATATCAAGTGAATATACACCAAATCAGCATGAAATAAGATGCACTATGGCATTACATATTTAGAACTTAAACTGTGTATAGTCGGTAAAAGCATGACGGAGTAGATGTTTGCTAGTCAGTAAATATTGGCAAGGTTAACCAAGACATGGTATCAACTGAGTAATATCTAAGTATCAACTAAGATTAAGATCTTTTAAAGTGTAAATTGAGTGCAACTTTGTCTACCGAGTTGTGGTAGGTCAAGCATTAATTGCAAAAGTTTGAGCGGGAAATGAAATTTGTGGTATAAATACACGAAGGACTTAGTAATTTTTCACACAGTAATTATGAAGAACCAAAGTGATTTCAAGAAATATTTGAGCAAAGAGATTCTAGAGCTATCAGCAGAGATTTAAAGGATTCCCGAGCAAGTTCATCTTGATCAAGTAAGTTATGCATCCACCGAGTTATTTTACAGTATATTTAAGAAGCCCTAAATTTTAGAAATGATGGCATCCTTGTCCAAGGTTATGAAATCCAAGTCTAGGAGTGATAAGAAGGTCAACCTAATTAAGTCTACAACCTATGATGAGCCAAAATACAAGTTACGCCCTGAGATTGCATCACAAATTGAACAAACTGCCACATTTTCAAGTATTCCACCTAGGGTTTTTTTGTCCAAGATATTTGTGTGTACATCCACTGTAAAATTGGTGAAATAGGGGATTTTGAGATTCAATCCACCTTCCAAGAGCTAAGAATGGAGGGAAAGCTCAAGGATGAGCTTAAACACTTGGAGGTGAAGGGTTTAATGAATGCTATATTTCCCAAGAGAGTTCAAAACAAAATGAATTAGGGTTGTATTGAGCTGAGTGCATGAAGGGAAGTTATGGCTGAATGAACCGATAAAAATTACTAAAGATATTATACATGTAGTCACCGGTTACCCTATTACTGATAAAGTGAAAGCCATTAGGAATGCACCGAGGACTGAAATCGAGAAGTTAACCAAAGTAGAATAGGATGGAAGAGCCATGAGAGTCAACACTATTGTTGATCCTGAGATGAGGTTCGATGCCTACGTAGTTGGTTACAAAATATTTCAATCAAGCAGGCCAAATAGTGTACCATGTGGAGCCATGGACATAGCATACAAGATTGTAAAGAAAGGTTTTCAATATAACCTAGCTGAGCTATTACTAAAATAGTTAGATGAGAACATGAGAACCATCAGATCAGAAAATACAAATACTTGTAAGTTTGGTTCCCTACTGATTTGTATATTTTTCTATATGCAAAACTTCTTTCCCTCAATCGGTAATGTTGACTGGGATGTCGACCGACTGGCTATTATGAAAATTGATGAATTCATTCAAAGTGTGGGTCAAAATTTTGTGAGTGTCATGGATGTTTATTTTGAGAAATTTAAGGAGAGAATGCATCAAAGGAGAAGGATACCAGGTCAACTAGTAGAAAAACATTAGGACAATATTTGCTTCCTATTGGACACTAACTCCACTTTGAACAAGGAAGTTGAACCAAGGACTGCTTGGTTACCCCCTATGGGCTATGAACTAGATATGGACCAAGCCTCCAAATCAATACAAGCATTATTGTTCAATCTCAAAGATCCAAAGGCAACTAGATTTGGTACCTATGAAGAGGAAAAACTAAGAATCAAAATGGATCTAGTCAAAGTGAAGGTAAGTAGGAAATCCAAGAAGATGATGGACACCTTGGTAAAATAGTTTGGTGATGAAGCAAAAGTAGATGAGGCATTGGAAGCTAATTTGGTTGAAGAGGCAATTGAGGAATAGTTATTAATTGGGAATAGTGAACATGATGAGGAGGAGACCGAGTCTAAAAAGGATATTCAAACTACACCAATCAAGGCCACAGGGAAGATAAAACAAGCAAAAGCACCAATAAGAGAAAGGACATGGTCCTCAACAAATTCTTCTTTTCCCCCAAAGAAAGGAGTAGCAAAAATCTCAAGGCCAACTCCTACCAAAACCTATCAGAAGAAAAAGAGAGGTGCACAAGTCACCTCTGATAAACCTAAAAAGAGGAGAAGGCTGATAAGGGGAAAAGATGATGTTGATGAAGATAATGAAGAATAAAATCAAGATAAATTCAAAGTTGTGGTAAATAAAATCCAATCAGTAGATGGAACATAAAGGCAATGGGTAGACTTTCTCACCCTAAAATGAGTCGGTATGTATACATGTCTACCGAGGATTAGGAAAAAGTTGAAGAAGCAATTATTCAAATGATGATAAAGTTCAAGAAAGTTCCTATTGAATTTTCTAACTATATTCCAAAAGAGTTATATTAGAAAGTGTCAGCCAGGTGGACTTATGCCCTGCACACTGAAAATAAAATGAGGGAGCACTCATTGATTTTGGCTATGCCTACTCTATCAGTTCCTAAGATAGAAGAGTTGATGAAACAATACTCTAAATGGTTTCTAATGAAGGGTAGAGCCCTTAACATATTGGATGGAAACCTTGAAGAAGTTGATAAAAATAGCAAGCTTCTATGGACTACAATTTTAAAAGCTCGAGAAGAAGAAGATCAACTGGCATTGGCAATAATTCTCTAGAAGAAGAACACAAAGAAAGGAAAAGGAGTTCACTCAGATGATATAGACTTAGCCACCAAGGATCTAATTGACTTATCTAACACTAAGGTAGCAGATGACACCATTGCTATTAATTTCTACCTGACTAGATACAAAGAAGAATATAGACAAGATACTCTCGTGCAGTTAGTCACACCAGGGACAAGATCTTGATGATATCAATAATGATGAGGATATTAACATTGTTGTAGATACCAATGACGAGAATATACCTATTAAGGAAGCAACAGGTGAAATTCTGGGTGACTTACCTATATTGGTACAAGCAGTTGAAATTGTAATACATAAGGAACCTGAAGGATCAACCCTTGAGAAACCAAAGGATATACCTAAGGGACATGGTACAATAGAACAAAAATATTCCAATGAGCCTGAGCATACAAAGGTAGAAACACAAGCACTGGAAGAGAATAAACTGGTAGAATCAACTACAATAGACACCACAACAAACACCCAATGACAAGCTACTGAGACACCAATCACTGGGAAAGCTAAGGAAGAAAGTGTGTCTACCGAGACAAAAAAGTCAAATCTAGAGACTAAAGCTCTAGTTCCTTACACAAAATCACCTACACCAAAGAAGAAGAAGAAAAATAAACATGGTAAGGGTCCTGTCACACTTGATGAGGTTATTGAAATTCCTGAATGTGACCCTAGGACATTAGACCCCAAAGCATTGAGAAGATATGGGGAATTGTGCAAAAGGAAGGCTGCACAAGAGAAAATGAAAAAGGAGAATAAAAGTAAATAAATTTTGGAGGATGTTAGAGATATTCTATTGCAAGTAGTTCCTGACATCAATTTTGATGAGGAAACTCCCATCATTGATCAACTTGCAACTCTAACCGGTCACATAAATTCCCCCGATGTAGATGCAGAGAAAAGAATAGAAGAGTAGACAGAAGAAAAGATACAGTTGAAACTAGAAAAGAAAATAAGCTAGGAAGTGGCAATAAATAAGGTCAAGCTCTCAGAGGTTATTATCGAGCTTGAAACCATAATTCAGAGGATAATTAAAATTTTGTTTAAGTTATGCACTATGGACCAATTCACTACCAAGATTAGTGAAAAGCTCAAGAAACTAGATGAAGAAATAAAGGTCAGAGCCAATAATTCTCTAACCGAGCCAAATGCTTTTCATAAGAATATTTCAAAGGTTCAAGAACTTCAGTGGTTGAGAATTGATTTAAGGAAGCAAGAAGACACAATAAGTGATCAAATCACTGAGCTTCAATCTAATTTGCTTCCACATCTTAAGATCATGGAGCGTCATGTGAATAAGGAAAAATCTTTAGTTGCCACCCCAGAAATTTATGTACTGGAAAATATTTTTGACATGCATGCACAAGTCGGTTTAGAGCACATTGCTCTTGAGAACCTGAAAGAGGAATGGGAAAACCTCTTGGATTCACTCAAGAAAACCCATCACCATATTTTTAATAAATTGTAAGTACATTATTTTTGTTTGGAATTAATTTCAAAAAGGGGAAAATTCTATGTATATAGATTATATATATGCCAGTATGTACTTCACACTGAGAACATGCACAAAGGGGGAGTCAGTATATATTTTGAGTTAGTGAGTTACTATATTTTTTGAGTGTGTATATATTTGTTTTGGTAGTCAGTACATATACATAAGGTTTTCATACTAATTCCAAAGGGGGAGAATGTTACTCCTATTTGAGCATTAAAGGATTGTTACTAGTATCAATCAGTTATTTAGTCGATAAAGGAGACAAACAGGACAATCGGTCAACCACATAAATCCTACACATCGAGAAAGACACAAGGCAGATCTCTAAGTTAATCAAACAAGGGTTTGACTGAGTACACTCACTGAGTGATAGACAATTACTGAGTATCAAGCATACTGATCACCAAGCATTCATTTGAACTGAGCACCAGTAATTTATCGAATGAAGAATGCAGTGATTACAGAGTATAATAAGAAATAACATAGTAATCTGAAATGGCACAAACATCTATGCAAATAGTTCACACAAATTAGGAAAATGGTCTACCAAGATTGAGATAGAATTAAATATGGATGTAATCATTAATATATTGATGATTCCTATGTAATGTTAGATCTATGTTATTTTGTTACACCATTGATCCTAGGTTTTCTAAGATAAGTCAAGTTAGTTTGATATAAAAATTGTAAAGATGTCAATATGAACATGTATCATGAAGGAGTAGCCACATTAAGAACATCAGGAGATCAGACAAAGGGTTTTTGATAGAAGGTTTGAAAGAAGGATTCAGTTTTTCAGAACACACACAAGGCTACCGAGCATAACATAAGGACACATAAATCACTATGAGGTGATATCTATTTGGTATTTCATAGATCTGAATCAGGCAAGATTAAGTTTCTATTTACAAATACATTTACTGTTACCTTTTAACCATTGTAGCAAATCCAAAATCTCTTAACAGAGTGAACTTAACAGTTCTTGTTTAAATCTCTTTACCGAGTACACACATGTATTGTGTTGTTAAAATCCTCTAACTAGGAATATCTAGTCGATCTAATTGTTACTCCTAATAGGGTAAGATCATCAGAAGTGATCACAATTTGTAGCCTTAACTAACATACTTTGTTACTGTAGTAGTGAAGATTTGTGGGTATCATCCCCATAGTAGTTTTTACCTTCTTACAAGGGTTTTTGAGGTACCAAAATATTTGTGTTATGAGTATGAATTTTCATGAATGGTCTATTGTTTAGATTACATGCAAATTACATTTTTTTAGTTACTTGAATGTATCTTTTAGACAATGGATTCAATCGGTTAAATTTTATCTACTACTACAAAGTTTTAGTCTTGAAAAGTTTTGAAGGTACTAATTCACCCCTCCCCTCTTAGTACTTATCTTTCCATAATCCCAACAGCCTCAAACTTGCGTATTAACAAGGCTAAATATGATTAGAGTTTTAAAATTAAAAAAAAGATTAGCAATGTTTTAAATATAAAGAAACTCAGTCGTGTTATGTTGACATAAAGCCCCACACACACACACACATGTATGTAAATAATATATGTACATATATATGTATATAACTTGTATTTAACTTGTATATGTATATATGTACTTATATAATATGTTTATGAATATACATATATATGTATATATGTAAGTATATATTTATGTATGTAAAATACATGTGTATGTATGTATGTATGTATATGTGTACATACACAAACACATGTCATTGAAAATTGTATTTTTTATCAAATAGGAAAGCTAGGTCACCACATTTAGTTGGTGACTAAGTTTAGAATTGAAGAAACACTTTCAACAAGGTGAAACTATTGAAAAACCTCTTCCACTGAGAAATACCAGTGGACTTGAGATGTTTATGAGTAATGCTCTCAAGGAGTAGTAAACATTTCCAAGCTAAAACCCCTTACTATAGATTTTGAAGTCATAATAAGGCTTTAAAAATAACGAGTAGTGGAAATTACCAAGCTAAAACCCCTACCTAATCTCTCTCCCCCCTCCCTCCCATTCTCACCATCTCTTCCCCCATAATTACCCTCTATCTCTACTTCATGTCCCTCACTCTCTCTCCCTTCTCTCACTTTATCTCTAACATCTATCTCCCCTAATTATCCTATTCCTCACTCTCTCTTCATCTCTCCCCCTAATTCTTGACACTTAAGACACCTTAGCTAGACATATGAAGAACCATTAAACTATCCTAAGACCCCTTAGGACCACTTATGACACATATGACCCCTTAAGCCATACTAGGACACCTTAAAACCAACTATTACACCCTAGATCCTTAAGATATCTTAGGACCCATTAGTGTATCCTAGGACTATTTAAGACACCTATGACCCCTTAGCACCCCTTAAGACTCCTACAAACCATTAATGTGTCCCAGGACACCTTAAGACCCATTAATGTATCCCAAAACATATTAATGTATCCTAGGATGCATTAATAGATGTATGAGAAGATCTTAGGATCCCTTAAGACATATTAGGACCCATTAGTGTATGCTAGGACCTCTTAAGACACCTAGGACCCCCTAGCACCCATTAAGACTCCTACAAACCATTAATGTATCATATAACTCATTAGGACCCATTAATGTGACTTAAAATGCATTAATGTATCTTGGGACACATTAATGCATGTACAAGGATACATTAGGATCCCTACATACATCTAGGAACCCTTAAGACATCCTAGGACCCATTAGTGTATCTTAGGACCCTTTAGGACCAATTATGACACCTTGGACCCCTCAAAAGATCCTAGGACCCATTAATGTATTGTAGGACCCCTTTGGACCACTCAAGGCACCTAGGACTTATTAAGACTTGAAGGGTGGACCCAAAATAGTGGGTTACACTTTTTTTCTTGAAATGACACTAAAATGTACATTTTGAAAAAAAAAAATCTTCACTTTCAGATGCATATTGTTGCCAAAACCGTTATAAATTGGGAAATGAAGTAAATTAGAGTCTTTTAGGATTTTGTGTCTAGATTATAAATATATTTTTAAATTTTTTTTGCATTTGATTTTAATCCATTATTCTATCTCCCATGAAAACTAGTATGTTGTTGAAAACAACATTTTTAAAGAGTGACACTCGCTTCATAATGCATAACTTTTTTTCTAAAATAGATATCGATGTGATTCTTTCAAATTTAGTTTTTAACATCCATATATAATGTCTTGAATTGGTTTCATTACTTTATCCTTAGTAAATAATATTTTATTAATTTTTGTATTTGACTTATCAATAATTTTGACATATGTTCATTTCATAGCTTGTAACTTGTGTATTTGTCCAATTTTTTTAAAAAAAAATTTATAGAAAGAAGACTTAAATACCTAGTGCATGGTTATTTTTCAGATTTTTTTTTCTCTTGTTTACTATTTTTCCATGAATGTCAAACATAGAGGTTTATTTTTGGTAAGAAATCTATTTGATTGATGTCAAAAAACATGTACATAATAAACTCAAAATTTATTAAATTTATAACCATTAGAAC